>OZ026572.1:13124602-13724602 GCA_964020215.1 Aurelia sp. 3 sensu Dawson et al. (2005)
GATTCCAACACCACCAGCAGAGCTGTGAGAGGGAGTTTCATGAAATTTGTAGCCTAGAAGATCACTGTTTATGTTTTGGGAGCCATGTGAAGTCCTTGTTTCAGACAAACCTATGACTTGGAAGTTTACATTAAGACAGGATAGAAGAGCATGTAGTTCATCAAGATGAAGAGAAAGACTTCTGATATTCATGTGGAAGAGAGAGAGGTCTTTGTCTGGTACTGCCAAAGAGGCAATTTCTTCAACCGTATAATACTGAGAGCTAATATTGAGGTTCAGATTCTCATCTGTATCATAATCTGATAGGTTGGGTAGGTTGGTAAGTTTTGATGAGATTTCAAAGGAAGGTAAAGAGTCAACAAGAGAGGGCAGGTTAAAACCATTTAGTCCTAGGAGGACTTCATCAGATTCCAACGTGAATGGGAACATAGATGAGTTATTTATGATGGTGCATTTGATACAAATCCACCTTTTGTTGTCAGGTTCTTCTTTGAGAATTTCAAAATCAGAATTGGAAATGTTGTTACATTTAATATGGATCCACTTTCCACACTGATCACAGAAAACTGCCTTTTGGTTTTGATTTACATTTTTATCACAAAGTCCACAGGGGAAGGGTATGTTTTGCTTACAGGGTCCTGTGCCATTTCTAATATTTTCAATAATTTTGTTTGTAGTTGCCACTGAGGCAATCATCTGGTAGGTTAGCTGCTAGCTATAAAAAAATAAATAAACAAAGAAAAAGTATGTAAGTAAATGACCTCAGCCTACAGTAACTAACACAAAGTGTGACAGTACACTGCTGAAAGTGCCTATCTTGAAATTAAGTTGAGAAATATATAAGCTGACTTAGGAATCATTTTAGACTTTCAAAGTACTCTTCAGCTTCAATTAGGTCCTTTTCATCAAATTTATATTTAGAAAAGCCATGACCAGAATTGATAAGAAGAGAGGCTGGATAAGTCAAACGAATCTTCAAGCTACTGTCTTGTTGCAGAAAGTAGCGCCTGATCTTTAACATTTTCTTACGTTCAGAGAAGGTGTGTTTGGAGAACAACTGCTCAACTTTGATAGCATGGCTTCCTTCATCAGACTTGTAACGATTCTTTGAGATCTTGCCAGCATTGTTCAGGACCCGATTTGAGTCTTGCCATTTGACAAACTCTGCATAAATTGGTCTTGGCCCAGCAACTGAGTCTTTCCCAGTGTTTCTGTTGACTCTGTGTGCACGGTCAATAGAGATATTCTTCAACTTGCAAGCTTCAAGGTGTTTCACAATCACTGTTTTGCAGTCATCCCAGCTTTCTTGATCGGCCTCAGGAAACCCATAAAATACAAGGGTTTTCCTCATTGATCTGTTACGTAAATCCTCTATTTCATTCGTGAGTTTCCGAATTGTGCCATCTTTTTCAGATAAAAGGTTTTCAAGCTTTTCCAGGCGGTTTGAGTTTGCTTGAATTAGTGACTCACTTCCCTTGATTCGTTGGAGAACTTGATCTTGGTGACTCTTTATATTCACCACAGAAGTTTCTAGGTCGGAGAACCTTGGTTCTAACTTTGCTTCAAGTGAACTCAGTTTAACATCAAGCTTTTTGCAAATGTCATCAGCCAAATCCTTATGAAACTGTGCAACCCATTTTGGAGGCTGCATTTTGGAAACTGTGCAACCCATTTTGGAGGACCTCAAAAACTAAGACCTTGAAAACTGAGACCTCAAAACTTAAATCTTTGAACACTGAGTTTTTGAGGTCTTTGCTTACAAGGTCTTAGTTTTTGAGGTCTACTGCTTCCTACCATCGTTTAATTTTTAACTTTGCTACTTGTGTTTCGTCCATAATCTTGTGTTTCCATTGTACTTTACGATAATATTTAGAATTTATCATAGCTTTATTCACTGTTGGTTACTGTTCTAGTTATTGTAAGCGCCCTAGACTCGATAAGCTTTGCTTCTTCTGGGGCATATGGATTGCGTATGTATATTAGCATTAGTACATATGTTTTTCATGAATCAATATCATCATCATCATCATCATCATCATCTTTAGAAAAGTGCGCTAAAATGGCAAAAATTCTAAGAAACTCTAGTTATCAAGGTCTTCAAGGTCTTAGTTTTCAAGGTCTTAGTTTTTGGGGTCTTATTTTTCCAAACAACTACTGTAAGGTTTCACTCCGCAAAGATGGAGTGTAGTGACACCGGATTGCCTTGGCGTTGTGTAACTGAATACCCTACTGTCTGCGATGCAAAAAGTGATCCGATGTGTGATGAATCCATGTATATCCATGGCCAGAGTCACACCTGTGCCTAAACTGATTGCAACTGAATCCTACCAAAATCCTACCAAAACCCAGTGGTGCAAACTGTTGTTCAGGATACTATCAGTGAAAGTCTTTCAGATTTCTCCAGATGAGCCAGACACCCATCCATGTGCTTTGGAGCCTACACAGTATCAATCTTTGGGTCATCACCCTTCATCCTTCCTTTGTGGAATAACACAATGCCCCGTAATGCCTCACTCTTCCCATGATCAGCAAGCCAATCAGAGGTAGTGTCTTTTCCTCTGTGATTTGCAAAAGGGGGAATTCGCTGTATCCCAAACAATAAGGCCCCAGAACAAATTGTTTGCCACATTGTGCAATGTTTTTTTTAACTTCTCCATCATCAGCAGATGCACATAATTTTTGCAAGAAGCTACTTATAGGAAATTCAGCTCTCTGATTGTCAAGAAATTAAGAAACTCTAGTGCTGGGAAAACATTACAAGAAGAGGCACCTGAGCCCAGTCAACTGCCTCCCCATGCACCTGGAAATTCTTCATAGGAGATCAAGTTAGTGCCTGGTTGGTAACTGGTATACCTACACCAAATATGCATGCAAGTTTCATTTACAAAGATTCTGATTATTGTTGGTCTGTTGTAGTAATTTATTGCTATCTTTTTGCTGATGTATCATATTGAAAAGTTTGTTTTGGTGTTCAGGATGTAACTCCCAGGTGTCCAATCATTATGCCCAATTCCAAGGAGCCCTACAGTAGGTGATTGTCAAGCACATATAGACAGACATTTTGCCAGACATTTTGTCTTGTACTGTTAAGACAGACATTTTGCCATTTTGTACTACCATTGAGGGATTGTTCTTTTAGCTTGGTCCTATCAGGAAGATGATGCAGAATGAAAAGTGTATAAATTTCATTATTTTTATCCAACAGTTGATGCCATTTTCAAGGAAAGCCACCCAGAATATTCTCAGTATTTGTACCTCCTGATTCCAGTTTCAGTAGCTTTATTGAATCCTATTGGTTTTCTCATGTTGGAATTTCACAAGAGCTCAAAAGATAAGAGTATACAGATCAGCAAAAGGAGAATTATATGGAAAGCAATAAAAGGGGTGATCACAAACCCTTTGGTGTTCATGGTGGCATTAGGATTAATAGGCAATGTAGTTGTTACAGCCATTAACTTTGATGTGAAACAAAAGTGGTTTCTGAAACCATTTCTGGATGTTGTTGGTAACTCTTTTGGTGCATGTGCATTGTTTTATTTGGGCTTGAATCTTGTTGGTAACATGAAGAAACATACTGGAGCCATTCTTGTGGTCCCCTTCCTATTGGTTATTTGCAAGAGGTGAGAAGAAGCAATTTGAGTTACATACAATGTATTTCCTTACATACATTAACATCAGGCTAATGACATGATTCTTATATTCGATCAAAGGTTCAACCTTATGTTCTTATTTCCATTTCATTCAAGGACAAGAACTCGTAACCAAGTGGATTCTAAACAAAGAGTAAAATCTTACAAAATATCTGAACATCTTCCATCATTCAAAGGTTAAAAGAAAAGTGAATGTTACATAACTGTCACTTCAAACGTCACTTTGCTTCAAAATCAAAAAGTCTAACTTTGTACATGTGTTGGCCATATTGAGAAAGAAGTGATCTGATTGGTCTTGTCTTTGGTGCCGTGGACATGGCTCAGACTGATTTTTGAAGCTGTCTTGTCATGAGTCTCAGTTTGAAGCAAAAACATCATCCAGTTCAATGCGAAAACTGAGATTCATGTCATCAGTCTATTTTAGATTCAAGTTCAGTTTCATATTTTTGGATGAAAGGCTCTCACAAATTTAGAATCCTCTGTAGGAATTATCTCAAAATTTAAAGAATGGATATAATTCCGTGTCTTCCAAAAAGATTCTCTGCACCTTGTACCTCATTTGCGTATGCCAATACAATGAACAATGTTGAGTGTTTTCAATGTCTAGTTTCTTGACAAAACGCTTTTTCTTTCTGATAATGGCAAATCAATGCTTTTGGTTTCTAACTGAATAGAGCTCAACATACTACAAAGCTGTAGATTGCTCACTTTAACATTTCCCTTTCTCAAATTTAAAAAATGTTTGAAACATGGATGCTGTACGTTGCATTTGCCGTCTCTTTTTGTCCAAAAAGGGCATTTTATTTTGCTTTGCAAAGAATTTATACATAGGCTGCAGGCTAGCACCTAACTAAACTACATGGTCTGCGGTTTTCCACCATTATGTCTTTAACAATTCGTTTCCAGTCCTTTCTGCTTGCTGTTAACTCTCCTAAACTATTCATTGTTTTTTCAGCAGTGTTCGTCTCAATGTCTAATTTGATGTTGAGTATGGATAGGTCTTTTTCTATCAATTTTATCCATGTTAAGGGCGGTCTTCCAATGTTCTTTTTTCTTTGTTTCAGACTTTCGCTTAGAGCTATTTTTGCGGGAGTGTCATTTTTCAGTCGCATAAGATGGCCCAGCCAATTAAGTCGTCTCCTTCTAATTGCCTTACTCCATGGCTCTGATTCTGTTTTTCTATATAGCTCATCATTGTTGATCTTTTTCGGCCATCTGATATCGATCACTTGCCTTAGTAACCTCCTCTGGAAAGAATCAATTTGGTTTTCTAACGTTTTTGTAACTGTCCACAACTCGGAGTTATACAGGAAAGTAGATGCACAAAATGCATTGAAAGTTCGAAGTTTCAGTTGAAGAGATATATTTTTTGATTTGAAAATCGGATGGTAAGTGGCTAAGCTGGGTATGGTTAGTCCTTTTCTCCTTTGTATATCTTTCTGAGTGTCCAACTTACTCCCTAACAGTTTGCATTCTTTCCAATCCGGCTCCTTATTTTCTACTTTTGGTGGTTTATATTTAGTAATCCAGTCAAGTGCTGACCAGCATATGGTATCTTCCCTTAGCTTCTTTAGTGTTTCTGTAGTTTGTGGTGGTGGAGGCATCTCAGGTCTCGGTATTTCATATCGCTCTGTTTTTGATGTATTTATTTCTAGATTATATTTTCTTAGCTGAACTGGTATCTTAGCTTCTATTTCATCTATTTCTATCTTTGATGTGCCTATGAAAGTTAGCACCTGGGACTTTAATAACACAATGGCCCTTCTTTTGCATGACCAGCAAATTGTGTTGGATTCTCCGTAAGATACGTCTTGCTTCTTCCCTTATAATGATGGTATACATTCCTGGCTTGTAGCCTTATTCTTCCAATGCTGACAAGAGAAGCTGTGTACTGGTTAGATTCTGGTGGCTCAGATGAACACAATACAACATGTTTAACATCCTTTGCTTTCATATATGGCACATTACCAACAGCACCACCAGTACTTTTGTTTGCAACTATGTATGACACTCAGGTTGATGTTGTAAGTACTTTCCGAATCTTCAAATTTAGCAAATGCCTTTGAATATTATCTTCTGGTTTTGTGCCGAAAGAATTCTGAAGTGTATCGAGTAAAATTTTTTCTGGTCTAAAAACCATTTCTACGCTGATAATTCTTGTTAATTAGTAAAATATTGTGCTACATATATACTGAATTATCTTTTAAAAAAATGCAGGAAAATTGACAGAAGTACAATCGTCATTTCTAGCTGTTTTTGGAAAACTTTTCAAAGAATAAATGTCAACAAAAGCTTCCATATTTACAGAAAGGAGCAGAGAATTTGACCATGTAAATTTCCAGATCTATGTAATTGAATATATGGCTGCGAAAGAAAACATGTCCTGATACTGTTGCTTTCACTGCACTCTTCATTTTCGAGGAAAATAAACATTTTCCCTTTTTACCCACCCATTGTCCTTACATTTTCCTAAAACGCCGAGACAAAAACGGGGCATGTTGCAGCAATTTTTTTAACACGGATTTCAGTAAAAAAGTGGTGCATGATTCATTCATTGAATAATACCTGCGCTCTACAAATGTTATAAAATTGATACTAACTACCGGGTAAGCCAAAAAGCGTCCGACGTTTGAAAGGCTACTGCTCCCTCAGTAATTAAGCAATGATATTTCGCAATATCTGGTTTAATAGCTAACATGCTCAATTGGTTTTAGAATTTTTCCTGGCTAAAATCGGTCACTGCGTTCAAATTCTGTAAGTGATTTTCTAAAAAGATTCCCTTTCGAAAATCCTTGAAAAACGTGCTAAGTTACAAGCAAGTTCCCCTAATTTGTTTACCGCACAGCGATGACTTTCATCTCGCTTTATATCACGTGCTTTCCTATTGGTGGGCTGAAATGTCTTTCCCCTGGTGTGAATAACTAATTCAGGGGAATTCTAGTCTCCCAAGATGACGAAAAGCATGAACACATCCTGGAGTTATTATTGCTTGGAAGGAGAACAAAGGGAAATTTTGCTTGGTGTTTTGACTCATTTTTGCAGGTTTTCGAAAGGGGCTTTCTGCAGAACATCTCCTATTTCATTCGGAAGGAAAGTCCAATTAAAGCCGGGTAAATTACTGAACCTAATTTGACATATCGGGGGTAAAACAAGACAGGCTTCAATATCAATGCTTTGATATTTAGGGAGCATGATTTTTTCAGACGCCTGGCGTTTTAATTGACCCACCCGGTGCAAGTGTCTTGGTGACAGTAAGAAAAGATGCCGTCGTAAAGCGAAAATTATTTTATTCCTATCCATGTGGACACTATTTGCACATCAGAGTATTTATGGAGATCGCTTGAAGAGCTATTATCAGAACCAATTATATATTTGCAGATCGGAACAAGCATGGTACTTGGAACGTTACTTTCAGCCCCAATCATGTTTGTCTCTTCAAAGATGATATCCGTCATGAAATCTGTAAATGACAAGATAGATAAGACGTTCAGTAACGCATTGTTTGACATTGGTATACTCAGCTCAGTCTGTTGTGTAAGTATTTTATTCGATTTGTACCAAGTTACTTAAAATTAATTATCGCTTTCCTGTTCAGTTTATGTATCGATGTAGTCTGCAAGCAGTCAAAAATTGACTGAGCTCTACTTTGCATTAAGTTTAGCAAGTGAGTATAAAAGAACCCTGGCATTTTCCGAAATGAACAGCCATGAATTGTGTACCACTTTACAATCTTTCGACATTCATTTAGATTTTAACAAAACTACAAACTAGATAAATGGATGGGTGCAAGCCACATAGCAGGAATTTACAACCAACTTTAAGTTTATGCACAGTTAAAGCTGGCTTGGATGTTAACATGCTTTTCTAGAAATTTTGCTCCGAAGCACGTTTCATTATTTTTCAAAATATTCCAAGAAATGGAGCACGTTTCATCCGGCATCTAGCTCAACTTTTGCGGTAGATAATGCTGTCTACTACACCTCTTTTTCTGACATTAATTTCACAAGTTCAGTCATTAGAATGGTATTATAACATGAAAACTGTCCATTTTAGATATGGGTGTTCCTTGTCTTCTTTACTACTAAATACCATCGAAGAGTGCTTCATCAATACACGCTTGTTCTCATTGCGTTCCAGGTAATTTTCATCTCCCTTCGCCTCCTATTCTCTACTCTTAAAATGTTACTGTGACGTATCAAGCATACCTTCTGGTGATTAACTCTTACCCTGCACCTTATGATATTTTAAACGGATTGTCAACTCGCCTGGCCTTTGTTTGCATATGACACCCCTGTGTTCCCTTATCAACGAAACTAACCACCATATGCGCCTCTCGTGAGTGTTGAACATACTTTCCGGCTCTTTATTCGTGCCAATCAAATAAAAGGATGAAGGGAACATTGCTGAGGAAAGCTATGAATGAATTTCATTCTAGTCAAAACAACGGCGCCAAACAATCAGTCAAGCCATCCCAGTGGACTCACAACTGGTTCATTTTGTCAAAACATGTCAAAAAATTTTTGTTTCTGGGTCGTAGTTGCAAAAAAACTTCAAGAAATCTTCGAATTTTCTTGGAAGAGAAGGCGAAAAAGGTCAGGGGGTCTGAAATAGGGCCCAAGTGGATGGCATTCCCGTCGAAGACTCGAATTTACTGTTATTTAAAAACAATTTCTTTTGAAGACAACAATCGATCAAAAATTGCAACGGCAGAAAGTTTCAAAATTTACTTTCAATGCCCTTCGAGGTTGGCTTGAGGGCAACAAGATGTCGCTTAATGTCGTAAAGACTCAAGGGATGATAATAGCAGGTGCAAGCATCTTAGTATTGACTTGCCTAGTTCTTCCAAACCTGACCTTAACATCGATAGCGAGAAGATCACTATGGTTAGCAACACCAAATATCTAGGTCTGCAGGTTGACGATCAACTGAAATGGTCTACCCACTTGTCCTCTACAATCAAGAAAGTCTCTGGAAGTATCGGTATGTTGAAGTATTCAAAGAGATGCCTACCAAAGGAAAGCCTCATTATGCTGTATAGAAGTCTCGTTGAGCCCTATTTTAGGCACTGCGGCCCTGTTTGGGGATCTTTCGGTGCATCAGCCCTCGATAAGTTGCAAAAACTTCAAAATCGAGCTTCTAGAATGAAAAATAACATGACTAAACTTTGATATAAACTAATAAAATCGGTCTTAGTTGGATAACCACTGTCAGCTAAAGCGATGGAAGATTTTCCCCGCAGCTTGCCAGTGCTTCCCCCATTGATGTAATGTCATGGTGGATTCTAATTGGTCGAAGCCTTAAAGGTCAACAAGTGCGCTGATTGGTCGAAAACGAAATTCCCCCTGCTGATATAGGAAATGAGCGGGAAGATGCTGCCTTTAAACGGCAAGCGTTTATTACTCAGCCGTTTGCACTTGATTGCGCTATTAGCAACATGCCAAATTTCTTTTGTAGCTTTTGACAGCACTATCAATGGCAGTGAGTCATGCTGATGTTGGACAGGGTTTATTGGCACTATTTGCCATTGGTCTTATCGGTAGTACTTTGTGGACTGCTCTTGTTTCATATGCACTTTCAAATGTAAGGTGTAAAGGAGAGAGGTATGCATCTAAGAAGAAAGTGCTTTACTTCTTGGCTGGAATATTGTAAGTATTATTTTGCTTATTCGTTGAACTTCCATTTTTCTTATTCGTTGGCCATAGAATGAGAATGGGATCAATAGAATTGATCGAATTATTTTGTGAGCTTGATGGAACTCTCGATGATAGCGCAACTTATTGCTTCTTTTGCTTCAAAATTTTTGTGAATAAATGCGGTTTGTTTCCTGAGGAGGTCAACTGAACACTTGTTATCAAACCTTGTCATTATCTGGCCGAATCTCAACAACCCTTTTTAGTTAAAACACGTCGTTCTGTACTATAAGCTACCTTTACGTTGTTATTCTACATTTTGCAGATTGTAGTGTTTTATCTCGTTCTTTGTACAGAGCGGGACAGTCTGGAAAACAGTTCTCGTATTGGGTGGGTTTCTGAAAACATTACCCCCGTTTGACTGCATGAAAAGGCACAAAACGATAAGATATCAGGATTGGATGGCACTCTCGTTTTGGTGGGTTCCGACCGGAAGAAATGACAGAAATGTTGACCATTAACATGTGCTGTGTTCTCTCTTCAAATATCGCTGACAAAGTAATGATATGTAGTGACATGTAATGATAAGATGTGATGATGACATGTTATGACATTTAATGATAAGGATCCCCATGGATAACTCCACTACTTAAAAATCAATAAGGCGCAAACAAAGAACGTGCAGAAATTTTATTCAAAGTTAGAAGGGGGAAGAGGATTGAGAATGAGTAATTTCGTATGGGACATAGTGAAGGAAGTAACTGCAACTCAAGTCGATATCTAGCTCTTCAAGCCAAGACCACCGTCCAGCAAGATACTGCTATAATATCAATCTATCGCAATATCATCAGATGTAGTCTTATAAGCCACTATGTCGTGGCAAAAACCAATGTGGGCTTGCGGAGCAAAATGCACAAGTAAAAAAAGCTGCTCAATGAACAGTTGCTAGAAAAAAGTATACGCGCAAACAATTAGAATGATAAATTCTTTTACATAACCTTTTATCTGCGTTTCACATTCCATTTTTGGGGCCTTATAAACGGTGCCAGCGAGACATACTTTGGCAAGGGAAAGATTTTTGCGTACTCTTTGTGCCTTTTCCATTGATATTCCAATCATTTTTCCAAGGCGTCTATGCTTTTCCAGCTAACTTTGAAAGTTTGGTCACATGGAATCGTTTTACCTTATCAGAATTCCGGTGGCAATTGGTACAATTTTGGCACTAGAAACATTTAATCCGATCCATATGGCGCAGATACACAACACAACAGATATAAACACTGCGTCATTAACACCAATCCCGCAAGGGTCAACCAATCCATTTCTCTCTTATCTTCGACATAATGTGAGTATAATATGATGTGAGAATTTTGTTTATTGTTTTCATGCAGTCCTTTGCTCTCAAATCAAGATTTACTGAATACTAAGTTCCTTGGATTTGCCCCTGATAGTTAAATTGGATTCATTCTTCAAACATTAGAATGGAGAAATTGGTTTCTTAGGGCATGTGTTGCACTATAATGATATCGAGACTGATATGCAATCAGTAGTAGCCCTCAAAATATTTTAGGTCAAAATGTATATGAAAGTGAATGGCTCATTTCTTATTGTTACATTGGCATATCAAAGTGTAGGATTTTGTTTGCTATTTCCTGCTTTAAGAGGGAACTTACTCACCAAAAGTTATGATAAAAATCGTAGACATTAATTTGAGGCCTCCGTGAGATGATTAGTATTTGGTACATACTTTTTGACATGACTTTCAAACAGTGGATATGTTGTTTCTTCTCACATATTAAGTTTGTACAGAATCATGATTTAATCATTTGCATCATATTCATTATCCTGTTATTTTTCATTATAGAAACCATTCAACTATGTCTACGGAATTTCCCAGGTCATTTCCGTGATCACATGTGTCGTGTCTCTGATAGTGCTTCAAAGATGTGATAAATATTGCCGATGCAGGAGTAAATATGGTGAAAAAGGCTTACCGAACGGTCAGACTGAAGAAGAATCGGCCTTCTCCGATCATATGTGAGTAAGATGATTCCTTCCACGTACCCAACGGCTTATATAAAGGTATCCTCACTTAGGCAGAGAAAAGTGTCTTCAAATTTAATTGTCCGCCAAATATTCTTTTAATGCTTATCTCATACGAAGGTGACCGTGAACATTCAGATTTCAATGACTACCTTGAATTTTGTTGGTATGAAACTTTATTTTTTCCGACTTCGAGCATATTTTGCTACAATCTTAGCCAAAATATTCAGGTCAATCACAATACTACACTCCTTCGGTGCTTTCACTATGTGTTACCCGCTACCCCTTTTCAATGCCGCTTGGATCAGATGCTATTCAACCATACCAACATTGAATTAGAGGGAAGGGCGACCAAAAGATCATAAACGTATGCTTATGGCTCGATATTATAGGAAACACAACTAAAACAGTGAGATTTGCCTTGTCCAAGCTTCTTTTGGCCAGGATGGGTATATCCTTTAGCAATTATGCGTGACTGGGTTTCAAAGTTATTCGGCTCAATGACGTGCGATATTGGTTCATAAACATTAAACGACATGCTTTAAAACAGCATCAATGTAGCAGGGGAGTTGTAATTGATATGAAAGCGTTCTATTGGTAAAATGCCGTGGATGTGGCATGACTAAGTTAGCAAAGATTCTGCGATGTCATAGCTACTATGACTACACAATTTAATCGCTGAAGTTACAAATTCCATTCCTAATCATAGTTCCGTAAAATATTTATTATGTTCTGAACCTTCAAAGATCTTAGTGCAGTACTTAAGATTCAACTTACGATTTGGATTTGTTAGTGGGAGTCGGGACACTTTTCCAGAATAAGGGTGAAACTTGGAGAATCAATATCTACCCCGTCGAGGAAGGTTGGTCATTGACCGTAGATCCTAGTAAGGTGTTTGCGAAATTTTGCAAGCGAAGGAACCACTGCAATATCAAATAGGATGTAATGCATTCTTTAGGCCTAAAGGAAAGGCCAATATTTTACCTACTAGACTGCAACGCATATTTCTATTTCAATGGAGATTAGCAATAAATCACCTTCAGCTCTCAAGGCTTGCGTTAGTCTTAGTTCGTGAAACACTGCATTTCTTTAGAGAGTGAAATTATTGAAGACTTTCTTACTGGTGAAAAATCGAGTACGCTTTTCCCAAGACTTTAAGACACGATCGGATACGATACTCATTCGCTAAATCTGAGGTAGACTTTCACTGACGGAACAAGGCACGAATCTTTGAGATCGGGTCATTTGATTAAATTCTCCTGTCTCTGGACCTCTTTGGCTTATCTGATTACAAGATTATTAACTACGATTCTTTTGTACTTTCAGGTGCAAGCGATGCAAATCTCTCAGCCTGAAAGCTCCGAATGACATTGAAGATTTACCCGATGAACGCTGCCATCAGTCTGAACATGCAGGCAATCCGACGCAGTGCCTTTACGAGAGATGTAAAGAGGAATCGGCAAATGTGAATTCAATCGAATATAAGCAAAGGAGTTACGGCGCTATTTCACCTATATCTAGCGTCAACGAAGCTGTATTTGATGAACTGAAAGATATTGAAGAGTTAACTCTAGAGGAATATCTTCAAGGAGACGACCATCAACTAAGTCGCCATATCGTACTCATCCTATTTCAGTGCCTGTTTTCAATCTTGGTAAGTTTTATTGCAATTGTCATTATTACTGATTATGCCCATGGTTAGTGATTATGCTCGCGGTTAGAGATAGTCTCGGTATTAGATAATCTAACGGAAATATGCCTTAAAAGTGTGTCCTGCAAGTTACTGAGGTTGCAAGAACCTAAGCGTCCTGACAGTTCTTTGCAGAACTAATTTTGACTGTAGGCCGTTCTCTCCCCAATAGAGCATCGAAATAATTTTCTTTGCTGATACCTCTTCAAGTAAATTTAGATTAACAGAGTTAGGGCCTAGCTACCTTTGAAGATAATTTGATGACGCTATTGGGTTGAATTCCTCTTACTTTTGTAACGTGGGTTTTAAATAAAATGTTTTGAAGCTTTAAGTTTTTCTTACATGGAGTGGAATTGTGAGTACCTCATTTTTTACGGTACTGTTTACATCTTGGTCAAGGTTTGATAAAACCAGAAATGGAACAACATGCCACAAGAGCTTTTTGTGTCTCTCCATATCATATCTAGAAAGAAATCGATTAGCTCTATTTAGCTCCAGCCTTCTTTTTTGTGTTCCACAGGGTTTTGATCAGGAAGCAGTCAGATTGTCGGTTTTCGCCGTTTTTGAGCATCCTGCAGTACTTGTGCAGTACTCATTGAAGCTGTCTCTACACTTGCAAACGAGATGGGCGTGTCAGCCCATGAAAGTCTCATACGGCTTCATAAAAATCCTTTTATATTCACGAAAAATCATTTAAATCCCAAAGATTCCTCTGCGTTGAAAGATCTCGTAAGCTTTTTCGAACATTGATGCACCCCTTTGCTAGGTTAATGAAAGAAAGTGGAATGAAGGGTGGATTGGTAATCGGCTACATTTGTGATAATTCTTGATTCATTGAAAGGGAATTGGTTTAAATTCAGCGAGAAAAAGTTGAATACTGCGAGAAAAGAGATTAAAGAAAAACTGGCAATATTTTCTATGGGTAATTACTGGAGAAATATGATAGAAGTTGGAATGCTCAAAAAGAGCGACCTTCGAAAAAATTTGCACTGCATTTGTGTCCTGGCTTGATATGGAGGAAGCTGGTATGCTGCTGGCTTTTGCAGGCAGATCTTTACCAATGTGATGACACCCTCGTTCTAAAACCGCACTGACGTACCTAAATCAGCTCTATCGAAACCAAGTAATATTGCAACCAATCAAATGCATTCTATTTGTTGGATTGGCCAATCAGAAGGCCACATTCGATAACCTGGCTTATCTTAAGCTGGCTTAACTTAGACCCCGTTTACACGATGTCGGTAGCATGCCGGCATGACATGACACCGGCATGATATCTTTTGTTTTTAGGCCCCGCGTTTACACGATGTCGGTACCATGCCGGTATGCGAAGGTGTTAATCCGGATTAAAACCATGTCGATAGCCATACCGGTACGGGTTCATGCCGGCATGATAACGACATCGTGTAAAAGGGGCATGCCGGCATGGTGCCGACATGGTTTCATGTCGCTTTCGCCTCGACGCTAAGAAATATTCAATGCTTAGGATATTTTGCAGCCGAAAAAGCGTGCTTGTCTGCCTTGTATTGACAAATTACGTCAATTAGTCGATGCGAACGATGGAGCCTTGCTTTTGCTTTTATTAAACTTGGTCTTCTTCTTTGGTGGCCTTATTTCATTCTTACTTTTCGTATCCTTCTTCGCTTGCTATTTTCGATGTAAGCTTGTGATCGTTCGTTCGTTGCTTCGAGTTCGATTTCTTTTGTTTCTCATGTATTCTGGAGCCTGTTTGAAAGCGTACAATAAAACAATCATGTTACGTCACAGCCATTGTCTTGCCGAAGCGACATGATATCATGCCGGTATCGTGTAAACGGGGAGAGAAAATATCTCAGATTAGCCCATGCCGGCATGGTTTCATGCCGGTGTCATGTCATGCCGGTATGCTACCGATATCGTGTAAACGGGGTCTTAGAAGTGTGAATTGGCTTTAATGTCCCTTGGCAAATTAAAGCAGCTTACACTCAGAGCGGAAGAGGCGTATCACCTATGTTTTCAATATTTCAAACCCTGTTTATACTACAAATTTTAACCTGGGTTAAGCTTAACCTGGGTTCAACCTGGGTTCAACCCTCTTTCATTTACACTGCACTGACCAAGAAATTACAGTGTAACGCAAAGTGGGGTTGACTCTGGGTTAGTGTCGGCACACATGCGCTTCGTGGTGCATGGTGTACAATGGCTGCATTCAAATGATGGGTGTTAATGACGAGAATTTTATGGGAACTTAATGTTTCAAGGCAGGTCTTTTTACTGAGATCATTGCTATGTTTGTTTACCCAAGCCTGAAGCTAAGCCATTTTATACGAAAAATACGGTCGGAGAGATAGCAAAAGGAACTGGAAATCGTAGCGAAATCGAACAAAAAGTCTGCTGTTGCACTTCGTCTACCCATACTTCTATCAGTACTATAAATTCTTCGCCTCCTTGTAGTATTCCTCTTGCAATCTTTGCTGCTTCACTCATTTCTAGCAAATTTAGCATTAAAATGACAAGTATACTTTTAGACTACATCTTCCTCCAAGGTTACTTTGGTCTCGACATCCTTTGTGGTGCCTCGCGACATATGGAATGAAAAGCGCATGCGCACTGCCGAACCTGGGTTCAACCCAAGTTCGCGTTTACACTACGTTTTCTAAAATCTAACCCAGGTTCAACCCAGACTCAACCCACCTCCTGAGCTGGGTTGGCTCAAGCTGGGGTTGCACCCAGGTTAGCTGCGTTTTTACACTACAAAATTTCTAACCTAGGTTAACATTAACCCAGGTTCAACCCAGGTTAAAAGTTGTAGTGTAAACAGGGCTTAAAATTGAATTATATCTTCATTGGCGTGTGTTTTCTGCATGAAGAAATCATTGAACATTCTTTATTCATTGCGGTTTCCAAGGGAAAGAACTCCAATTGTAATTCTTCATATGCTCCGTCCAAAGGAAGCAATATTCGAATAGATATCCAATTATGCAAATCCATTTTCAAATAATCGTCGAATTGACATGGTATGCTTCTTCCACTATGATTGTAAACTGAACCAGGAAATCACTTGTTGCGTTTTAATTTGTCAGTCTAACGAATCCAGTAGATCTGATTGGTTGAATTTCTACCTCGTTTAGATACAGCTGATTTAACTTGATCACCTCAGAAGTGTGTCTCATTGTTAAATTTGAATGGTAGAGAATCAAAACAATTTGTCATCGCATATCTTACTCCGATTGCAAGATGAGTTGCAAGATTTCATAGATTGGCTAAGACAAAACAAGTTAAGCCAAAATGTAACGAAATGCGAATTCATGTTCTTAGGAAACAGCAAGCAATTAGGCAAGATCTCCGAAATCGGTGATCTTAAGGTTGGGGGATATTCCATGTCAAGTGTAACCACCTCAAGATGTCAATGTTTTTGATTTTATTGAAACTTTCTCAACTTGTTTACCTTGTTGAACTATGCATTTTGTGAAAATTGCAAAGATTTATCTCTAGTGGTTTTGCAATTATGGACCATTGAACTTTTGACTTTTGTGGTGACCTCAGTTGACCCTGAAACGTGTAATTTTTTCCTGCGAGCTGAGAAATTTTGTCTGTATTTGTTATGTTTTATCAAGATGTTTTTTTGCAAAGGCAAGCGAAGTCCTTGAGATTGTTGATTTTACCCCCAAAGTCGTTTCCGATAAAGCAGTTACTAGATTTTACCTTTTCTCAAGATGTTAAGAAACAACCCAGTAGCTTGATTTTCAAACCTGGTTTCTTAGTGGCATGTACCACTGAAAAGGCAATGTTTTGCATATGAATATTACATGAAAACTGCTGACTACATTGTAATCAAAATCATCCTGTGATCAAACCCATTGGAATCCCACTCTGAAATTAACCCAGGTTGATAAATATGGGTAGATGAACATTTCCAGAAAATTTGATGATTTTCAAAATTGCCGCTGACAAAGGGTCAAAGGTCAAACTTTACAAACTTCTTTATTTACACGAAAACAATGTTTAATGGTATTTTGCTTGTTTGCAATGGTTTCTACAGCTCAAAACCTTTCACATGACATAAAGAACAAGTTTTTAGGGTAAATATTAGGGAAGTTACACATTTCAGGGTCAACTGAAGTCAAAAGTCAAAAGTCCAATGGTCCATAATTCCAAAACCATTTGAGATAAATCTTTGCAATTTTCACAAAATGCATAGTTCAACAAGGTAAACAAGTTGAGAAAGTTTCAATAAAATCAAAAACATTGACATCTTGAGGTGGTTACACTTGACATGGAATATCCCTTGGAGAAGATGAAATCAAGCGAGTTAGAAAGACGAAGTATTTAGGGTTAACTATTGATGAAACTCTGTCATGGAATCAACAGTATAAGATAGTAAAAGGAAAATTAAAGGGAGGTCTTGGCTCCATCAGAAAACTTCGACAATTGCTCCCTCAATCACAACTTCTTCAAGTATACCGGGCATTGGTGAAAAGTCACCTCAGATATGGTAATCTCCTTTGGGGTCACCTTTCTGCAACTAAACTCCATAGCTTGCAAAAGTTACAGGATAGGGCAATGACTCTGATCCAGTCCGCGCCTATTAAAGACAGAATACCATCTGCAACATTAAGTGTAAATGAACTAATTAAGCTTGACCAGGCGATGATGGTGCATAAAATTCTAAATGAGCAATGTCCAGAAATCCTTAAGAAAAAGTTCACAAAAAGATCTCAGGTTTCAAAATATGAAACAAGGAGAGCGAATGACCTGCAGGTACCAAGACCTAGGCTAGAGATAACAAAAAAGAGCTTTTCGTACAAAGGTGCCAAGGTGTGGAATGATATCCCAAACAATATTAGAAAAGTGGAATCTGCTGCACTTTTCAAAAAGCAGGCTAGAAACTATTTTTTGGGCCAATAAGACAACGAAGACCCCTTGAAACATGACCTCCTGGAAGAACAGTACGACTTGATGTATATTTATCTTTATCTTTGTTTTTGTTATTTTACTATGACTGATGGAGTATCATGTATAAAAAAGATTAAATGAAATAAATGAAAATGAAATGATTAGACCAGAATGTTGGCAGCGTAGCAAACAGGCCACTGATCTTGATCGATTGATGAACAATATTCCCATAGGAAAGTTCTGTTTGAAAATTAATATGAGTAAGTTAAGCCAACTTAAACAGTCATAGTCGAAGCACCAAGGGATTTGTTAGGTCCAAAAAAGCTTACTTTTACTCGATGCTCTGTAAAACATGACATGTATTGATGATTGTACCACAGAGGAGAAGATGATGTCAAGCGGTTAGGAACATAAAGAATGCTTATATATGCACCGTCTGATGCTAAAGTTGCCGTACATTGAGAACCAAAGGGGAGACATTGCATTTTGAACGTGCGAAGATTGCAGTGAACTCGAAAGAGAAATTTTCTTGCAAAATCTCCAGGATGAGAAGTATGAAGGCTATCGAATACGCTTGTAATTAAAACATTAAGATGAAAACATATTTTTAGTCACAATAAGTAGACTAGTAACCTTAATAAAATCTACGTCCAAAGGTTTCGAAAGATTTCGTTGCGGTGGCTGTACAGAAGAAAATTGTGATCTGATTGTGATCTGAAAATGGAGATGCCTTACATTGAGGGAGGACTCTTAAATATTCGATTGAAGTGCTCATTACTTTCTTATGTTTCTTTGCTGTTGATCGAAACAGATCAACACAGTTCTTAAAGGTCAGATAAAGGCAAATGCAATTTTTTTATATTTGCAACTTTAAACTATCCGATGGCAATGATATTTTTTTATCTTTGGGATGCAAAAGGGTGGGTTTTTGGGGTTTTGAAAAGAGCGCTTCTTCAAAAAACCGCTTGATGGAAGAGGCCTGGAACTAGCTAAGTCGTGACGTGGAATGAGAAATTCATCACTTGAGAGGCCTAAGGTGCTGAGAGAAAGCAGTAGCCTCGAAGATCGCACGCGGCGTGTCAACTGGATCCCACTCTGCAATGGAAGCACAAAAACATCATTTGGAGGATTATTTGATCTGTGAATAGCCGGATGAAGCCATAGTAATGATCAAACAGTTGACCATTGTGTTTGTCACGAGTAAGAATGAATGGCGTAAAGCGATTTGCAACTAAGAAACCGAACTACGGATAAATCTAAACGAACGACATGTTTTTCAACACGTTAACCATCTTGCGTTAACCAACTCCAACTTCAAAAACGATCAATAACCTAATCACAACACGTTGCGTTCGAAGTCACACCTTCTATCAAATCAACAATATGCGTCCAGTCCTCTTGGGGCCTTTACTCAATAGTCAGTGATAGCGTTCACTACAAAAGCCATAACATAATAGGCTTACAACAAATAACAATGCAAGAAAGACAATGCGATATACCAAACAAAAGACAGGAACAAACAACACAATACTAGACTGAACATAAATGTGTGACACCTCCGTTCTTCAAGAGAAATCTTTGATTTCTTTCAATATCAAACATTATGTTCAGCATGTCACTCTTCTGAATGTTCTTTCAGTCTCTCTTCTCTTCGTATCTCTATATCATTCTGCTCAAAAAATCTGCACCGTTCTCTGATCCTTTGATTAATTCAATTTTGAATTGGTAGTTCTGAATGAATATTGCCCATCTCATTATTCTGTCATTTGCAAATTTAGTCTTGTTCAAGTAGACTAATGGCTGATGGTGTGTCTGTATAATGAACGCTGTTCCGTGAAGATAAAGCTGGAATTTCTTTATTGCCCGCACTATTGCAAAGCATTCTTTCTCGATTGTCGAATAAGCTTTTTCTCTCTCTAACAACTTCTTGCTTGCATAACTAAGAGGAAATAGTTGACCATCATTCTCTTGTAGTAACACTGCACCAATCCCTGTGTTTGATGCATCTGTTCTCAATACAAATGGCTTTGAAATCTCTGGTAAACGAAGAACTGGTTTAGTCACAGTCATCCTCTTTAACGTTCCATAGGCTTTCTCATGTGCATCACTCCACTCTACTTCATTTGGCAATCCTTTCTTGGTTAAATCAGACAACGGTGATGCAATTGCTGCATAGTTAGGAATAAAGTTCCTATAATATCCAGTGAGTCCAAGGAAGGACTTTACCGCTTTCTTTGTTCTTGGCCTTGGTGCATCTCTAACTTTCTTGTCGTTCTCATCATGTAAACCTAGTTCACCCCTCCCAATTTTGTGTCCAATGAAATCAACTTTTTCTTCTCCAAAGACACATTTCGAAGGTCTTGCAGTGATACCCCCATTTCAACATGCGACTAAACAACTCTCTCAATGCTTGTATGTGCTCTTCCCATGTTCTGGTATGAATCAAGATGTCATCTATGTAGCTATCTACATTCTCTAAACCTGCAAGTAATTTCCTCATTGCTCTCACTAGTGTTGCAGCTGAATTCACCATCCCAAAAGGCATTTTTAGGATCATTCTCTTCTACTGGAATCTGCCAATATCCTTTACTCAGATCGATCTTTGAGAAATACTTATCTTCGCTAAATCTTCCGAAAAGATCCTCTGATGTTACATAGGCTCTGGATCAAACACTGTTAACTTGTTGAGTTTTCGATAGTCAACACAGACTCGATCTGAACCGTCCATCTTCTTAACGATAACAACAGGTGATGCATACGGTGAATTTGAGACTCTAATGATACCAAGGTCCTGCATCTCTTGAATATTATTTCTAAGTGACTCTCTGACTCCGTATGGCACTGAGTACGGCGATCTAACTGGTACATCACTTGTCAAGTTGATGGTGTGCTCTATCAAACTGGTTGATCCTGGTTTGTCAGTGAATAATGGCTTGAATTCCTGAATTAATGACTCTAAATCATCTGACTGTGTTGTTTCGAGCTTTGGTGACACCTTGACATCTTTGTAACTCTCTTTTGAACTTAAACTACCTATTTCTAGCAAATTCTCCTCATTGAACATTTCCTCTTCTGAATCTTTTCTTACATCTCCCGCAGCTGCTTTCAGTAATTCACTACTCTTTGCATCCTTTACATCATCTTTCTCCTCTTTCTTAAGATATTTTCTTAACAAATTAGCATGGTACACCTTTGATTTAGCACCTAACTTGATCGCATAATCATTCTTGTTTACTACTTTCTCCACATTATACGGGCCTTTCCACTGCATAAGAAGCTTGTTGTTGTTAGTTGGTAGCAGAACTAACACTTGATCACCAGTTTGAAAGCTTCTATCTTTGGTTTTCTTGTCAAAGTACTTCTTATAACGTACTTGTGAATTCTCTAATGATTCTTTTGCAATCTTTAGGGTTTGATCTAACCTCTCTCTCAACTCTACAACATACTGATAACTGGTCTTGACGTCTTCTTCTTTTACTTCTTTGGTCCACAACTCTTTCAGTATCTGTATTGGTCCCCTTACTGTTCTCCCATACAACAACTCAAATGGTGAAAATCCAGTAGATTCTTGGGGTACTTCTCTGTATGCAAATAATACTGCATTGATATATCTAGGCCATTGTTTTGGCTGTTCACTGCATAACCTCCTCAGCATTGCTTTTAATGTTCCATTAAACTTCTCGACTAAACCATTACACATCGGACGATATGGCGTTGATGTTAGCTGTCTAATGCTAAGTAATCTGGAAACTTCCTCCATGCATTCTGATATGAACTGTGTACCATTATCACTTAAAACTTCTTGTGGAAAACCTAACCTGCTGTACATGTCAAGCAAAGCTTCTGCAACAGTTTCTGTATCAATGTTCTTTAATGGTACAGCATCAGGGTATCTCGTAGCATAATCAACCATAGACAAAATATAGCGATAACCTTTCTCTGAAGAAGGGAAAATGGGGCCAATTGAATCAATTGCAACTCTCTTAAACGGTGTGTCTATCAAAGGCATCTTTTGTAATGGCACTTTTGCTGTCTTCCCTTTGCTCTCAGTCCTCTGACATATTTCACATGTCCTGCAGAATCGTGTAACATCATCATTAAGGCCTGGCCAATAAAAGTTACTTAAAATTCTGTCACTTGTCTTTCTTATTCCCATATGACCCCCCATTAACGAACTATGCGCCAGCTCGATGACTTGATTTCTCAGATTTTCTGGCACAACTACTTGTCGTATTTCGTTGCCTCCATTTACTCTGGGGTGGCTGAAAACACGATACAAACTTCCTCCTTTCTCTTCAAAGTGCACAGACTGATCTCCCTTTATCTTTGGCTCTTTAAATTTTCTAAGTTTCTCCAATGAATTGTCATCATATTGATATTTGATAAGCTGTTCTCTTGTAACCGTTGCACATTTTGTCACATTAGGTACCTTAAGTGGAGGTATACCTTGCCCTTTCTTTGCTTGAGCTCTTGTAACAGCACATGCTATCTCCCACGATGGGTCAGGATCTTCAGGTCCTCTAGCATTTGGTATGTTCCCAATAATCACATCATACATTGCATCCGGTAAGCATTGAGCCTCTGCTTCTCCAGTAAAATACGGAGTGTCTATAAAAACTCTTGCAATAGGTACTTTTCTAATTGTTCAGTCAATCAAAAGCAGGTAACCAAATCTGCCTGTTAGCTCCTCTTCTGTGACCAAGTCTCTCTTAATAACGACGCCACTGCAGCCTGTATCTCGTAATACACTTACTGATTTGTTCCTTACTCTTCCTGTTACCACTGGCATGCTATCTTCACTCCCTTCTGTAGGCTTGATGCACGCAGATTTGATGATAGGAATTCTCTTACCACACCCTATAGTAAGCTCATCTCCTACCATGCAAGATTCAATATCCGCCTGTGTTGCTGCTGCCTCTGATTCAATATTCTCTTTATCAAGTAACTCTTGTTTGATTGACAATGATCTTGCAGCCTTTGTAGATGGTTTCTTTCTACCCTGCCCTGGCGAAGGACAGTCCTTTGCTTCATGATTTAGGCCACCACAATTATAACATTTCCTGTCTGCTTTCTTCATAGAATCACACTCAAAAGCTTTGTGACCCTTTTGATGGCAAATAAAACACTCGAATTCCTCATAATCCTTTGCTTTAGTGTTAGCTTGACCTGGGCTGCTGGAAGATTCCGAGTTATGTCCAACTCTATTCTTTTTGCGAGCCAGTTGCTTCCCATGTGCACTAAGATATTGCTGTGCGTGCTTTGTCATTTCATCGTGGTCTTGTGAGGCCACTTCTTTCAAATAAATTGCTAGGTCTTGCGGGCATCTGCTTATAAACTGCTCTTTATTTATTAACTCTTTCAGTCCCTGGTAAGACTTCTCAGTTCCCGATAGCTCAACCCAACGGTCTAAGTACCCATCGATCCTCGCATAAAATTGATCAGGAGTCTCCCCCTCTTCTGGGTCTGATTCTCTGTATCTTTTCTTGAACCCCTCTTCTGTTAATTGATATCGAATCAATAATGCCTCTTTAACTTTCTCATAATCCAACGCAGTATCATCTGGCAACCTTGAATAAACATCGAGAGCTTTCCCTGTTAACAGGGCGCTTAGAGCTGTCGCCCACTCATGTCTCTCCCATCCATTACTCATCGCAAACCGCTCAAATCTCTTCAAATAACTATCCAAATCATCAACAAAAGTAGGTAATTTAGGCCCCTTAGCCCTTTGTCTACCCTCTATGCCTTGGAAATTCATTGACATATCTACTCCCTCATTTTTCAGCTCCAAAACAGCCTGAATTTTTAACCGCTCTTTCTCTAAAATCTCCTTTTTCTCCTTCTCTATAGCAACCTTGAACTCCAATTTTGCCAACTCTACTCTGCGACTCTCTGCGCGTTCATCTCTCTCGATAATCTGCTGCGCTTCGATAAACTGATGTAACTCCTTTCCTTCGAGCCCGAGCTCGCGACCGCACTGTATCAATCTATCCATAATTACTGGCTTCACTTTGCTGTTATTTCGCTTTATTCAAAACTCTCAGCATTGTTTATACCGATAAATCTATAAACGAACGACATGTTTTTCAACACGTTAACCAACTCCAACTTCAAAAAGGATCAACAACCTAATCACAACACGTTGCGTTCGAAGTCACACCTTCTATCAAATCAACAATATGCGTCCAGACCTCTTGGGGCCTTTACTCAATAGTCAGTGATAGCGTTCACTACAAAAGCCATAACATAATAGGCTTACAACAAATAACAATGCAAGAAAGACAATGCGATATACCAAACAAAAGACAGGAACAAACAACACAATACTAGATTGAACATAAATGTGTGACAGTGTTAATTGCAAAGACTACCAGAGAAACACACCATGATCTACCCAGGGTTTGATTGTTATGATCAGGATTCATTCTCCTCGTTGGGCTTACAAGCGCCTGTCGAAGGTACATTTGCATAAGAAAAGTAGAACTATATTTGCAGAAAGAACGCTCTCTCTCTTGTCTGCGGTAAGAGACTGTCACTTGGCGTAGTCCTGACATGGCAATTTTCCCGCTATCATCATCTTGGATTCTTCAGTGTGTGTATTATTCAATTTTAACTACAATTCCATTTTCTTCACGCCGAAGAAGGTGCTCTGGAAGCTAGCTAATGCACTTGTATCAGCCAATGAATGTTCAAAAGTCGTTAGGATCGAAATATTTTGTGCAGACCCCCGATGTTTTCGTTGTTGCTAGAGTACTTTCGCCCTAAATGGGTCTAATACCGTTTTTCATCAGAGTCACACGCTCTTCCTTCAACGTAAAATACAAGGCTCCTGGATTTGCCATTTTGCAAAAACCCAATGAAAATGTTTTGCTAGCACTTTTCTTTATGATATTCTTTGCCCGTGTTTTGTTGAAGGCGGTATTTCTAAAAATATGAAGCTTTTCAGCAAGGCTATCTTTTGCGGACTTGTAAGATTCGTCAAATCTCCCCTTCTCGTTGATATTGGGTTTAATGGGTCAGCCTGTATATTTTCCACTTTTGTGCATTTGATGTCCAGTTAACCTGTTTCACAGTTCATACCAACCTTTTAAGAGTTAATTCTAGCATTTATCGAAACATTTTGCTAATTTTTGTTGCCGATATATGAGTATTTTCAAGAGGCAAATAGATCGGGAAAATTTCGCCCTGAATGGGTCTATTCTTTTCAATCGACTCCACGTAGCGATCCAAGTTTTTATATGCCGGTTTTGCATCAATTTAGAAAGGAAGGGTGCTTCTGAACTTATTTTGATACATTTTGAGAGTTTCATCAACTTTGGTGTCTCTTCACTTTGAGAATTACCGCAACGGCTGAGTTTTACGTAAGTTTGAGCTTCATCGGCGCAGGAAAGGTAGGATCTGTTTTTAAACTCTTGTGTTGTCAAGAATGTCAATGCCATTCACATTTTCTTAAAGTCCATTCAATGTAGAAACTGTAGCGAGATTCCTGGCTTCTCTGCTAGCAAAGTTTCCCGGTTGAGGCCCTGACAATATTTAGACCCATTCAGGGCGAGAATTAAGGCAAGCTGTTGTTTTGACTGCTGCTGGTGTTAGCCACAGTTTTGAGAGGAAACGTGAGTGAACATGTTTTTGGCTTAGAAATAACAATTGGCAAGGAAATGAAATCTACATCCACGAAGAAAAAATTTCGAAGAGTCATATACGTTAGTAAGAAGATCAGTTCTTTTTGTGATTAGACCCATTCAGGGCGACAGTACTCTATTCTTGTGTGTTCTCTCTCCAAGCCAGTCCACAGCTCTCTGCCGCGACAAGTCTGTCCGTGGCAAAGTTCGGAATAATGTGCATATACATTCTGCTCTGCAAAAGCTGACTATTCACAAACATAAACTACCCACTTTCTTGGCGTTTTGCTTTGAGATAGTTAAAATAGGTAGTCGTTTCGAACTTTCGTGACTTGACTGTTAGTGAGTGCAGACTCCAAAATTCTCTCGCAGCTTTGCAATGACTCAATCGACTCATTCCATGTCACGCCTCTGCTAGTTCCAGGCTCTTTTGCTTGCGCGGTTTCTGAAAATTTGACTGAAAAAAGGAATTCGATAATTTCGATAAGTTCCGGAACTCATATCGAAATTTCGTTAGAAATTTTGAAATCTCCAGGCTGTAAATGGTAGAAATCAATAAAAATGTCTTTTGCCTTTATCTGACCTTTGATGTATATATTGTCAATTCACAGAATATATTTCTATGTTTTGGACGAATCAACGGATCGAAAGATTCTCATAGTGGTGGAGTTTACATCGAAATAGAATTTCTTGCCCTTGTTTGCACAGTTGGACAGGTAGGTTTAAATCAATTCAATTTTTGGTATTATTTACCAGTTGATATTTTAGTAAAGATCTTGTTCAATTTGGACAGCTTTTTCAAAGCAAAGTGGCTAGCTTTCTGAATATTAGAATCTTTCTTACGCTTTTATCAACCATTGATGTTTGAGTAAGATTTATTACTTTAGTACAGTGGTAACCAAAGACAGCATTCTGACAGCGTAGGAAATGCTATTTGGATGTATTGAATTTAATTCAAAAATGAAGTTAGGTATTCAATGTCTATTCGTAGAACTCCATGTCGCAACAATTCCATTTTGCTTTCGTATACCTCAGAGTTAATCAGAATATTCACGAAGACTTGTGTCAGTAAGGCTGTCTATGTGATCGGGTGTAAAAGCCAGATTCCCATTCTGTAAGGCGTTGTTTGTGTTTCCAGTTTCCATGACAACTCCACAGCAACCGATTTTGATGAAACGAAGCCTCCTTTTTCTATGGAGACTGTATTAAATCAATGAAAGCTGACATTTTGACAGTCTGAATGAGCGATTTTATTGGTACTAGTATTAGGGTTTTCCTGTATGTAACGGTTTTTCTTCAGCGTTTGTCATGCATCAAAAGTGTGAGAGGAATGTCCTTTCATTTATGGTATATGGCCTGTGGCAGGTCTCCTTTTGCGCACTCGTTTTCTGTTGTATTTGCTAAGAAAACTGAGATCTTAAGCAAGGACAGCTGTTTTGCGTTATTACTAAAATGTGCACGGGAAACAATTTCAGGAGCACCATTGGCTTGATATGTGAGTACAACAGGGTGTGTCAAGGGGGCTTCCAGCAGTAAAATTTAGGGCGTATTCTTTAGGGCATGTGAAGTCTGGGATGTCTTCTGAAGCCGGTATGCTTCACAGAGAAAAATTTCAGTTACCAAAAAAATGCGAATTCTGAAAAAGGTAGAGCTACCAGACTTCGCAGAGAAAAATGCCAAAGAATACGCATTCTGAAAACGGTAGAGATGGCAGACTTTGCAGAGAAAGTCCAAAAAGAATGAGAATCCTGAAGGAATGAGAGTTTGAATGTTGTTGTTCAGTCGAGCGAAATGAAGCCATCGCAATACAGTGTACTTTTGTTATGCCCATCCCAAGAGAAAAGAATCTGCAAAGTGACTTTGTTTTTTCGAATGTTTTTGAAAACACTTTCATTCACGAAACAATCCTCTCTGCGATCTTTCATAAGTCTGCCAGCTTCAGGAGCAGAATGTTTCTGAAGCCTCGGATCTCTACCGTTTTCAGACGAGCCCAAAAGAATACCTCAAAAATCTCTCGGAGGTCTACCGAAAACAGGATGACCAAAAGGATGGGCTTTTGTAGAAAGTGATTTGAAGTCTGCGAAGTCTACCGTTTTCGGTTGAATGGTACCAAAAGAATGGGATTTCTACCATGGGACTACTACCACTACTACCACTACCACAGCTACCATTGCTACCATTGCTACCACAGCTACCATTGCTACCACAGCTACCATTGCTATTGCTACTGAAATGCTACTGCTACTAAAATGCTACTGCTACTGTTTCGTCAGTGTTTACGTTGTGTCGCACTAAGTTTTCGTTGAATGCCTTCGCTGCAACTTCCGTTATCTGCACTTTAGTTACACTGAAACCAGGACTAGAGTTTCTGAAACATCTTGGAGCATGCTCTTAGCAGAATTTAGGCGATTTTTGAATATCACTTCCATTTTTCCAACGCAAAACACTACTTCCCTATACACACCTTATGCAAAACACAGTCTTTTGGCCAGGTGTTTAATTACTAGTGCCGACATGCACTGCGCGCCGCACTGGTGATAACGTAATCATGGGAATGGTCTATTAAAAGCGACTATCCATCGCAGAGAAAACAAATTCTCTCAACTAGTAATTCAAGATAAGCAAAGCCACACACATTTCTCTGGAGCCCGTAAGGCAAACTATCACCTTGTGGATGGGAAGTCACGAGTCTGTTTAACAGAAGGACAGATCTAGAGATATGCATGGCGGATTTTCTTTCTTTTATTCAGAGGCCGATTACAGCTACGCTCCTGAATCAAATATGTAAAATCCACCTGGCAAATCCTTAGCTCTGTCCTTCTTGTTTCGAGATGAACTCCCCATTGCTTCTACCCGCATTTGCTAGACTGATGTCAGGGCAACTTTTGGAAGTTTTGAATTACTAGTTGAGAGAAATTCTGTCTGCAATCGCTTTGAATTGAGGTTTCTGTTCTTGATATGACGAAAATATGACGAAAATTAAGCTTCGGGGCCACGGAAACAATTTTCGTGCAATAGCAACAATAGTTTTTTGTGCAATAGTTTTTGTTGCTGAAAAAAAAAAAATTCAAATCGATCTGAATTTGTTTTTTGTTTCAGCAACAATAACTTCATGTTGCAAATGAGAATCTTAAAAAAATCTCGTGTCCCCGCCCCTTGAGAACAAGTTTTGCAACATTTCTTTTTTTAACCAATCAAATTCGTACAACTCACAACAACAATATTTCATTCAAATGGCGGAATGTCAACACATTCAGCCTTACGGAAGCATTCCTTGATAAAAGCTTTCATGCTCTTCGTACTGCTTTCAATCGAGAGTCGAAAAAATACAAGGAGAAAGCGCCAAAAAAGAAGTGGAAGTTATTTGATCAACTCTTCTTTTTAATGGAAGAAATGGAGAAAGTCGAGAAGAAAGTCAATTTTGAATTGGGGGAGAAAGAAATGCTAATTGACATATTCAATTCATATTCACATTTTTTGGTTTCATAAATTTTGTTTCATGAGCTGGAACCCATGCGACATGGAAGCAAATTTTCATGCGATTGCAACAAAATTAGTTGTTGCAATCGCATGAAAATTTGTTTCCGTGTCCCCGAAGCTTTAGAATACTGTCATGTTGATTTTTTCACATTTTGACAGATAAAAAATTGTTATTTTAGGGCTTTCTTTCATTTGCTACGTTCGGATTCAACAAGCTGTTCTTCAATGCACTGTCATTTGAAAGGTATGCAAAATATAACGATGTAACGCTTCTATGATATTTTTAGCAGACCTGTGAAGTTGTTATGGATCGTCGTTTAACAGATCTTTGAAAAGGAAATAAAAAAGAAGATTATGTTGAAGATGATACAGTGACATGCATTGTTGAATTTTTGATGAAAGGGATTGTTTATTGCCGTTCCGCCACCAATGTAGGACATTTTGGATAAGATTAGATACTGACCCTAGATGGTTATTCTTGGGCAGCGGGTTTGTGTTCAGACCCGTTAAGGACAGTGTTCAACCTATTTTAAATTTCAAGTTTTTCCAGTTGTCATGCAGGCATTGGCAACTTTTTTTCCTTGCGAAGTAATTTTCCATTCTTTATTAACTTTACTAGCTATGCAGTCTTTATTTACATTGATAATTATATATTATAGGTATGGAATTTTGCAACCTGCATGTGTGGCAAGAAAGATCAAACTGCCACAAATCCAAAATCTTGACCCGAAAATCAAGAGTATATGCACAAGATTTAAAAGTCATCATCTAGAGAGTTGCAGAAATGATATTGTTACTGATTTGAGGTATGTTGTACATTAGTTCTTCTTCGAGCAGTTCCTTGCTTTTGTTGCAAGACTAACCGTGAAGAAATTTCAATGAATTCGCAGTCATTGCATTTGTGAAGAGTTTCTTTCCTTACAGAATGGTTTGTTAAAACATGAATTTAGCTTTCGCTTATATCATTATTACCAGGGGTAACCACTTGTCAGAAGCAAGGAGATGCTCTTTCCCAGCTAACTTTTGAAACAGCGACTGTGTTGCGTTCTGTCGAAAAGCACAATCTACCATGTTTAAACTAACGCGTCACACTCAAAATTCAGCACCCGTCGACAGCGGCAAAAATGACTGCCAGTATTGGAAAGAAGCAAGGAAACTCCATGATAAGAACTTCACTTTTTGAACAAGGTGACGAATCAAAGTGACTTTTCCCGGAGTTGCTATTTTGACTATTGCGCATGTCTCATGATGACGCAGTTTCGTATGTTGAAGTACGATTTATGGTAGATGATCTCACAAGCAACAATAGTCATAATTTTCAGTTCACCATAACTGTAGCTGTGAAGTGTTGTATACAGTAGAAACCCGCATAAAAGAACCTAGGTTTTTCTTGGGCAGCCTGCATAGGTTCTTAATTAAGTGGCTGTTATTCTAAATTCCAGCCTGCCAGGTTCTTAAAGAGGTTCTTATATACAGCACTCACCTTGAACACATTAATACTGTTTTCAGCACAAGAAACTAAAAACTTTTTGAGAATTCCTTGAGAATTCTTGAGAACATTTTTAGGGTAGAATTATTTCTAAAAATAGTCTTTTGTACCACTGAAGAATTCTGATCACAGTGTCAAGAATTTTTGCAAGTTCTGATGAATTCTGAAGACATGAAACCTGTTATATAAGAACCTCCCCCAGTGTCAGCCTCTTAGAGGTTCTTATTTAGGGGGTTTAAAATATTGAATTTCAGCCTCAAGGTTCTTATAAAAATAGGTTCTTTTATGCGGGTTTCTACTGTACTGCAACTCAGATCAGCACAACAATGCGATGTAAAGAATGCTTCGGCCTAACTTTGCGGATGTAGGTTAACTTTTTAGAACTGGGCTTAGCAGAACTGGGATATTTTTTCAGAGTGTAACTAGTAGCTTCCAATAAGTGCAAAGTTGTGCGTTTCATTTCGAGCAAGTTCGCGGAATCATCCGTGATGTTTGGGATACATGTGGGAAAATTACGAGAATTGCATGATTTCTTTGATTTGCAAATTGAAGGCCACATTTTGATCCAGTTGGGTGCATTATAGCCCAAGAATTGCAATAGCCTCCGAAGGTATGTGAGCCTCCTTTCATCAGCTCAAAATAACACATCCTAAAATATCCCCTTCAAGTGACTACTTCAAGTGGCTAGTGGAGGTACCCCCTCCCCTTTTACCATTAGACTCTGTAATACATGCGTACTAAAAAGTCTAGAGGTATGCTGCTTATGCTATCTAATATCGTGCAAATATTATGTATACATAGTTTAGTCTACCGGATGACCCGGAAAGGTATACGGATTTTTGTATGGCTCCAACGATGTGAATTTAAGTTTAATTGATGGCAGATCAATCTCAAAATGCTACTCGATAGTTGACTTGAACAACGATACCTCGTTTGCTTGTATTAGTGCTTTGATAGCAGATATATTTATCTCGAAAGTTCAAATTTGCATTCACCTGCAAGCTGGAGATTGGCCTTCTAGCCTGAAAAAATTCATGAGGCACAATAGATCGACGATAGTCTGGATAAAATGTGAATAAAAGTTGGATCTTATTGCATTCTGTATGCAAGAAGTCACTTCCCAGTCAGCCATTGGACACTTGCTTAATGGTTGTTTATTTCAGTTTTTGTATTTTGATGTGTTTCGAAGTTTTGCTTGGGCCGAAGGCCAAGGCTCTGATTTGGATTTAGACACAAACTGAGCTGTCAAGATTACTATTTCTGCTCTCAAAGCACCAATACCAGCAAACGGGGCATCCATGTTCAGGTTAACTATTGACGAGCATTTACGAGTGATTAGCCATCAATTAAAGCTAAATTCATATCGCTGGATCCAACCAACTTTATATACTGTCTTCTGGGACACACTTGGTATTGTATTCTTAACGATGAGAATTGTCTAATCTGCTTCTGCAAGGTTTCACTTCAAATCTTACAAGAATGTATTTCGTGGTGATCAGTTGGTTGATTGGATCGTTGAGTTTGGATTGGCTAACACAAGGATGGATGCAGTGCAATATGGTAACTCATTACTACGGGGTAGAATCATTGAGCATTGTGTTAACGAGCATTTATTCTATGACTTGCCGTATTTTTATCGGTTTTGTAATGACAGTGAGGGTCAAATCCATTCAAACTGAATTGTATGGAATTCTTGATACGGAGTATCCATGTTCGAAGGGCCTTCATAAATGAATGAGAATGAATAGATGAATCAAAAGGAAATTAAATAATTGATTTCAACGAGTTCCGACAGTAAGATATGAATACGCACCAAAGTAAGGTACGCAGTTTCATAAGATTTATCCAGGGAGCGCCTGGATTTATCACTGTGCAGCCCTGACTCAAGGTGAAGTTAAAGTTTTTCTTTTTTTATAGCGCAGCATACAAGTCAAATCTTTCAATAGGGCACAGGGAAACCCATAGATCTTCCAATTTCACGCTTATCAGCCAATGGTGTTGCCGTATTCTCGTCACATGACCGAAAATAAGCACTTTGAGACGAATTTTCGAGTACCCTTACGAAAATCAAAATGGACATTTAAGTAATAAAGATACAGAGCTGCTTTTGCCATGAGTCGATTCTACAGGCCCTACTCCATATTTTACACTTTGCATTTCAAGAAAATCTCATCAGGGATCAGCACTACATCGAATTTCATGCAACCGAAAATAGGCCAATATTCAAATATCATTTGGGAACAAAACAAATAAGATATAGCTTCCAAAATTTCACACCTTACGTGAAATATGGGAAGGAATAAGCTGAAGATGTTTGTTTGCTTCAGTTTCTAAAATCCTTGACGAGTTGCAGCAATTTGCTACGAAGAAAGCTATCGGGCCTACCTTCATCCACTGCATAATGGCATTATTCTGTTTCAAATCGGCTTCTTTGCTGTAGCAAGGTAGCAGAGCTATTCACCAACAACATAACACCAATTTCCACTATTCTGTGCTGAAAAAGTGCCATCAACTTTGGTAAAACGCAATGAACTTTCAACAGCTCTTCGCCACACTATCTATTCCAAGTTTTGAAACAGTGTGCTCACGTGGAGAAAATTCTGTTATTGTCAAAGCGCTCAAGATGTCATGGTCAAGAGGTAGGTCTCGTATCATCCTCTCTCTACAAAGACTTGGCCTTTGTTTTAGTATGAAAAGTGGAAGGGATTGAGGCCGGGCTTTCAAAATTATCTGTATTTCTTAAAAAAAGGAAAATGTTGAATGCATATTTCAAAATAATTTGAATGAAAGTTTTTTTCATGGAAGTTAAAGGGTATTGGAGCTTGCGAAGATACCTAGGCCCCCTATCATTTGAATAATTCAAATTCATTTGAAATATGCATTCACCATTTTCCTTTTTTTAGAAAATAAAGATAATTTTGAAAGCCCGGCCTCAATCCCTTCCACTTTTTCGTACTAAAACAAAGGCCAATCTTTGTAGAGAGGAAGTGATACGAGACCTACCTCTTGACCATGACATCATGAGCGCTTTGACAATAACAGAATTTTTTCCACGTGAGCACACTGGAATAGATAGTGTGGCGAAGAGCTGTTGAAAGTTCATCGCGTTTTACCAAAGTTGATGGCAATTTTTCAGCGGAGAATAGTGGAAATTGGTGTTATGTTGTTAGTGAATAGCTCTGCTACCTTGCTACAGCAAAGAAGCCGATTTGAAACAGAATAATGGCATTATGCAGTGGATGAAGGTAGGCCCAATAGCTTTCTTCGTCGCAAATAGCTAAGACTCGTCAAGGATTTGGGAAACTGAAGCAAAGAAACATCTTCAGTTTATTCTTTGCTTTAATTCTCACAAGGTGTGAAATTTTGGAAGCTACATCTTATTTTTTGCGTTCCCAAATGATATTTGAATATTGGCCTATTTTCGGTTGCATGAAATTCGATGTAGTGCTGATCCCTGATGAGATTTTCTTGAAATGCAAAATGTAAAATATGGAGTAGGGCCTGTAGAATCGACTCATGGCAAAAGCAGCTCTGTATCTTTATTACTTTTTGATTTTCGTAAGGGTACTCGAAAATTCGTCTCAAAGTGCTTATTTTCGGTCATGTGACGAGAATACGGCAACACCATTGGCTGATAAGCGTGAAATTGGAAGATTTATGGGTTTCCCTGTGCCCTATTGAAAGATTTGACTTGTATGCTGTATAGCGCACCTTTCTACAAGTCCATATATTTAGGGCACCTCCACAGTTCCATTACCCCGTTCAGCTCAGGCTTCAAGCTTTTTTTGTCTATACCCTGTCAAGCTATTTTATCTATACCTCCGTGCACTGATTCGTGCAGCCACACAGTCAGCACTCGAGAGTTTTGTAGCCTTCGTCGATGAGGTACCGCGGTTTCTTTCTTAAGATACCGACAGATATAAGAGTAGTTTTCAATAGGTTCTAAGTTATAAGTGGCCTAGCAGTTCTGGCTATCGCCTATTGTGTAGAAGGATGTGTGTTTTAATTCCATAGCTAGTAATGCTCAAATGCCAATATTCTTCCGCAAAGCCCATTTGCTTCGCTCCTCAGAAAGCTCGAAATCTATAAATAAGTGTGGATTAATGGCCAAGTTGATATTTCTCACGGCCTGTCAAATATGGATATACTGCGCTTCGCTACAAGCAATAATTCAGAGCCGCATGCTGTCAAACGTTGTTTGCTGCTTCGTATACCGGGTGTCTCAAAAAAATGTACCCCCTTTTGACAGGAAATAAGAACGAAACGATAAGAAATTATTATTCTCCGGGTAAAGAGTTAAATTTATCAATCTTAATTTAGATTCACATTCCTTGCATTTAAAAATCGTGCTCCAAACAGCGCAGATACAAGCTTGCAAAGTCAAAATTGACATTCCACCTGAAACCAGAGGTTTTGTAAAAGGGCCTAGCCATAATTTGATATTATATTTGTTTAATCAGGACGATGTCCACGAGTCTTTTATTCTTTTCAAAAGCGATTAACTGAAAGTTAAAGTTTACAGGTGCTTTAGAAAATATCCATCATACAAATCATGGCTAGACCCTTTTTCAAAACCTCTGGTTTCGGGTGCACTGTAAATTTTGACTTTCACGCTTGTACTATCTCCCGTGTTTGGTGGACGACTTTTAAATGCACGGTATGTGAATCCAAGTTGAAGATTGATAAATTTAGCTGTCTACTCAGAGAGAATAATATCTTATCGCTTTGTTCCTATTTCCAGTCAAAAGAGGGTACATTTTTTTGAGACAACCGGTACGTAAATTATTAATGTATTTATTCTGTCACTGTCACATAGCTTGGTCTACTTGACGATAGACTTGCTAAAAGGTATCGCTGAGTTGTGTTTACATTTTCACCGTTATTGAAAGTCCGTACATTTTGAAACGCTTAGTTTACTAAGTCAAACATTCACGGTCCTTGCAAGATTATTTCAAATTGTTACTACTTAGAAACTGAGCAAAACTCAATCAAATGTTGTTCAGGAAGCCTTGCACAAGTCTTAACGATTATAAGGAACAACATAGAAAAAACAGAAAATTGCCTAACAAATTTTATGAGCTAGCTAAAGCCTTCCTCGCAGTAATCCTTCGATGTTGAAAGTTGTTAGTACTGTTGAGGCACGTTAGACGTCTGTGGTAATCTTTAATACAAAAATGTTGAAAATTCCATTTTTTTCCATTACGTGAATGCACATAGAGTCACAAAGCATTCCATCGGTTTCGTACTTTCACAAAGTAGTTCTGGTTCAAGAGAAATTACATTGTTTCAGAACAAGATTTTTCTGTACAGGATGTGCCTAAATAATTGTGCCCCGTCTATGTGGCTACTGTGGAGAAGCCTTAATTTCAGTTATGTCGACTTTTACACAATTGCATAGGTCAGGCTTCAACTTAGAGTTTGAGACCTTGTTTGAGTCAATCAGACACGTGGTTGCTGATTTAAGGCAGAGAAAAGGTAAAATAAGTGGTTGCTTCAAAAACAGCACTTCTATTGTTCTCCAGCAATGTCAAAATCAAGTAAGGTTTGAAAAGAAGGACTCTGGCATCATATTGAAATTTTTACCATATTTTTAAAAAGGTAGAAAGTGCTCTCTTATGAATCGAAAAACACTGCTAATCCCTTAAAGATAATCAGCAAAAATTTTAATTTGACGCCAGAACCATTTCTTTGGAAACTTACTTGGTTTTGACACTGTTTGAGAACAATAGAAGTGCTGTTTTTGAAGCAACCACTTATTATACCTTTTCTACCGGGTGTCCCAAAAAAACTTTCCCCGTTTTAACAGTTCCACAACAACAACCACTGCCTCGTTTTGAACGATGTAAATGGGGAATCTCTTGCTTTAAGGCTCATTTGGATCAAAATATGGATTTTTCGAAAATCGTATGCTAGAGAAGTCCTTGAAAAGGTGGGAAATCTAGCGATGGACACATGTTCCATTCCTTCCATGTTTTACGTCACAGGTGTTAAGGCATACAGCCGCTTGTCAATTTCTCAAATTGGTATTCAAAGTCGGCAATACGCTAAAGTGCAGACCACACGACCTTGTCTTGTGTACTGTACTGTTTCTTCGAACATCAAGCTTAATCGTGCTTTTTACGGACAAAACAGACAAATGTGATTTTTCTTGGGTCCCTTTATGGAGTTCCAGCTCCGTACGGTTGGAACTTACTTAAAAAGCAGAATCTCCGTGGATTTCGAGGTGAAGGTTTAACGATTTTTTTGATAAACCGTTTTAGCTCTTTCTTGAGCATTTCAGGTATCCTGTTTTTCATGAAAATAATTATAGAAAATCAGTGGACGCAGATACAGAAATCAAACAAATACTCAAATGTAAGTTGAGCATTTTATAACAGATTACTTTAAAAATCTTTATCAAATAAAATACACGTTAACTAAAATAACAGCTCAAATAGGGAAAAATGATTTTGGGACACCCAGTATCCCAGCAACCACGTTTCTGATTGACTCAAACAATGTCTCAAACTCTAAGTTAAAGCCTGATCTATGCAACTGTGTAAAAACCAAGATAATTTAATCTACAGCACCTCCAGAGCAGCAACACAAACGGGGCAATATTTCGTTGGGATCCCCTGTCAGAAGAACTAAACTACAACTAAAAACTTTGTTGAGTTAAGTGGTTTTTGGCCACAGAATTGCTATTATTTTCCAAAATAATGCAAAATAGGTATTCTTCGGAAGAGGTTACGGAGAGGGACTTGATAATGCGTATGAATTTGTTGAGTATCGTCGTTAAACGTTTTATTTTTCTTTGGTCTCCTTGTAGGTGGAATGTATCAGTCGTAGCTGTCGCTAGTGAAGAGAAGGTTGTAGATTCTGCTTGAACAGCAATATAATTGCATTTTGCCGCTTTTGAAATGGCTAGAGGTTATAGATTTCTTGTGATTTACAAATCGTTGTTTTTTAAGAACTATCCTGTACTGCGTTCCTCGGCATACCTTTATCATGCGCTGCACATTACCGTTTTAATTTTCCAGCAATGCGAGGTAGACAGATTACACGAGTTTCAGTTTTGGCATTGAATTGAACATGTTGGTTTCAAACTGAGACTCGTGAAAATACTGATTCAAAACAGAGGCTATACCTAATGCACCGTGTTTACGGTGTGCCAATTCAGATGCAGTAAAAATCGAAAACTTCCGGACGGAAAATTTTCAGAAAAACAACTTCGGACAAAAAAGTTCGGACGCTTTTTCAGGAATTGTCGGACGAAAAACTTTCGAACAAACATAATACCAAAATACGAGAATGAAACCAAAATACATGTTAAAAACTAACTGTAATTACATCATAAATATCAGCTTGGGTGCATGCGCATTATCACATCTGCAAGATCGCTGCTGCCAATCTTATATATAGATCATTATCTCGTCTGCATACACCGCAGCACCCAATCTTTCCGCCCTTCGTATTGTAATGTTTTTTATGGTAATGTTTTCTTCATAAACTATTCTAGTTATTGTATATCTACTTCAAGTGCTATTAACAGTGGGAGTTCGATGACCATGTGTCCATTTCCGTTGTGAATAGGACAATGTATCTTATGTTTAGTTTCTCTGTTTAATGTATTTAAATTTAATTGATTATAAAAAAACATCTGCAAGAACATTTAAATGAATTGTTTGTCAGATTGAGCGATGGTAAGCCAGTTGCTGATCAAGTGAAATAGGTGCGTGAACTGTTTACAAGAAATTCTTCAAGGAACCAAAGGAACTTCATTGGAACTTCAAGGAACTTCAAGGAATCAAAAATTCAAGGGACTTGAGCAGTTTTGGCAAGACATGATTAATTAAGTTATAAAATTGATGATGAATCATGATGATGAAAGGCAAATCAGAAGTCAGTTATCAGCCAATTATCAATATTCTCATATTACGCAAAACAGCTTTTTCACTCTTGATAAAAATTTTGAAAACAGAACGTCAATTTCCGTCGTTCCTTTTGTCGTTGTAAAGCAGTGCTCTATGCAAGAAAGCGGTGTTTTACTGTTCTTGGTTGTATGTTAAAGTGAATTCATTTTTATACACAGGTTGTGTGGTATAAAATCTTCAAAAATAGCAGGTATTTCGTAACTGAAGTTACAGCTTAATGTCTTACAAATGAATCGTGATTCAATGAGTCGCGAAACGAGAATTGTTAGTGGCAATGCAAATATTTAACGACACGTCCATCGTATGCGAAATGAACATGCAGTTGATCAAATATTACTATCTCCTTGCGCTAAAAGCATTGTTGATGATCAGTGATCAGTGAAGCATGGCAATTTAAAGATCAGCAAATACCACCAAACCATAGATGAACCTTTCATCTATTGCAGACATTGGCATGCCTAAATTTGAGCGAATAAGAAAATCTTTACAGAACGTTTACAGGCTATGGATAACGCAGTATTTCATACAACCGATGAGGTTATTGCGGCAATTTAATATTTGGTAATATTAAACACGTCCAGCCTTATTCACGATTGCTGATTGAATTGTCGCATAATCTAATGAATTCAGTAACTCTTTGTTGTGTATCAATCGAATTTACCAAGACATACGAGGAAAGACGGGCAAATGTTTATTTTAAACTGGCAGCTGCCAAAATTGTATTACACACTATGCAGTGAACTTATGGCGTGGTAGATGAGATCTTGTTAAACTTGTGGCTGGAAAACGTAATTAGATTTGAGCCATTTTTTGCAGCGATCTAATATCGAGTAATCATTTCTGTAAAGGAATAAGATACAGCTCAGATTTAAAGGTAACGGTTGGGAAAGGTGAAATCGCAGAAAGAGCTGTTGATCTTCGCAGGGACAGGTTTGGCAGACAATGATCTCTTTTGCCAAAAAAACAACAATTAAGAAGCAGTTCGCAGATGAAAGGTGGAGTACTTGTGGATTGCTGAAACTTTGTGAGAACCATGTTCAAAGACACTAGAATGCACATCTATTGAATATCACACTTTCACGCTAAGAGCAGCTTGATTCCACATCAGTACATGCAAAAAACTGTTGGATTTAGCATCATCAAGCAACAAAACAGTTAAATTTCATATCATATCTTCAACTTCAAGCAAAAAAATTCTGAATTCATTTCTTCACACCAAAAGTTGTTAGATCATATCTTCACGCCAAAGTCTGTTGATTCCAACATCTGACAATGCAGAATAGCGCAACGGAAAGCGCGCTTTCTTTGGTACATTCAGAAAACCTCGATCATCGTTTGACAGAAATGACTCTTATGTTATTGATATTTATAGCTGGAGCCATTGGAAACCCTGTCACTGCGTATTTAGTGTTCAGTAACAAGCGGCTACACAACATCCAAAATTGCTTGACAATCAATATAATTGCCATAGACCTCATTGCAACGTTCACAATTGTGCCAATTCAGGTCATCACACTTGCACTCGGTAAATGGCCACTTGGGGAAACTATGTGCCAAATAACGGGCTTGGTAACTGTGGTACTCTCGGTATGTTCTCTATGGACCATTTTGTGGCTCAGTATCCTTCGAATAATATTTATGACACGACCACGATTTTATGCGACAATTGTGCTGCCGAAGTATATAATACCGATATTACTGTCCACTTGGGGCGTCTCTGTGTTTGGCGGGAGCTTTGTCTTCGCAATAGGAACATACGCGTTCAAGGCGAAATTCGTTGTATGCTTCTTCCTGTTCGAGAGCATACCTAAAATGATTGCATTTATGGTACCATTAGTGTTAATACCGATGATGCTTGTTTCTGGTTTGAGTATTTTGATTGTTATAAGACTGAATAGAAGACGAAGATATAATGCACAGCAGCAAGATCGCAGAGAAGAAAGAGAAATCGCTTTAACATATCTGATGCTAGTTTTTGTCTATGTTGCCTGTTATCTACCAGTGTTCATCGTCGAAGCCGAGGTTCTACTCTTCAAAGGCATGGTACTACCCCATGATGCATATATGATTGTGACTTATTTCGGCTACTTGCCATTCAGTCTGAAAACGATGGCATATGGGCTTACCAAGAGATCTTTCAGGAAAGAAATAAAGAGCTGGTTTATGCGATCACGGCGAATCCATCCGAGTTCTGACGGTAAAGGAAAAGTAAGGCGACAAAATAAGGTTGTATTCTCGAAAAGGTTGGATGCTCATGAAGTAGTTATAATAAAACCAAGGGAGGAGACAGATGTCTGAGTTATTATGGAAAAATGGAACATCGAAGTCATATATTTCAGCCGTTAATGCCTGCTAGATATCTCATGAAGGAGAAATGATCCTCACGACATAGTTGTTACTATTTGCACCCAAGCTTAATGACAAGATGTCGGTTGCGTTGGCCATATCATCCTCTGATAATCGCCAAATGAACATAGAAAAAGGGAAAGGTTAATGAAACATCATGTTTGTTTGAATGGATTGAGCCATCACCTAAAATCACTCCTAAAAGACTGGACCCTTACATTAGCATGCATAAAAATACAGACATTTCAAAACACACATGTTCTGTTTCAAGAACCCAAGCGCTGAGAATCTCTCAAAATATTCAGCCTTGGGAAGTAAAAGTTTCTTTACAGCTTTTTTTATGGATCTGCACACCCAATTTAGTGAAGGTGTAAATTACTCAAGACATAGGCACCTTGAACCTACGAAGAGGTCTTCTAGTTATAGGACTGTTTTGATAAGAATCAACAATTCTGGCCATTTTGATCTGAATTCTTTCGAATCCTACCAACAAACCTGAACACGCAGATGTGACAGACGATGAACAGGACGATGTTGTTATTCGTTTGAACTAATGACAAAAGCATTGGATTGGAGACATGGAATTTTTTAGTCAAATTTGCATGTTTACAATAATCTTTCGTGTCATCTATTAGATTCGGATTTAGATTTTGTCTTGGTTCTTGTTATCATTCAATTCAAACTGCGCATGTGCATATCAATACAAAAAGTTTCGGCGAGACAAATTTTTAGACATCGAAATATTTCGCAGATACAAAATTGTCGGACAAGTCTTTCCAAAAGTTTGTCACGCCGAAAATTTCACTTTTTATGTATGTGACGAATACATGTTTTTATCCATTCAAGTGAGGAACATAAGATAATGAAGAAATGAATCTTAAGTACTACAGTTCACGGAAGATCTGAAAGCAATCCCCAGGCGTCAAATTCGAAGCAATGCAAATATTTTTTCTATGGGAAGCTTGGCTCTGAACTTAATAGCACCGTCTCTTAGGGTGTAGAAAGGGGGTACCAGTACCATTAGTCGCCAATCAAGCGTCAGGGCAACCAGTTAGTCACAAGCCGCCAAGCCATTTGGCTTCAATTAGTCAAAGTTTCCTTGTAAACCAAAATTCGGGTTATGAGCTCTTGTACGCAAAGTTTACCATTAGTGGCATGGAGTAATTACGTCTGAATGGACAAGCAGTGAAATCCGATTTTTGTAGGTACATCACGAATTGAAGAATTCGTGTGCCAAACTGTAGTGACGCTATTTCATAAATGAAGCCTGACTGTCCCCTGTTTTCGATCTGAACATTAAAAGGAGAGGCCCGATGTATCACCAAACGATTTTCTGTGCTGACACTGGCATCAGGCATGTCCCTGGGTTCAGCATAACAAGTAACACTTCATACAGCCAAGTGTGTGCACGTGACACTTAGGAAGATTTATATTCCTTTTATCAGGAAAACCAGCTGTTCTCTCAAAACTTCCTATCACCTTTGTCCTAAAATGATGCTCATTTAAAACATTTGAGTGCCTTATAACTGCCCCGTTTCTTACATTTGTCCGAACAACTTCTTGCTGTAGAAAATGCGCCAACACTAGTAATTCTCCTAATGAGGCATTTTCCAAAATCATGTTGTACTTGTATTTGATAGACCATCAGTGTCCCTGGGCTAAAACGTCAAAAAGTAAAACCTGTTCGCTGAATATTACCGTAAAAGCTCTTTCAAGCCCCCCTCTCTATTAAGCCCCCCTCTCTAATAAGCCCCTCCCCACTGAGTCAAAATTTGAAATTAAGCCCCCCTCTCTTTTAAGCCCTCCCCACTTATATAAAATTCTAGAATTTACCAAATATTCTTAATCTATCTAGCTACACAACATTGCATGTTAATTTTTGCATGTTTTGGAAAAATAACGGTTTCGAATTTACGCATTTCAGCCGTAAAATTGTATCTTGATTCCGCAGAATATGGGATAAAAGAACTGAAAAGCTACCAAATAGATCATTGTCGCTTGATTTTGTGAATAAGTCCCCCCTCTAAAATAAGCCCCCTTTCTATTAAGCCCCCCTCTGGAAGGTCCAAAATTAAATAAGCCCCCTGGGGGCTTAATAAAGCTTTTACGCTAACCAATTTGGTCATTTTCGCATGCCATGGTTAACATACCTACTACCAGTAAAGGGTAACCTGCAAGGATTTTTATGTGTTCTTGAACTGCTTGAAAGACAAGGCCAGAAGAGCTTTCGTGAATGGCGGTAGGAGAAAGAGGAAAACAAATCGATCATTTTCTGGCTGCATTCTCTTGACATTTTTGGAAAATTGGTGACGGACTATTTTGAGAAGAAAACTAGTATTTTGGACGATAAAAGCTGGTCCTTTTCCCATCCATTTTGACATGCACCATGACGAAGTTTTGCGTTACTCCTCCGCCTTGTACACACAAAGCTGAAAAACGTTCGGTGTTATGTCACTTTTGGCCTCTGCTCTGCGCGAACGTTGTGTGGACCCCAGGGTACGCTTCACGGTTTCCTAGGCAACGCTAATCGACGGAAAATGGCCGTTGCTCTTGCGCTAATTCTGCAGAAGATAAATTGAGGAATTGAAAACAAACACTCTGAGGGCCCTATTCGGACCATTTTGAAGGTGTATAAACAATAATCTGGGATTGGCAAGCGTGTTTAATGTGAAAATGAGCTCGCTTTGTTTGGAGCAAAAATTGGCCTAAGTTGCAAATTCGAGAAACGCAGCTTCGAAAATGAAATGACTCCTTATTCTTCGAATTTCGGAAATAAATTGCAAATGATGATCGAAATAGGTAAAGAATTTTTACGTCGAATTTTGACATGCCGCGGCCGTTTACCCCACGCAAAACGGAGATACCGCGCAAAATGGCGAACAACCAATCAGATTGCCGAACGGCCTCTTGTATTCCAGAGTAGAAGAAGAGCAAAGAACTTACTCTTGGGAAGTATTCCTACTATTCGCGGCTCGACACTCTTCCGCGGCGACAGTTTGATAAGCCAATCAGATTGCTAGAAATTTTGCCGCCTTGACATTTTTCCGCCTAGTGGAGATCGGGCTTAATGCAGTGAAAAATTAGCTTTAACCATAAGTCATCCATCGAGTATATTTAAACATTAGCGTACACATTTCAACAAAATTAGTCACTAATGAACGGGCAAAACAGCCTGTTAGCAGACTAGTCAAAGCCCCCTTCTACACCCTCCTTCATGTTTCGCCCACCTCTTACTGTTAAAAAAGTTTTGTGTAGACTTTATGATTCACTTTTACAATTCATCAAAATTCACTAATGATAGTTACTATAGCTTTTTGAGCCAATGCAATTGCGAAAATAACCAAATTATCAACAAACACTTTTACTTGTTACATAATTTGCTTCGGAGATGCAGTTTTGTTTCAAACATTATGCAACTCATCTTAAAAATCGAGGAAGATTTCCACTTACAATTGACCTCTGATCGCTCCCAGTAGAGCTTCCTAATTTTGCTGCAGAAGCTACTACAGATTCTTACAAGAAGTTTCTTATAAAAAATCAATTACTTTAGCCTGTTGTAGAATATTTTTGGATGGCTCTAGGCACACATACTTTAAAATGGATGCCGTAAAAAAGCGGCACCTGTGCCAACATAGGCTTATTTGATGTCAAGAAACTGACAGGTGAATTCCAGCTTTGTATTTACTAGCAAATCCCAGCTAAAGTAATGTTCTATTCAGTTAAAAGAACTTATTTGCACCAAGAAAGCTCTAACCAAACCCTGAAGGTACGTTTAGGTTTCGGTTACGGTACGACAAAACGTTACTTTCAGGTTACAGCAAACCTTTGTAGGCCAAAAATGTTGATTCTCGGATTTTCGGATTCTCGGTGCTCAAATCACTGCAGCCCACGCTTTAAGAAACAAAAAGATGCCATCTTTGGGAGAAATATCTATATTAATATTTTCTGAAGCAAAATTGGTTCGCCGTAAAACTCGTACACCGTTTAACAGATCCTCGCGCAATTTTCCAGATATCTTCATCTTGCTTGTATCTAATGCAATCGAGATTTCGCTTTCTCGAATTCACCTCGAAAGCAGGGCAAAGGGGCAAAGCGGTAAAGTCAAAGGATCGACGGAGTCCTCACGAACTAGAGGCTACAGAAAGTGAGAAACGGGATAACAGAGCCTGCTGGAATTAGTCGAAATGGTTGATAACTTGAATACTGTAAACTAATCCTCGCGAAACTTTCTAAATAAATATGTCTTCCCGCTAGATACTCCGTTAAATATTCTTTTTCTTATATTTCCCGCATAAGGAGGTGGAAAGGGCAAGATAAGAACTTAGGCGCCTCGGTTTCAGTGGCGTTTCCTTCAACCAGGGGCGGATCCAGACCGAAGTTGAAGGGGGGGCAACTTGGAGAGGGGGCGCCAAAGACACAGTGAAAAGTTAGCGCGCCGAAGGCGCGCGAAAATTTTTGGGGCTTTAATCGAGAAAATTCTCTGGTTTTTCTACTGAATAACGCCTTAGTTTATATGTTTCTCCGCATTCAGAAGGAATCACTGAAAAAAGAGTGCATTCGGGTCAGGATAAGGGGCGCTTTTCTTGCTAAAAAGGGGGCGCCAAAGCTGAATTTCCATCGTGAAGGGGGGGCAGTTGCCCCCATCTGCCCCCCCCCTAAATCCGCCACTGCCTTCAACAGCCATTTCACTTTCGTTGCACAGCTGAACAAGGATTTGGCCAGGGTGAATTCCAACATTTTTTATTTTAAAAGAAGGGGGTGAAGTTTCCATTGATTTCCTATTGCCACATTTACGGCTTTAGTAACATTTTCCGTGTGTACCGAATGTTTCAGGGTAAATTCAAGTTTATTTAAATTATCTGATTCCCTGTGTATTTTTATGAAATTTAGCTCACTGGCTTGGCCTTCCATGACAATTCTGATGGAATGACGGGCCCATTGTGCCTAGGTAGGAAACTGAAAATGAAAGCAGGCTTCACTGCTACTCCAGAAAGACGGGTTGGCAACTGCCAGGTGATACTCTCCACTTACATTAAGTTCTGAAAGAAGCCCCTGGGGGTCTATTTTGGATAAAAATTGGGGTGGGGGCTTATTCGATGGAGGGGGACTTATCTAGCAGCAGCCAAAAATATTATCAGCACATCATGTATTTTTGATGCGAAACAAAGAATCTGGGCCAGAAGGCTGGTCATAAATAGCCTTTGTTTTCAAGAAAAATTAATCAAAAATTCGTAAAAATTCTTTTATTCTGAAAAATCTGGTAAACTTTCTCAAATGAGTGAGTTTTGCCCCTCAAACTGCTCCATAGCTCATCACGGTAACTCTGCCTTTTTCACTTGATCCCATTTTGATGGCGGGAGCATGTTCTTTAGTTTAAGCAGGGAAGAGAGGGAATTTTTAACTTTACCTTGGATGTTTATATGTTCCTCGTTCCATGTCAAGTTATCATCTACAGTAACTCCAAGGTATTTAACTCGTTCGCATACATGTTTGAGGTGCACTTTATTTTGAGGTAGCTCTGCTCAAAGTCAGTGGCATACAGGACGAAGAGGAGGCTTAAGATACCATCAGCGGATGGGCAAACGTTAAAAACAAAGAGGTGTGTCAGCAGTGCAGATTCAAAAAGTGATGCAGATTGGAAGAGAGTAAAGCTCCTTGATGAACAAACGATCTGCAATCTCATAACATCAGGCGCAACCCTGAAAGTACACGGTAGATCAGGATATAGAAATGCTTCTGATGACGATGATGATCATGAAAGAAATTTCAAGTCTACCAAATCAAAGTATACTTTAGGCAAAAACAAATTGGCCCAGGACAATTCGTTATTCTTACATGCAAAATTTCAAGTTATCACAAACTTAACCTCATGTCTGTTTTAAGAAATTTTATGAATTCTCAGCTGGACAAAACATGCCACTGTATGTATATTTGTGTTAAACAGGGCATGTCTTTAATATACGCTGGTCTTTGATATTCGACCCTTGGTAGCTATAGGGCTATAACACGATTCAAAGTAAGCTGCTCAATGTAATCAAAACAGTTAGCTTAGCAGTGAGAGCAGTATCTCTAGTTTGCCAGCGACTGCTCTCTGCAGTTTTGCGTGCATGCAATTAAAAGGCATAACAAATAACGGATTTAAAATGAATTAGAACGCAAGGAAGGAAGCTAACAACTCAAACATGGTGACTGTAATTTCTACCAAAGTCATCGCGTACAAACAATCAGTTGTGCACCTGCCACAAATTTTGTTAATCAATTACACCTACGTTTGGCAGGAGAAAATGAAAAACGACTATCTTCGAAACAAAAATGAGATTACTCAGTTGTCTACTTGCCAAAATCATTTAACAAATTAAGAAAATTAATCCAAATTTGAATCAACCAATAGCCAGCCTTACCACAAAACAGATAGATTTCTGAAGGTAATATCAAGTTTACTAGAGCGTAGACAGCATATTCTGCCGGTCGAAATACCAAATCCTTCATGCCTTTCTGCTCACATCACGTAAACGGGGCACCAAAAGTGGCTTTTATATCAAATTCAAAAGCAAATCTTCTGCAAATTAGCCGATAATTTGAAGCGTGTCCAAGTTTTTGAAAAATTACTGTTGGGCTGGATATTCAGGGACTTTGATAATCAGGAAGCAGTATTTTCAAACAACGACCGTGTTTTCTACTACACCGCTAGCCACTATTGAGAAGAAGAACTAACCGCTTCAACTCTGATTTAAGCAAAAACTATCATTACATTGAAAAGATGGCCATTCGTACCAGAAAGTAAATGTTCATCATTTATAATTCTCTGTAACAAACTCACTCAACCAGTGAAAGTCGAAGGATTTCATTGGTTTTGAAGTAGAAGGGCTTACAGGTGTCTCTTTCAGTGAAATATTATCACTCTTAGTTGATGGCTCTTGCTTGATGCCATCATCATCATCTTCTCGTTCACTATCACTATCTTCGTGTTCACTTTCTGCAGGAATAAGATAATGCTTCCTTCAAATGACATACTATGCAAGAAAAAACAGCCTACTAGATGAAAACACCAATACGGTGCAAAGGAAAATAGATGCTATAAATATGGATTAGTACATTGAAGAATAAACATTAGGGACAGCGAAACTTCCAGACAATATAATAATGGGTGAGTAAAAAAAGTCCACACAGTTGGTGAGATGAGGAATAAAAAGTATGTGGCCGGTATCCAAAACCAATCTGTTATGCTACCATTGATCAAAACATTCCAAACAAACGTTATGAGTAGTTAGAAAAAAGGTAAGTGCTCAAAGTAAGTGAGTTTGTTTGTCGTAATCTTTCCCCTTGAAAAGTTATAAGAAAACATCTACCAGAGAGGTTGAAAAAAGGGTTAACGAAATGGAGGTCATTTAAAGGAGAATTAATTCAATGGTTGGATTCTAAAGAATACACCTCAAAAGTTAACCCTGTAATTTGTCTTTAAATGGACCTGATTAAATGGCATTCAAGCGTAACTTTCTGCTGAATGTTTAATCTCGCTTTGATTCATCTACAAGTGTTGAAAAGGAGAACTCTCAAAGTCATGCACTCAAGGAAAATTTATAATAATGAAACGCAACAAATAATACTTTGCGTCCGGCAGTTTAAGTTGGTAGCCTAAGACTAATCAAAGTATAAATTTTTCACAATATTCGACTTTGTAAACAAAGATAATAAGTTAGTTACAACGTTTCGAGCTTAACTCTTCATCAGGTTAGACCCACGCTCAACAACTTTGTTTCTTAAGACTAATCAACGGTGTACTTAGACATCGCTGTTATGTTTCAGCAGTTATGCTAGTGCGGAGGAAAATTTATCTTTTTCTGCAGAGGAGCTATCGGAGTAGTTCCTTCGTAGTAGTAAAAAGTTTTTCTTTGCAGTGATACAAAAGCGGCATCTAACCATCCACGCGTTAGCCAAGCAAATTGTGGATGAGTGCTGGTGATCGTGACTACGAAAATAAACAAAGCAATTTAAAGAACTGCTGAAGGCTCCATTTCAGTGTTCCCTTGTTGGTGATTTACATTGTCGATTCGGAAGGAAAAGTATGTCTTCATCCGAATACATTTAGTCAGTAATCGTTGTCATGCTATTCTGGTTGAAAAATTCTACTTGCAGGTGAAGTTAAAAGCTTCTCTTCTGTCAGCCCTTGGAGCGAGGAAAAAGCCAAAAGATGAAATCTATCCTGAAATAAACCAATTAGAAACACCAACAAGCTAGTTCAGTATTGTGTTTCAAATACAAATCATGGGGAAGTAAACGTAACTTACCATCAGTATGCTCTTCATCATCGGTCTTCCCCACACTATAAACGAAAAGCAATAAAAGGTGTAAATTACAACTCTCAACCATGTATTTGTTTCATTCCTAATTTGCAGGAAATATGCTTGATGTCACGCTTTAAACAGACAGTGAAAACCGACCTAACAGTGAAAACCATGTAAGGACCCTTTTCGAATAAAAATCTACAACTTGAACTCTTCAATACTTACCCCCTTATATAAGAGCCTTCTTCACCCTAGTTTTCAAAGGTTCTTTGTTTGAAACAAGTGCACTGATATAATTTTCAGCAGTGAAAATCCAAGGCATTAATTTGGTACAATGAAAATAATATACTGCTTGTAAGTCTAATAGGCGAAAACGAGCATCATTCCACCATAATGAAGTGTTCTTCCCTTTATCACAGTATTCCGATCTTAAACAGAGATATGTCAAGGACAGAAAACAAAGAAGCATAATCGGAAAAAAACTCTTACCAAAACTTTTGAATCCAATTTAAAGGCAATTTGTCTCCTAGAAAATTTGCTTCATCCGAAGAAAGCAAAGTTATCCATGCGTAATTTCATGGCCACGAAAATTACACATTAATGACCTTGCCCTTTTGAAAACAGGAAATTAACGTAAATTTGTGGGATATTCAGTAAGATTTTTATCGATTGTCTCATTCATCAAGTGGGCAGACTGCCTTTGAGAATCTACAGCTTGATTTGATGAATGTTCTTCAGTACATAAGAACCAATACACCTTGTTTTGAAAACTGTAGGTTCTGAAATGCGCATTTTTACTGAATTGAATTCCTTCGGAAATTTGGAGAAAGCTAAACGAGATCTACACCAAGAAATGTGAGACCCCCCACCAGGTGAGATATATACCAATGGAATAGAAAAAAGCATTGTTAAGATGTGACACAAAGAATATCTACAAACCTCTCTGAGGAAGAACTGGTCAAAGTAACGGCTTTGAAGAACGTTTTACAAAGTGCAGTAACTGGTGGCAAAACGTGAGATGGAGTGCTAATAATCTAGGAATAAAATCACATTAATTGATTATCTTTTTATGTGTGAGTAAGGAAATAAAACATGTCACCATTTCCTTGATCTTTGGCTTATCGTCTTATGGAGTAAAAGTCTTAAAAGGAGATGTCAAGGGTTAGTATAATCGATGATAAAATGAGTTGTTATATTGTGAATGAATAGCGCATGGTAATCTTTCTATTTTTTTGTCTTTTGTCTGTGAATTACGCATTCAAATTTTTATACGCTCGTGAAACTTACGAAAAATCTACATAGAATCAGCATAAAAGTACATAACGATACCACAGGGAGCACTTTGTTAGTAGGAATCTACTTTTGAACACATGCATGTGTACGAAGATTCATAAAAGAAGAATTGAAATGAGGATTCTATCTTTCAGCAATTATCAATGAAAACAGAAAAAAGATAGACACTATTAGTAAACGAAGTATTAGCGCCTAAATATCAGACTCGTACAACAGGGAGTTTAATAATTGCATCATGTCCCAAAATATTAGTTTCTGTTGAGAAAGCAACAACGAATGATGAGCCATTCAAGTATCACCGTGTCCAAGCTTCCACAAGACTGTTGAATAAATCTTCCGTTGGCGGACTTTCGTTGCTTGAAGTGCTAAGAAATTATCTTTTATTTCAATCATTCCTGAATGTCAAAGTAATGCATTGCGGTCAAAACTAGCACTGATTGCGGCCATCAGTAGCTATGCATTGTGGTACAACAATCAATTAAAAACAAATTATGTGACATGACAAAAAATGTTCGATTGATGCGAACGACTCACAAACATAGTCTGAGTAAAAAAAGAAACAATTGCGCTTGACAGAGATAAGGCATGTACACAGAAATTGGCATGACAATTAATAATGACATACGCTAATAACTGGGAGTGAAAGAAGTGGTCATTGTGTTAAAATTACATACCTTTTTGATAAAATGAGTAGAAGGCATTCCAGGGGGCAGTCTTGATGATTCATTAGTGGGTAGCCCATCAACAATTTTACCTGTATAAAATCGAGCGAGCGATCTTGATATCACTGTCCACATCTCAAAAGAAACTAACAGATTAGGAATGATTAGACACATCTCTCCAAGAGCACGTATGATCCTTCTGAGTTGCAAATTTCAGGTCTGAACATATTTTGTAATGGCAATAAACAATCATGCATTCGTACATGCTGCCTTTCTTAAAGGTTTTGGTAAACATTTGTATAACACATACAGATTGAAAATCTAGACGATTTGAAACTATATCAAAAACCTTTGCAGTGAAAACAGATTGATTCTTCTCTATGAAAACCTAATCATCAAAAGTGAAGGCTCAAATCGTTCAAAATGGTGGGTGTAAAATTCTATTACACAGTTTTTTAAACTAAATGGCTTAAAAGAAATTTAGTTTGATTTGCTGTAAATCTGCCATGGACATCTTTTTATGTCTCAGCTAGTTTAAAAAAGCGGCATTCCTTATTTGAAGGTGCAACGTCATCAAATTTCTAAATCCAAATCCAGAAGAGAGGGAAATTTTTACTTGGCACCATATTAAAAAGAATCGCAAACTATGGTTATCTCGAAGATTTTAGCATACTCTCTCATCTCGGTCAGGATTTACGATGATTTCAACTTTTTCAATTTTTTTCACGACCTCTTTCAAAACAACTAAAAACGCCGCCATTCTGAAAATAAATATGATACAAACAAATTTCCATGGCGGATTTACAGAAAAGTATCCTGAGTTCCTTTCAAGCAGTTCAACTAAAAGAAAAATATAGTAATGGGAGAATTTACTAGAAATGTCATTCAAGGATTGGTGCAAATCAAATGAAATTGATCTGCACATTATAAAGCCAAGAATATCAATGTTGCATTCATCCCTTATTGTTCATACAATAGAAATGATATGATCAATTACACAGAATGCAATTGCAGTAATTTTCCCACTGTAAAAACTTAAAAGTAACTTTATCAAGTCGTCATCGCTTAACTTAATCGCCACTAATCTCAATGTATAAATCCATGCAATTATTCAGCCGGCTACAAAATATCTTCTACCTGATGTTATTTTCACCTTTTTAACTAATTCAAATTATAAGTCTAACTCTAACCCTATCCCTGACTTATTCTCCACATCTTCTCAGCGTTTGGTACATGTTTCTTCAATACACTCTTCAGTCTTGCAAAACAATTGATAGGAATTTGCAAAAGAATAATTGATACAAATTCCTTGTTTTACAATCCTGAGATCAAGTTGATGAGATAGAAAGATGAAACATGACAATGAAGAGACACCCATAATGAGAATCTGAATAATCTTACCGGCATTACGAAACGACATGAAATTGCTGAACGGCAAGAAGATACAAATTGCATTATTCGCACGTTAGTGTTGTTGGTAAATTTGAAGAAACATGACTCAGTAAATTTGTTTACAACCCTTGCAGAGTTCCATGGCGTAACTTCAGAGCGTTATTTTACACGAATGATTTTATAACTGCAGCATTACCCCATACACAACTCAACGCTACTCTTCTGTATGACAAAGTGCTATGTTGTATTTCACAATACATGACTTTCTCTAATGTATGATAACAAGTTTTGTTGGATTACATTATTATCCCATATTTCGGTACAAGACCTGTAGTATTTTATGGATTATGTGTTTCTGCCAAAATATTAATGTATTGCACTTACATTCAGTATTCTTCGAAATTACAACTGCAGAAATGTATGAAAACAACTACGTTACATTTCATGCGAACTTACACTTAGTTTATTTCTGCATAGTTACAAGGCCTGTGGTATTTCATTTCTTGTATGACTACATACACAGAGAACTAATGATCATAAAGTTCTTTCTGAACTGAAGTTGATAGTTTAAGAGTTTTGAAGACACCTTCTATTATCAAAAAGAAATACTAACCCGGCCCAAAGATCTTTTCAAAATCAGTTTGCACTGCATCTTCGCTCACGTCCTAGAATAAATCAAAATGCAAGGAAGCAAGATGAATTCTATATCGAATGTATACTTCAAGAAAATGTTGAAGAAGTTAATTCGTTATAACGAACTAGAATAAAAATTCTCAAATGAGTAAACGCAAAAATGAGCAGCAATCTCATGTGTTACAAATCGACATTACGAGTGTGTAATTGCGAGAAACTTTCTACCCAAATTCCAATAATGATCATTACTTGTAAACTGCTGATCCCAGTGTAGGGAGGGTTTTACATTCACAAGGAACACAACTTGACTATGTTAATAACAGCAATATTTAGTGAAAGTCCTTACCTTTGCGTCATCGTCATGCGGGTCTTCAATGTCAGAACCAATTCTGCAGATCTCCTGACAACGATGGATGATAACATCATGAAGTAAGATAATATATGAGATGAAAAATTTGTAAGTAGAGAGATTTAGCTTAGAAAATGGCACATGCTGATATTTAATTGACTTGTAAAAAGATATTTATGATAGTATAAGTGAGTCTCAATCTTTAAAAAAATAATACCTCTAAGATGAAAATCGACGGCAACTATGACAAGTAAGCGAATCATTTAGATATTACCACTGAATTTGCACTGATGCGATTGGGTAAGATATCAACAGCGGTGCAGTCAAATCCCCAAACACAGTCTACCGGGTGAGTAAAAAGTAAGAGCAATGATTGGCACTTAAAATAAAAGAACTATCCAAATCGTACCTATGGGAACCAAGAAACTGATTTTCGAGACATCACAAGTTAACAAATTTCACATCGAAAAGACAACTAACACTCAATATAGAACTATAAAACTAAATTTCTCGGCTCACAAAACTCCGAATCTTGAAACTCTTTTAATTTCCTCGTATCTATGCATCATTTGTGATTCACATAATACAAAAAAAATTAACGATTTCACAGATTTCGCGAATTTTTGCCAAGTCAAGAGACGTTTTGGAGTCCTTTTTGCCAAGTCAACTGACAGTGCACTTCAAAGTTTAAAAGAGTAACTCATGACTGAAAGTGAAGCTGCAACGTTACACCAGTTAAATACTGGGCGACGTAGAAAAAGTGGCCTAAGAAAATCTTTTATGGAGGGGAAATTGGGGGGCCGATTGAAATTCTTCAACTGTTGTACTGTCCCTGAAAGATTAGCTCACGTTATGAGTATCTTTGCAAATTTTTTCGGCATGGTAGATTTCTCAAATTAAGGATTTAATGGAAAAGGGCTTGCTTGCTTTCTTAAAGAAATTGTCAAAAAACAGGGGATCGATTTAGACACATTTCAGATCTTCAAAACAACGAGATATGTGTTTTATTCCACCCTGGGATTAAATATTTGGGCACCTAGTGACTATAACTTCACTCGCTATGGACACTTTCAAATGAGTTTCCTATTCCTAGGGTGAAATATGACACACTCCTCGTTGCTTTGAAGATCTGAAATGGCCTCAAATCGATCCTCTGTTTTTGACGAATTTTTGACGAAATCAAGCAAGTCCTTTTCCATGAAATCCTGAATTCGAGAAATTTACCGTGTCTAAAAAAATTGCGAAAGATACTCATAACGTAGGCTAGTCTTTTAGCGACAAAGCAACATTTGAAACATTTCAATCGGCTACTTACTGTTTTTTGCTACAACAGATTGCCTTGGGTCACCTTTTTGCGGGTCACCTTTTTCCGGGTCACCTTTTTCTGGGTCACCCAGAATGTAGGAAAAAATTATTCTAAAAAAACACAACATTTTAACAGAAAAATAAAAGTCAAATGAAAATCACCTTATCATCAGTTAATGCATATAAGATACCAACGTCCGTGCATCGATCATGGAGCTCTAATTTCTCGAAGGCATTTTGGGAGAAAACCAAAGACTTTATCTTCGACTTTAACCTGTCTTTACCCAATGTGATAACTTGCTTTGAAGTTATCGAGTCAAGCAAGTAAACTATAAAAGGATTGGAAAAGGTTAGAAATACGGACAGGAGGGTCCATTGCAAAATATGGATGAGTCCACTGCCAAAAATCTGCATATTTTATGATTACTCAAAATCAATATAGAATTTAGCAATTGGTATTCAAGAGTAGCTTATGATGTGTAATGAAAATCTTGCTTCAGACAGATGTTATAGACTGCATCTAATTTTACTCCTGTCTGCGATATTTCTAATTTTTCATGAACCCATAAACACAAAGTATGATTTGCTTCTTCCTGATAAAAATCTACATCATATACCTAGGCAATTGACATAATCCTCAGAGCTGCGAGGATTAGGCATCTACTACAATCAAAACAAACTTAATCTTGCAAATAGCCCATCTTGACATTTAGAAAGAGGGTCTAGAGAGAGCAACATTTCTCTGGTAAATGACGGCTTTCATTAACGATAGATCTATAAATCTATTGTTTGCAAATTCACGGTGAAAAATTTGGAAATAAATTGCCCAAAATGTACCAGGAAAGCTGTCCTATGACCCAGAAGCCTCGTAACAGAAGGGAGACTCTCCGTCCAGTCCTGATTTTGACTCTACCGGCTCTCGTGTTTGGCGGGAAAGTATTCTTCATCCTTTCCATTTACAAGAATGAACGAAGCAAGCTGAAATTTGCATCAGATAAAGTATCATAAAGAAATCGTGGAGATAATTATTTCTTTTTCAGCTGGGAATTCTGGCAAGATGCTAGTCATTGCGAATGTCTCGATCCGTTCAAGAATCTATTGCTACCTCAAACAGCGGTTTTTACAAAGTTTCTTTTGCCTAGGATACTGAAGGGACTTGGAAAGAACTTTACGGACCTATTTGCGGATCCCAGCCAAGTAGAAGAAGCTACGCGGGTAGGTACGTCAGATCTCTTTGTTGAACTTTTCCACGTCAAATTTCGTTTATCAATAAAAATCCAAGACTGTTTACTATTCGGGTTGTTCTCCTTCACAGGAAGATTCTTTCCTCAACAGCTTACTATGAAAGCAAGGCCATCCTCGATGGCCGCCCTGCCCTGTTTACAGGTAAATATCATGGCAAGCACTTAATGCAAAAACGGAACTCCAAAGTTCAACTCACCTAGGAATCAAAGATCCTGGTCTTATGTTGCTATATGGTGCCATTTATTTTGAAATCAATGTCTTCAAATGCAACATTGACAACAAACCCGCATCAAATGATCTCAGTCAAGCAAGATTCCACACGAAGCAAAATTTATATCTTTTCCAGTCTTCACATCTCAAAGCAACACAACCATGAGTCCAAAATTTCGTTGCAAGACTTTCATTTTGCACTTGAAGCAAGGCTTGCTTCATTTATTCTGGTAAACAGAATGAATGATGTATATGTCCCGCCAAATGGAAAAAGCCTTTGGGGTCGAGATCAGGGTAGGAAACAGTCTCCCATCTTTTACCAGGCTAGTGGGTCATAGAACAGCTTTTCAGGTACAATTTGGGCAATCAATTTCCTAATTCTCCATCGTGAATTTGAAACCAATAGATTTGTAGATTTCAGTTTATCATTCGTGAAAGCCACGTAGCAGCCATTTATGAGAAAAATTCTGCTCCCCCCAGACTCTTTTCTAACTGTCAAAATGGTCTATTGTTCGCTGAAACTTTTCACTGTTGGTAAATTTTGTAATATATATATATATAAATAGCTTCGTAAAGTCACTCTCTCGTGAGGACATAGGTTCGAAAGGCCTTAGTGTGCCAATAGTATGTCTCTCTTTGCGTCCGCCTCTTTCATTGCATATGAGTTTTAGTAACCATCTTTAGCATCAAGTTTAGCTTCAAGAGATGGTGTCCGGTTGAACAGAGCCAAACTATTCAAAGAAACATGCCTCAATGCGACCCTTTGGCAGCTCTTTATTTTGTTTCAGTGCCGAAAAAAGTATCCATTAGGGAATATTCTGATCAATTCTAAACAGAAAAATTTCTGGCCTTCCAGAACAACAAATATTAGAACTTCTGTGCAGAAGTCAGCCACAATGTTTTGCCCTCCATGTTTATTATTGCTTGACTAAGTGCATTCAGAGCAGTGACATCTATTCTGCTGAAGGGCAAATCGCTTTGCCTATTAGAAGACCTTAATCTTTTATCTTAATTCGTGGTAAAAATGTCTCGATGCGAAACTTACGTTGTTGCTTCCCCTTAGGAAACATTGCCGCTACTGCAAGAAGGCCCGACGAAGTGTCCACAGCCATACAGGTGGCTTGCACCTCAAAACTCCAGTGCATGCTGCAATCAAGGAGATTCCAGCAAAACAAGAAATGAGTTGTTCTGCCTAGTAAATAAGCCACTGATGAGCCTGCACCAAATAATACATCCCTGAGGAACAAATAAAATCTACTTTAGAAAAACGAAGGTAAGGATATGATGATTACCTAGCCTGCCTGCAGACCTTACTTTCCACTGCGAATGAGAGCCAAGACAGAAAATGTAAAGTCTGCGAATTAGCGTCCACTATTGAGTTCTGAGACCTTGCACAATAATTCTCGCTTTTTGTCCATTTATTGTCTTCTAGTCAAGCCGACAGAATCGTCATGTGTTTCGCACCCTTTTATGATGATTCCTTGCGAGACAACAACAAACCGTTATTGTACCGTAAAGATGGAGGAACATGCAGCAGCGGTAAACAAGTTCGCTGATAAAGTTTGCCCACAAGACATGATAACTTGGGATGAAACTACGTTTTGAAAGGAATTATAAACTGTCAAGCATATTCTCAAGGTGACAGAAATTCACAACGACTTAAAGGCAATTCTTCCCAAGTTTCTCAGAGGACAGAAAGTTTCGTTTACTTCAAGCTTAGTTAGGCCTGTAGTCATCAGATGACAAATGATGTGTTGGTAGTACCCTCAGCTTACACATTTGCCAGCAAATGGGATTCTTGAAATTACTGGTGAGTGTTTAATGCTTATTGCTTCTGCAGTTTGTAACTTGGAAACACTGAAGTCGTGTCGGTGGGATTCTCTTCGCATGATGGATATTTCTTCCTATTTGCAGGGTCAATTTATTGTGCAATATTGAGCTCTTCTTCGCAGGTGAACTTTTCTTTCAGAGGACAATAATGGACGTTAATTCGGAGACTTTACAAAATCCTCGTCAGCACTCCTTCGCACTGGAAAGTAAAGTCTGCACGCAGACTAATGGTTACCGGGCAACGCCAAAATGCAGATAAGCTTGAAAATACAACAAAATTTATTGCAAACTAAATTTCCAAATATTTGCTTTGCGCACATAGATGCAGTATCAAATTCTTTTTCACTTGATGCGGCATATTTTTAAAAAAAAGCTTCCTGATTTTGAAACATCGATGATTATCAATTGCAAATTCGGATCGATGATAATCAGACTGCTTTCATCGTTTACATCAATAATTTGCTATCAATATCAAAAAGCAATGCAATTGTGTCATGAAAGACACATTATGACAATAATCTAAATGAGATGCGATGAATTGTTTGATCGATCACCGCTGCTTACCTGATGGAATCGTTCTGCACTGGACTATGAACTGTAGTTTTTAGATCACCAACTTCACTGTCCCATATCGTAATGGTCTATTACGAAAAGACAGAGCAAGTAAAAAGCAAGGAAACGATTTAAACAATTTACTGATGGTCTACTCAACATTATAGATTTGTTGTAAACTTTAAGACATTCCTCCTTGATTAGTGTTAACTGCTGACAGAGCTCCTACTTTGAATAAATCCCTCCATGCGATTCATAACGTTTCCCTTGTTTTGTAATTGTATATTGTATTTTCGCGCGTTGATGTATCAATTTTCAGTTACATTGTCTTATATTGTCTTATATTCTCGTAGCATAGCATTTTTCCTGTTTCCTGCACAGTCATTATAATAAATTGTGTGTAGTGGAATTCAAAATATGAAACTGAACTGACCAATGAAGACGTGAAGCTTAGCATGCAGAAACCTCTAGCATCAACAAAAGGCTTTGCCATATAAAGTCTTCACAAGTGGCCACAAAGTACTTCAGTTTTTCAAAAGTCTCAGAATGGCGGTTCCGTCATAAAACGGTTAAACATGATTCTTACAAGAGCCTTTGTGAGTATATATCAATTCAACACAGTACTTTGATGTCTGAAAATGTTTCATAGGTCAGAAACCTATTTATATTTCTACACATTAGAAAAACTATGTGCCAAGCCTAACTGAAGTTTGGGGAATATGATGAAAAATCCAGTCAATTGCACATCATGCTACTACAACTACTGATCAATTGCTGATTCTTAAAACGGACTTTCACAGCAATTCATCAGCTTCCAGAGACTCAAAAGATACAATTTATTAGTTATCTCATTGTCGTTTATAATCACCAGCATTAAAGCAATCAGCTCTAAGGCAAACGGCAATAACAATACTTTGATATAGCATTCTTCCCTTGTTGATTATGCAATCAGCAGAGCACAATCAATTACACTGAATGCAATCTGAAGATAAGATATTGTAGAAATATATAAAGTGTACGATTGAAAAAGATGAAACAACAAACGATATTGACATCATACAATAATTAGGGCATGGCATGAGGTACGGGCATGGCAAATTTTAGGGCAAATCAAATCTAAAGGATGGTTGTTTGAGCAAGAAGTCAATGCCCTTGCAAATATATTAGCTCTACAATGTAAAAGGACTGGATAAATATATAATGCAAAGTCAGTGATGACTCAAGAAAAAACGTTGCATTATACTTCTTTGCATGAAATTGAAACTGAGACAAACGTGTAGAAGGCATGTGCATGCCATCGCAGAGACAAATGCTGTGAAGCCCCGCCTGTAACCTTATTTAGCCCGGAGGGAGCCATTATGGCCCCACACTTGAATTATCAACTATAGCTCTTACATGGAACAAGTTAGAGTGCTGAAACTTAAGTGAATTTCCCTGAAATTTAATAGCCTATCAAATTTTTAATGTTTCATTGTCATAGATACAGTCACGTGACAATAACAATTCCTTATTTGCAGAGTGGTTTTTAAGAAAATAACAACAACTTTGACAATTCTTTGGCTTTAATTCAAATGAGGCAAAATTGGTACCAATCGATTGGTCTTTGAAAGAACCTTCATTTGATCTATAATTGTTCTATTTTTGCTTACATCAGAAAAAATGTTTCAATGACTTCATCCATTTTGATGACGTCATATTTATGATGAATAATTATGAATTTTTACAACCTTTTTCAATCGATCGAATATTATATTTTCTTTGAATTCACTCTAATTAATGAAGTTTTAGCTATTAAAATCGAAAATAATTAGCGCTTTCCCTATATTTAGAACTGAAGCTCATGTGTCACCACTTAACACCTTTCGGTTGCCTAGCAATGAACCACGTGATCAATTAAGACCGGAATTCTTTAATTAGCCTGTTAACAGATGTAGGTACCGTTTTGAAAACTCTCAGTGGCATAGAAGATACTAAAACAGAAATAAACAAGGGGTCATATACCCCCCCCCCCCGGGGGAAAGACACCAACAAATTTCCCAGTTAAAACGTGGTTAAGAAACTGCTTTATAAGAAACTCAGGCCTAGAATTTTGCTCACTCTAGGACAACCATAAAGTTGTTCGCAAATATTTCCTGAAAATATTCTTTGGCACACGTACTCGAGACAATTCCTAATCAAATCATAATATTTTTTACTAAGGCACCATCTGACCCCATCCTTTAGATTTTCAACTGTTTTTATCAAAATATCGGCTTGTATCCCTTAGTATAGTACTATGTAGTATAATTCTTTTGTCTGCAATTGACCAATATCAATTTCACTAAATCTTTTGAGACCTAATGGCCAGGAAGGTTTTTTTTTACAATGCTACCTTAACGTACTAGTTTCCCCACCTTTAAGAAATCCACCCCTCGATCTCTTGTTCTCCATTGACTTCTCTATTGTTGTCCTATTCTTCTTAGCTGAACTCTGGGTCTTGAGTTACTTATAAAGTATTTTCTAAAAGGTGGGACTTCACAGTATTCATCTCTACAACGAAATGTTCACCATCCTCTACATACGTTTGTCTCAGTTTCAATTTCATGAAAAGGTAGTATAACGCAATGCAAGGTACAAGTGAAGAAAGGGACATACACAAACATGCACGACATATAGAACGGTCAAATTTGACACAAGGAATTGAAACCCTTACTTTGTCGTAAACAACAGCTAAAATTGAGCCATCTTGTGAAAAGGCAAGCCTCCCACATGGTCCAGTTCCATAGCAGCGAGAAGCGTGACATTTCCATGATTGAATACCTTGAACAGTTTCATCTGTCAAAGAATAAAAAATAAATCGGTCGATGACAAGAGTAGGAGCACTAACCTGGAACCAGCAAAGGAACGCAAATCTTCAGCATTTTTGTTAATTTTCTTCATCATGCGTGGTATTAACATAGGAATCGCGGTTGGTCTGCTTTATTCAGCATACTGAGGCATGCTTCTTAGCGTTGGATTGGCTTCACTCCAGTTAAATAAAAGATCTTGCAGTTGGAAGTTAAATATATAAGAAACTGCTTCAAACACTCCCGTTTCGTTGCACTAAAGCCGGTCTCTTTAGAGTTTTTCAACGTTCTGTTGTCACAAAATCTTTCTTTTCGATGGCTTGCAATCGATAAAAATAACACACTTTTTAGCTACTTAACGAAGCCTTTTTACCTACCAACAAATCTTGCACACTAAAGTAGCTTGATTACTTATTTTCTAACACATATATTCTTTTTTCACTTTTTGGGCCACCCAGTGTGTGATCGAACGCGTTTGCGAAGAGAAATTTTAACCCATTTCAGAAATGAAACGCAGTTGCGCATCTAAAAATACTAAGAAAGGTTTTGGGCCTTTCTTTCCGCATTTTGAAGCAAGAGATCTCTGTCACTTCAATCGCACTTTAAGTTGTAGTCTGATTCTCAAAAATCTTTTTTCCATATGATAAAGAGAACATCAATTGCAATTGACATGGCAACATAAAGCTAAACAACTTCAGAGATTATTTTTGGAAATAAATAATACATGTTTCAATGAGACAACCTTCATTGTTTTGACCTTACGTAGACGCAAAGGGATGAGAACTGGGTAACAAATCCTCTACCAGGTGTCCCAAAAAGGTACTCCCATTTGAAGAATGGCCAAATTCGACTTTAAAACCTGTTACAAAATTCTATTTCTGATCACTTTTGTAAATGATCCAAATTTATTTAAATATTATAAGATGTAAGAATACATTTTTCTACAGCACCCGATATGATAGTTCTACCAACATAAAGAAGCATTGGCCATGCTCTAAATCATGGAAAACATTCTCACAGCAAATCACCTGAGCATTGTAGCATATGTCATTAACAGTGGAGTGCCGAAGATCGTGCTCTCCGACACTTTATGCAACTCTTAATATCTAATGTAGCATTGATCCCTTGATGATCACACAGTTATGAAAGCATGATTAATTACACTGAATGCAAGGTTTCTGAATTCTATGCATGGTAAAACCAATAAATTCATATCACAAACAAAGAAAGTCCATGCCAGTTTCCTTCCAAGAAATTCAAAGGGTGACTGGAAAATATTGCTGACCACGTAACCAAGAAACGAACGACAGGGGAGAGGGGGTTGACACAGCTTTAACAATAATAATAATAATAATAATAATAATAATAATAATAATAATAATAATAATAATAATAATAATAATAATAATAATAATAATAATAATAATAATAATAATAATAATAATAATAATAATAAAGAATTTATTTAAAGTTGGGTATAACAACATAGTTTACTCTAAGAATAGAGCAACTAATTTAAACCAACTATTTACAAAAATACTATATTTACAGTTTCAGCTAATTACATATATTACAATTACAATCATCTCCATTCCATGATTTGATCTTACGTTTGAACGAGGCTATAGATTGACTGGACTTTATCTCATCAGATATAGCGTTCCACAGAATACTGCCTTTGAAGACAATTGAATTGAAGCCGTTTAAAACAGTTCTAGCTGTAGGTAGCTGTAAAAGGTCTTTTACTCTGAGGTTGTAAGTCACTTCTTTTCTTATAAACAGATCCAACATGAACGCTGGATTTTGGCGATTTAAAGACTTATAGACCTCAGTCATCAGCTTTTGGAGGTTTTTTGTGTGCACTGTCTGCTCATTGTTTCTTTGTAGAAGCTCTTCGAAGGAGGCTTCATAATCATTTAAGAGTATGCGTAGTGCACGTTTGTGGATCCTGTTTATCTCCCTGTTTGAAGTCTTCCCAGAAAACATCCAAATTAACGGACAATAGCTTAGGTTTGACACTATAAAAGCATTTTATAGCAGCCTTGCTTTCCTAAAGTCAAGTAGTTTTGCCACCCTTGAAAATGCCGTTACTTTTCTACTTGTTTTGGCACACAAGGATTTGACATGATCCGTAAACTTCAGTTCAGAGTCGATAGTAATGCCCAGGAGTTTCACATTGTCTTTTGGAACTAAAACCAAATCATCAATTTCAATACAGATATTCGCAGTTTTTGGTAGCCCAAGGAACATCACTTGAAAATTTTCAGGATTTGCCACCATACGATTCGAGTCAAACCATTTAAGAACATTTTCAATATCAACTTCTAAACATGTGGCTACATCTCCTATGTTCTCTCCACAGGCATACAGTGTATTGTCATCGGCAAAATTTCATATTCCTGATTTCTCAATGCATAACAGAAGATCATTTATATATATGTTAAACAGTAGAGGCCCAAGAATGGTAAAGACACAGTAGTAGTTAAACAGTAGAAGCTTTGGTAAAGACACAGTAGTAGGAATTGCTATGAACTGGGTCGGTTCCTGGAAATCCTTTCGACAAAGTGATTTTGTAATTTTTTGGCAAGTCATACTATCACATAGATTATTAAAATTATCTTTAAAATGAAACGGTTATTTTCTACGTGATTTTTTACATTCCATGGAGGAACAAACAGCACCTTCATGCTTTCTAATACTGCATAAATACAAACAGATTTGGAGCAGTTCATTCCGTCACCCAAATGAATGAATAAAAAGTGAACAGGTGATGTGCTTAAAACGATAGAGATTACAGGTTTGTTACAATTTAGTGACCATGCAGTTTTAGCATCAATAGTTATTGCCGTTGCTCAAGATATGCTTCCAGAATAACTCAAAAATATGTCAAAAATAAAGCCGAAAAAGCATTGCTTTTACTAAGCAGCTGCCTTTTAAGTCGTATTTCATTGCACCATATATCAAATTAAATCAAATCAAATCGTCAAATCATAAAATCCTTCAAAAATATTTTACTACTAGCCAAAACTTGGCTTCAGCCCACTCTCTATTTTGAGTCTATTTATTAATACCTTCATCATCTTGTGCATCGAGTGTCCAAATCTTGAATTTCCCATCTTGGGCAGTTGTGACAGCCATTTGCTCAAACAAAGATGTTTCAGTGTGTGGTCTCACTTTTAGAGCCACAATTCTGTCATCATGAGGAGAATCTGCCACAGTTATTAGTTGAAAACTAGAAAAGAACAATATGCATAAAACAACTGTTGCGTAGTGTGCGAAAAAACATGCCACCACCCTTCGATTTGACACAAATAGCTTCAATGCTGGAATTTCTGCACGAACAACACCTGGACAACACCTAAACTGCAAAATTGCATTTGGCCAGAAGACATTTCTCTGAATATCCAAAATTTTTCCATTGATGTCTTTTGTTTTTTACGTTTGCGTTCTTTATGTAATGAAAAACATTGCTTCTATTTTACAAATATTTGTAGAAGCAGAGGTCAGTCTCTTGGAATTTGGAAAAAAGAGCCGACAAAACTGACATCCCTGGCTTCAAAATAAATATGTTGTGACACAGACTACCAGTATTAGAAAGCAACTCTTTGATAAGCCTGCATGAGCCAAAGATGTTCCTTCTCTTCTTTTAACGATGTGCCTGGGAACTTGGTTTTCTAGCCTGCATGCAGACTTTACTTGCCACTGTGAATGAGAGCCAAGGCGGAATTGTAAAGTCTGCGAAGCGAATTAGCGGCCAATATTGAGTTCTGACACCTTGCGTAATAATTATCGCGTTTTGTCTAGGTATTGTCTTTCAGCCAATCAGCATCTGGTTTGAGATTCTAAGGACCCAATCAAAAGTTGACAGAATCGTCTTGTGTTTCGCGACCCTTTGTGATCATTGTTTGAGAGACAACAACAAACCGTCATCGTAAAGTGAAGATCGAGGAACGTGCAGCGGTAAACAAGTTACCAGACAAAGTTTGCCCAGTTTGTCTGTCTTCGGGACTTGATAACTTGGGATGAAACTATGTTTTGAAAGGAATCATGATCAGACAAGCATATTGTCACGGTTAAGGAAGTCTACAACGATCAAGAGGCAATTCATCGAAAGTTTCTCCGAGGACAGAATATTCACTCGACTCATTTACTTCAGGCTTAGGCCTGTGATCGTCAGATGTTGAATGATGTGTTGCTACATGCTAGTACCCTCAAATTCTTAGATATTTGTCAGCAAGTGGGGTTTTTGAATTACTGGTGAGTTTTTTTTATCCTTATTGCCTCTGCAGTTTGTAAATTGTAGGCACTGAAGTTGTGTGGATGGCATCCTCTTCATATGACGGGATTAATTCTTCCCGTTTGCAGAGTCAATTTATTGCGCAAGATTGAGCTCCTCTTCGCAGGAGGGACGTGTCGTTCAGAACTCAATAATGGACGCTAATTCGCAGACTTTACAATTTCCGCCCTGGCTCTCCTAAGTTAAGTCTGCACACAGGCTATTGGTTTTCTTACCCGCGCTACCGAGACTGTCGATGCTTGGCTACTCTTTCCCTCCTAGCTAACGGAGGCCTTTTCAATAAAACAAAACTAAAACAACATAAAAATAATATTCTGTTCATCAGTTTTTTCGAAGATGTTAGGATTCAGCTGCCTTTTCTAAGTATCCTGATCCTGACATGCTCTATTGATTTGAACGACTACTCGAATGGAAACGTTCCTAATATGGAAGCTGCTACTTCCACAAAATCAGATAGTTGCAAATCCAAAAGATCTACCTGCCTCAAATCACGATCAATTATCTATCAGAAGAGAGCCAAATGAGACTGGCAAGAAATTTATGGATACTTACTCTTGAGTTCTTAAATCGTAGTTCCAAAACTTTAGTTTGACTTCATCTGGTATTAACTTGTAACTGCCACGTTCAACCTGAAAGTAAGGAAAGATTTCCAAAGGGCATGAATGGGTCATTTTCAATGACAGCTGACAAATGGGAAACGACATCATCTTAGATTGGAAAAGTTTGCTCAGCAAGAAAACTTGTTGCATTAAAATTGGTCAAATTTACGGACAAGTATGTTCGAAAAGTGTCTCGCAAGAAGCAAAAAAAGCTGAAAGAAACATAAAGGTGACCATCCTTCTCTTCTTCATCTGACAACGGCTACTGTTTGCTATTTGCTTTCTTCACAATCAATACGAGATTTTCACTTTTGCAATCTTATAAGAAATAAGTAGGCAACGTGATTCAGCTGACTTTAAAATTCCACTGCATACAAATGCCATTAAAAGAACTATGATGTACTAAATCAAAACAATCGACTACCGCAGGGAATAAAAACTGAAAAACTAAGAACTTAATATGGGAATTTGCATGAAGGGAACTTCTCAACGGAGGAGCTCTGTCAATAGGTAGACTAATCGAGGAGGGAAACACCTTTGGTTAATATCGAATATTTGGACTTTGATTGATAATGAGATGTATTTTGGAGCATTCAGCCGACCCTGGCAGAAAAAAGACCTTCCCTGAGATCGACAAGATATTTCTTTACACCTCTAATTGTCCTTTACATTATCAAATGTAAGCAAAAAGTACTCCTTAACGGAATATCTCTGCACGTCAAACAGTGCTTTCATGAGCTTCACAACCAAAAGTAACAAAAAAGTCTTTACCAGAATTTTTAGCACATTCATCGGCCAGGTATGCAAAACGATTTGAGTAACTAATTGAGAACACACATCACCGTAGCTTTTCTGTTAACAAGACGTGAATTAAAGTAATCATCAAATATAAATCAACATAGTCATTTTTTCTCATGAGTCATTAGGACCTTTACATGACAGAAAGCTGATTGCAACAATTATGCCATAATATGAGTTTACTCGATAACATGCAACAGCTTTGTATCTTCCTTGGGTAATCCTGTTAAGCGATATGTGAAGTGCATAGCAGGGACCAATAGCAAGAATTATAATCTTGGCAACTGTTTGACTTGTGAAGCAATCACATACACTACACGAGCTTCGAAAGTGCCAAAACAAATGTTTTAAACGACTATATACTTCATTTCCACGACAGAAAGTGAACAGAATAATTGATAGCATTAAAAAACCTAACATCATGCAGCCTTACCGTTGCAAGCCAGGTGCCATCATAGTTGATGTCAAAATGTTCAATTTCTGCAAAATGAACAGCATTTTCTCCTGGGCCACTCACATAATTTTGGCCTACAACATCGAGCTGTAACAAAATGTTTTGAAGTTTTTCAAGCAGGCTACAGTACAGTAATTGAATGTCATATTCAAATAACAATTACGAGATACAAATCAAATACAGCAGCAGATAGAGCTATAAAAATAACAGTAATTTATCCCTAAAAAATATCGAGCGGCATCTTTTGCTACAAGACACTTCCTAACATTTAAACATTATTTTATAGTTTAGAAGAATAAAGCTGTATCATCCTTGGGTGATGCTAACAGGTAATATAGAATACAAGTTAGCGACCTTGAGGAGGGAGATTCTTTCGGCAACTTATTGACTCAAAAAAGAACATAACAGTCTTTCGTGAGCTTCGATAGCGCCATTACGATAAAGAAAATGAAAGTAGTCTGAACTGAAAATCTTAAAACAAAATCTTCAGATATCACCTAAAAATGAATCCAAGAAATTACAAGAAAATGCTAAGCTACGATTGTGCAAATGTACTATGAAAATGCAATCTTTGCATAATCTCTAGGCGACAGTTAGAGGCCCTTTCCGTGAGAGTTAAGTCATTGTTGAGTTTTGACATCATTGCTTCCTTTGCTTGCGCTTACATGACATTTCAACACGGGATGAGATTAGGTCACATGATAAAGGGTGAATGCAGTGGGAAAAACAATACCAGCCTCATTCAAAAGTTTGAATTTGAATGATGGCGGAAGAAGATTCGATCTCCTTGTTGGCATTCTGATCTTTGACTTCAACACGCCCCGGATTAAAAAGTTTTCTTTTTACAAGGGCATTGTCGATAATTTCAAGCATGGCTTGAGTTTCAACTCAGTCTCCTTTATGTAAGAATGGTGAAAGCTTAAACCCTCAACCGAGTTGAAACTCACCATGGGCTGAATTTCTTAAAGGACTTTTAAAACGACACAAAACTCTCGTATCTAGAAAATCGAAGCATATATCATATCAAATTATACATCCTTAAACATACCGTCATCAAAACACTGTCGTTCTCTGGACGGTAAAATTGAAGATTACCAGCAGGATTTACGGGTAATACCAGACACCCTGTCCTTGGATCTAGCTTCATTCGGGCAGCACAGTCTCCAACTGCAAATAAGAATGGTATCGCTATGAAAGTCATTTGATGAAATGCATGCAATACAGCGAGGAAGTTCGTCGTACATAGGACAGGATTACTTTTTCGGTTTCGAAGCAGGACGTGAGTAAACTTGAAAAGACCGCTTTACAGTTCCAAACATCACAACAACATATCAGGTTATCAAGGTTCAGGCATCTTTCGCCGACTTGAAAGCAACTTCAAGTTCCTAAGTAAGCGTAATGCTTATGACAGAATTTACATTACTTTTACCCCGCCTTCGTGCTGAGGATGGACCTACAAAGGTTCAAAACAAACTGCTATGGCCACTTGCATCGTTCGCTTTATTTGTAACCAGTTTGTTATGGTCTCACCCGTTGTATGAACCCTTAGTTCGAGAAGTAGGCAAATTGTGGCATCCCTTCGACTCTCCTGTGGACTGAAGCGAACAGAATAAGCGCTCAATTTAACGTTCATTGTCTTGGCTGTTTGTAACTTGGTTGTTTGTTTGTAAATAACACACAAGGGAGGAAAACGACTGTGCAAGAATAACATTATGCCATGGTTTTGGTTGACAATTTAATCAAAGATTTGCTTTGCATAATAAACTCATAGGAAATCAGCGTATCATCTGAAAATGATGTCTGTTGAATATAAAAAACAATTAACCTTCATAACCAAGGATCATAATTTATACTTGCTAGCAGATCTTAAATCAGTTTTTTCCACTGAGATCTTCGTCACAGCGTGAGTTCCAAATTTTTAAAAAGGGTTGGTGGAAAATCCTACTTGCTAGTTATTTGCACTTAATGCCTTGGAAAAAAATCTTAGCAATAATTCTGCCACTGGACTTCTATACATATTTTTCGAAAGGTTTGCGAATTTCATCTTTCAATTTGACGTCATTAAACTTCTAAATCATCGAACAGAAGAGTGAATGACATGCGCTTAACACTACACACTAGACACTCTTGGGCTATGACTTCCTTCAAAACCATCCTTTTGTTCAATCGTCAACAAAATCGTTCTACAACTTTCTTGTGTGGACAAAGGACCTATTGTGACTGTAGCAAAGGCTCTCACATTTTTTCTGAGTGATCCCATTACTTCCAGTCTCGCAATTCTGCATTCAATAACCTACCCAGCAGAAGCCAACCATACCACTTTTTGCTGGCAAAAAAGTAAGATTTTGCTTTTGACGAATAGTGAGAAAATCATATAAATTTCAATCTTAAATTTTGCATAATGAAGCAAGTATAGAAAACAAATTTCGATCCATGATAAAGTAATTCATAGACATAGCGAGAAATTCTGAAATAAAAAAATATACATATAAACATGCATACCATACCATACAATACGATACCATAACATACCACGGGGTGAGTGGCCGAGTGGCTTATACAGTCTTCGTCAGGTGACTGAAGTTAAGCTTGGTCGGGTGAGGTCAGACTCCGGATGGGTGACCACGGAGGCCTGACCTCGCAACTCACCTCGTCGTCCTTCGGAAGGGACGTTAAACTAGGGGTCCCATGCCTGGATGCGGCATGCAACTTGGGCCTAAATCAGCTTTCAGTAGCTAGAAATCCTGACAAGCCCACTCAAAACAAATTGAAAACAAACAAAACCATAATACATGCAATGAATACATATCATGTATACATACTTTCATTACATACCATACATAAAACTCTACATACATACCCTACATACATACTATACATACAAAGCATACCTACATACAATACATACATATCCTAACAACATCTGTGTAACAATAGGATCACTCTACCCGGGATCTAGCTGCTCTGTTAGCTGCGGTTAGAAGCATTAGAGCATAAATAAAGAACTGTCAAAATGACGTTGTTTACTTGGTTTGAAATTGAAATTGCAACAGTGATACATTGGTACTGGGATGAGGTGAAGGACATTAATTGACATCTAGAGAAATATTTGTAAGTAGGTTAAAGTTCATTCAGTTCGTTCGTAATTCTCCGTTCTTTTCGTTGAGTGCTAAATACAGTTTTGTTTACTGCATCTGCTTTAGCGAAAACCTTCACTTCTACTGAACTGGTAATCGATACATAGCACAAGGAAGTGATGAGTTTTGCCAAATGTCCTTGCTTCACATTGTTTCGTTTTCACATATACTGGGGGAGCGTGACCGCCCATAATTAGACTTGTTGAATATATGATATAATAAAGAACTAATGATGTCAAAATAAAGTCGAAAAGATGTTTCCATTCTTGTCTTTGCATTAATATTACATATTTCCTGGAAAAACACAGTCAGCGGTGAGTAAAAGACTTTTATCAATTTTACGATAAAGAAGATTCCACCCTTATTAGTTTAGGAACAGTAAAGTTCAAATATTGCCCGCCTGTGACAATAGACAACGAGAGACATCTTTCTAGATATAGGAACTTCAAACGGAACGATTAAGTCTGAAACTTTAGTGTTACACTCTATCAGGAGCGACAAAAAATTGTACACTATTTTAATCGCCTTCAGATCGGCTCCAATCCCAAAAAATAAATGCAAACGGCAGATGTGTAGATATATCCCTCTCCTTTCGATATCCGTTCGTGTTTGCCCTTAAAACCATTTCTGGAATGCACAAACGTACAGCTACTGCCAAACCATAATCTTTACAGGAGATATCTTTACAAGATGATATTTCAAAACAACCAGTAAGCATGCACGTGCTTCACGGAGCTGAGTGAGGTCAAACTTTGTATCGGAAAAAAGAAACGGAAACGTAACGATTAAGTAAGCAAATTTAGCATTGCATTCTACCGGGTGCAACAAAAATTGTACCCTTAAGACAGGCCACGATAAATCGTACATTGGAACAATTTTGAAGATTCATAACTTAATCTTGAACCAAGTTCAGGCATTTGCTTCATTAATTTGTAAGTTTTCTAGTCTTCTTTTCTCCAGAGCAATTCGCATGTTTCCTAAATTTCCTGATATGGAAACTTTGAAAGCGACCTATCTATCAAGTTTTCTAATCACTGAACACGACTGGTCAGGGAGAAACTTTTTCCTGGTGATTTTGTGACTAACAAGTCAATGAGTCATAATCGGTACTTTCCAAAGAATCACAGTACTTTCCCATGAAGGACACAGTAGACATAACATCCACTTCTTAGTAGTGACTTAGTCTACGTTCACACTAATCCGTTTCCATTTCTATCCGTTTTTGTTGATGAAAACGCTGCCCGTTCACATTGCTCCGTTTTCAAATAGATACGCTACGAAAATGATAGGCGTTCACATTGCTCCAGCAAAACGGTGTTGTTAATCCCCTTTTCAAAACAAACCCTTTTGTCTTCAAACCTTTTGTCTTCAAAGTCTTCAAATAGCTGTCAACATGGCGCCAATCGCGACTTTGAATGCGATTGTAATCAAAAGTCTATTAACAAAGGAATGTGCAGCGTTTTCAAAAGTCTCCGTTTCTGGCGTTCACACTGAAAACGGATCGTTTTCAAATATTTATGCGGTTTCATTAGCGTTTTCGAAAGGCCCCGTTTTCATAGCGGAGCAATGTGAATGCAAGGCAAAAACGGAGAAGTTCTACTCCGTTTTCAAATGAAAACGTAGCAGTGTGAACGGGGCCTTAGGAAATAATAATGACCTTATGATACTGAGCTCTTTTTTTAATCTAATGCTTTAGTATAGTGGACCCCCTGAACAAAACTACTGTGACCATTGAACTCCGAATATCAACTGCTCCCTAAAATTTACTGTTAGTTGTAAATCTTGGCTGAAATATGAGGTCTCGCAACGCACCACAAAGTAGGGAAATGCTAACAGTCTAAACTCGTACAGCAATGTTTGGAATGGCTTTTCATATTACCACAACAATATACCATGTCATAACTGCAGACGCAACATAACTTACCTTCAGAGAGACCTTGCAACAAAGACTTTAAACGTCTGTCCACCAGTGACATCACCTTTACGACTGCAAAAATAGAATTTGAAAAGGAAATTCCAGTGTAAATAAAACACAAGGGAAGAAAACGACTGTGCAATAATAAAATTATGCCATGCTGTTGGTTGACAATTTAATCAAAGATCTGCCTTGCATAATAAACTCATAATAAATTAGCATATCATCTGAAAATGATGTCTGTTGAATCTAAAAGCAATTAACCGTCATAAACAAGGATCATGATTTATACTTGCTAGCAGATCTTATTTCAGTTTTTCCCACTGAGATCTTTGTTAGAGCATAAGTTCCAACTTTTTTAAAAAGGTTGGTGGAAAATGCTACTTGCTAGTTATTTGCACTCCAATGTCTTGAACAAAGTCCTTAGCTACTTAGCAATATTTCCACCACTGAAATTCCATGAAACCTTACATACTTTTCGAAATAGTAACGAACTTCATCTTTCAATTCAACGTCATTAAACTTCTAAATCATAGAACAGAAGAGTGAATGACATGCGCTTAATACTACACACTAGACATTCTTGAGCTATGATTTCCTTGGAAATCATCCTCCTGGGTGCCACAAAAACATTGTTCGATGTTTGATTGAAAGCTGAAAGTATCCTTCCAGAAAATCTCCGTCCTTCTAGCTGTAAAACTGGTTTTTACCGGTTTTCCCAGTTGTTTTTTCTCCCCTTTTGACTCACTTTACCTTTATATGGCAATTTTGCCCTTTATGGGATTATTCCCAATTCCCACTACCGTGTATCCTATCTAGTATTTATCATAATTCCACCTAGTCAACGTGCTGAGAATGGACCTAGGAAGGTTCGAAACGTTCTTTTAATCATGGTTTAGCAACCCGATGTTTGTCATTTGCTTACCGCTAATTCTAATATGCACTTGTCAAATTCTCAATTATCATCACATGGGCGTTACTAATTATCAAAACATGGATTTGTCTACTTAATTATAATTGAAATATGAAGTAACCAACAACATGATGTTTTTTATCGCTGCATTTGCCCTAAGCTGAAAGTAACGATAGAATGAGCCAGCTCTTTGCTAGCATAGCCCTATGTGTTGGACCTAAGATACCAGAATCTTCAAAATCTGCCGAATACTAATGGTTTTATGACCACTTCAAGATTTTCATTTTTTCATTTTTTTTAACCATCATCATCAACAACAACAGCTACTCACTATTACAGGAGTGTATTTAACAAAACAAAACTAAAGTAACCACAATATCCACAATATCAATTCAGTGAAAAAAATCCTAATTACGAATGAGGGCAATAAATATAGCTAACAAGTTTAATTAACATACTGTATATAAAAGCCAGTACTGTTCTTCCATGAATTTGTGCGTAAAAGTACTTCTTCTTCAGCTTATAAAATGATTTTTTAGCCCAATCTTAAACCGGGCGAGTGTGTCAGACTCTCTTGTGTGTCCAGGGATAGCATTCCAGGCTTTTAGATCAGTGTAATCAAAACTTTTCTACTGTAGTCTAGATTTAGCCTTGGGATTTGAAGGTCAACTTTGCTTCTTGTATCATACTTGCTTATCAAGGTCTCAAAGATGACGTTTGTGCCACAACTGAAACCTGGGATCCCTAATGACTTGATATGCAGGGTGTCCTAAAAAAGTATAAGCGTTTGAGGATTTCCAATGACCTTGCATGTGCAAATCGGCTTTGTATTCGCAGTGTAATCCCAGCAGGGGACTTGGTAGTTCAAGGTGACCTGTCCGTTGCAAAGTGTTGCAAAACCCTAAACCCTTAGCGGTAGTAGCTTTTAGCCTAAGCGGTAGTAACTTTTGGCCTGGGTGGTAGTAACTTGTAGCCTAAGCCGCAGTAACATTTTCCGTAAGGAGCAATAACAATAGGCTTATTGTTCCAGAAACAATGATGCTCAACTTCAGACATGAGCAAGAAAATAACCTCTTTTTGAAGTAAAGGTAGGATTAGGATGGGAGAACCTTCTCCTAGTATGAGTATATGACAACATGGTCAATGCAATGGTCAATCATTGATCAGAAATCGATTGCAATTTGTTTTGATAGGTTTGCATAACGTGAGGAGACTGAATAATTGGTTGATTTCTGTTGTTACAGGATCTTACTAACAACAATCCAGTTCATCAAACTTTCTTAAATCTCAGCGAACTAATCATATCAATTTTCTTAACCCTAAGGGGAAGTAAATTTGAAAATTTTTTGACCGTAAGAGGCAGTAAACTGCAGAATTTGAGACCCTAAATTTGCAACGGGTACGTCACCTTGAATTACCAAGTCCACCCCCCCCCCCTGGGAGAGCAATTCACGTAAACAGGCAAAATTTGTGAGGCAGCCACAGGCAGATGGTTATTGAATTGTTCTACTACTACCTATGGGGCATTTGAAGAAACTTTGAGTCAGCTCAACCATTAAAATTTCCATTCCTATCAATTTCCTGATCAACTAAACTATTACATCGATGAGAGAAATTGCCAAGAACTGATGCATTTACACTATAACAGTTCGCAACGCAACTTTCTAGGACTAAAGGGCTAAAGGAACAGAAACTGTGTCAAGTACTGTTTTAATACTAAAAGATATTTCTCACCCAAGCTTCATTATTGTTGTCATTGTTCAGTCATATTGGACTTTTGAATTAGTGAAGAGTAAATTTCACTTTCGTACTCATAGCTCAATAAACGTCCAAAATGACGTACTGCTGAGCTGCCTGAAAAGCATCTACCAAATTACACATATTGTGACTGCCTAATTCAATAGCCTTCTGTCTCAGGCTCCCTCAGCAATTTTGCCTCTTTAAAGGAAGTACAAAGACCAACATGCTTTGCGCGACTTCAACAACTTGCTCTGCATAGCTTCCAGAATAACTGACAGCACGAAATTCACCAAAACTCTCTGCTGAAATACTCTGCGAGTACAAACTCGATCTGGATATGCAAGGTCACAAAATCTAAGTTGACATCCCGTCTATGCCATACACTGAAAATAAAGATTTTCGAGTTCAAGGCTCCCTCGCAGTAACTGCTCAAACGCCTATATTTTTTGGGAAACCAGGTGCAAAACTTAATATCTGAGTAAAATAAATGTTATCCAGTACTACACCCCCTTTTACCATCAGAGAAAAGCAAACAGGACTTCAACAACATATTAATGCCAGTAACCATAGTTAAAAAACACTGAAAAATGCAAGTGTCCAGAAACAATAAAGTCCCAACTCAACAGATGAGGTACTGATCAATGCTCAAACTTCGCTCAAAATTATCTGTCCATACGCATAAATAAATCATAGAAACAGTTCGGTTTTCAATTGCTCTGTTCGTTTCCAACTTTTTTGCTCTTAAATAAACAAGAGATAAAACAAACGATAGCCCCATGCTACTTTCAATAACTTTAACCCTATCAAGCCTGGGGGTGGCTGAATCAGCCACCCTAGCGGTTTTTCGTCTGTAGATTTTTACCAAGTGCACTTACAACACTGAAACTTTCTGACTTTTAGTTTTTATCCTTGTTACGATGTAAAATTAATTTTTGAAAAAATCAAATTCATTCCAGGGGGTAAACGCAACCAGTTTTCAAGAGATGTATGCGTAAAATTTTGAATAATTCCAAATAAAATCTGCAGCTAATGTGATAAAATGATGAAAAGATGGGAATACATACTGCTTTTGATGCTCTGCCCAAAAAAATAGCTAATTTTTAACTTGAACGTATGGTTTTGCAGATTTTGGCACTACGCATGCGCACATTCTTTGCATTCCCGTGTGATGACGTCATCACTTTTTGTTAATTTTTCTTCACAGAGCAAATACTATTTAGACATAGAATACAGAGAAATTGGACTGATATCCTTGCTGCTTTTTGTTTCCTCACAATCAACGATAGAAAAGTTTTAGTACTGAACCCTATTGACTTTGAAAATTAAATAATGTGACGTCATGGAAAAGTCACGTGACATATCTAAAAATAGATTTCATTTTTGGGTTCATCATACGTTGTTCTATGCACATGCAAAGTTTCAAGGCTCTAGGTTGTCCAGAACAGAAGTAAATTAGGGGGGGCTGAAGGCTTCCTAGAGCATCAAAAACCCTAGGCCTGATAGGGTTAAAACTCATAACTCTGTCAATTTTTAGCAGATTTGCAAGACTATAACGCTTAAAATCAAATTAAGATCTTAGGGACAGGGTTGTCTTGTAACAGAGCCTTTCATCATATCGTTTTTTTCTACTACTTAATCAAATATGGAACTGTTTTTGTATGCTTGGTTGTTGGTCCCAATTATGTTTTATGAAAAGTTTAGAAATAACGGTGGGTTACGCTTCCGTCAAAATTCTTCTTGAATTCTTGACAAAGAAAAACAACTTTGAAATTCTAACAATATTGCAGATTTCTGAAATTCATACAGCAAAGTAAGTAAAGGTTCTTCCCAGCCATTCAATTCAAAGATATGGATAACAGAATTCACAACAGCTACTTGAAAGATTTAGAACCTGTGCTCTCTACCAGTAATTCCTCATCCATGGCAAAAGGAGAAAAGCTGATTAAAGCTTGAAAACTGCCGCCGTCCTTAAATCAGAAGGGCAATATATATAGTGTAAACACGTATGAACAGGACATGGATTGCCTGTGCAGCCAAGACCCATTGTCTGATCAATATTTGTATTTGATTTAATTGTTGTTGTTTGGATCTGACGCGAAAGCGAAGCGGTGTGTTTCCTTTGCTGCTGCTCTCTTTCAGCTCCCTAACATGAGACTAAGGAATACAACAAGTAGCAATTTTGAAACAGTTGTAGCACGATGTAAATGTTCCAACACACAAAGGGGATCTCCCATAGAACCCTTCCTCTATGATGTCTATGAAGATGAGTCCTGCACAGCTATGGTTCAAGCAAATGGACAACTAGCGACTGAATGTCTCAGTCTTCTTTAGCAATAATGAACAAAACATGGTAAGAACTCTCCCCAGGACCTTGAACTCGTCATATAGTAAAGCGTGCCCTACTAGCTTACAACACCTTTTTCAAACAAAGTTGCAGACAAAAAAAATTGAGCGGCTGAACCAGCGCAGCAACGGGTATGTTTTTCTCTGCAGTCCTCTTTGTCAGTTAACAGAAGCATTTTACAAATGCAAGCATAGTGTCGCTTCAGAGCTAACACTTGTCAAGCTTAAGGAGATTTGATGCCTTACTAAGAAAGTGAATCAGTTTGATTCCTAAGCTTAAGACAAATCTTCAATTGTCGTAATTGCAAGGAAATGCTCCCTTAAAGAAAAGTCTTCTCCAAACTTCCATTTGAATATAGTTGTATCATCCTTGGGTGATGCTAACAGGTAATGTAGAATACAGGTTAGCGACCTTGAGGAGGAAAGTGCTGTTGGCAACTGTTTGACTCAAAAAAGAACATAATAATCTTTTATGAGCTTCGATAGTGCCACTGCAATAACATGCAATGAATCCAAAAATAATGAGATTCAAAATTTTACAGACGTTCTCTTGGTTTTGGATTTAAAAAACTGCTTGACAAATATTGTTTGGAGGTAACAGGTAATGCAAGGTTCACATACTATTGGTTTTCAAAATGACAGGGCGAGCTGAAAAAACTAATTGAATTTCCGAAAGAAATGCTTTCAGGTGGGGGAGTATACATGTCCCAAGAACCGGTTTGGGGCAGATTACTTGCTTGCCCAGTGATGAACGTCTACATTGTAGAGAGTGACAGTCAACTTTGGTGAAATCGTTTGTGGCGGGAACACACAGTAGATGAACTTTACAGGCAATCTAAATTTCCTTAAGATCATTTTAGTGTTTGGAGCTCACTGGCTCATCCAGATAAAGTTCATTGTTGCTTCAGGCCCATCTTCTATGGAAGGCATCGTCGTTTTACATGTCAGACTAATTAAGTCTCACACATACCTTTGTTGCCGTTGGTAATGTTTGTGTGCACCGTCACAAAGTTTTTAGTCCCATGCCACAAATCTTGAACTAGAAAGCCCTGGCAGCCCTTTGAAATAAAATATCATTGAGGATAATTTGGAGATACTGACATTTTAGACTTAGGTAACCTGGTCTGCCACACTGTACGAGTTTCGTATGATTTCCTTACATTCATGTGACATCCTCAAAACGTACCATTGTCCATCAGAGTAATAGCAACCATCTGATCATCTTGTGAGACAGATAAAAATTTGATGTGTCCTCCCAATCTCGAAGTGAAATCTCTGTGCAATGTGCTCAGCTGCCATGTCACCAAAACTGCTTCCATTCCAGCAGACAGCAAATACAGACCTGGACAAAAGAAAACTTCCAAGTAAGAAAAACGTAAGTCTTTATGGGGCACAGGGTAAAGGAGGGGCCATCTGTCAACTGATGTTATGCAATGATATCCTGACGGTAAACATAATGATGCAACTTTTGTTTTAAAGCGATACTATGTAGATATGCCTTTATCATTTCTGGGTGATGCTAGAATTGATCATTAAATTTTCAAGAGGTACTTTACTCGATGCTTTAAATCTTACTTTCAGGCCCGACCATTTCCTTGTCAACATTGAGGGATCCCTCACGGATTAAGTCTTGGCCCATACCTATTCCTCTTTTATGCATGTGATGTGGTGCAAGTGGTCGATTGTGATGTGCGTCTGGAAACTGATGATTCCTGCTTAATTTTCAAAGGCGACACATAACACAAATCTCAGAGATTAGTTTGCAGAAAACAAACTAAGCATTGAGCGTGGAGAGGACCGAAACAATTTCATTCTCTTTGGACAAAGGGATAGCAAAGACCTAAAAACGAGGGACATCAGAAAGAGTGAAATAATGATTAAACAACTCTCAGAGGTCTAATATCCTGGATGCGTTCTGGATGAAAATCTCTCTAGGAAGTTACTGGTAACAACAATGAATGGAAAAATTGATGTTGAGCTAAATTCTTGCTAAAATTATTCCACAGAAGAAAGGTTCCCTCCACTTGCAGGCTGTTTTTAAATGCTCATATTCAACCTGAAATTTTGATTATGCATGCAAGTCATTGTACTTTAACCCGAATAAGAGAATGCTCAGAAAACCCCATGGGAACCAAAAAAATTCATTCATTCCTATATGAATTGAACATGGCTAACAATGGGGCCCAAGAACTCAAAGCTCTACATCGGCTCCCCACGAAGAACGGAATAGATCAATGTACCAGGCCTTTACTGGGAGTATTTTGGCATGGGAGTGGCAAATCTAACTCCTAATGCACTTCAGGAGTGCCAAGGACTGCAGTTGAAAGTAGCCATAACATTCATCAGGATCAGCCTGTTAGAGTTTTTACTCGACCATCTTTACCAAGCTCAATTTATCCCGGCCATTAACCATTGAAAATGGAGTGCTTGATTGTTCGAAATATTAACGAGTCCGTGTTAAACAATGCTTGAATAAACTGTAATCATGACGTAATGAACATCGCAACGCACGAAACACTCTCTTATCGATTAAACCAAGAAGAAATGTTTTTGATACTTTTTATTCATTTCGGAACTATCGAGGTTCCGAATAAAACGTTCGCTAATACAAATCCTTTCTGCTCTTAAAAGGGGAGGCATTCAGAATTCCAGGGGCGGATCCAGACTGATGCATCCGATGCAAATGCATCAGTTAGTTTCGTTTCACAAGATTAACAATCCAGAAGTCTGTGCACTAAAATTTTTATCAGAATCAAGTACTTTCAGGTCTTTCGTAATGCCAATCTCTCTCTCCACTGCCACTACTACGTAGCAACCTCGTAATATCAGACTTGGAAATAAACATCATGGCTGACAATTCAACCAATCATCCAAAAGAATGAACTGTCCACTAAACAACTAAAATAATCACATCATCTTAATCCTCTATTCAAGTAATGTGTGACGCATGTCTCGAGAAAGGCAACAAAGCCAACTTGCTATTATGAATGTTATCTGGACAATAATTGGCTAACGTAATAAAGAGAGCATGCCGATTTCAAAAATGGAATTTGTTTCTAAATTTAGAAACTTGTTGCCAAGGTAACAGTAAAAGAATAGCAAAAAACTGCTACTGCTTAGTGGGTGAAGGAAATCTTTTAAACCACATGTTTGCCAGTAAAACTGGCATTGAAAATGATTTAGTTGGACCTGTTTACATACGATAGACTTTTTCAAAGAGGTCTGGGACGGCGCGCTACTTTCTGGAAGATGGCGGATATGATGCGAATGGGAATCCCCTTCGCATTGCAAACGTTAAAATGCAGTTGCAGTGGGCAACGTAACGCAACAAAAACCGAAATTAACTCCAGCTAATGAGCAATCAACGACTCAAAGGACCAGAATGCCTACAAAATCTTACAACATCGAACTAAAGAGTTAGTTATCACATTAAAGTGATATTTGAGAAGGAAAAGTTTATTTCTTCGAGTTCGTTGAATTTGGATTATGTGATAATTTAGTTGCCAACGTTAGATTTTTATTTATGAATAAACTGAGCTTATCTTTTGCCCTAACTAAGGATATACGAAGGCCCTTTTGGTACAAACGTATAGGGGCAACCATATCCTTCCTCTCCTAGACCCTTTGAGCCTTGTAGCAAAAGAGAGACTTTGGCCACAGGAAGCCCAGGCAGTTAGTTAACCGAAACAATGAGGAAGCCCAGGCAGCTAGTTAACCGAAACAATGATAAGTTTACGATCGTAAAATTGTTAATTGTATACTACCTTTGTGTGTTATTTGTTGCACTTCTCCACCGCTGTACTTCTGCACTGTACTGCATAATTGTTCGAATGCGAGAGTTCGATACGAAATTTCTTGCTGGTATTCTTATACTGTATAGGTAAACAAGGACTGAAACTAATCTTCAAGCCAAATTCAATAAACTGTTTTGTCCTCGCTCGTGATCCGGCATCCATGCTCCAAATTCGCATAACAGCGTATCAAAATGTTCCATAATCATCGAGCTATTCTCTCCAATACTTTGTTTCTTCATGATCAATGCTTAATTTGCAACAATTTGCAACTTTTTGACGTACGTCTCGTCAGATCACGTTTCTCACCATGCTCCGGCCATCGAACGGTCCCAAAGCGATCGAAATTCGAATGTTTTCGTCAGCCAACCTCGCTTAGCTTTTCACAGAATGTAAACAGGGACTAGACTTATGCCTTTTCGTCCCTTGTTTCCCTGCGTTCTTTGATTTGCTGATATCACTTGGTCAATAGGGACTCATAATATCACGCTTATATAATGGGCCCACTTTTTCAAAATGGCCTAAGAAGGTGGGAGTTCTCGTGCACTCAACAAAATCGCTTCAAAATCTGATTTAAAGAGCTCGAACATTGAAAAGCGAAGTTTTAGTACAAAGAATGATGTTGTGTTAACCTACAAAGCGCAAAATGCATACGTTTCAGGCAGTAATCTTCCTCTGTAGAAGCAAAATAGATCCATCGAAAATGCGAGAACTCCAGGTTGCTTCAACCGTTCTTTAAGAGCAACAACAACAGCATTCTGAATAGCGGCCCCTGATTGGTTAAAAACTGAATTCTAGCGATTTGATTGGTGAATAAGGAACCACCCTACGCGGGCCTAAAGTGGGCCCACTATTTCAGAGTAATGTTATTAGTCCCTCTTGACCAAGGAACGCAGGGAAACAAGGGACGAAAAGGCATCAGTCCAAACAGGGACCCCCTGGCATATCATAGAGCACAGTTGTTGGTTTGAATCGATCAACAGATGGATCGGGGGATCCCTGTGTACATTCTGTGCAAGGCAAAGCAAGGCAGGAAGACGAAAAAGTTCGAATTTCGATTGCTTTGGGACCGTTCGATGGCCGGAGCATGGTGAGAAACGTGATCTGACGAGACGTACGTCAAAACGTTGTAAATTGTTGCAAATTAGGCATTGATCATGAAGAAACAAAGTATTGGAGAGAATAGCTCGATGATTATGGAACATTTTGATACGCTGTTATGCGAATTTGGAGCATGGATGCCGGATTACGAGCGAGGACAAAACAGTTTATTGAATTTGGCTTGAAGATTAGTTTCAGTCCTTGCTTACCTATACAGTATAAGAATACCAGCAAGAAATTTTGTATCGAACCCCCGCATTCGAACAATTATGCAGTACAATGCAGAAGTACAGCAGTGGAGAAGTGCAACAAATAACACACAAAGGTAGTATACAATTAACAATTTTACGATCGTAAACTTATCATTGTTTCGTTTAACTAACTGCCTGGGCTTCCTGTGATCAAATTTGTATTCGTCATTTCGTTCTCAGCTTCTTGGATCAAACAAAAGAAACTGGTTTGCGACAAAACACTTGTGCATTTCAGAACGAAAACAGAAAAAATGTAGTCGTTTCTTGATTGTACAATGTGGAAGAGATTCCAAGTCAAAGATTTGCTAAAGTAATAATAAGTATATTGTTTTGTTTGGAGGCAAAGTCTTAGTGACATATTGGTTGCGAGCAATTGTGCAGTTCCTTGTGTTGACTTTTCAATCGGAGCAAAAGTTTTTACAAATAATAAGTAAATGGGAATCTTGTGCAAGTTAAGCTGTCAGGAGCATACAGAAATCCTTTATTTCAAAACACTCCAAACTTTGTTAGGCGCATGTGAACAAACTGAAAGATCGAAGAAACTTTTCATTAGCTGAATTGATTTGGAACGGCATGGTCGGTAACTTTAGCGTTGGAATGAAGAAATGTGAATCATTGTTTGTTTCTTAACAGTTCTCGATACATACAACTGCTCGTATTCCTTCAGTTATCGGGGGATAAGCCCAACTCGCAAACAGAAATCTAAATAATCTAAATTTATCTGACCGAGTCTGAGGTCATCACTTCGCTGAAACAACTCAAAGGTGTAAACGTCTCCTCCTCGTAAAATGTGCTAAACATTGCGTTCATGTGATAAGCAAGTATTTGTTTTCATGCTGAAGACCCTCTGGTCTTTCATGAACCACATAACTAGAGTCAAATTCCATATTTTGTTCACAACTTTTTCCACTGCAACTCCACTCCAGTTCAGCATCGCGGAGAAGATTCCCGTGTATCCGCCATCTTCCAGAAAAGTAGCGCGCCGTCCCAGACCACTTTGAAAAGGTTTGTTGGATGTTTTCCTAATACTTTTTTCTAATTTTTGAGTTTTTATTCATGTTTTAAGGGAGTTTTTGCAAAAATAAGATGGTTGTGATCCATTCAAATAAGGCTGATGAACATCGAGTACCCCCTATGGATATATCATCATGTGTCCAATTGTGTACAGCACTAAATTTGCAACAAAACTGTATGCAGGTTGTTGAAAATATGTCATGTTTTCACAAAAATTATGTGATCCTAAGTTGAAATTTCAGCGACAATGCTAGTTTTGAGTAATAAAGCAATAAACATAAGGCATAAAATCCACAAGTTCTCCTACATGTTATATGGATAATCAGAACTATTTTAAGTGTCACATATCCTTCAACAGTCTATGGTTAGTGAAATTCAGATGAAATTCTCGATATTTCTCAATTTTTCTCTTCCTTTGTTTGTTTTTCTTTGTTAGGCGCACAATGTTCAACTTGTTCCTATGAGCATTTGCTTCTTGGGATGATGCTTTCTCTGTCTTTCTTGTCCTGACAAGAGCCTTGTTGATGCTTTGATCTATAACATGGCCATCATGAACTATTCCTAGGGGTCTGCACAATGTCTCTCTTTATGTTCTTGCCATAGAAAACTGACCAATTGCCATTATGTACATTGTTTTTTTTTCAATAGTGTGACAACAACAAAGTACCCTTTGCCCAAAGTCTTCCAATAAGGCAATGAAGAGCCATAAAATGACTGATCTGGGTGCTGTGTTCTGTTTCTTTATCAAGTTTGTACAGATCCCTTGCCTGCTACCCCAGACTAAAAGGTTTGCCCTATGAAGAGAATGCGTCCCCCTTGAGTTCTATATAGAAACAATGGTCCATTGTTTAAAAACAAAGGAATCTGTATATAAGTTCTCAATACAGAAATGACATTTTGCAATCTGGTCCTTTTTATGCAAAGGAAATCGGGAAAAGCTTGCCCTTTCTCTAATGGACAGAATCATGCTCCTTGTGAGAACTGAGGACTATCTGTTGAAGACTCTCTTTTTCAAAAGCACATGAACAACTTGCTGAGGTCAAATGAATGATTTCTTTGACAGTTCTTCCACACCAGTTTTGATAGTTATTCCATTTTGTTATGCAATGTAAAACAGTCATGTTTCTCCTTCCCTTCAGGGTATTAGAACTCAATTGAGCATTCTAAAGCTATTCTGAGGAGATCCATTTTCCTTGAAACAACAGACAAAAAGTGGCCTAAAAATGCAAACGGCCTCGACTCGATCGAAGGCCTCTTTAACAACAGCGAAAAACTTGCTTGTCTTCTTCCTTCTTCCTTGTGGTTGACTGAATAAAGCAATCCGTGGGGGGTGGGGGATGTATTCCCTGGCAACACTAAATCTGCAAACAACGAAATTTGGCCTGTCTAGGCCAAGACGTAAACAACACGTCGATAGGCATTAGCTTGAATAGTTCTGAATGAAGAGATAAATGACAATATCCTAGCTGAAATAACCTAAAGTTTTGATAATACAGCGATGCCAAGGAAACATTATACGGTACAAAAGCTCAAAGATTTCCGGTATGTCGAAAAAGTTATATTAGGAACAAAATGTGCCGTGGTGATTCTTTTCTCTTTCTACATTTTCCTTCAAACAGGCACCTTTAAGGGGATCATTTTGAAAATAAGATCAACCTGATCAAATAACGCTGTCCCTACAAGTAGCGGCGTTTCTCGTCTCTTTAACCTTGCATATTTCATTACATATCTCCTTTGAAATTGTAAAACTTGCAAATACATTCATATTTGTAGAATCATAAATGCATATATACAAACATATTTTAGGCACCGTTGCACGCCATCTAGCGACCTTTAGAAGAACCATTTTCATATGGCAATATGCTGACGTGAGAAAGCACATATATAATCATTTTCCATAAGCGTAGTCCCTATCGAGTGTTTCTTTGGTAAAATGGGCTCAAAAAGTTATAAAAGATCTATGTAAACATAATTATAGTTGTTGATGTCTTCAACAAACACATAAGAATTATGATACAAAATACTACAAAATATGGTATGGCCATGTTATACGAACCATCACTAGTAAATGAAAGATCTTCAACTGGATGTGCATGCCAATGCAATTCCGTTGTAATTGGTGTTTTGCTGTTTGTAAAATTGGTCCTGAAAGAAGTAATCACACAATAAAAACAATGGCCCAAAATAATGGATTGCATTTGCCAAGAACATTTCCTTTACTTGAAGGTGCCATCAGTAAGTCACAAAAAGACTAATAAACGTTATCTACAAGTAAAGGAATCTATCACATATCCATCACATCATGCTTTATGGAAAGCATTTTCATCAAAATTGCATGTATACTTCGAGGATCGCAGTGATTCCAGCGGTTGGTCACAAATCATGAAACAAATCTCTTAGTTTCAATAATTTAGAGCGTTTGGGACATGACAGCAATATATTTTGGAGTTTGAAACATTATCAAATACAGTTTGACCCAGGATTTTGACATTTTGAATGGAATATGTTTCGCTGTCAATAATCGGGCTTCAAAAGATTAATGATATTAAATAAATCAGTCCTGAAGGAATAAGCTATACATGTGTATCATTTGTGTTTCGGCTTCTTGCTTCCAAACTACTCAATCGTACTTCATAATATCATGTCATGTTTCTGGTATTTGCCAGGACCGATGCAAACAGGAAATCATCCTTTCCACAACTGTTCCATTTTTCGATACCGACTTGCCAAGCTCGCTTTTTTTGCATTCTCCTCTTTATTTTCATTTCCTTGTCTCTTCTTTCATCTTTTCTTTATCATCTCACTTTCTTCACCTTATCCCTCTGTCCTTCACTCTCATCCCTCCAGAGACTTCTCGTCCATTCAAAGCTTGATCAGCTGTCATTTCAATAAGCTGATTGTTCACAAGACAAATACCTCCAAGCAAAGAGTCCTTCGAGAAAGACGATGCCAAGAATGAACTCTTGTGGATCAATTGCTAACTGTGCATGCATGAAAGTTCATATGCGCACAATATTTCCAGTGGAAGATCACTGCTAGTAGAAGAGAGAGTGTTTTAGAAGAGGTCAAGCTCATACCCGATGTTGTCTTAACACAGATTGAAGGCTTTGACCACGAAGCGAAAAATAAATGACCCAAGGCAGCTCAATAGAAACCTTTGAATGAGACGATTGCTTCCTCACTGGCGATCAAGGCAATACCAATGAAGTCAAGGTCTCTACTTACCATAATATAATTCTTCCATCTTCAGTGCCAGTTGCAATCATCATTTTACTTGGATGAAATGCAATGGATGTAAACAGCTTCCCTCTAGAACTGAAACTGTCAAAGAAAATGCATGAAGTACAAGAAATGAAAAAAGAATGCACAAGCAAGGTTAATACAGAATGTTGGCTAAAAAATTCATAATCATGAAGCTCAGCATTTTCAAAAACTATCCAAGACTTTCTTTATAAAGTTGTCTCCTCTTTAAGGAATTTACTTTTAATGCTTACTCAAAAACAGCCATAACAAGAAAGAAACAACTTTAACAGCTCAGTGACCATTGTTTACACCAATGAGTTGCAGCTGAAAAGTTAGAGAACTTGTATCTGAACAATGGTCATAGAAAAGCTTAGTGCAATAAAAAAAGCAGAATCAGAATGGTCAGTCATTGTTTTGTGATGATTCCTCTCTAGGCATTGCTTGTCAAATGTGATAAATCGCTCGTTGGCAGCCGTCTTCTTTTTCGGAAATCAAACGAGAGCGAGGTTGACATAGAATTAAAGAAAAGCGTGAAAGCAAGGATAGGCCTGTCATGCGCTGTTCTTCGTATCTCAAGGCTTCTAACGCTGCTACTTGCGTGTATGGAAATTTGCCCAGACAAATTCTACATTTGGATGAGCATTGTGCAGTTAAGTGCAATATCTAAGATGCAGCAACATCACACCCAATTTAAAAGAGGTTTTGGGCAGCAGTGTTTTGGATTTAAGCATCAGAAAACGACGAGACTTTAAAACAAACCAATTGCAACGTTACAAGCACTGCATTGTCTCACATGACCTGCATTTTGCTTCCTGATTGGTTCCTAGGAGCCGACGTCGGGCTCATTCATATTTTCAAATATTATGGATTGTAACGACTTTCTGTCTCGTTCGAGTTCAGTTAGTGATGACTTGACCTTGGCTGCCATTGAAGCTAGGCTCTCAGCTGAATTTCGGTTCTTCGAGAAAGAAACATGATGGATTTATTTCAGTTGAGAAACAAAAACAGAAGAAGAATCGACAGAGAAGCAAAAATTATGGTATGGCTTTTGTGTGATTATATATCAACATGATTTCAAGAAGGATCACAGAAATGTATGTGATGTACTTTAGGCGTAAGTGGCTGGGTATTACGAAACGGAAAAAACAAGGATGGTATGCCTTTCTATTTTAATACACTGAACGCTTTCCACGGCCCTTTATCTGAAACATACAAAACGCGTAGCATGAACAATGAAGGTTATACATGCCATTTTTATAACAAACAAACCATTTGAGCAGGCACTAAAAGTTTCTTAAGATTATCAGATCCTGAGTACTTGAAGTTTCTAACGAGTTTCTTAAAGGTTCCATATCAGTCTTCAAGATGTGCCCCTGTGATAATTTCAAAATTAGCATTTTGAAGCCTTTCCAATGTTAACGAATTCCTCTTATGACTAATAAGATACAGAAAACAAGTGGAAATAAAGTCAAAAGATTTAGAGGACTTCCTTTATCAAAATAAATAGTTTCTTAAGTAATATTCCCCAGTACTGGAGTTTCTTAATTATTTTGGCAATCTGAGAGTTGAGTTCTAATAAGCGTTCCCTTTGAAAAATAAGTGTACAGCTTCAATGGTAAAAAATAATGAATGAAAGAAGAAGTGACTCGTGACACACAAACCTTGATTTCTGTTTATCAAATAAAGAATATATTTGAAGCTTTCTTCCTTTGATGCATGCAATGTAGTCGCCCTGTAATTAGTAAAGTTCTCTGTCACTTTTCTGTGATTGGTTACAAAACCACCGCTGTTAGGATGCAGCCTTTCAATTGTTGATCAGATGTTCCTACAAACCTCAGAGATTTCTCAATCATGAGAAAAATTCAGATCTTAAAGATCAGACAGTGAGAGAGGGGTATTGTCCCTGACACAAAAAGTTATAAAACTATGTGACATTTTGGTCAACCTTGGGTGCCGATTCCTCAACCCTATCCATACTAGGAGGGCACAAAGCGCCTCCCCCCTGTGAATATTTCATCCGCTCTTGAATATCGCTAATAGTCTGCTTTTAGTGACTTTGGTTTCCATCCAAACGACGTCTTTTCGTATCAATCTCAAAATGTTTGACGCCGATTCCGAGGGTCAACGCATAAGCCTGGTTTCCACATGATCGTACCAGTCGGCGACGCGTCGCCGAGGCAGGCTTGGGAACACATCGAAGACAGTTGCGTTAAATCGAAGCATATCCTTAGCAATGTCTCCGACGTCGCCGATCACAGAAGGACGAATCGGAAGAGCTGACATGAATTCAATTTTGTCAACCTTTGTTACCAAGTCGCCGTACATTCTCAGACTACAGCAATCGTGATTTCTAATGGAAACATGATTTTCGGCTGCACTGCAAGGTCGGTGACAATGCAGAATCACGTTATTCGCGAATCACGTAATGCACGGTATAGGGATGCTGCATTGAGGCAGACAAAGACTGCAAATTCTCCAAAGTTGCGCTGCCCGTATTGTGACTAATAGTGCTTATGATGCGCACTCCTTGTCTCTGATTAAAGGGCCGGGCTGATCACTTAACGAGCTGATCAGGTTTGAAACGGCAACTACTGTTTTCAAATCTGTGAATCAACTTTGCCCAGATTACATGGCTCAAATGTTTCAAAGACAGCGTGGACAGGCAATAAGGACGCCAAGAAACACAGAAACTGACTTGAAAATTAGTCATTTACATATCGAGGGGCGACCGTTTGGGATAGTCTAGATCACCAAATCATACTGTCTCCGTCGCTATCAAATTTCAAATTAAAACTAAAGAAAGGGTTGTGACAAAATTCTATTGATGATCCTTTCTGTAGCAATGTATTTTCCTTTTTCTTTTCGATAGGACTAATTAGTAATTAGGTTTTCCTTTGGAATTTCATCTTACAATGTATTAAGTAGTATTTAGGAATTTATTTTTTCTATTTTAACAGGGAATATTGTAAACAGTATTTTTCTTATAAACTGAATGTAATGAATGTATTTACCCTGTATAAATAATTCAAAATGAAATGAAACAAAAGAGAGATCAATTCTTGAATGCATTGCGCACCAGACTTCATCATTCAACGAAATCCTTCGACATTATTTGAAAAATTCACGCTGGGCCACATCGCCGACTGATATGGGACACAGGGCCGACTGATTGGGGTCATGTTGCCGACTGATCGGGGACACGTCACCGATGTGTCGCAGCAGGTCGCCGACAGTTACGATAATATGGATACCAGGCTATAATTTCAGATTGATTGCTCCGCAGAATAAATACCTTTTCAGTCATAACTTTGCAACCATATGCTCTATAACACTAAAACAAACATTGCTGAATTTTTCTTGAAACGGGCTTTCATTAAAGATATATTTTTATTGATGCTTGATGATGTCATCGATAACTGGTCATTGCACATGCGAAATGACGAAAAACCATGTTAGGCTTTACTTTTCGAGAGATGTGCAACATCATCGGATTCGGCAGGTCTAGGACTTCTTTCCTATTTTTGAAACAATTTATAACCAGTTTTAAACAAAAATGCTCGTTTTCATGAACAAAATAGATAAATGGTGAAATCTGCAAAAATATTAGCGTTACTAGGGAAAAATTTCAAAAGTAAGAATTACATGTGGTATTATACCCAATCTAGCAACACTGCTAACGTCATAACTTGGTCACGTGACATGAACAAAAAAAAATTACGTAATCTTGCTTGCCTTATCATTATTATCATTATGTTATTATTGGCTATGATTACTGACAGTACCAAGTTTCAGGTCTCTATCTCCTCTCGCTATAAAGACAGTCCCCCCAAAGTTTCAAAAACCCTGGTCTAGAAAAGGTTAAGTCGGCGTTACAGGCAATATCCAGCAACTTCAGCCTGGCTTCACTTTTCAAGCATCAATTTCCTGTTCTGGTGCGATGATAACGAATTTCAGCGAGCATGAACTTACATCGCTATTGGGGATCGATTTGTAATGAAACAATGTCCAAAACATGTTAAAGATAGCAAGTTCTTGACTGACTACAGGAGATCTAACGTGTCTGTATTTGGTCAAAATCTCAAACCATCAACAACAAAATAGGGACCCTATTGGGATGTGCGAAGAATTCTGGTGGATGTAAAATATTGGGGCGAGAATGAATTTCTGTGTTTTCCATAGAGTGGTGGTGTCAAAGAGGACACTGCTTGTTTGTTGCTGTTGTATTTTATATTCTTTTGATAATCGAGGGAGAAGTCTGGAATGTGAAAGCCGAGGTGAAAGCCATGAATCTGAGAACTGGAAGTGGGTGTTTGGAGTATACAGATGGAATTCTTCGACACAAAGTGAACTCGTTACTTCCAGTGATCATGTTAACTATTAGGATGTGAGACAAATCAGTTGTTTTTTTCTGTCTCAGCTTGTTACTCATCGTTTACATGGGGAACTAAACTTCTACCCTAAAATATCGGCTTTAGTAAACATACAATTTCCAGACAATTCTTTGCTCTGACATGCTTCAAAAAGCGGCCTAAGCCCCCTCGAGCAACTTATTAGCAATCTCCTCCCGCAGATAAATTTCCTCTCTTTTCAAGAGTAAAGGCTGGGAGGAGTGGTGGAATTTTCAAACAGTTGCTTTGTAAAACCGCTTAATGAATCCGGAAGGAAAACAATTGCACTTGCATATCATTTCAAGTGAGAAGAATCATTCAAATTCCTGGTGAATGGTAGTGAGTACAGGTTGGCAAACGATTGTCTTTTCCATCTAAGTATTCTGAGCTGCACTCACTTAACTTTGTTAACAGCTAATTTTCATCATAAATGTCGCTGTCAAGTTGCCAGATAAAAGTTCAAAATTATCTAGCCTAATTGAGGCTCTGATGACTACTTCAATGGTCAAACTATTTTAGGTATGCCTACCTATTGTTACACTTTTAGCACGAAAAGCGTCCGTAGATACCTAGCTAGCTACCTACCTAGCTACCTAGCTAGCTCGCTTCCTTCCTATACAAACTCTCCCCCATCACATAATGTGCTCATTCTTCGCACATAATAAAAATAATTGAAGATCATTTACTTTGCGGCTCAACCGTGGATGCATAAGATGCAAAATCAGCATGGCCACACCATTTTGGTCTTACAAGCACATGACAGAGTTTCTAAAACATTCATTCTTTTTAGTTTCATTTTTGACAAAGAGTTATATGCTCCAGTGTCAGTAAAGGGAACAGACATTGCCATATCTTGTATATTCTACAAATAGGATAAAGAAAAGACTACATGCCTATTGTTTCCCTGGCTACACAATGACACTGGACGTGTCACGGTCATCAAATACAATAGATAATATTTTCATCTGCTTGGGCCAGCTCTTATCTGTGTTGCTTCCTTTTAAAAATCACAACAGACATGCGTTTCAGGGAAAAAAGACTCATATCTCGGTTGCCAAACGTTCCTGTCTATCTATTTGTAAAAAACATGTCTTGAAATGCATTTGGCTCATAAAAATTTTGAATGAAATTTCATTCCAATAAAATTATGCTAAACTTTATCAGTCTAAATGAAGCTGCAAACAAAAATGCAATAAACTTAGCCTAAAATATACTATTTGACTAAAGCAAGGCTAATCATTACCATACCGATCTTACTGCTTATATACCTTTCTGCTGTGCGCAATTTGCCTTGAATTCCTAGGTGATGAACATATTTTCTCACCAACCAACTCTCCTTCTTTGGGTATTTTGCTTGTTGACGAAAAGTTTACATCGAATAACACATGTCTTTTAGTTGTCTCATTACCTGCGGAGAAAAGGACAGAAAAAAACGTATTGGTTAACATTTCTAGGTTGATGATGACTATGCCTGTATGCAGATTTCTCTTGGAGATTGACAACCTGAAGAAGACCTAGAAAGTACAAATAAAGTGTGGATGCCGCAGACTAATACTAAATGTTTCACATAGAAAATACCAGACGTGAATAAAAAAACATTGAGTCTTCGCTAGGTTATTCCTTGTGATTCAACACAAAATGCACTATGTTTGAAAAAGTACTGTTTCCTGACATCAAAGCAATGTTGTTGAAAACTGCCCTGTTCCTTTTCCGATATGTTCACTCAGATTCGGAATTTATCTGTCTTTAATCAGGCATAGATTCCCGTTGACATGAGATTGTCTACGATAAAACCACCATCAAGATATAGTAAAAAGTAGCAGAAAAATTTCCTTGGGTTCCCTTTCTAAAGCAATGACTCTTCCATGTATTCATATAAGTTGTGCTCTTTGGGAGAATGGAATCCCCTGAATAAGTTATTCATACCCGGGAGAAGACTTTTTCAGCCTCCCAAGAGAAACAATGACTTCCAACGTGCTAAAATGTGGGCAAATCATTGCTATAAAGTAAGGATATTAGGAGATTTACAGATGATTTTAGCACCTTCCTTAAAGGTCAGATAAAGGCAAATGCAATTTTCTTATATTTGCAACTTTAAACTATGGGGAATCCGATGGCAATAATATTTTTTATCCTTGGAATGCAAAAGGGTGGGTTTGGGGGTTTTGAAAAAGGGCACTTCTTCAAAAAACCGCGTGATGGTAGAGGCCTGGAACTAGCTAAGTCGTGACGTGGAATGAGTAATGAGCTACAACGCACAAAAATATTCCTCCTAAAATTCTTAAATCCAATTCTGATGTATGTGTAGGACCCTTGACGAAAATATTTAATGACTGCATAGAAAATTCGTCCTTTCCTGATGAACTAAAGTGCGCGGATGTCACATCTCTTCCAAAGAATGGACCAACTAACTCTAGGACTAACTTTAGGCCAATTAGCGTTCTGCCTACGGTCTCAAAGCTTTTTGAACGAATAATGGATAAACAGATAGTTTCTTATATTACACCCTTCTTATCGTCACTTCTCTGTGGATTTCGAAAAGGTTACAGTGCCCAGCATGCTCTCGTAAGGCTCTTAGAAAAACTCAAAATTAGTCTTGATGAAGGTGGAAAGGCAGGGGCTGTATTGATGGATCTCTCCAAGGCATTTGACTGTATCAGACATGATCTTTTAATTGCAAAATTGCATGCCTACGGTTTCTCTCGCGAAGCATTAACACTAATCAATGATTACCTCACAAATAGGCAACAAAGAGTCAAAGTAAATGGGTCATTCAGTTCTTGGAAAAGCGTCACACGCGGTGTTCCTCAGGGGTCAGTATTAGGGCCTCTGCTATTCAACATCTACATAAATGATCTTTTACTCTTTATCCAAAACTCGGATATATGTAATTATGCAGATGATACTACGATCTATGCCTGCGATAAGAACCTGGACAATATTTCTCATAGGCTTGAAACTGATTGTAGTGTAGCCTTAGAATGGTTTGCCGACAACTTTATGAAACTGAATGCAGATAAATGCCATCTTTTGGTTCTTGGGCAGAGGTGTGATGATCCCGTTACTGTTAGGATTGGAAGTGCTGATGTTGTAAATAGCTCTGAAGAGAAGCTACTTGGAGTCCAAATTGATAGCCGACTTTCCTTCGATAATCACGTTTCCAAACTGTGCCAAAAGGCTAGCAATAAACTGTATGCACTCGCTCGCATATCCCCATACATGGATCAGAGCAAACTGAGATCCCTCATGAGGGCATTCATTACCAGTCAGTTTCAATACTGTCCTTTAATTTGGATGTTTCACAGCAGACAGCTCAACCAAAAAATTAACAAAATACAGGAAAGGGCATTAAGAATTACTTACAAGGATACTGAATCGACTTTTAGTGAGCTATTACAGAAGGACTGTGCAATTACTATTCATACAAAAAATTTGCAAATACTTATGACTGAGATGTACAAAACTAGAAATGGTCTGAACCCTTTATTTATGCAGGAAATCTTCTGTGATAATACAACTTACTACAATTTGCGTAATAGTAACGACTTTTTTCAACCAAGAGTGCGATCTGTCAATAACGGGACAGAAAGCGTCCGATTCAAAGGTCCACAGCTATGGCAAATGTTACCACCAACGATACGAAATTCACAGTCCCTTTGCCAGTTTAAAACAAAAATAAAAAGATGGAACGGAGAAAATTGTCCATGCAAGTTATGCCGTGTCTTTATTCCAAACTTGGGCTTTTTATAATACATATTTTTAGACATTGATTTTATGCTGTATAAATTTTGATGACTTGTAAATATTTTATCCACTATTTTTCTTATGTAATATTTGTATTTTGTATTTTTAACGTTGGAATTAATTAGCTTATTACTTTTAGCTATATTTTTAATGTAATCCAACGATAAAGAAATTGATAATAATAATAATAATAATAAACTCATCACTTGAGAGGCCCAAGGCGCTGAGAGAAAGCAGTAACCACGAAGATCGCACGCGGCGTGTCAACTGAATCCCACTCTGCAATGGAAGCACAAAAACATCATTTGGAGTATTATTTGACCTGTGAATAGCCGGATGAACCATAGTAATGATCAAACAGTTGACCATTGTGTTAACTGCAAAGACTACAAGAAGAACACACCTTGATCTCCTCAGGGTTTGATTGCTATTATCAGGATTCATTCTCCTCGTTGGGCTTACAAGTGCCTGTCGAAGGTACATTTGCATGGCTTCACGGATGATCTTCAAATACAAATTATATTGTACGAGGTAGGAAATACACAGGCCACCTAAGAAGTTCGCAAATAGAGTCATCGAAGGAAAGGAAAACTATGTTTGCAGAAAGAACGCTCTCTTACCTGTCTATGGTAAGAGACTATCACTTGGCCTAGTCCTGATATGGCAATTTCCCCGCTGTCATGACCTTCGATTCTTCGGTGAGTGTATTTTTCAATTTTAACTACAATTCCATTTTCTTCACGACCGAAGAAGGTGCTCTGGAAGCTAGCTAATGCAACCGTAGCTGCCAATGAATGTTCAAAGTCGTTAGAATCGAAATATTTTGTGCAGACCCCGATGTTTTCGTTGTTGCAATTCTTTACATGTTCTCTCTCCAAGCCAGTCCACAGCTCACTGCTGCGACAAGTCTGTCCGTGCCAAAGTTAAGAATAATGTGCATATACATTCTTCTCTGCACAAGCTGACTAGCCACAACCATAAACTACCCACTTTCTCGGCGTTTTGGTTTGAGATAGGTAAAAAAAGTAGTCGTTTCGACCTTTCGTGACTTGACTGTCAGTGAGTGCAAACAGACTCCTACATTCTCTCGCACCTTTGCAATTACTCAATCGACTCATTCCACGTCACGCCCCTGCTAGTTCCAGGCTCTTTTGCTTGCGCGGCTTTTTTGAAAAATTTGACGGAAAAAAGGAATTCGAGCGGCAATTTCGATAAGTTCCGGAACTCATATCGAAATTTCGTTTGAAATTTTGAAATCTTCAGGCTGTAAATGGTAGAAATCAATAAAAATGTCTTTTGCCTTTATCTGACCTTTAAGATTTCTCAAGGGGAAGTTATCAAGAGACCCTCTGCCACATCTGAACATAGTGCCCGATTCCAGATAGGAAAATCCTAGAAATGACTGAACATGTTGGATATTCAATCAGATATTGAAAAATACATATATTTGCTCATCCAGTACGGAGTTACCTATGCATCGTCCCAACTGTGAATTGACTTTAAATTTGGCCGCAGTAAATGTGGGGCTGGGGGGTGGAAAACATCCCCCCCCCACTTCCTGGTGGCCATTTGTTTGAATTTTTTATTCTGCTTGTCGGATTTTTTGCGATTTACAGACCCACTTTAAGAAGATTTTATGGGTGAAATGATGCTTATAACATGAATTTACTAAAGTATTAGGATGCATTCCGACATGAATTTGAATCTACCGCATAAATTTGTTTCAAATTCACCAATCTTGAAAGCTTCAACGCTGGACTACAAAGTTCCTCCAAGATCTAGTTCCTGAAAGAGTACATCAATCACTTAATGCATGGCTGTATAACGCTGTCCCTGCACCTGGCGTTGTTGTTGTTGATTATCTTGGTGTCGGAAACTGTTGGTTCTTTGCCTCCCTAAGAACTAATGCCTCTTACTTTAAATGTTGCACATTCATGTCTTTTTGACGCTAATCCATCCAAGTAAGTATTTTTATAAGAAAGATTAGTTCCCCACCTTTCTGGCCCTTTTGGACGTCTTCTCTTGCTACAAATACATGATGATCTTTGGTTGGATGTGGAATGAAAGCTGTAATTCCATATGGTAGAAACAGCCTCTGAAAAATAGTTGGTCATCAAATTCATAATATGCACAATGCACTATGAATACTATCATTACCAGTTCCAAAATGTCTCTGGTACTTTTCTACTGATCTCTTATCTTGTTTGGGGTATCATCTTACATTGTTTTCCGTTTTCAATGTTTACACAAACTGGTTATTTGAAGACTGAACAACTTCTTTATCACATAGCTTAACTGAATGCCTCTTGCCTTATTCACATCCACGAAATATTTTCAGAGCTTTTTATCCCTATGTTTGAATGCCCATCACTGGCATGCATCAACTTCTCCCCAAGCAGATCCCACGCGTTGGTTCATAATAGACCAAGCCCAATTTCGTTGTAAATTACAATTATTTGTCAAAGATAAGAAACATGTTCTACAGAGGATTTTTTGTAGGAAAACACGAACTATGAAAATCAAATGGAATACCATTCCTTCCAAGAACAAGCTGACTCTTGCTGGTTTTCTAAATGAACATAAAATTGCAATGCAATAAATATTTGAATATTAAACTTTTATGAAAGCTCGTTTCACCTTCCATTTGTCTCAAAGCAGACAAAATTTTCTTTAATCATTCAAGAGAGTACAGAAAGTAAAATAATATGTATTGCAGACACCAAAAGCTTAATTTCCGATTTGAAAGTTACAGAAGTCATGCTAGCCTAAATCACACATTTGCTACGTTTTCTCAAGGTTACTGGGAGGAGGAAATACTACAAGCCATACTATTCCAGTTTTCCTCTTTTGAGAATGACGCTAATGCCATCGCTAACTTTAATATCAGAATTTCTGTTTTATCCAGCTTTTCGCCGGTAAATCCCAAAAACTGTTCTTCATCAAAACTTTCACCAAGATTAGCTCCGATCAAAGCATTGATGGTGCAACGTGAATTTTACCAAGTGTTAATCAAACAAAATATACCTGTTGAAACTGAAACAGCCATAACTCCTAATTTTACTTCCAATAATACACTGTTAATATTCAGCACAATTAGATAGCAAATTCTTTAAGCTTTTCAAACATTACCACCCTACTACACTAAACTGTCAATGCTACACAAGAGAATTAAAACCATTACTGCAGAACGAAATATGTTTTCTACAGGGTGACCCAAAAACACGTCACCCGAGGCGATCTGATGTAGAAAGATAAGTACGAAGCCGATGGAAATGCTTAAAACTTTGTTCTGTAGCTGAAAGACTACCCTACACTATAAGTATTTTTAACGATTTTCTTCGGCACTATAAGTTTAGCAAATTAAGGATTTTGACGAAAATGGCAAGCCTGCGAAATCCTTAAAAAATAGTAAAAAACAAAGGATTGATTTACAGCCATTTCAGATCTTCAAAACAATGAGGAGCTTGTTTTATTTCGGGCTGGGAATAGGCAACTCAGTCAGAAGTTTCCAGAGAAAACTTAAAGTCCCCATATACTTATGAATTGGGAATAAATGTTCCTTGTAAACTCCTGGAATTGCAAAGGAATTCAACTTTCCATGCAAATCGAAATCTCCATGAATTGCTTCAGAAAAGCAGAGTATCCTTGTCCCTTGAGACAAGAACATTTTAGATATCTAGGGACTATAAACTTGCTCTGAAAAATTTTGGCCGAAATGCCTATTCCCAGTTTAAAGTAAAATATGCTCCTCATTGTTTTGAAGATCTGAAATGGCTGTAAATCGATCCCCTGTTTTTGATGACTTTTTGAGGACGTCAGGCATGCTCTTTGCCTGGAAATATTTGATTTCAGGAATTTAGATTCAGGAACTTACTTTGCCAAAAAACCTTGCAAAAGATGCTCATAATGTAGGTAGTGTTTTAGCGACAGAACAACGTTCGAAGCATTTCGATCGGCTTCTTACTTTTTTTTCTACAGCAGATTGTGTTGGGTCATTTTTCTTGGGTCACACCGTATGGGGAATCAGTCTTAAATGGCATACAAAAATTGTCACTTTTGGGGAAATAGAACAGATAAACAAAGATCACAAATGTTGCTAATGGGGGTGAATGAATTAACAAACAATTCCTTTCACAAACAGAGTATACTGTAAAGAAATACCCTGAAATAAGAGTACACTTGGCGATTTGCATCAGCCATGTGTTTAACATAAAAGCCAGCTGTCGTTGTTGAACAAATGAATTGTAAAATAATGTGGTCAAGCATGAAAGCTAGGAAAGCAACGTCTGGTCTTACAGTATATCAAGAAGGTAAACAAAATCGCTAAACTGAATCCAAACCTATCAGGTGACCCAAAAAAAGTGACCCGACGCAATCTGTTATGGAGAAATAAGTAGGAAGTCAATGGGAATGCTTCAAACGTTGTTCTATTGCTAAAAGGCTAGTCTACGTTATGAGCATTTGTTTCAATTTTTTTGGCTCAGTAAATTTTGTAAATTAAGGATCCTTGTCCCTTGAGATTTGAATATTTTAGGTATCTAGCGACTATAAACTTGCTCTGAAAACTTTTGACTGAGTCGCTTATTCCAAACCTGAAACAAAACATGCTCATCACTGTTTTGAAGATCTGAAATAGTTGTAAATCGATCCCCTGTTTTTGACGACTTTATGAGGATTTCTGGCATGCCCTTTTCCTCAAAATGCTTACTTTGCAAAATTAACCGAGCTGAAAAAAATTGCAAAAAATACTCATAATGTAGGCTAGTCTTTTAGCGCTAGAACAACCTTTGAAGCATTCCCATCAGCTTCATACCTATTTTTCTATATAACAGATTATGTCAGGTCACCTTTTTGGGTCACACGGTAGAAAATGATAGAACCATACCTTTACCAATGTTCCATCGGCATAATCCCAGAAAATTATTGCTCCACTTTCATCTGCAGATATGATCTACAGTAGAACAATGAATACTGTTTATTCATTCGATTGAATTCTGTAGTACTGCTATTGGGGAAGGCAACATCATACAAGTTTGGTAAAGGATTTCCCCAAAATTGACGAAAACAGGTCACCAAAACAAAATGAATGTCCAAGCAAAACAATGTACTTAAACAGCAAACCTTTAGCTTTGCATCACTTCCACTTAAAAGAGCTCTGTAGAGAACACAGCTCAAATGAAGAAAATGAGCTAGAGCCAAGACTCCTACAATTTTCGCGAACAAGAATGACAATAATCTCATTCCGATTCTCTTTTGATCAATCCTTTCATGTAAAATTTTGATCTCGTCTTGATAATAGCAGCCCCCTCCTAAATCAATGAAATCTTTGGTGTTCACAACCCAAAAAGATTATCGTATCTTACGCAACTTAGGGTTGGTCTTAGCAAATTGAACTTTCACAAATTCCAGCACAATTTTAGGGATACTATAAACCCAATGTGCATCTCAAGCCATGGTATTGAGGACATGGAGCATTTCTGTTGCTCTGTCAATCTTTTGATATCCAACGGTAAGATCTTCTCGCTGGAGTTCTTGCATTAGAACGACTGTTTGGACTCAGTAACCCCTCAAACGAGGTTTTAACACAACCGTTAATGTATGGTAACAAGGACTTTCCTGATGAATAGAAATATCCTTGAGTTAACTCTACTTTTTATCCAATGACACTGGTCAATTTGATTAAATTCATTCAATTTTTTGCCATCTGTAAAGGCCCATTTCCACTTCAATCGCAATTCGCAAAACGGATGCGATTTGCGAATTCCGAATTATAAAAGCCTGCGAATTCAAAACACACTTCAAACATATTCGCACGAATTTTGATTGTTTATTCAACCAATCAAATCTGTCTCCTTTTGATAGCGTGTGTCGCCTTTGTCCCTTTGTTTCATAAAGTTGTTTTCTGATTGGCTGCTTTCAATTGGAGACAATGGTTCGCATGCGAACGTTCGCAAGAAATCAAACATTGCGAACAGGTCAAAATCGCACTGCGAGCGTTCGCATGCGATTTGCGAACGTTCGCATGCGAATTTCAAACAAAGGATCGCATGTGATTTGCGAATTGCGAATGAAGTGGAAATGGGCCTTAAAGCAGTCACCAAGTCCCCTTTCAAGTCCCCTTTCTTCTGAACTTTCATTTTGAGTATAGTTCTATGTAGTTTTGCTTTATTACTCATTCTTTTCTTCTTCTTTTACTTCCATAAAACGGGGTAGACATGATATCTTGCTCCCCGTGGTATTGTATTTGTAGTATCGTAGAGCATTTTGTAAGTAGTGCAGTAAGTATCTTGTATCGTAAACTTTTAATTGATGATATATAAAAAAAAATAAAAATTACAGCAGATTGCAAACTGAGACAGGACTTTAAAAGCCGAAATGAGTTTTCTGTTTGGTTCGCAGCTAAAGGGGGCCTTTCTAGTGATCCAAGAGGATCTTATGTTTAATAAAGTGATACCCACAGAAATTTCATTACAAAGATTTTTAGTAAATTTAGCCCGTTGTCCTATGTAACTTCTTCTCTGTTTTTTGGTGGCTTATGTTGGCAATATTTTCTCAATGTTCAGGGATTAATTTTTCCAGGCTTTTCCCGTGAAGATATTTGTCCTTCCTAAGAATTCTCAAACTCTTAAGAATACTTTCAGTTTCTCAAGAATTATTCTTCAAAATTGCCTCCTTTAAGGCATTTACACATTTCAAGATTTAGGAAATGATGATAAATAGGTAACGTAAAGTAAATTTTGCAGTTTAATCTGCAAGCAACATTTATAAACTCAAATATGTCAAGTTTCTTATCATAACAAGCACTTCAACCACCAAATTTCATTGGGAAATTCATGGGTTCTTACTTAACGGGGTTATCATCCTTGTTATGTACTTCAGTATTCTATGTATAGTCTAAAGTACCTCATTTTGTAAATTTTTGTACTGAATAGAATAATAAAAATTCATTCATACCTGAAGAGGGTTTTTCTTGTTAAAGTAGAAGTCTACCACTTTCGTTTTGTGTTCATTTAACTTCCTCAGCAGCTTTCTTGTTTTGATGCTGTATACCAACAAACTTTTTCCACAGGAACACACAGCAACCCTGAAAGTTGAAAAAACATTCATATCACATGCATATGCATACTTCTTCTTTTCCTGTTAGTGGACTAGCACCCCTCATATACCAGTTGTGTTGCAACTTGTTGATGAAATATGTGGTGAATTCATTCAGACTAAGGAATAAAATTATTGTTACAGAATTCCCTTGTACTCCTCAGTCGGAGTAGGATCATGGGAGAGTCATTGTCCACCTTGGAAGCTTTTAAAAGCATTTTTGACACCAAACTGCATGGGTTGCTTTCAAATGAGGTCTTCAAAGACAAGCATGTGTTAAAAGGTGACAAATGCTTACACTGACTAGAGAGACAGAGCTTCAACATAAGTTCCAATGCCATAGTATATAGTTCCCAGTTGTTCAGATAAACATTAAGTCATATTGGCCTTATAAAATATCAGGAGGCTGCATCTGCTGACAACCATAACTATGCTGACAAGCAAAAACAAAGTAGTGACGTTGACATCAATCCACACCTGTTTGTACAATTCTCAAGTGCGGAATAAAATCAAAAGAAAGAGTGGAAGTGAGCTTCAGATTGATTGAGCAAACTCAAGCGGTTCTTTCTGAAATCTTTAATTTTGCATCGAGAAGGCAAGATTTAGTTTTCTATTTAGATTTTTTATAATAGATTGTTTGCTAAACGTGCATGAGGAAATATTCTGAGAGCAGGAGGCAGACAGATCGGAGATTTGAAGAAACTCTGAGCCGTCAAAGTCTGAAGATCTTGGAGACTTATCACTCGTCAAATGCGCATTTTCTTACAAAAATATGTTATGTAACACTCTTCACACTCGGCTCTTCATATTTTGGCCTTCGTTGTGATAAAGAAAAGCATGACTAATGTGCTTTCTGTCTTCTAAAGAATACAAATCTCAGGAGGCACTCCCAAATTTTGAATACCATGGGGGGGGGGTTTGTACCACTATTTCTTTGCTGCACTCCATATATTGAGTTGAATGTTTTGGAAACCCCAAATATTGCTATTTACTTGGGATGCCCAATGCAGAACCACATTTATTGAATGGGTCACACTGTATGAAGAATCACACTAAATTGCACAATTTTGCCTTTCTAATTTCTCAGCGATTTGGACTTACAATTATAACATTGCAAAATTTATTGTGCCTATCTTACAGCCATATACCACCAACACATACACTGTCAAAGCTACTTTTGCGTTTGTCTCGGAAATAACATCGTTCGAAAATCAATGCCTGAGTCATGGCTAGTTTTGATGTTTCCAGCCTTTTCACGAATGTTCCCCTCGATGAAAGCATTGAAATATGCGTGTCGCTATTATTCAATGAATCAGATACCATCAGACATCAGGGTTGTACATTTACTAGAGATAACTTTCGTAGTCTACTGAACTTTGCAGTTAAAGATAGCCAGTCAGGCAGTCAGGGACGCACATTAGGGGGTGTGGGGGGGGGGGGGGTGAGACACCCCCCAATACCTTCAGAGTCGGTCCAAAAATTTTCTCAAAAACGAAAAGTTGGTCCACGACAAAAGCTTGGATAGTTTGAATCCAGGTTGAATCCAGGTTTGAATGCACTGAGAGGGGAGCAGTGTACAATTTGTCCCCAGGGCCTCCGGGTCTAGAGGGCCTCGTATTTGAAGACGTTTTGACATTTCGACTGCAGGAAATTTTCTAAAATGCATGTTAGGTCATTCTAAGCTAATCTAAAGATCTGGATTGCAATGCTTTTCTGCTCGCTTAGCTTGCAGTTTCGTTTCACATTTTGCTCAGTTTTCTTCCTCCAAAGCTTCTCGGCGGCCCTTGCGTCGGTGGTGGTAATTGAATGGCGTTGGGAATCGGACACTACTGAATGAATCCCAAAAAGGAAATCAAAAATTGGTTATCCATCAAATGTTATCTATCAAGGTTGTTCAACTAAACGCTATTGTAGATACTAAAAACCACGAGAGAATGCCTTGCTAAAGGCAAAAACATGCTAGACCCAGTCGCCATTGTTGCGCTTGGAGGCGAAGAAGTGATTGTACAGAAGATCACGCCATAACAAAACATCACAACAAGAGCTGCTATGCGAGCCATTGCTTTTCAATTTAAGAGTTAAATATTAAAGCTATATGATGCACAAATAGCCAGTAAAATGAAGCAGAATTATACATAGAAAGGCACTTTTTTTGCATATGCTGCATTGTGAACTTACGTCCACTGCAAAGCAAAACAGGCGAAGTTGAATCAAAAACTCCGAGAAAATGTCAGAGACTGCTCTTTTCACTTTGAAAGCGATTTTAGCTTTGTTTGCGACTAATTTTTCTTGGGAAAATTTGTTTCTCTGAGCCAAAGAGAGTTGCATTTACTTGAAATTTATCCTGAAGTTGCCAGATTATGAAAAAAACCTGTTGCAAAATGGCAAAAATTCTTTCTTAGGACCGGCCAACATGGGATCAGGAAAGGTGTTCTAAGCCAAAGTAGAGGAAAGTGTTTTCAAAAATTTTCCTGGGGGCTTTGCCCCCAGACCCCCTCATTTTAGCAATGGGTTCTCCTCTAGGACCCACATTAGCAATATTTTTCTTGGGGTATTAGAGAATAGATTTCTTGACAACTGTCCCACTGCATTTAAGCCATTATTATATCGCAGGTGTGTTGATGACACATACCGTCTGTTCGAAAATATCGAACAAGTGCATAATTTTCTTGATTACACTAATAAACAGCATCCCAATATTAAATTCACTTGTGAAATTGAATCAGATAAGCTGCTTTTGGATGTTTCCGTGTTCCGTGACGGTTCTGGGTTTTATGACAACTTTGTATCAAAAGAAAACTTTCACCAGCCTTGGAGAATTGTTCTAGTCTTGCTCCCAACAAGTACAAAGTTAATTTAATATCTATTTTGATTTACAGTGCGTTCCACATTTGCTCTACGTACGTTTCGTTTCACAATGAGACAGTGAGAAAAAAATTGTTTCTTACAAAGAACAATTATCCTATGTTTTTAATAGACAAGGTTATCAAGCGTTTCTTGGATAGAAAGTATAATCATAGGCTAACAGTTGCCACCTGCCACTGTTCAAAAAAGCCCCTTATCTTCTGTTTGCCAATCTTTGGGCATTGCAGTTTACAATTAAAAAGAAGCTCGTCTAGGCTTTTGGACAGGGCCTATCCACATATTGAGGTTAAATTCATTTTTCTGACAGCCAACCAGATAGGCAATATGTTCCCATTTAACCCTATTTTAACCGGGGGGTTTCGCCCCCTTCCCTCCCAAACTTTTTTAAATAGCTCCTAAAAGATGATAGCTAAAGCACTGAAACTGCTTGACTTTTTTTCCTAAAATTTAATTGGCAATCAAAAAATAAAAATTTTAATGTCTATTGTTAAACCACGTGACCACCAGATGCCCATATTTGGAGAATGGTCGCAAAGAAAATCGTTTAAATTGCTCTTTTCTTCATTTCATGTTGAATCTCATCAATGTATGTACCATTCAATTTGTCTTGATGAGTACCTTCATTTGATATATCATTTATCTACATTTGCTGACGTCAACAATTTATACCGGGTGAGCCAGAAAAAAGTTCCCACTTTTGAAAATTCATAGCAGCAAGAGTATTTCACAGATTTGAATGATTCCAATTCTAGTTAAAAGCCAAAAGGTTGAAGTATTTTTGTGATTTTTCTCGTTGTCTCACAAGCACTAAAAATATACGTAAATTCAACTTTACAAAAATTTCATGGTTGATTGATTACTGGAAAATGGTCCAAAACATCGATCAATGCATAAATGACTTCTCGCACAAAATAATTAAGGAAATGCAATTTCTCATGGGTGAGAGATATCCCTCCAGGCATTAACTTCCTTGGGATTGAAAATCTTATGCATTTGTTTGAAAATCGATGTCTTATAGCTCTTGAGGGAGGTGAAACGCCCATGGCCTATTGCTCAATTTGAATAGAATCCTTATGATTTAGCTTCATCAACGTAGTACACGGCAAGTTGCAAAAAATTGTATCTTTCTACCTGCACGTTCTATTCTAGCTTTCTACCTGCACGGGCCAATGTCGTTGCTGGTGGGTGTTTGTTATCACTGTCAGACTGATTGAGCAGAGCAGATTGTATGAAAGTCTTGATATGCTTTGGTTTCTCAAATAATTTGAAAACAACTTCTTTTAACTCAAATCATTCAACTGATTGTGGAAAATAAATGTTTCAGTGTAATTTCTTTGGGTTTAATCATGATACGGGGCAGGGGGCTTCCAAAAACTTCTCCAGAAATACGACACGCATTTTTGTTGTCAATTGTCATTTTACTTCCGCATCTGCACATGTTTCGATTGTATTTCACTGCTTTCTCGACATCAGAAACTTGTAAATTACTGCTTCCTCAACATCAGAAGCGCCGGGAAGGGGGGGCAAGGTTGCCCCCCAATGTTCTCCAGGACCACTTTTCTAATTCTTCTAATTCCGGCGTAAAAATTGCGGGGGGTGGGGGTAAGGCCGATGAGCTTGGCAATTATAGTGTATGAGTATAGGTTTCTATAACCTTGCCATTTTTATTGCATTTTCCCACGATCTGTACGGCATTGATTCGAACTTTTTTCTCGTGGCGAAGCCCCCAGATCCCCGTTCTACGTACGCTCTGCGTTTGCATAACTCAAGATCTTTTTCACGAACGAGGAGAAAGAAGTTTGATAGTTGGGTAGGTAGTGCGTGGTAAGAATCTTTCGGCGAAATACTGGAAAGTGACTGGGAGACTTCTTCTAAGCCATAAGCATTGGCTGCTTGAAAACTGCCATAGACAAACTATTATAGAATTGTCCAAGACTTACAGTTGTCGAGGCTTTAAAAATTGGAGTGTGAGGACCGTTCTAGGACAAAGTAGAGTATGTTTGCGCAAAAATTTTCGTACGGAGGTGCTTCATTTAAAATAGTTGCAAAATTGTGAAGGTTTCCCATTTGGTCTTGGTAAAGATGGCATGTAGAATAGGCACTCTAAGCCAAAGAATATTGGTGTTTGAAATTTTACAGGAGATGCTAATTCAAATAACTGTTGCATAGTGATCAAGAGTTCCAATGCAGCACAGGCTAAAATATAATAGGTAGAAGTGTTCTAAGCCAAAGTAAAGAGTGTATCTACAAAAAATTTTCTTGGGGGCTTCGCCCCCAGGCCCCCTCAATGTGTACTAAGCTTTTATGTTTCTGCTGATCCAATGCCCCCTTTTCACAAACCATATTACTTCCATTTCTGAATCTGAGAGTACACGACAGCCGTGTGACAATCCCATTACAGAGTGGCGTGTGTTAAATTGGTGGAGATCCAAAGGTTGGACGCTTGGTCACCGGTTGGACGTCATTTTCTAATTGTGGTACACTACTCGTGTTCTTAAACAGACTCATTTATCTTTATGTCAGCCTATAAAAGGGGCGTTGGTCGCATTTATAACCAAAGTCGAGGGCGTGGCCCAAGGAAATTCTTCTCTTCCGTCCTCTTCTGCCCCTCCAATAAAAAATCCTGGCGGCGCCACTGCTCAACATACGAAACTCTCCAGACATTGTTTGCCGTGGAAGTCTGCGAAGTCCGTGGAATTCATTTTCACCTAATACCAAAATGAATTCTGTGGATTTTGCATTTGGTGGATGTTTTCAAACTTTCAAACTCTCGAAAGTAAGCCAGTTCTGGCATTGGTAAACTCGCTGACGTTTTTTGGCAAATATACAAGATGAACTACAAAATAAAGCACAATTATTTTAACATTTGAGGAAAATGTTTTTGCCCCTATGGTTTTCGAGCTAAAACTCGACTGGACTTGCCCAAGTCGGGGCAAGTCCAAAACTCGACACACAATACTCAATAACTGCTGGTGACTCAGATCTACGACCCCAGGGGGGGAACTTCTATTGGTATGTGACGGGGGGGTCAGACACAGTACATTTTTGAAAAACGCAAAAATATACTCAACTTAGGACATTTTAGACCCCAAAAATATACTCAACCCAAAAATATACTAAATCTAGGACATATTTAGACCCCAAAAATATACTCATAGCTTCATGGTATATGAAAACTAAAGGTTTTATAGCATTTTCAGCAACTGCCCTGCAATGTTTTGATGAAAAACTCAGCCTAGCACTCACCTTGTCAAATTTTCTCATCAGCAACCCCAAAAATATACTGATTATGCACCAAATAGCGTACCCAAAGGTATACTAGACAAAGTTTTACAAACCCAAAAATGTCTGACCCCCTCCCGTCACTTAGAGAGTCCCCTCCCCCTGGGTCTACAACCAGATTGTTTTGGAACCTTTCTAGGGCAGTGTAAGAAGAGAAAGAACAAGTACATTTCTGCTTTCCCCGCGTTAGAAACTCTAAAGACAATATTTCACTTTGAAATCCGCGAAGTCCGCGGAATTCGTTTTCACCTAATGTCAAAATGAATTCCGCGGATTTTGTATTTGGAGGATTTTTTATGTCCGCGGCATCCGCAAAGTCCGCGGGATCCGCGGAATTCACCTGGCCCTTATGAAAGAGGCCATTTTTGATTAAATTGGAGTGAACTGTGGCAGATACACTATTTTCTTATCCGAATTTGCCACTAGGTATGAATATGTATCATTTGCAGGTGGAACTCCGTGCTGTCCCACATCATTTGCACGCTAATATATCAGCAATTGATGAATTTAGCACATCAAAATCTTTTCACGGCCGTTGACAGTTCAACAAAGTATTTTTTACTTTCCCAGAAAGCCAGAAAGTTACATGACCAATTGTAATTTGATTGAAAATGATTTCAAAATATTGTTAATTTCACTCCTGCTTTTAACTCTCTAAGCCTTGACCTCAGTCAACTCTAACCACATGATGCGTCAACAGTCTACAAAACTAAAGGGTTTCATGTGATGGACGATGGACGCACCTGGGCGGCATAATGTCAATTGCAGTGCTCTTCCAAAAGGAGCCTAAAGGCTGATTTCCAGTCAGTGGAATTTTCCGAGCGGGCAGAAATTCCATTCTTTGTGGAAGAAAATGTCGCTTTGAAATTGAATAGATAGTTACGGTTGAGCAGCTTTTTACTGTCTAAAATTCCGCCAGCTCGGAAAATTCCGCCGACTGGAAATTTGCTTTTAGGTCTCGCAATTTGTGTGCGATTCTCGAAATTTCTTTGGATATGAAACGAGAAGAGTTGGAGGAAACATTCCTGAAGAATATTCTATTTCAACTGAAAGACATATTGAGAAATGACACAAAACAGACCTGGTGTGTGGAAACATCAAAGGAAATGTGAACGGTACTTACACCTTCGTTGCAGGAAGGTCAACTTCAAAACATTATTGCAAGTCTTCTGAGCAAAACAAAAAAGCGAAAGCGAAGACATATCAAAGAGATGACATCAGCAAACAACTTTCGCGCGCTTTTTTATTAAGCTCCCTTTTAATTTTAACATTCTATTCAAGGCCGTTGCACAACACGGAATCGATGGTGGTCTGATAGGGGCGATATTACTCTATCTAGCACAGGTAAAAAGGCCATGTAATCCTACGCTTATGAAATAACACGAGATAAGAAATCCAGTGAGTTATTTCACAGCCTAGGACATTTCATGTACCTTGTAATGCCATGGGAATTGAAATTCCACGTTGCATTTCAAACCTCATGTAACGAAACATGTCATTTCGATTGTGAAATCCTATGTGGTATTTCTGAGCATGTAATCACACACGGAGTTACAAGGTGACAAGTAATCCTACGCTCTGTGAAATATCCAACTGTATGAAATCCAGTAAGTCATTTCACATCATAAGATATTTCAAGTACCATGTAATACCCCAGGTTGTGCAGTTCCATGTGGTATTTCAAACCCAATGTAATGAAACATGTCGTTTCATGTGTGAAATCCAATGTTGCATTTTTGATAATGTAATCACACACAGAGTTACAAGATGAAAAGTAATCCTATGCTTTGTGAAATACAAAGAGATATGAAAATTCCATGGATTTGTAATGCCCTAGGAAGTGTAACTCTAGCCTGATTCACTGTGAATCAGGCTTAAGTGTAATTCCACATTGCATTTCAAACGCCATGTAATGAAACATGTCATTTCAACCATGAAAACCTAATATGTAGTTTTTCTTCTGAATGTAATCACACACACCCCAAAGTTATTAGGTCATACACAAAGTCCAGTGCTCACAAAATAACAAAATTCATGCAACTAAATGAGTTACTTCAAATAATGTGACATTTTATGGATTTTGTAATGTCCCCTTAACAGTTATTCCAGAGAATTTTATCCATAGAAACACCAACACATGAAATTCTTCTGGAGTACTTTTATTATAACCTGCTATTCCATAGGTTTTCCCAAATTGACTATTCCAAACAAAGAGCAATCTCTCAATTGCCCATTTCAATTAACTCACAGAGCTATCTCTTGGGTGTGATTTCTTTCACTGGTGTAAAAGTAATTACACCTGTTGAAGAAATCCTATTTAACAATAGTAAATCCTATCATTATGCCTTTTGTAGCAATAGTCCCAGGACATGCTATAATAGGCCAATCAGAATAATGTCTTTACAACTAATTGACCAATAGCAGCTAAGCAGTAAGATTTGAATCAGTTTGAATCAGGGAAAGGCTGCTTGCAAGCTAACTGTCATTATGTTTCATGCTGCCTGTGCAAGTTGAGATGGATCTGCTGAGATGGAAAGCATTAGCAAATTAGAGGCTCCTGTAGAAGACAATTCAAGAATCTGAAAGCCAAACATTTTTTAGTTAGTATAAAGAGTTAATACTTCCAGTAGTAGGCTGTTTAGGCCCACTGCTTAAAATGTTGGAGAAAGAAGCTTGAAAGCAGCATGAACTGGAAAAGATCCATAAATTTGGCTTCATGTGATAATGGACTTCTTAGGTTGTCTGTAAGATGATAGAGGAACAAAAGTGACTGCAGCCATCCAGAAGATATTAGCCTACAATATTTTGTAGTTGGCTGAAAGGCAGTTTGAAAGTCTGAGGAGCAAACTCCACATCACAAAGAAAATCTCACAAAGAGGCTCACAAGAAGGAAACTGGTTAAAGACCAACTTATTTTAATGGCATTTGTATGTTGTGGAATTTTAAATGAAATGAACTGAACTGATCAATGGACCAGAGAAATCAAAGAAATAATAACAGCAGCATTGCAGAAACTGATCAGTATGTGATCATGAAAAGTAGACATTGGACACTATTTTCAAGAAGTTATCATCAGCAGTTTAACTCAGCACTAATCGTTATTAGTTTTTCATGGAGACACTCAGGGATAGATTTAGCCGAGGGGCATTTCACTCATTCGAAAAAGCATGCAAGATTTTTTTCAGAACGAATGGGTTTTCATTGATTTTTGATGGATTTTCCTTGCAAACAAGAAGGACTTCTGCCAAAGGTGTATGAGATTTTTTGGAGTGAAATGCCCCTCGGACTTAGTATGCCTTAAAAAGAGGCTTAAGCTAAACTTTCAAAAAGGGTATTCTCATTTTAATGGTCAACAGTTTGTGCCAAAGAAGGTCATTTTCAGAACTTCTCTTTTTTGGCTGATTTTTTTATTATTTGCTTGGTAGATATTCAGGAACATACTTTTAAAGTTCTAGAGCTTAACAATAAAAGATTTTGTAGTTGCGGATGGTTAAAATTTGATATTAAGTGCAAAATTTGCTGCAATTTCTACGTTTCATGTGGCAGCCTACAACATATAACCAAGATTGTTGCTTCAATATGCATAGCTTTATCTACTTTTAATCACTGTTGATAGGCATAGAAAGTATACGATATGTCTACTCATTCTCCATTTCCAATATTTTTCAATTTTTTTCCAGACAATTGACAAGAAATACAAAACTATAAATACCATACATTCAATTTGTAATCAAGCATTGTTGTATCTTTAGAGAATATTTTGTTTATATTTGCTACCTGTAACTTTGAGTTCAACTTAAACCATGTTCTTAACATAAAGAAACGGATATTCATGAAAAAAGTTAAGTTTTGCGCTTTTGATATTTTCCGTCATTCTGTGACCATTATGATCATGTGAATGAATCTGTCTAGATACAAGGTATATTTCCAGTTTCTGGGTAGGAATTTAAAGCGACTAGGTAACACAGACAAAGGACATCCAAACAACATTCTTTCTTTCAGGAAACATGTAAAAAATTTTCAGAATCAGTGAAGAAATGTATGTCGCAGTAAATGTTGATTACCATAGGATTTGGAAGTGGGCACACTGTACCATCTGATCATGGTAGAGTCAAGGGAGCATATTGAAGTTAGAAGAGATAAAACATGATGGTTGCTCCTTGTTTGAAGAAGAGACAAAGTTGTATGCAATTTCTGCATTTAGCACTGCTGGGATCTCACCACCCTGACAGGATCTACCGGCATCAGAAAGAGAAAGCCAATAACATTGAACGAGATATCTACTGAAATCAATGATGTGCTTTGGGCTTTGTACTGGTTACAACATCTAGACTTCTGTTGTGAAACACAACCCTCCATTTAGTGTAATAAATTTTGAGTTCATTTGCTGTTTTTATTTTGATGGTCACGGAATGACGGAAAAGTCCTGTGATGTTAATTTCTACAAGTTTCACACCAAACTTTCAAAACTGGATTTTCTAGTAGCTTTTGTGTGTACTTTACAAGGAAATGTGATTCTTTAAGTCATGTACTTGAGTATGACTTCTTAAAACCTATGAATCATTTTGGTCACAGAATGACGGAAAAGTTCTATATTGATAATTTCTAGAAGTTTTACACCGAACCTTTCAAAACTGGGTTTTCTAGTATAATTTGTTGGTACTTTACAAAGAAAATATGGCACTTAAGTTATATACTGAAAAACAATTTCTTTAAAACCTTCAATCACCTTGGTCACGGAATGATGGAATTTTGAACCCAGTACCGTTTTATGCACAAACATATGTTTGTGCATAAAACGGTACTGGGTTCAAAATTCCGTCATTCCGTGACCAAGGTGATTGAAGGTTTTAAAGAAATTGTTTTTCAGTATATAACTTAAGTAATTCTATGATATTGATAAGAAACAACTTTTAAAAAGTATTTTCATTGACCAAGAGTCAAGTTTTGGCCAGTAATGTTTAATGATTATTGCTCTATAGTTTTCTGGAGATGTTTTAGAATTTTTCAACAAAAATCTCAAAAAATGTTTCATTGACCATTCACTGTCTTTCATTCATTTTTAGTATTGATGGAAGGTTGGCAAGTTGGATAAAGTTTCTCCAAAATCCCTAATGCATTATAGTCAAGTGGGGGAAAAACTGCGCACGGGCACTTTCGGTCGAAATAATGCGCACCCAGTTTCTAGGGAATGCGAAGGAGCTTTGTGTTCTGTGACCCATGCACCTGAGAGACCAAAGATCGAAGATCATTGGCCTGGAAAATTTCTCCAAAATAATGCATCGTTCCATTGTAATCTCAATTCAAAACAGGAAGTTCGATTTCATCACAATATCAAGTTTTTATTGCTGCCTGGAAACTTTTCAATAGCGCAGGCATTCTTCGCATTCCAAACAAGATTATCACGATATTGTATTACGTTAGGAGTGAGGTTATTTGTAAAAAACTATTTTGATGCTCCTCCCCAATGCCCTTTCAGGAAGTAGATGCGCATTTTTTCCCCGCAAAGTTTTCAATTTTGGGGGAAAAACTGCGCTACCAAGAAAACATACAGAAGCTAGCCCTTTGACAAGATATAGCGTTAAACACAAGTTTTAGATGCATTTGAAGAGGCAAAGGTCGGAGGGAGGGAAAGAGTGGTAAAATACATTGTAAGACAATTGGTAAATGAGAACTTTTAGGGAATTTCGACATGTTTCGAAAGGCGAGTAGCAACGATATCGACAATGCTTAGTAATGTTTATTTTCATGTTGTGGCTATTTTCGCGACTTTCTAACATAAAACTGCATGTTTAATTTACAAAATCAACATTTTTAATTTTCGCCTGACACTGGTCACAGCAAATCATTCGACAAGATTACCTCATTTCTTCCATTTCAAACTTTATTCCGTGTAAAACTTAGTTTGCCAATGGTGTATGAGGTGTAGGAACCCAAGAGACAAACAAACAGAAAAATTGGGAGAGGAAAACGAAAACTGTCGTCGATTTCGGTCGTAACCATGACATTGATTGCATCGTTCTCATTGCTGCACAATCTAGTAAAAAATGGCTATGAATCGTTGTATTTGCAAGAAATTGTGGTGTTTCTATCGAATTAAAGTGTACATATACGTACCACATGTACGAAGTGAAAAAGGAATTATTTTTATCCCTATCCGTGGGTGCGCACTTTTTCGACAAATATGCGCTGTTTTTCTCCTTTTTCGAGATGAAAAGCTGTGCATCGTTTTTTTACTCGTAAAATTTTGGAAGTGACAATTAGTCTTAACTTTTATGCTGTTTCTATGTAGCCTTAGGGGCCCTAAGTGACTGCATCAATATTTTGTTGAAAACCCAAATTTTGGGAGGGAGAGGGAAAATTTTCGAAAAATGCGCACTTTTTCCCCCGTTTGACTATACCTCTTCTGAACATACACAATTCAGACATAAAGTGTTTTTCATCGTAGTGATTTGAAGCCTTGAATTTCACTGAACTGCTTGAAAACAATCTGTTTCATCATCATTTTTGGTATTTTTGCAGCTTTTCTCCTGAATTTAAGGAAAAATACTAACTTGGACTTCTTTGTTAAGCTATATTATGAAAAACATCACATTTCTGGTTGATTGAAATGATAAAGCAGGTTTGCTGATCAGTTTCTTTTGCTGAACTGTTTACATCTCTTAATGTAGTATGGTGTTGACCATTAAAATGAGAATACCCAAAAGGCACTGCTTTCTTCTTCTAATGCAATCAAACAGCTGCACATCAATATAATTTCATAGGGTTTGAGCTCCATAATTCCATTTTTACAGCATGAAAGATTTGTGCATTTTCATAATGATGAGCCAAAAAGCTGGAAAGGTCACTGCAGCCTGTGGAAATTCTATAAAGTACATCAATTAGAGAGGAACTTCTCATTGATTTAGTGGCATAGGCCTGAAAGCTCAGTACTTTGATGCATATTTTTCTTCGAGACATTTTTTATAAGAAAGTCAACTTGCAGATCACCAAACAATGAAGCAAATGCAGGCATAGTGGTTTAGGGGGCTTGCAATAAAAAATCCATTGTTTACAAAGATTTCACCCAACTTAATTGTGGCCAATTTTGGCAAATTTTTCCACTGTTTGACAGCCCCCCAGCTCCCTGTCTCCTACAGTTAATGAATACTGGGAAAACATGGCATAAGAAACTAATGAGAGAGGATTCACTTGTTTCCTGTATCATATACCAATTTTCATATTAAAAGCGATTTGTTAGTCTAATAAGTCATGTAACGTAACTGTTTGTTTTTGATTAGTTGAAGAAACATGTATATAAATTATTTAATTACATGTTTTAGTTCTAGATATTATCGAAAAGTTCTTGCAATATTTTAATGCATTATTTCTGTTTTTCACTGCATGGTCATTGCACATTGGATTATACAAATTAGGGATTTTCACTCTCTGGATATTTCACATAGGATTATGGAAATGGGGGTTTCCACTATGTGACTATTTCACATAGGATTACACAAAATTGCGTTACGTTACATTTACGTTACATTACGTTACGTTACATAAACAGTTACGTTACATTTACGTCATCATCACATGACAAGGCAATCTTCAAATGACAACTTCTCTCTCCCCCTGGTATCCACAAATTACAAACAACGGTCAATTATCTATGAAGGAGTCAAAATTTGGAATTCTCTGCCATTGCGCATAAAAAAGTTACAAAATAAACCATCCTTCACAAAAAAGCTGAAAAACTACTTTTTAGAGTCAAATTGACTGATTTATTTTTCGAACTTTATTTTAAATTTATATCATCATCATGCACCGCAATACCGTATTTTTCATGTTGAACACTACTAACAATACTAATCTACTAATATTTTCTTATTCTTATTCGCATTGTTACAGTTTCTAAACCTTCTTTTCGTTTAAAAAAGAAAAAATGTACGCTCTCTACCAGGGTGGAATCCATGTATGTTACGCCGGAGATCTCCGGCGTGGACTTGTCCTCTTGGCCGGCGTACTGGCGTGAGTTGAGCTGGTTCTAACGCCTTGGCGTGATAAATTTTCGATGTTTGGCGTGAGTCTTAAAAAACGAAGAGTCTTGGCGTGTTGTTATGTTTCTTTCGTCGGTTTTCTTTCTTATTTTAATATTATTTCGTTATAAACTTCAAAGTCTTGTCTCACTTTTATTTAACCTTGTTTCCATGTGGTCGGCCCGTTCAGAACAACAGCAACAGCGGAATTGATCGTAGGACACGGAAACGGAAGGAAGCTCTTTGTTTAACAACTTTTAGAAATATTTGACTGCTATTGTTCTAGACACAAGTCTAGAATGTCACATGTCTCGTTCTTTGTTGATGCGACAATTTATGTGCACAAACAGATTGCGCACGTGTGAATATCCTTCTGAGAAGAATTGTTTTCTGGTAGAGCAAAGCAGTTTGGAGTGTCGAAAGTTGTCGACCGATTAAACGCAGACACGGGACGATGTCCATCTTAGTCTGAAAACACATAATGATAGTATCATTTGCTTTGTTGAGTAAAGTCGCTGGTAGCTTCTTTATTGTATTTAAAAGATGTTCAACTGTAACATAGACTTTGATTTGATTTGATTTGATTTTAATTTCTTTAGGCACGGTGGCCACGTCAGTCAAAGGACTGATTTACAGTGGGCCGTGCAAATAAATACAAAAATTACAAAGTATACATAACTAAAAAACCCTATTTACATAATCTTTTTATAAACAAATTAAATGATGCTAACTATAACATGAAAGAGAGACTCAGCATTCGGTGTTGGCATTGTTGATACGTTTTTTGAATATTTCATAAGATTTTGATGATTTGACTTCAATCGAAAGATCGTTCCATAATTTAGCACCTTTATATGATAAGCATTTCTGGCCGAAAGCCGATTTGCGACGAGGAACGGTCAAATCTGTTTTAGTGTTTCGAAGTTCTCTCTTGCATGTATCAGACAGTCTGGCAAACATTTCTGTAAGGTAAATGGGAGCTTGGTCGTTTACCGATCTGTACACCATCTTTAAGGTTTCTGATTCGATAAGTTCATTGATGGTGGGCCAGCCAAGTTTTCTGATTATGGGTAGGGCAGAAGCATCATAAGCACTGCTTGTGACGATTCTTGCTGCCCTATTTTGGAGTTTTTGCAGCCTATTGATAGCATTGATGCCGGCAACTCCCCATACCGGGCAGCTGTATCTGAAGTGGTTCCACCAAACTTCTGTACATTTTTTGTACAGTAACAATGGGCAGATACTTTTGGAAAAACGTAACATCCCTAATCCGCGTGAAACTTTTTTCGTCACTGCTGAAATTTGTTCGTCCCAGCTCAGATGTTTGTCAACAATTACCCCAAAGTATTTGATATTTATCATTTGATTGCGGATGAACTTTATGCATCCCAGTAAGACCCCGATGCAACGCTCATCATTAAATGATTAAACAGGCAGACCTTACAAGAAGATGTTTCTAGTTCACTTTTGATAAGCAAGGATTTAGCAGATAATCATAAGTGCCATATTAGTTATTCTCCAGCCAAAATGCTGCCTTCTCGCACCACAATTTTTGTGATCCCCGTCTAAACGGTGTGATTTCAAAATTTTCTTTGATCCTGCCTTGATGCATGGTGTTCTCGTTAATGCATGTAAATACAAAGATAATGCTGGAAATATAATGAAAAGCATGATACACAAATTTTTTGTAAGAAATTGGTTAAAAGAAGCTCAGCTCTCAGATGGCCGAAAAAGCTAAAAAAACTGCAATACCAAAGATCATTTTAGTCAAAGACATTCCAAGCGTATCTTCATCATATTTTCACCAGTTTAGTTTCCTGTTTTATATTACTTTGAAGGTGGCTTCAAAAAACTATACGATGTTCATGAGGGTACTTGAAAGCATACATGGATATACTGTAAATGCACGAATAAGCGCCATAAGATACCCATAAGAAACTATGGAACCCATAAGAAACTGCTAAGAAACTATAGCTAAGAATCAGTTGCTGCTTTGACTACGTTATCATTCATTTTTTGTTATTGATGATTTCATTGATGTCTTGCAAATGCTACTTTGTCTTTGTTCTTGATAACTTTGGTCCTAATATATAATGGATTGGTAAAGTGTGAGTTGCGAGTTACGAGTTGCGAGTTACAAGTTGCTCCTGTTTTGCGAGTTGCGAGTTGGTAGTGAAATGTGCGAGTTGGTACATTCACAATGCGAGTTGTGAGCTCCTTAAAAAAATTTCAAGTTTCCATCTTTTGTAGCTAAAAAACTGCAATTTTTAGATAGCCTTTATAAAATCAGAGATTTACAGAAGAGTTTCTTAATGTTCATCATATCGAATTTCAGAATTTAGCATTATTCTCAAAGGGCTAACATAGGTTTTTGCTTTCAACCTCAGAGAATTACTGGGAAGAACCAAATCATGATGAGATCATCTAAGCAAATTGTTTTCTTTGATATTATATGAGCTGGTTACATGCTTTATGTCCAAAGCAATCTGCAACACATAACAAGGCTATTGACAAAGTTTCTTAACTTCGAATTGACCTCTAATCTCTTCTTGGAGTTTCTTATTTTTCAGGATTACCAGTATAGTTTCTTATGAAGGCAATTCTTTGACTGAAGTAAATGCAACAAATCACACTGAAACTAATTCGGACATGATGGCAACAATACCTCAAAATTCGGAAAGCAAAGGGGTCATATATAATTAACTGCAATTCTTGAGCTCAAAAATTAGCATGGACTTGCACAAGTCGTCCTGAGCGACAACAAATTCGCCTTCGATTTTCTTTCAAAACAACTCTTAAGCAAGTTCCCAATTAACAGCATTACAGTAATATGTTTGAACAAATGGGGGGGGGAGAGAAAAGGTTGCAAATTGTGAAAGTTTCTTAATGTTTGAAGAATAGGCCTTAGTATTTTATAAGTGGCTTCTTATGAAGAAAGTTACGACGGCCTAAAACTACTTTTTACAGAAGACAACCCACAAAAATGTTGCAAATTGAATTGCAACTTTAGAATACCTTTTTATTTGACGAAAAACGCCTTTTTTCAAAGGAAAACAGAAAACTCGCAATTTTGGTTTCAATTTGCACTTTTGAGTTTCCAGCTCGCAACTTTCGTACGACTCGCAACTCGCAACTCGCATTATAAGTGCAACTCTCAACTCGCACTTTACCATATCACATATACCAAGATATCATAAAGTTCTTTATGATATCTTGCATATACCTATAACAATGAGACATATTCAGTATCCGAGATTTTCACAAATTGATATGGAAGTGCTCTGTTGATGACTCTCCCAGTGATCAGATGCATCAATAAAACCTTGGCGTACGACTTTTTGCAAATTCAAGATATTTTATATTCTTGGCGTAGAGCCCTCTACCATTGTTCAAATCTCCGGCGTACATGTTACATGGATTCCACCCTGGGCTCTCTACACGTCAAATCGGGCATATGGCCTAGGTAGCTCCTAGTGAGTTCTTTCCATATGTCCGGCAGCAAATTTTATTGAACTGTATATCCATTGTATGTAAATCTTTTTATATGTAGCTTAATTAGCGGTTCTTTTATCTAACACAATGTATGTGAATGAAAAGTTTGAGTTTGAGTTTGAAATTGGGTTTTCACTATGGTGGCTATTTCACATAGGATTACAGAGACTGGGTGTTTTCACAATAAGGTTATTTCATATTGAATTACATATCTTGGGGCTTTTCACAGTATGAGTGATTTCATATTGCATTACACAAATCTATAGGATTACACAAGGGAAGGGATTTCATTTAGAATTTCACACTTGGTCCAATCCTACGTGTCATTACATGAGCATGACTGTGGAATTACAAAGAATGAACTACATTACAAGGAGGAGAATTACAAACAAATCTTTTGCTTTCTCATGCGAGTACCTTTTATTTTAGATGCCAGTAGCGAGTTTGACACAATTTCATAGTTGCGAATGTTGCAAGTTTTCCAGCCCCACGTCCCAGCCTCCTTAGGACCCTTAGGCCTAAAAGTTATCCCTGCCATCTCCCCATCATCTCAATGCTGGCCCTTATACCTATATAGCTCCAGTTTGTTTATGCCTAAAAAGAACCCTCTTAAAACGAAATTGTATTTACCTGTTATCTTTACTAAGAAGCGTTCGGGCTGAACTGAGATAATTATCGTTACAACGATTTCTTTTCCATTGTTTCACAACACACTTTTCCACACCGGCCTTTCCTGTCGCCATCTTTCCTGTTACCACGCTGGAGAATGATCTTGGGAACAAAAAGCATCTTGGGAAGGAACCACAAGGGGTCAAAGGAAATATTGCAACAAAGCAACGTAGTAACCTGGAGCGTGCAGAGGGGGTTTTGATACCCTGGGTGCCAGAGCCAAAAAAAATGATAAAAAAGAAAAAATAAGGAAGGAAATCACTTTCCTTTCATTTAAAGTTTGAGGCTCTGGTACCCAGGGTAGGGTTTTGACTAGTTGACTAACAAGCTGTTTTCCCCAGGGGGGCAGTCAGCACATAGATACGGGGGGTCAGTCCAAGAAATTCTCAGGCAACCCAAAAATATCACTTCAGCTTCAATGCAACCTAAAAATATCAGCTCATTTTATATACAGAAACCTGTATATGAACATAAAATATCCCCAAACAATGCAAATAGAAGTCAGGATTGCCTCCATCGAACCCAGAAATATCAATATAACGATGTTTGGTATCAAAAAATATCATGAACGTAGTTTCAGTTTCCTTTGGACCCAAGAATATCACTTTTGGCAATATTCTGACCCAAAAATATCGGACTTACCTCCCTGTATGTGCATGTGCCGAGTGCCCCCCTGGGCTGTTTTCCCAACTGACCATAGATAATATAACAGTCAACTGACTAATGACTAACTTTGTTAAAAGCCAAGACTAATGATTGACTAATGACTAAAGCCTACTTTTCACTGCATTAGGTAGAAAAAACAGTCGCAAAAGAAGCCAAAAGCTACTCGACAATACTTTTTCAGACAAATGTAAAGTTATAAATAAGAGTTCAAAGTCATGTATATAAACAGGAATAGGAAAAGACAATGTTTACCACACAAAACAATACTCGTTGGCTGAATGTTCCCCTTCCCCATTCCTATTCCTTTTCATTAACATCTTTAGAATGGAGCCGGAAAATTTTTACAGCAGACTGTCCAGGGCCGATACCAGCTATGCCTGCGTAGGGGGGCGAAAAACCAAAATTTTCCGACGAAAAAACCATCAACAACAACAGCAACAACAACAGTTGTACCGATCTAACTCCGCGGTAACTAAAATTTGGCCACATTTCGCAATTCAACGTTGAAATCAACACAATTAGTTAATATCAATCAAAAATATGCCATAAATTCAATAATTTCTGATGGAATCTATGTTTTTACACTAAAAAATTCATGTTTTTCTCCATTATTTCTCCTCAAAATCCTCCAAAACTAGTTATTTAGAACACAAAAATTCCGACAAGACAGCAAAATTTTCCGACAAATGGTCTGCTGGGGGGCGCTCCGCCCCCCAGCCCCCCAATTGGCTTCGGCCCTGAGACTGTCAAATGTTTTTCTCTCATACGTCCCCTTATACCTTGACCTTTCAAGGTGCATGACGAAAACCAACAACACCCTATTTAGTTACCATTTACTGGTTCTACTTTTATTGAAGCTTAAAGCTTTTGGCAAAGGAAACATGTGTTTTATTACATGCAATTATGATATGATTTGTACAATGCTTCACGATGGTATGTATTGGGCAGCAACTAAATCTTCTTCGAAATAATAGAAGAAACAGAGCAGTCAAAAAGGAACTACAGTGGCATGTCTTTAATAGCGCTGTTTTGGAACAAAGTTGATTGATGGTTGATGGAAAGTTTTGAGAGAATGATATGCTTTTCCTGACAAAGAAATAACAATCATCCCAAATGTGAAGTGCACGTCATTGGCTATATGAAATGTTACTTTCTTATCAGTAGCGTGGTGGCTCAACATTGGCTGGGGGGGGGCACAGCCAGTTTTGGCGCCCCCTAGAAAACTTTGACTGTTATTTGCTGTACAGCGTGCCGTGGCTATTCAAAGGTTGTTCATTCTTTAGACAATGCTTTGAAATTGAATAACTGTGCTTCTTTTATAATTCCGTCATAATATACCAAAATCAAACAGTTTGCAATGGGCTTAAATCATTTGCGAGCGAAGCGAGCGAAAATTTTTGAGACCATGATCTTCACATCGTTGGAAAATGCCCCTTCTGTGCAGAATTCGACAGAGGAGTCTACCAAAGAGAAGATGAAAGACGAACATTGATCAGCATATTGAGGGCAAGGAAACTAAGATATTTTGGGCATTTGATACGGCTAAATAACGTATACAGAACATTGTTAGTGGGGTACAATGATGGAGCGAGAGGCAGAGGTCGCCCAAGGATGAGCTGGTATGACAACATCAAAGAATGGACTAGTTTGCGATATGAACAGGCAACAAGAATAGCAATGGACAGAGAAATGTGGCGAGTTACTGTGTCATCCAACGTCGAAAGATAAGGAACATGAAAAAGAAGAAGAAGTGAAGAATTCACCACATTTAGCTGCAAAAAAGAATATGAAATTGAGAGGCTTCTCGAAGATTTTTAGAATATGGCATCAAAATCTCGAAGATTGCCTTGTTATAACAGGAACACTAACACTAACTTGCAAGATTCCTCTTCGTTCTCTTCTGGACAGTTAGCGACAACAGATATTCACCTTAATGCCCAAACTCTTGATATTCATCCTATGCACCTGTACGAAAAGTCATCTGGATCCACTTTTCCGTCTAATAGATTTAGTGATTCTAAATCCCGCCAAGAAAGTGAGACTCCAACTCCAAAGTAAATTTTTAGGATAAAGAACGCGATTGATACGCTAACGTTCTTCAAGTAAATAAAAATGATATCAAAGTTCTGAGCCCCATCCTGGATGCTGAAGCCCGCAGCATCTTCCATTCTATGATCCTATTATTTTTTTTATTATTAGCAATTTATTTATCGTTGGATAAAAGGATACGATAGCTAAAATAAAAAAGTAGCTAATTAATTCCAACGTTACAAGATGTATTTACAATATGGCATAAGAAAGTAATAGATAAAATATTTACAAGTCATCAAAATATACAATTAAAATATACAATTAAAACCGGATATCTAAAAACAATCATTATAAATAGCCCAGGTTTGGAATAAAGATTCGGCATAATTTACAGGAACAGTTTTCTCCGTACCAATTTTTTATCTCTCTTTTAAATTGACAAAGGGTTTCTGAATTCCGCACTGTTGATGGCAACTACATCCGACGAGCTTGCTTTTTTTGATTTTATGAGGAAATCAGACGTGTAAGATCTTTGTGAGTATCTTTTTCTGGCTTCGCTTGAATTAAAGCTTAGTTCACACTGGTATTAAACGCCTCAAAATTAGGATAAAAAGTGCGTTTTCCAAAAAACATATCAAATGCGTTTCTGCCAAGCTATTAGCCCATGGTATTAACCATGATTAGCCTGCTATCACTTCGCTATCGAACAGTTCAATTTCTAATTCCATCGAGGCATCTCCAAAGGCCCGAAATCTAAATTTGAGACGGAGATATCTCCCATACTTTCTTCTGTCGCATTTGTGCATCCCGACGTAATTTAGTGTGAACGCAGCTTTCGGGCATTTGGCGCCCCCTCAAAACGCTGGGCGCCTTCGGCGCCCCCATCTTCTCACGTCGCCGGGGGGCACATGCCCCCCCGGCCACCACGCCACTGTTTCTTATGCCGTATCAAAATACTTTTCTATCGCATTCAAACGTAAGTGATTCGTGGCATACTTTGCATAAAAGACCTCGTATAACAGAAATATTACTGTCTGACGGAAAGTCTGACTAATTCAGGCCAAACGTCTTGACTAGTGACTAATTGGGAGGTTTTTTGGTTGACTAGTGACCAGCAGTACCCCCAGGGGCGCATCTAAGGGGGGGTTGTGGGGGTTACAACCCTTGCCCCTTTTGGTAAGGAAGGTAATAATTCTGCCCTATTCTCATCAGGCCAGTCAATAGATTGTTGAACGTTATCTACAATGAATGCTATGCGTATTCTTCTTCCGTTTATTATTTCATCAAATGCAGCAAGTCACCGAGATAGACAAAGATGAAGTACTAGGTTTATTCATCAACAGAAAGCTACGTCGCTTCTTTCAAAAATCTGTTTTGTTTGAATAGTCAGTGTCAGTACAGACTGTAAACTAGATAGATGTCTTTTTACGTTGGCTGCTGACTGAATTTGTTCACTTACAGCTGATTCTATTATCATTATCTTCAGAAAACTAGCCAATTGACAGATAGTAGTTAACACTTAGATTATTGTTTGACTGCCTTGAAAACATAGGAAAATGTACTCATATCATACGATTACCCTGAATGTCTCAATTGGAAATCTTATATCTTCATGCCCAATTTTTACCACAAAACCCCTGCCCTTGAAATATCCTAGTTGCGCGCCTGTACCCCACCCCCTTTCTACACCCTCAACCTGGACTTATTACGATTCGTTCTAGTTTTGGCTCACAACTTATCAGATGGTTTATTAAGATGAATGACCTGAGTTCATTCACTTTAAAGGCGCAGGGTCACGTAACCGTAAACAAACCTGTTATCTCTATGATCTATATTGTTTCCCACACGTGGCCATTGTGTTCCGCTCAGATTTTGGTGGATGGGGTGAATCCACGATAAAGTTACTTCTAAAAATCCACCAATATCTCTGCAATCCTACAACGTATGAGTGTTTGGTTTATTTCTCTAGAAAATTCAAGAGTCCGTCTTCAAATTAACACCTATATTTCGAGAAAAGTTGCGGAAAATCTCTGTGATATGGACTATCAAAAATCCTGAAAAATCATCGTTTGGAAAGAAGTTTGTCTACATTACGTGACGCTGCCCCTTTAAATTTCACGCTCACAAACAGTAGCCTGCGTGCAGACTCTACAGTCAGTGCGGAGCCTTTCTTCTCATTTTCGGTCCTCCACACTGACCGTAGAGTCTGCACGCAGGCTAACAAACAGGGACTCGTAATCAAAGTGTCTCAAAATCAGGTCGAAATCTTGGGCTCCCGTCAGGTTTCTGACTGTAACAATCAGATTGCAGCATTTGGAGCAACTCGACCGTGATAGGCTCATTCAAATTTGTCGTGCAAACTTTCGGTTTTCGGTCAAATTTTCGGTAGTTCTCGGCAGTGTCAGTGCTACTGAGCTTTCTTATTTCAAATGTCTTTCTCCGCACTGGTAGGACATACAAATATATCTATTTTGCATTTTTTAACGGTTTTTACGTTAATATAAAAAGGCGTGTTTAGAAGAAAAACATATGTCCTGTACTACCGGGTGAGTCAAAAAGTTTATGCATTTGGCGGGTACTGACATTCAAAACTAAAATGTTAATCTAACTTAGATGAGAATAGCTTGTTTGGTAAATCACAAATTTTTAAGACCCAACAATTAGAAAAATGCCTGTAAGGGTTTTGTATTGGTGTCCAGAATTCCACGTTCCATTCTGGTCCATGATTTATGAGACATCGAAGTTTACATTGTCAGTTTCAGAAATAGAATTTCAATTTAAACGGCAAGTAAATCATGGACCAAAATGGAATGTGGAATCTTCGTTTCCAAATTGGCCTTTATCAGAATTTTCCTAATTTTCTAACCTAAGTGATAAGTGATTTTACTAAACAAAATTTCTTAGCTATGTCACAGGAGGCCCAACGTGATGAATTTGGTCGAATTCAGCAGGTACCGTCGAATTCGAATTTAGAATGTTGGGCTTAAAGGAAGCTGCAGAGCCTACCGAGAAAGATAAATAAGGCCGACTGCATGAGCTTTAGCAGCGAAATTTGTTGAGTTTTGGTTAAACATTCAAGCAGAAAGGTATCCAAGAGTGTTGCCTGATAATAAAGCAACATTTTGATGTGTTGTTTTGTATGTTTGGACAAATATAGATGCAACGCGGGTGGAAAAAAAACAGTTGTTGCTGATCTGTTTGGGAATAAGTTGCGTTCCTTTACGTATATCTATACTTAGACAACACAAATCAAAACGAACGGCATTTCGATTATAACTACGCTCTGATAGCTAGCCTTCTTCGCGGCGCTGTATTGGATTGATCGACAGCAACGACGCAAAACAAAACGAAATGACTGTTATATGAGACACAGGCAACAAAATCTGATTTGCAAGCTTTTTTAATAAAACATTCTATCAGAAGGAAGGAGGGATCTTATTGGTAAGTCATACGTTAGAATATTCGAGGGCCCCCTCATTGCAATACGTTGGGCCTCCTGTGGCTAAGTTAGCATACAAGACATATGTATGATTTGACTGATAGATTAACATCTCAGGTTTGAATGTCGGCTACATATTTTTTATTCCACAGCCCACCAAACGCGTAAACCTTTTTTTTTTGACTCACCCGGTATAGAGTAAAAACCCGCATATAAGAACCTAGTGATTAAGAACCTACAGGCTGAAATTCTGAAATTAGACCTCCAATATATAAAACCAATTCAGTCTGAAAATTTAAATAGTTTCTTATTCGTAGAGATCACTAAATAAGATAAAAAAATTCCAGATGCTTTGTCATCGAGCCTATATGGACTGATACTGTCATATGTGCAAATTGCAAATAACTCTACAGATGCTTTGAAAGCTTTTCATTGCATTCTGTAAAATTCCTGATTCTTCCACTGACTGCCGTTATGAATGAGACCTCAGGTGCCTCTGAAGTGACAGTAATTAATGGGCTTGAAGTTTCAATCTGAACAAAAGAAATACCTGAAAGCCCCTAATGATATAAGAACCAATTTAAGAACCTGAACAGCCTAATTTCTCACTAAATACTCAATATATAAGAACCTAATCAGGCTGACTTGCAAAATTGTAGGTTCTTATACGCGGGTTTTTACTGTATCATACATGCTATGCAGTAAAGTTGCTACGTGATATTAGGTAGGCTTTTTACAGTACTTCTGCTGACAAAGCAATGAATGCAGCGAAATCGAACTTCAGATCTTTCATGACATGCGATATAGTTGACATTGGCTTTTCCAAAACACACTGCAGCGAAAATTCGTATCTTTTGCGTAAGGCAACAACCACTCAAAGATCTGCTATGACGTTTTCAAGAAATTTTCCGTTTACGTACTAAATCAAAACACATTGTCGGTTGCATAATCTTAAAACATACACGTTACAATTAGTTTTCTCATTAGTCACAAAAAAAACACAGCAATTATCAATTACTTCAGATGATTCCTTTCCTGCCTTTTTCCGACAGATGGTTGAAGAATAGTTTTTGAATTATCTCAGTCATTTAAAAGAAAGCAAGACTATGATGTTAACCTAAAAACATACGTAGAAGTAACTAAATACCGCTTCGTTAGTCGATTCTGTAAAGAAATAATGATGGTATGGTACCAATTAAAAGCTTGAGTCTTTTGATTTTGTAAAAATGACGTACTGAGAAACTTTGAATTAAAAATCTAAGAATAATGCAGCATAAAACAGCATTGAACTCCTCAAACATTTGGTATAAACAGCTGTTTTCAGGTGCTATATTCAAAGTTATTTTCTCCAGTAGAATGAGCACAATTCAACATTGAATTGAATAGCGCTAATTGCAAAGTGATGTTTGTTTCTTCTGGAGAAAATGAATTGTTGAACTTTGACATATAAGTCTTATCGGTAGGTCAAAGCTTCGCTGATTCATTTTGCACTTTTTGTTGCAAAAACGTTTTACTTATGGTTATACCTTTACTCTTACACGCAGTGGCGTAACGCACAGTGGTTGGGGGGGGGGGGGTAAGAGCAACTCCTAAGGGCCCCTGAGCTGCTGCCTCTTACGATTTTCAGTAAATTATTGATTTAACTTTATGGAGCAACAATTTTGCATGAAAATATATCACTAAAGAAACTTCTGGGCCTCTCCAGGGGAACTCCGAGACTTTTAGTGAATTGAACTCCTTGGTAAAGTCAATTGAAAGCAATTTAGTACATCATCAAATGATATGAATGGCAAACTTATTCAATAATGCGATGTTTGCTTCTCAAGAACATGAACGCATTTAGCATATGGTTTTGGAGATACCACGACCTAGGCTAGAGATGGCTAAAAAGAGCTTCTCGTACAAAGGTGCCAAAGTGTGGAATGATATCCCAAATAATATTAGAAATGTGGAATCTGCCGCGCATTTCAAAAAGCAGGTTAGATACTACTTTTTGGGCCAATAAGACATCGAAGACCCCTTGAAACATGACCTCCTGGAAGAACAGTGTGATTAGATGTACATTTATCTTTATCACTATTTTATTTCACATGTATTTTAGCTGAAGGAGTATCATGTATAAAAAAGATTAAATAAAAATAAGAAATAAAAAGTTTGATGAAAATTTCTTTTCTGTGTGATCCTCAATCTCAATTTACAAAAATCTCCTGGGGAATTCTATAGTCGACCACCATCCTTTACACAATTCGACGACGAATAATATACGAGAAATACTTCTACCAATAATCTAAATGGCATGGTTGGCAAAAATATTCCTGAGGAGTTCCCTAGACCAAGGATTTGACTCTGTTCGCTCGGATATAATTTCAGCCACTCTCTCCAAAAATATTTCTTGTGCCGATGTGCCTTCATGTTTATAAGACCTCCCAAACGCCCTGTTATTGAGGTTTTGATGTGCTGGGTCTATTAGTACTGCACTGGTCGATTTTTAGTTTTAGTTACTTTGTACTGCGGAGCGTTTTTCGCTCCCCTCTTTTTTTCTCCGAAACTACAAGAGATATACCCTATCGTTATAGCAATGACATTGAATTAGATAAGACAAATGATCCGCTGCTAGGCAACCAAAAAGCAAAGGAAAATTTGAAATTTTATAATTTCCTAATTTGAAAAATTTTATTTAATTAATTACTCAACCAATCTGCTCCAACTTTTCTTTAAGTAGTAAAAACCATGCTGTAGATTCAAAATTCATACTTTAAAAATAATTTTGGTTTGTACTTTTAGCATATTAGCTTTATTTAGGTTTAGTTTCACGTGCTGTATTTCTCTTTTCAAAATCTTGTCCTTTCATCTAGTAAACATGGACACAGAATGAATATGATTGAAGCAAGTATGAAGCAGAAAATTGAAGCGATTGAAGCAGATAAGATGAAGCAAATGAGACCACAGTTTTTATATCTTACACTTATTTATTAGCACAATTACGTCATAATTTCAATGACATCTTGGATACCAAATTTTGCTAATGTCTGCAAATATGAAATGTGTATCTATCAAATGAAAGCATTCGTCAAGTTCAAATTGAATGGTGCATGTTTGAGATCAATCGGACAAAAGAGACAAAAGTTATGAACGTTCTGATCATTTTTTGTTCACCACTGTCAAAATATAGTGTTACTGTGGTCTGTGGTCACATGATCCGAGTTGGAACAATGAAATGTTAAAAAGTTAAATGCTTACTTAATTTGACTAAAAGTCACATAGATTGGTGGTTATCATACTTGGCGTTTTAGCGTAGTGCAGAGAAGTTCGGTGGGCGGTGGGGGGGGGGGAGGTGAAAAACGCCAGCAGCCTTTGCCGTAATTTGTTTTTGTTTTGGTGATTTTCATTCAGTCAGTTATCTTGGAAGTTGTGCAGAGCAACTTGCAGACTTTGCGCAAAGCATGCTGGTCTTTGTAGTATCTTGAAAACGATTTGCTGATAAAAACACCTGATTTTGGGAATTGGGAAAGTTTCTATTATGTATCTGCCGCCTCAGGGGGCCCCTGCATAGCAAAATTACTAAGGGCCCCGAGCTGCTCCATTACGCCACTGCTTACACTTTCTTAAAATTAAGACGATGTTTTGTTCGTGTAAACTCGCAAATTGTTTGTAAAGATATAAAATTGAATGAAAGCGGCAAGCTAGTGACTAAATATCATCGTCTCACTGACGGAAAATGGTACCATGAATTGATTTACCAAGTTGTTTCGTTTATCTTATCAGTTGAGTTTTTGCATTTCATATCCATCTGATGATTCAATATGAGGAAGTTTACTCTGTGAAAAAACAAAATTGATTTCATTTTTGGAGCTTCCTGAAATTGATTTTTCAGTGAAGAACTCGGCTTGATTAAGCTAATAGCGCTAATAGCAGGTTCTCGGCATCATCGCATGCAGCATCAGCATCCGTTTTACCACCATCCATCCTAGATTGTAGAGAGATGAAATGGGTACAACACTTATATTGAAGAACCTAATTTTGAGTCAGGTACTCTCAAGTGATATTGCAAATCTGTCGATGCAAGTCTTATCTAAGCTCAACATATCAAGTTCTTTTTGATCGCTTAGATACCTGGGAAGTGTGAATTTCCTTCTGACATTAGCCTGCTCTCCATAGTTGCAGAGAGTCCCAATGGATCATAAGGAAACATTTGAATGGGATCTCCTTTCATCCTTAGCTACGAAACTGCAAAAACAAATTTTTCTTCTAATCCTCAATTTTTCAATCCAAGATACATAGTTACCTCTTAATCATCAAATATTGAAATGAAGAAAAATTATGTGAAAGCAATGATCAAGCAAGCAATTGCAAACAAAATTGATCATTTTTCTTGTGACTCACAGAGACTCTTTGCAACTCCTTAAGTTTAAGTGAAAAACCAGGCAATTTGCTGCCAAGTATAAGGAAACATAAGTCTCTCTGCGCCTTTTTAAGTATGCTCCAAAACTTGGTAGGCCTCATTTTGATTTCTCTACGACTAGGACAACCAGTATCTTAGTCGTCGTTTGTGTTTTAACCATCGTAACGTCTTATTTGCATAGTAACTTCCTATTTGCATATTTGCAAGTAAAAACTGCGTATTGTTATCATAATTACATACATAATAACATTGGGGTAGACTTCTACAATCAAAACGTCTGGTTTTTAAAAGCTGCCTTTCTACCTATTACTTTTCTGTTATTTGTGATAGTGGTCTTAATTTTTATTTGATATACATAATATTAACAATGATAATACATAGATATTAAATAATCATATCTAAGTACAGAATTTTCTTGAAAATGTTTGGAAAAGAAATTATGTGCCATTTCTTGTGCAACAAATCATTGCCTTGAGTATCTTCTTGTAAGCTTTCCTGTAGTCGGAACTTACTGTTGCATATGCGAAAATATTGACAGCAGGGTTCATATATGACAGACATACTGCAAAGGTAACGACTCCACTTGGTGTACAAGGATAGCCACATGAAATTTCCACAATATCTACTATAACTATTGGAACAACACAAAGTACAAAAAATCCTATGACCATTGCTACCATCTTGGCAGCTTTAAGTTCTTTTCTGAGGAGGAATGTTCTGTATGTTGTTGGTCTCCGTTTGCGACTTTCTGACGCAGAGCCACTTGCTGAAAAAGAAATAGTTTCAATCAAAGCCAATTGAATTTTCAGGGGACTGGGGTCTGGCAGTCAAATTGCAATTGCATAAAAATCTTTCCTTGATGTCAGTTCTACAACGATTTGACTTTTACTTAACGCTCTAGCTACTTTTCATTGAAAAGTTTGTGTAGATTTCAAATTGCTTCATTTCTTTTCTTTCTCTTAGCACCTTGTGATTTAAACTTTTTATCGGACTCGATGTTGAAAACGCTAGCCTGTGTTCCAGACCATCACCAAGGAGCATGGTGATGGTCTGGAACACAGGCTAGAAAACGCTCGTTCTCTTGAAAAACATTACAAAGAAACCAAAGCAAAGTGATTTATAACGTGGATTTAAAGCCATCAAATTTGTGTCACAAATTTACTCAATGACTTGAAAAATCTACGAAGACCCCAAAACAGCGCAAAATATTCAGTTTACTCGCATTCTCGAATGATGCACCAAGAACTCAACCGTGCATACATAGGGATAAAACAGGATTTTAAGCATGCAGAGTCAATAAACATGTCACAGCATGCATTTCAGTGGGTAAAACTCAAATTTTGTGTTAATGGCATGAGACATTTTCGAGTTAAAGTCCCCATAAACCCAAAATGTTTTATTTCATTTCCGATAGAAGTCAACAAGTAATGCTAATCTGCAAAAAAATACAAAATCTTTTTCCTAACCATTTTTGCGACGCGTTAAGTGTAGTTTCGCCAGTGGACACTTCAGGGCATCGAAGGACTGGGTACTAGTGACATCTAGTACCCAGGAACACACACAAAGGTCAAAGGCTTTCAAAATTTTTCATTGGGTACTGAGGACGACAGTACTTCCTCTGTGAATCCACGATGCGATAAACGCTTCAATTTGCTTGGCTGTTTTTATCGAGAAAGAATGAACCTAACAACGATGGTGCTTGTTGTCATCGTCAACAGCAAGTTGTTTGCGAAACAGACGGACGCTTACAGAACTCGCATAGACTCATACGAAAGGCAGGGAAACGTCCACGGCAAGCAGAGCTTCGAAATAGTTTCATACCGAGCCTCAATCGGTGATTCGCCCTCATTTGTGATCGAGTGTTTTTGCAGGATCTTTTTGCAAGCGCGGTGTCTATTGGCAGTGTACTTGAGTTAAGATATCTTTCAAAATATTGTTAGTTCGTTTGAGAAGCTTGCTTCCAACGGTATTCAAAGGCTTTTGTATTTTTTGAGCGAAGTAAGGGTCAGAGAAGAACACAGACCATTTTGGAATAAAATCATTAGGCCAACGCACTCAGCAACAAGGAAAAAGGAGTAATGATTCTTGTACAGCGATTCTCTACCCAATGGCGTAACTTAGTTAAATGTTACACACAGGCGACATCTCAGAAGGATGCTTAACAGCAGACATCCAGGAATGATCAGCAATACACTTTGTATAAAGATGCAACGTTGCAGAGCTATCGGACAGAGTTAGCGAATGTGCTTGGTCATAGAAGCTCAATTAGCACTGAAATTTGCTGTTGAGACCGATAAGCGTTTAACTGGACGCGCTGGAAGACCGAGGAGTAATTTGTTCACGCTGAAATAACAACCTAAATCAGCGAAATCCAAAAATCAATAGGATTGCAGAACTTAACGATGTCAGAGATCTAGCCAGATGCAGAGAGCGCTGAGATGCAGAGAGCAACTTCTCGATCTGCCTTCATGATAATAGCCTGTGGTTCCTCTATTGTTGAGCCTCTATGCCAGATTTTTGAAAAATGCCTTGAGACAGGGGTTTATCCATCGACTTGGAAGAAAGCAAACATCGTTCCCATTCACAAAAAGGGCAGTAGACAGTGTAAAAATAACTACAGGCCTATTTCTCTGCTTCCAATTCTTGGAAAGATCTTTGAAAAAGTGTTGTTCGACAAAATTTACTCCCATCTTTGTGAAAATGGACTTCTAACGCCAAATCAATCTGGATTTCATCCGGGTGATTCAACAATTAATCAGCTGCTATCCATCACTCATAAGATTTACAGTGCATTCGAAGAAATTCCCAGTAAAGAAACACGGTCTGTCTTCTTAGATCTCTCCAAGGCATTTGACAGAGTCTGGCATGAGGGCTTACTTTACAAATTGGAATGCAATGGTATCACTGGAAACCTTTTGACTTTAATTCAAGATTACCTAGCAAATCGAAAACAACGGGTAGTACTGAATGGCAAAAGTTCCGAATGGGCAACAATTTCCGCTGGTGTGCCACAAGGGTCAGTATTAGGCCCATTGTTTTTCCTTGTTTACATCAATGACCTTGTTGATAATGTAAATTGTGATATCAAGATGTTTGCTGACGATACATCCTTATTCTCTCGTGTAGATGATCCAGTAAGAAGTGCTTTAAAGTTAAATGAGGATTTGGACACAGTAAAATCATGGGCGTGGCAATGGAAAATGCACTTCAATGCTGACAAAACTGAAGAAGTCATATTCTCTTGCAAGAGGCTCAAACCCAACCACCCACCTTTACTGTTAGGAAATGATGAAGTCGCACAAAAAATGGAACATAAGCACTTAGGAGTGATACTTGATTCCAAATTAGATTTTCAAAGCCATACCAGACAGACCATTTTAAAAGCAAGAAGAGGCATTGGTATGATAAGATACCTATCGAATTACATATCCAGAAATGTGCTTGATCAGATTAAGCTTTACGTGAGGCCTCATTTAGATTATGGTGACATAATATATCATCGATACGATCCTGAAACGCAATCTCATTTTACACAAGCACTTGAGCAAACTCAATATTCAGCAGCTCTAGCTGTGACCGGTGCATGGAGGGGTACAAGTAGGCAGAGACTCTACAACGAATTAGGTTGGGAAAGTCTATATCATAGGAGATGGTATCGACGCTTGTGCCACTTTTTTGTCCTGAAGAATCAGCGCTCACCTCAATATCTGGCAACTGAGATTCCAAATGAACGCCAGCTAACACATAATCTTCGAAATCCACGCGTTTATGATCAAAATAATGGACGGACCAATCGCTTTGCTAATACCTATTTCCAAAACAGTTTCATGGAATGGAATAAGCTTGACAATGAGGTTAAATATTCCGTATCCATTGCTCAGTTTAAGAACAAACTGCTTTCCACTATAAGACCAGTGGGAAACTCTATATATAACGTTCACGACATCAAAGGTGTTAGATATTTAACTAAACTACGTTTGCAATTTACCGCACCAAACGAGCACAAATTCAGACATAATTTTGATTGTTTAAGCCCTGTTTGCATTTGTGGAACAGCAAAAGAAGATAATGAACATTTCCTCCTGCACTGCCCATTTTATGACATAATGCGTTGCGATCTCCTTGGCCAACTCTCAGAAATTCCTGGTTTAGACATTTCTCATCATGATTCAAAATCTTTATGCACACTGCTTCTATATTGATCTCCATCGTTGAATGTAATTGCCAACAGAATAATTATGGAAGCTACGATATCCTTTATCAAAGAAACAAAACGATTGGACTGAATGCAGCTACCCCCATATTTAGTTTTCGTTCTGTTAGATTTTGTTATTCGTTTGTTTGTTTTCGTCATTTGTTTCTTCGTTGTGCTTTCCCCTTTGCTTCGTTCTTTTTCGTTTCTTTTTTAGTTTGTTCCTTGTCCTTTTGTTTCGCTAGAGTGACAAAGTAGTCAAATATACTGTAAGTGCCATTGATAGAGGGAACTCGATGACCTTGCGTCCTTTCCCTCTATGAATGGCACAATATGAAGTAGTTGTTGCCTAGCTTCAATGTTTTATTTGCATAAAAAAGAGAGCGCTGGAAGAACCTATTCTAACTACAGTTTATACATCTAAGTTATCTGAAATAAGATCATTTTAAATGTATGCTCCAGTAAATGATAATAATAATGGCGTAACTTGTTTCGCTTATGGCCAAGATGGGTGACACTCAACGAAAATGATGTTTTGTTTCCATCTTAAAATGAATCCAAAATCAGTATACGTATACCGGTGACTCAAAAGATGTCCCAGTTGCTCGAAAATCATTGTAGCTCTTTTACGTTCATTAAAATCATCAAAATTGATTTTTCTGATAGCTAGATGATTGAAGTATTTCTTGTATTTGATCGTAATTTTGGAGATAATAATCCTGTGGTAAGTTGGAAATATTCAAAAAATTAGTTTTGCATAGCATCCAGAAAATGGCCTAAAATGCACGATCAACGGCATTTCGAAGTAAAAGAAACGCAAAATGTCAGTTTTGCTGTTTTCAATAATTCCTTTTTAGAGCAATAAATAAGATATCAACTAGGCTTGCTACACGTCGCCTGCGACGCCACGCTGGCCTACCTTGAACCCGGTTTGCATAGCTTTTTATTTTGATCTTATTCTTGCATGTAAGCAATCCCTGTGATTTAGCATTTTCATGCAGGAAGCCCCGGGGAGAAAGAAGCCATTAGTCACATTGTAAGACATGTGACCTAAGGGTGACAAACATGACTGCCCCCAAGAAATATCTGTGTTAGATCTAGAAGCGTTTCTTGCCTCAGTGGACTTAAGTTGCGTTAGCAGCCTCAGTGGCATTAGTTGGCCCAATGGCGTTGGTTGCTTTAGTGGCCTTACTTATACTTTAGTTGTCCTGCTCTTTTAGTTGTTGGGGGTGATTTGCTTCATTTCGTCCCTTAGTGGATTTAGTTGCCTTTGTGCCTCCAATGGTAGCAGTTAGTTGCGTTAGCAGTTTTATTTGGGTTAGTTTGTTTATTGGCGTCAGCTGCTTTAGTGGCTTTGCTTTAGTTTTTGTCTTATTTAGCTGATCAGTGGATCTGGTGTCATTTCTTCTCTTAGTGCACTCTAATTGGCTGTGCACCTTCAGTGGTGGCGGTTAGTGGAGTTCGGTGTGTTACTGACACACTGATACTGACGTATCAGTGCAGCTTGGTGCAACTACAATAACAGAATCTGTTGAAGAAAAACTTCTTGGTGTAACGCTGGATAAGAAGCTAGATTTCAAGAACCACGTAAACACACTTTGTAAAAAAGCTGGACAGAAGCTGCATGCACTTGCACGTATTTCAAACTATGTGGATGTTGAGAAACTGAGGGTTATGATGAACGCTTTCGTTGTTTCTCAGTTTAGCTACTGTCCACTTGTCTGGATGTTTCATGATAGGTCAGTTAATAAGAAAATAAACAAAATCCACGAGAGAGCTTTGAGAATCGCATTCAAGGATAGTTGTTCAAATTTCGAGGAATTATTGACGAAAGCAAATACAGTGTCCATTCACCACAAAAATTTACAGTTGCTTGCTACTGAAAATTTTAAAACTCAAAGGAATCTTAATCCAAGATTCATGAATCAAATTTTTGTAGAGAAAGATACTCCATATACCCTTCGTGGTGGCAGAAATATTTTGGCACCAAAACGAAACACGACAGGGTATGGTCTTGAAAATGCACGTTTTCTTGGAGCGAAGATATGGCATACAATGCCATCTTCCTTAAAAGAGTCCTAGACACTGAACAGCTTCAAAAAAGGCATTAAAAACCATCAGTTTGATTGCAACTGTAGATTATGCAAACGATTTGTTGTGAATTTAGGATTTTTATGATGTAACTGATATCCTCTTTGTAGATAGATTTATCAACAACGTGTACTTAAGTTTGGTTGGCATTAATTAGCTATGTAATTAGCTAGACGAGAAGCCAACGTTAAATAAAGCAATTATTCCTATTATTTATTATGTTAGCAGTTTTAGTTGCGTTCGTGTGCTTACTGACGTTAGTTGCTTTAGTGGCTTAGCCTTTTTTTAGTTAGTCTTTTGTTTTAGTTGTTGAGTAGATCTTGCGTTGAGGCGGGTTAGTTGCATTAACAGCTTTAGTTGTTTTAGTTGCCTTGGTGGCTTTGCATTTTTTAGTTAGTCTGTTGTTTTTTAGTTGTTGAGTAGATCTTGCATTGTTTCTTCCCTTAGTGGACTTCGTTGTCATTGCGCCTCCAGTGGTACCAGTTAGGCGGGTTAGTTGCATTAACAGCTTTAGTTGTTTTAGTTGCCTTAATAGCGTTAGTTGCTTTAATGGCTTAACTTTTTTTTAGTTAGTCTTTTGTTTTAGTTGTTGTGTAGATCTTGCGTTGTTTCTTCCCTTAGTGGACTTCGTTGTCATTGCGCCTCCAGTGGTACCAGTTAGGCGGGTTAGTTGCATTAACAGCTTTAGTTGTTTTAGTTGCCTTAATAGCGTTAGTTGCTTTAGTGGCATAACTTTCTTTAGTTAGTCTTTTGTTTTAGTTGTTGAGTAGATCTTGCGTTGTTTCTTCCCTTAGTGGACTTCGTTGTCATTGCGCCTCCAGTGGTACCAGTTAGGCGGGTTAGTTGCATTAACAGCTTTAGTTGTTTTAGTTGCCTTAATAGCGTTAGTTGCTTTAATGGCTTAACTTTTTTTTAGTTAGTCTTTTGTTTTAGTTGTTGTGTAGATCTTGCGTTGTTTCTTCCCTTAGTGGACTTCGTTGTCATTGCGCCTCCAGTGGTACCAGTTAGGCGGGTTAGTTGCATTAACAGCTTTAGTTGTTTTAGTTGCCTTAATAGCGTTAGTTGCTTTAATGGCTTAACTTTTTTTAGTTAGTCTTTTGTTTTAGTTGTTGTGTAGATCTTGCGTTGTTTCTTCCCTTAGTGGACTTCGTTGTCATTGCGCCTCCAGTGGTACCAGTTAGGCGGGTTAGTTGCATTAACAGCTTTAGTTGTTTTAGTTGCCTTAATAGCGTTAGTTGCTTTAATGGCTTAACTTTTTCTTAGTTAGTCTTTTGTTTTAGTTGTTGTGTAGATCTTGCATTGTTTCTTCCCTTAGTGGACTTCGTTGTCATTGCGCATCCAGTGGTACCAGTTAGGCGGGTTAGTTGCATTAACAGCTTTAGTTGTTTTAGTTGCCTTAATAGCGTTAGTTGCTTTAATGGCTTAACTTTTTTTTAGTTAGTCTTTTGTTTTAGTTGTTGTGTAGATCTTGCATTGTTTCTTCCCTTAGTGGACTTCGTTGTCATTGCGCATCCAGTGGTACCAGTTAGGCGGGTTAGTTGCATTAACAGCTTTAGTTGTTTTAGTTGCCTTAATAGCGTTAGTTGCTTTAATGGCTTAACTTTTTTTTAGTTAGTCTTTTGTTTTAGTTGTTGTGTAGATCTTGCGTTGTTTCTTCCCTTAGTGGACTTCGTTGTCATTGCGCATCCAGTGGTACCAGTTAGGCGGGTTAGTTGCATTAACAGCTTTAGTTGTTTTAGTTGCCTTAATAGCGTTAGTTGCTTTAATGGCTTAACTTTTTTTTAGTTAGTCTTTTGTTTTAGTTGTTGTGTAGATCTTGCATTGTTTCTTCCCTTAGTGGACTTCGTTGTCATTGCGCATCCAGTGGTACCAGTTAGGCGGGTTAGTTGCATTAACAGCTTTAGTTGTTTTAGTTGCCTTAATAGCGTTAGTTGCTTTAATGGCTTAACTTTTTTTTAGTTAGTCTTTTGTTTTAGTTGTTGAGTAGATCTTGCGTTGTTTCTTCCCTTAGTGATCTTCCGTGGCATTGCGCCTTCAGTGGTACCAGTTAGTGGGGCTAGTTGCATTAACAGCTTTAGTTGTTTTAGTTGGCTTGATGGCTTTAGTGGCTTTACTTACTTTAGTTAGTCTTTTGTTTTAGTTGTTGTGTAGATCTTGCGTTGTTTCTTCCCTTAGTGGACTTCGTTGTCATTGCGCCTCCAGTGGTACCAGTTAGGCGGATTAGTTGCATTAACAGCTTTAGTTGTTTTAGTTGCCTTAATAGCGTTAGTTGCTTTAATGGCTTAACTTTTTTTTAGTTAGTCTTTTGTTTTAGTTGTTGTGTAGATCTTGCGTTGTTTCTTCCCTTAGTGGTCTTCCGTGGCATTGCGCCTTCAGTGGTACCAGTTAGTGAGGCTAGTTGCATTAACAGCTTTAGTTGTTTTAGTTGCCTTAATAGCGTTAGTTGCTTTAATGGCTTAACTTTTTTTTAGTTAGTCTTTTGTTTTAGTTGTTGTGTAGATCTTGCGTTGTTTCTTCCCTTAGTGGTCTTCCGTGGCATTGCGCCTTCAGTGGTACCAGTTAGTGAGGCTAGTTGCATTAACAGCTTTAGTTGTTTTAGTTGCCTTAATAGCGTTAGTTGCTTTAATGGCTTAACTTTTTTTTAGTTAGTCTTTTGTTTTAGTTGTTGAGTAGATCTTGCGTTGTTTCTTCCCTTAGTGATCTTCCGTGGCATTGCGCCTTCAGTGGTACCAGTTAGTGAGGCTAGTTGCATTAACAGCTTTAGTTGCTTTGGTTGGCTTGATGGCTTTAGTGGCTTTACTTACTTTAGTTAGTCTTTTGTTTTAGTTGTTGTGTAGATCTTGCGTTGTTTCTTCCCTTAGTGGACTTCGTTGTCATTGCGCATCCAGTGGTACCAGTTAGGCGGGTTAGTTGCATTAACAGCTTTAGTTGTTTTAGTTGCCTTAATAGCGTTAGTTGCTTTAATGGCTTAACTTTTTTTTAGTTAGTCTTTTGTTTTAGTTGTTGTGTAGATCTTGCATTGTTTCTTCCCTTAGTGGACTTCGTTGTCATTGCGCATCCAGTGGTACCAGTTAGGCGGGTTAGTTGCATTAACAGCTTTAGTTGTTTTAGTTGCCTTAATAGCGTTAGTTGCTTTAATGGCTTAACTTTTTTTTAGTTAGTCTTTTGTTTTAGTTGTTGAGTAGATCTTGCGTTGTTTCTTCCCTTAGTGATCTTCCGTGGCATTGCGCCTTCAGTGGTACCAGTTAGTGGGGCTAGTTGCATTAACAGCTTTAGTTGTTTTAGTTGGCTTGATGGCTTTAGTGGCTTTACTTACTTTAGTTAGTCTTTTGTTTTAGTTGTTGTGTAGATCTTGCGTTGTTTCTTCCCTTAGTGGACTTCGTTGTCATTGCGCCTCCAGCGGTACCAGTTAGGCGGATTAGTTGCATTAACAGCTTTAGTTGTTTTAGTTGCCTTAATAGCGTTAGTTGCTTTAATGGCTTAACTTTTTTTTAGTTAGTCTTTTGTTTTAGTTGTTGTGTAGATCTTGCGTTGTTTCTTCCCTTAGTGGTCTTCCGTGGCATTGCGCCTTCAGTGGTACCAGTTAGTGAGGCTAGTTGCATTAACAGCTTTAGTTGTTTTAGTTGCCTTAATAGCGTTAGTTGCTTTAATGGCTTAACTTTTTTTTAGTTAGTCTTTTGTTTTAGTTGTTGTGTAGATCTTGCGTTGTTTCTTCCCTTAGTGGTCTTCCGTGGCATTGCGCCTTCAGTGGTACCAGTTAGTGAGGCTAGTTGCATTAACAGCTTTAGTTGTTTTAGTTGCCTTAATAGCGTTAGTTGCTTTAATGGCTTAACTTTTTTTTAGTTAGTCTTTTGTTTTAGTTGTTGAGTAGATCTTGCGTTGTTTCTTCCCTTAGTGATCTTCCGTGGCATTGCGCCTTCAGTGGTACCAGTTAGTGAGGCTAGTTGCATTAACAGCTTTAGTTGCTTTGGTTGGCTTGATGGCTTTAGTGGCTTTACTTACTTTAGTTAGTCTTTTGTTTTAGTTGTTGTGTAGATCTTGCGTTGTTTCTTCCCTTAGTGGTCTTCCTTGGCATTGCGCCTTCAGTGGTACCAGTTAGTGAGGCTAGTTGCATTAACAGCTTTAGTTGTTTTAGTTGCCTTAATAGCGTTAGTTGCTTTAATGGCTTAACTTTTTTTTAGTTAGTCTTTTGTTTTAGTTGTTGAGTAGATCTTGCGTTGTTTCTTCCCTTAGTGATCTTCCGTGGCATTGCGCCTTCAGTGGTACCAGTTAGTGGGGCTAGTTGCATTAACAGCTTTAGTTGCTTTGGTTGGCTTGATGGCTTTAGTGGCTTTACTTACTTTAGTTAGTCTTTTGTTTTAGTTGTTGTGTAGATCTTGCGTTGTTTCTTCCCTTAGTGATCTTCCGTGGCATTGCGCCTTCAGTGGTACCAGTTAGTGAGGCTAGTTGCATTAACAGCTTTAGTTGTTTTAGTTGCCTTAATAGCGTTAGTTGCTTTAATGGCTTAACTTTTTTTTAGTTAGTCTTTTGTTTTAGTTGTTGAGTAGATCTTGCGTTGTTTCTTCCCTTAGTGATCTTCCGTGGCATTGCGCCTTCAGTGGTACCAGTTAGTGGGGCTAGTTGCATTAACAGCTTTAGTTGCTTTGGTTGGCTTGATGGCTTTAGTGGCTTTACTTACTTTAGTTAGTCTTTTGTTTTAGTTGTTGTGTAGATCTTGCGTTGTTTCTTCCCTTAGTGATCTTCCGTGGCATTGCGCCTCCAGTGGTTCCGGGTAGACCTTTTGCCCTAGTTGTTTTAGCGACATTACTTACGCTAGTTGCTATCTCATAGACATAGGAACTGTGTGTACTGAGGGCACGTAGTTGCATTTTTAGCCTTAGTGAACTTAGTTACCTTAGCTTCTTTGTTGCGTTAGTTGAGTTATTGGCCATTGTTGCTTTAGTGACTCTATCTACATGAAATGGCGTCTTGTTTCAGTTGCTGAGTAGATGTTGTGTCGTTTCTTTTCTTAGTGGAGTTAGTTGCCTTTGCTCCTTTAGTGGTATTAGTTGCCGTGTAGGTCTGTGTAGTTAGAGGCCTAGCGTACGTGCAGCAATATAAGCGCCATCGGTAATATATCATTGCGTTCATTTTGTGGTTGCGTTAAATATGCAGTAATTCTGTTTTACTTGCCTCAATAGTTTGGATTGTTCGTTGATAATTGTTGATGCGTTCATCAAGTGTCTTTGTTGAGGAGACAATCGGCTGTCAATCAGAGACAATCAATTTCAGTTTCAAGCTCAGTTTTAGTTCATCGTTTTGCTAGTAATGCTGACTCTCAAAGGACTTCGGACAGGAATCAAATTACCTGAAAGATTTGATCTTACCTTTAATTATCTGAAATTTACCAAAATGATATAATACACGCTTCAATCATTTAGCCATTAGAAAAGCCCATCCTTATCATTACCGTGCAACTACTTTTACTGCAATGATTTTCAAACAAGGGGATATTTTTTTATTCACCTGGTATTTTCTAGAAGCAAAAACGTCAAACTCTTGACATCTTTTTTCCCATTCGTTAGTGACATATTCTGGCAGTTTGGTTGTTTCCTTAATATCTTATTGGGCTGTAGAAAGCTTGCCATGGCAATGTCACTGTGCTTGACATCCCTGCAACACTGTGTTGTAAAATGTATCTTGGAAGTTGTCGGTTGCTAAGGTTAACATGATCTACAGTATTTCATTACATTCTATAACAATGAAGACGACTTAAATCGAGTTTATTTTATCAATGAGCAAACAAATCCCAGAGTATATACAGCTGAAACCAGCCAATTCACACCGTCGCCAATGTTATGAAAAGCGAAACAAAGGTAGCCTGGGCGACTGCTTCTAATATTCTTTGCAGAAAACGCATGATTTTGACATATATACCCAAGAAAGTCTTTAGAAGTTAAAAGAACTTATGAGGAAAGAATAAAGTAGAGTTATCTGCAAAAAACATAACAAACAATGACTTACTTGTGGCTTCAAGACGATCAATGCAACTCTTCTTGATGCTTTGCTCTACAGCCGTAATCCTTCTAACATGTCTTATAGCAACACGAAAGATATACACGTAACATATTATCATGATCAGGAAAGGACCAAATACTGTGGTTCCAAAAACAAACAGGACGTAATGCGTATCAAGTATTGACAAATATCTGCAAATATACACTTCTTTTATCTCGCCTGCCGTACTGTGTTGCCAACCAAAACCAATGAAAGGCAGTATGGATATGATGACGGCAAATAACCAGCACCCAGCTATTCCACAGCCAAATCTTATGTTGCCAAAGTGATGATTATATGTCAACGGAGACACAATGCTGATAGCTCGGTCAATGCTTATCAAAGTAAGGTTCAATACAGATGCATTGCAGAAGAATAATGTCAAAACAATGACGACTCTGCAATTATCCACTTGGTTGGACCAAAAACTGCCATAAAACTGCATCATTCTCAGAGGTGCTGCTAACACAGAAATGAGAATATCGGATATTGCCAGATTTATAATCAAATAGTGAGTTTTCGATCGCAGAGTCGAAAATCTGCATGAAGCAACGACAGTGAGAATGTTGCCGGAAATAGCGAAAAGTAGGATCAGAAACATTCCAATTGTCATAAAAATGCTTGTAGCGTCATTGGCAGCCATATTTAACTATCTTTGGTTGTACTCTGGCTATGAAAGTGTTTGTGGAAAGACGTTGTATTGGAGACAATCTATTCAACAGATTGTGATTTAAAATTTATAGTTTGGGAAACGGCAACAAGATCCAACCGATAAGCAAAATTTCAGATTCTCGTCAATGGGTAAAGCCCATGAAGAACTTTTAGCTCCTATTTAATACCAATTTTATTGATATCTATCTCTGTTTTGCCAAGAAATACAGGTTCTGACATAGATTTCTTGCAGCAAATCGTTTGTGTACTGTATCTGAATCAATCTTTTTCACTATCTTATCTTAGAATTCATCATACCACAAAGTGCAATAAGCAAGATTGTAACTGCTTCAGCTTCATACCAGAGCGATCTCACCGAGGAGAATCTTGATTTTCTGCTTATTTATCTATATGAAATGCTTGATTGTTCTGTCCTCTTTCCTTTTCATACCTAGCATCTCAGTAGTTTCTCTGCAATAACTTCAATGCAGCTTAAGAAATCTCGGTGTTTCTTTAAAGGTTTTTCAGTTGCAAACACTTAATTTTTGTTGTCTCTGCCAATGTGAGCTTCGTACCTCGATTTGTCTTGTCTGAAATAAAGAACAGCTCGATCAGTCAGTTAGCAATTAGCAAGACTGTAAAACATTCTTTTATGCAGTCCATAGCAACTGCAACTTTGAAGCTGTGCAAAATCTGCTTACCATACTTACTGATGCTGGAAATCGCAATTAAAAAGTGAATGATTCATTTCCTACAGTGTACTAATTAATTTCATTTTTGCAACCAATGAGATGCCACCTGCAATGTTGTAGGAAATCGATTGGTTGAAAGCTTCCTATGATAAGAAACGTAATGAAGGAACAAAATAGACTTATTGATCGAAATAAGCAATAATAAGGGTGGTCATGCGAAAAACTTCAAAAACAGCTCAGATCAATTAGCAACCAACTCAAGTGTTGGAAAGACATATTGCTTAGTGAGTCGAAGAATGCTTAATTTTGGCGAGATGTACATCAGAAAATTCGTTTCTTGAAATAAGTTATGCTGTTTAAAAGAAAACTTGCATTGCTACTCATTGAGAAGATTTCGCAATACATACATAGAAATGTCCATAAAATTTGACATTGTTCAACTTTCGAAGAAGGACAGCTATCTAACCTCCATTAAATATTTATAATAAAAGACAACTGAAAAATTTCGAGATCGTGTCGTTCTTTTAAAACTGAAATTTGGAGACTTTGAGCAAATGACGTGGAAGTTTCCCAAAAAAAAACAAATCTACAGCAAATCTCCCATAACGTTTGAGAACCATACCTGATTTTGTTGAAAAAAATACATTGCAAGGTTAGCAAACGTGATGAAGTATTCAAGCAAATTAATACAGACTTATCGTAATGGGTCTAAGTTTACGTTCCCGTTCCATGTGGAAAGGAGAAGCTATGAATCAAAAAAGGCCTAAAATCAAAATCTGTACCCGTAGAAAACGCAATTTAAAGCGCACGACTTTGCTGCAGAGGGCGAATTTAATTAGCAAAATCAACGGGCTATTTCTCCTGCCTTCTACAAATCAATCAGTTCTACGAGCCAACAAAATATTATGATCTGGAGGAGTAATTACTAGAAGATAAATCACACATTTGCTTTTTTGATTAGGATATTTCCATTTTTCCCAGCTTTTCGTTTTCACTGTTTGCAACTTGGTACAGATTTGGGGGTCATTGGTAATTAGCAATGATCATACTTCACATAATAATGAAAAGGAACTTGCGTAAAACTAAGCAGATTGCACAACTCTTTAATGCATTTGTGTGATTCATGTTTACATGAACAAATTCTTCTAATATTTTGATGTTATCTGTAGACGAGTAGTTAAATAATGACATTGTTTCCCATGTGTTGACTTGACGGAGTTTAATAATTAGAAGTGATCAGCTGATCAAATATGAAGCTAAAAGAACCTACTAGAAGCCAAGTGTAAACTATGAAGTCAACTTTTGGTTACAACAGGTACGCGTGAATGAAACACTATGTTTTCAAATTCCACCTATTGTTTAAACAATAAGCCATTGTTATCCCGCTGTCCGTTGAAAAATTAAGTTTTGAGTTGCTTAAAAGAGTGTTTCCTGTTTTCGGGAACCTATTGTAATTAATAGAAATTTTCAGTAAACAATTAAGGTAACTCTGCTTTTACCTCTAATAGGCATGGAAGATTGATCTTCAGAAAATTGCTAATTACCATAGAAACTTTTCTTCCAGATGGGTACATGACTGGTGGATGGATATGTGTCTGCCGCCAGGTTTTCAAACAGTAACTCTCTTCTAACTGTCAAACTTTGCCTTCATACCCACTTTTATGATGAATCTTTCAGGGGAAAGTACCCAGCTGTAGCTATTTTGTGAGAACTTCAGGCAAACCCTAGGAAAATTTAGCCAAGGAGAAAACCTTGCTTAGGAATTTTTGGGCCCAAAAACCCCACTCATGTGGGCTGCACATAATCCCAACCTCAACATGTTATGTACCCTCTTGGGAATAAGTCTACTGAAATTCTGTAAAATAAATGATTTTAACAATATTCATGACCATCGGAAGATGCATTAAAGGAATGACTTGCTGATCTAGGTTTCGAGAAAACCCATTTTAATCCTATTTTAACCTGGTGAAAAAAGTGATTTTCTAGCAGGGGACGTTTTTCGCCCCCTAATTATCTTTATAAATGTGCTTGTTATGACATGCACTATATCGTGATTAACGAAAAGAGGATCTAAACATGGCATCGATTAATTTCTAATCACGTGATTGGTTCCTAGACAACTAAGAACAATGCAAATTTTACCGAAATCGAGCTATTTGCCAGAAGAGGGAGATTTTCATTACGTGACTAGTTAAGAATAGACTGAAAGGTATCCAGATACTTTCTTGATAGTGTCACTTTCCTATTTCGCATTGTTTCGTATGAATATCTGTGGTTCCTAATAACTTAACCATTTGAATAAGGACAATCCGATTCAGTGCAAAGTTGTTTGCTCAATGATGATGATGCAATAGCATCAGTTTCGCATTTATTGGGTGAAATAAAGTACGCTCGTCAATGTTTCAAACCATTACATAATTTTTCATACAAAACTTACTAACTAATTAGAATAAGATGTCATAAAGATTTATGACATCATAGAAATAATGAATTGTTGACGTCAGCAAATATAAATAAATCATATATCAAATGAAATTACTTATGGAGGCAAATAGAACGGTATATGTAGGTTGTATGTTGATGAGATTCAGCACAAAAGAAAGAAATCAGAGCAATTTTGAAATTTTCTTTATGACACCTCTCCAACCATTAGCAGTTTGTGGTCACGTGGCTAAACAATAGGCATTGACATTTTCATTTCTGATTGCAAATTAAATTTCAATGAAATTCGGGAAGTATCATTATCATTGCTTTCATTGTTTCAGAGCTATTAAAAGAGTTCGGGATGGAGGTGGCGACAGACGCCCAATCGTTGAAATAGGATTAAAATATTTTTGTGGCTACTGAAGAGCGTCGTTTTCCACTCCTCTAATCCAAAGACTTCAATGATGCTTTAATGTCACTAAAACTACTTGTTGAGTCAAAGAAAGTTCATGGATTAGGCGGACTATGGAATGAAATGCATGCAGCAAACTAAAATGTTAATCTATCAGTCAAAGGTTAACTTAGATGTAAAAAATGTTGCTTTGTAAAATCACTCATCATTTGGACCAAGAAATAGGGTAAATACCGGTAGACGGCAAATTTGGGAACGAGTATTCCACATTCCATTCTGGTCTATGATTTAATTGCTATTGAAATTAAAACGCTATTTCTGAAACTGACAATGCAAACTTCAATGCCTTATAAATCATAGACCACAACGGAATGTTGAATTCTCTATTCCCATACAAACCTCTTAAAGAACCTCTTCTAATTATAGGGTCTCTGAGATGTTTGATTTCACCAAACAAAATGTTTTCGTCTAAGTTAGCCTCTGACTGATAGATTAACATTTTAGTTTTGAATATCAGTCACATACCTTTTATTCCATATCCCGCCATACGCGTAAACTTCTTTTTGACTCAACTGATGTATTTCGATGGAGAATGAAACTAGATCTGAAAGCTCAGTTGGATTTTCTGTAATCAAAATTCTAGACTTCTGGTAGCCTATTCGACAAAAGATACTGAGAGACCTTTTGCAAGTCGATTATTGATCGGCAGATGCGGAAAGAATGTGTAGTGTTTACAAGAATATGTGAGTATTGTTGAGCATTCGCTTCCGAGGATCATCTTTAATTAACATCATACTTCTTTCAGATTTTTATAGACCGATTGGTCCAAGAGTAATTAGGAATTCCTGATGAGAGTGAGTTGTTGAAAATGGCTTTTCGTGCTCGTAAGAGTGGAATGCACCATCATCTTAAATGAAAAACTCACAAACTTTTACTACGGCTAATAGTCAACTTCGAAATCGCAGTCTTCTTAGTTTCTCTTTGCATAATTTTGTATGCATGTTATTTGATTTGAGAATCCTCAAAATTTAAAATGGTCAAATAAAATATATAAAATATTATTAAAAGCTTTTGGTAAATACTTTGTAATTTAAACTCGAATTCTGAGTTAGTTATTGAAATGAGCAGTGTCTTTACGCAGAATTTAAATGAACTTGTGGGAAAGACTGATTTTCACTTTGCAATTTAAAGTTGTCCGCCCAGTCAAATACAGCTTCACAACTAAAGTTTACCAATACAAATTTTGTTGAAATTTAAACTGAGATTTCTCATTCAGAATTCATTGGCAAGGTTGGAGTTAAGTTGTGAAAAGAGCAGAAACAAAAGACGTTCAAGACGTGACTGGAAAGCTGAGAATTTTCGAAGAGTTGTCAAGTCGTAGATGCGATTTTTTCGAAAATGATAAATGTGTGATAAAAATAAGTATCTGAATAAACAAATAAGTAATTTCATTTCAATTATAGTCATTTGGGCACGGCAGCCCCATCAGTCCATGAGAACTGATTTTCAATATCAATCTTCTTCACTTCAGAGGAAACTTCTGCTGTTTTATAACGTTGTGATTCGGAAATAGCAGTTGCTCTCCTTAACATGCGATTGGGCCTCCTGTACGTAGACATGCCTATTTATCTTTTCGCATTCCATTTGAAGGGCTCCAAAGTCCTGAGTAAGATTCAAGATATGCTAATTATTTCAAGGAGGCAACTTATAAGATTTGGTAGGCTGAAATTTGTAAAATGTAAGAAATTGCCCTACCTGAACTGTAAAAGCCAAGATACTTTTTCTCAATCACTCAAAAGGTTTCGATATTTGAGTCCTATGCATTTTGCCACCCTATACTTGACTGGCAGTTTCTGCAGATTTCATTTATTTTTCAGCAGCCTGTAAATGTCGTTGATGGATCAGTTTAAAGAAATGGTATCTTCTAGACGCCGTTGAGTTGTATTTGATATGACTCGTTGAGTAGTTCTGAATTCAAAAGAAAAGATGATATGCAAAGTGTTGGTTCACTTGAATGTGCTTCACTGCCTTGATTCCTTCAATTATCAAAAAAATATTCTGATGGTGGCAACATGAGTTTTGAATTTTGGAGCTTGAGTGCATCACTCAGTGGAAGTTGACTCATTTTCTACGAAGCATCAGATAATAACGATTTTCCCTTCTTATATTTGATGCATCACTACCGTACAAACGAGACATTGTATTTTGAAATTAGTTGTGTTGTTTTTCGAAGACACCCTTTTGCATCAAATTAGTCTTTACCGTTTACGTTGCCATTCTGCTGAAAATGACAAAATTAATTAGCAACATCTGTTCGAAAAGTTTCTTCAATGATGCTCAACCTTTGAGACAATGTTCATAAGAGTTGTGCTCTTCGTATGCTACCCAATGCAAATAACAGAGCTGCATTGCTGGGTGATGCTTTGCTTACCTGAATTCAACAAAAGGGAGTCTCAAAGATTCTCCCTTGGTTGTACAATATGGCTGTTTTATATCACAAACCTCCTACGACACAATGAATGTCTCAAATCAAGTGTTTGGCACCTTTATGCAGTTGTTAAAAAACAAACAAAGCAAGGGTAACAAGCTGGCAGGAAATTTGAGACAAAATTTCATCGAACTTTGCATCTTTATAGCAGGAAGGCTAGAAATCTAATCACTCAGCATTGAAGCTTTTAATTATGGAGATAAATTTCATCGTATGTACGATCGTATGTATGTACATTATGATTTAGACTGGATAACACCGTACAATTTAAAAAATTCGTATAAATGGTGGTCCAGATTTTGAAATAAATAGATCAATAGATAAACAAATAAACATTACAAGCTTTGATAAAATACTAGATACACAATTTACTTAAAGTACTTGACGTACTGTCCTTACTTGTGGAGAGAAAATCAAACTTAGCGGAGCAAATGGATCCATGCACTGAAGTAGTTTAACTCATTAAAATGTAAACTAAAGACACATTTTTCAGGCACTGAAGCCACTAAAGTGCCAATCCACATTATCTTCTTGTGTGAAAGTTATATTTCACAAAATCTGAAGCAGTAGCTCTTTACAGTTATCACCAACAATTATGGATGTAAAAATTCTGCATGCGTCTAGTAAATTACTATTTGTATCAATCTTCTCTCTCTCTCTCTCTCTCTCTCTCTCTCTCTCTCTCTCTCTCTCTCTCTCTCTCTCTCTCTCTCTCTCTCTCTCTCTCTCTCTCTCTCTCTCTCTCTCTCTCTCTCTCTCTCTCTCTCCAAGTTTGCTGTAAGATTACATGTGTCTTGAAAACAGCGTCTACTTAAGATATATCATGGATATTTCCAGACAAAATTACCATAAGAAATAGCCTCATTGTTCAAACAGATAATCAAGACCTTTTACGTGCTTTGATGAAAGCGGCTGGAGTGCAAATTGATGTTAGTCGCATATTTTGTAAGTAAATACACGTAGCCATAGAGTCTTTTCAAAGGTAAAGTCATTTGCTTTACGACCACACGACAGTGCATCGATTGGATTAACCCCGTGCAACATTTTAGAGAGACTTGGTTTTTTCTACTTCACTCCTTGGTTTTTTCTACTTTACTTCTACTTGACTTCACTCTACAGATCTATATTTGAGTTTATAATAAGATTTGCTGGCGCTCGCTTGATGGTCACATATAAACTGAAAATTTCGTTCACAAATTAGAAATAGATTACCTGAATGATGATGATATACTGATAGGAAGCATGTTCACCGCGTCACGTGATATTAAAGAGATGAGCGGTAAAGTGGCCTTAATATCTGGCTTGCTTTGCGAATATATTCTTTTGCGGTCTCTTTGCTGTCGTTCATGTTCCACGAAAGTTCCCGTGAACAAATAAATGCCACTTGCAAGGCATGATGTCTGCAAAGACCCCTTTTAATAACCAACTGAATTTTACTAGCATTGCAAGCTGCAGACTGCCTCACTCTTGCATCCCAATCATATGCCAGGTGACTCAATAAAAATTCATCTATGGGTTTGGCGGGCTATGCAGTTTAGTTCCCTAACTGCAAGGTTATTAAGAAATTTACGTGGTACTAAGTAGAACTTGAAATGTCTAGTGTGTTATAAAATCACTTCCATTTTAAACTTTATTTACCGATAAATGAGGTCTCGGAGAAAGATAGTTGGAAAAACCGCTTTGATGAAATTACCAATCATAAACAGTAATCCACCCAAAAGCATTTCTTGATGCATTGAGAAGCCCTTAGGTAAACAATGGTAACAACCTTTTTACCATTTTCCAGTGGAAACGACAGAGATTTCTACTATCAATCTGCGTAATGTTATAGATTTCAATGCAATTTTTAGAAGGATATACATACATATGCATGCTTACATGGTTCATTGAGTATCTCCACAATAGTTGCGGCTTTTCAACTGGAGTTAAGAATAGACGTTGCCCTGAAATATTACAATCTGTGAAAAAATATGCAATATAAATTTAGCCGTAAAAGAGAAATTAAACATTAAGAAATGCACTGCAAAGTTGAGTTAAGGGCAAAGGCGATCTCTTGCACGCCTCGTTATATCTGCTTTCAGTTTTGTGCAGAATGAAGTCATTGATTTCTGTTATCTTATTTCTGCTGGTAGGTCGTTGAATATGATTTACTCGCAGTGTCTTGAAAGCTATCCCTGATCTATGATGCACTCAACTCCAGTTCTTTACTATTGCGACGAGTACGATTGGCCTCCTTCATTTCAATGCGGTTTGTTGATGGTCAATTCTCGTTGTGAATCGCTTTGAAATTTATTTTCATGGAATCAAACTCTCTTCTTGGAACTGTTGGAAGCCACTTAAAGTTGATAATAACAGTTGAAGATGCCTTCCCGCCAAGCACAAAACTTGCTGCAACTTTCTGCAATCTTTGCAGTTTGTTTATTGGGATGATTGTCAATGGTGACCAAGTATAATCATTAAAATCAACATTGGTCAACACTCAAGCTTTCAGCAAGCAGTTTTCTCAATTTGCAGGTCACCATAACGTAATCTGTCAGTAACACAATAATGTCATGCCAAAAACTTTCCTTTTTTGACGTTTGATCTGATCTGTACCTTGAATACCTGACATTCTTTGTAATTCCTTTTCAATGTAGTCGTTGTTTTTTACAAAAAAGGCTGCCAGAAGAAAAGAAAACAATGCAATGAAAAGTTCCAGAACTAAATATTTTGTTTTTGCACACTTTTTTGGTCAAGTTATGGTCAAGCGCGTTCAAAGGACTTGCCGATCTAAAGTTCACATATGTGTTTCTCGTTTTAAATTGGACCTATGCGTGAAAGGGAGGTGAACTTGAGGGGTTTATCAAAGTATTTCTAGAACTGCTAGGCTAAAATTGCTGTATACCATGCTGTGGAAAAGCAAAGGGACCCTTTTACATTAACTATGGTCAAGTAATATGCTTCCATGATTAGTTATTTAGCTACAAAGGTTTACCAACCATCCCTTCCCAACCCCCCCCCCTCCCCGTGACCGCAATCGGCAATGAACCGACGTTGCCCAGCAGTTGACGTGCCAGGTGCCCCAGAAAAATTTCCCCCCGAAAATTCATAGCACCAAGTGTGTTTGATAAATCAAATAACCCAATCCCAAGGGAAACAGAAATAACGATGTAATTCCATGACCCCCCCTCTTTCTTGGTACATTCAAACTTGACAAAATTTAATGGCTGCTAAATTACAACAACAGGTCCAAATAGAAAACATGCCAGATCATCCCCTTGCTTCTCTCAGAGGTTTTAAGAAATATAGGTTCATGGAAATGTTAGACTCTTTTAATCACATGCAGCAAATGTGCAGCAAATGTGCAAATGTGTGTCATTTTCCTTTGAGCGATGTAAGCGGATAAATTATCTATGGAGATCAATTATCAAGAGCAAACAGAGTATTTGCCCAGCTTTTTCTCAAGTTAACTCAAAATAATATCGTAATCGAACAGCAAACAGACTGCTCCAAATATAAGAACTCGAAATCAGGCAAGGCAAGTGTGGACTTAGCAAATTAAGGCCAATCAGGAAGAAGCTGATATAAGAATAATTTTAAGTTTCATTTTCTAAATTGCAATGAGGCACATAAGATGCACATGCACTCCTGCCGAGAATCGAGCAAGGATCTTCGGACTTCAGAACTTCTGTTGACGTAGAATATCTATCGCCCCACCCACTCAGGTGAAATAAGAATAAAGCACTTCGGCGTTGGTCTTTAATCAAGGATAGTTAGAAATCATCAAATAAACTCATGCAGAAGAAAATGTATATATTTTGCGGAGAAGGAATATGAACAAAACGGCGGCATTGATACACAACTGATGCGCCTCACCACCGATGCCTTAACCATCAGATTGTGCAGTAAAAATTTCACACCTGAACTGTGTTGGAGCCCCAACTTCCCATGTCAATGTCATGACAAAGTCTCGTGGATTCGATTACTGATTCCACTAAATTTTTATCCCTGGGCTTAGCGCGAAAACACCCATCAAACTTATTGATGAAAACTATCTACAATCATGGCACGTTCATTTGCAACAGCAACGGACAAAATGTGACGTGCTATCAATGTGCTACATGCTTTTTACTTACACTAAACCCATAGTCCTGAAGTCCTTAACCCAATCTCCTCCAAGCAGTAATTTCACCATCTTTTATGTAGTCATAAGACCATTAAAAAAAGAAAAGAAATTAATCCTATCAGGCCTAGGGTATTTAACGCTCCAGGAAGACTCTGGAGTGTGATTCAGCCCCGTAATTTATTTCAGTTCTGGACAACTTAGAGCCTTGAGCCCTATGTGTCTTGAACATTATGGGGTAAACCTAAGAATAAACCTATTTTTAGATATGTCACGTGACCTGTCCATGACGTCACAATGCCCCATTTTCAAAGTCAATAGGTTCAGCACTAGAGACTTTCAATCGTTGATCAGTCAGTGAGACTTTGTTTCCATAATGGTCCCAATGGGCGCAGCTAAATAAAGGAAAGTTTGCTGAAAGTTTTAAATTTTCTTTTCTGAACTGCACAGGTCAATGAAAGCGTGCTAATTAGTAAGTGGCTGCAATTAGAATCATGCACGGAGTTATGATCAAGCTAACTGCCATTTCTATAGATTTTGATAGAGGGAAAGTCTCAGGAGAAAGTTATAAAAGTCGCCAAAAATCAGGTGAAGATTTGGAGAACCAGCAAATCTAGCCCTAAAATAGAATGATTTTTTAACTGAAAAGTTTCGTACGCCTCTTTGTGGAGTGGGACAACCCTAAATGATTTCAAAGAGTATATGCAATCTTTGACCAACTACTTTGAGTAGAAAAAGGTTGCGGCCGTGTTCAACTTGCAGTAGTCTCGGTCCGCGGCCAGCGCGCTCACTTTGTGTGCACCCTCCGTTGCTTGATTGCATGCGCATTGGGCAAGCGCGAGGGTCGCATACCTATGCTATTACAGAGGAGGTCGGCCTTTAAGCTACGCAGATATCTGCCTTCGTAAGCAGAAAAAATAAGAAAAGTGTTCGTAGGGAAGTTTTCTTAATTTGGCTTTTTTTGTTATTCACACAGGTGAAGCCAAGATGATGCTCCCTGAAGATCAAACCGATAAAATTGAAAAGCATCTTGTTTTACTGCCAATATGTTGAATCAGGTTCAGTTATTTACCCAGCTTTAATCAGCCATTCCTTTCAGTGAAGATGAAAGATCTCCTGGCAAAATTCCCTTTCGAAACATGCAAAAAAGTTTGCAATGGAATCCTGTGATAAAAGTCATGCATACTAGGGAGCAAACTTTCTCATCTCTCTAGGAGGTTAGCATGAGATTGCTCAAGTCACTGTTGTTTTGCTGGAGTTTTGGTCTAAGGTAAAGGGAGATATTCTTTGATTCTTTGCAAACTTGTTAAGGTTTATCAAAAGGATTTTCTTGAGGAAATCCTTCATATAGTTTGAACGAACTGACTGACTTTAGCCCGAAAAAGTCTTATTGAACATGAGAGATACTACAAATATCATTGCTACTATGCTCAGAGAGCAGTAGCCTTTCAAACTCCAGCCATTTTTCGTTTTCTAATCCGGTAGGACTTTATCAAAGCAATTACTATTCTATGTTTTGCAACCAGGTATTAAGCCTCCTAGATGGTATTCGATACAGATACATAACGATGGCAGAATTTAGTGGAATAGGTATTTCTTTTTGCATGCAAGAGATATGAAACAATGAAACAATGAATATTCTGTTCAGCTAGATTGCTCCACAGTTATGAAGACTGGTGGAGTTTGTATGCAGCATACCTTTGTTCAGGATGCTCCAAATGCAAAATCAGATCATGCCTTTGAAATTTAAATGAAATATTTGCACTTGTTCCTTACTTGAATTTCGGAGCACTTGGATTATTATCATCTCATACTCCAAGACGGTTTTTTTGGTAATTATTTGACAATCATATTACAGTTGGAAATTGAAGAGATGCTGCACATTTAACACGCATGTAAAAACTCCACAACGATGACATTCCCTGTACACAACAAGAGAACCACATTAATTCATCAATCACATTCTCTTTACGTACCTGTGAAAAATTTTGAGAGAAAAAGCCATCAATATTTCAAGGCTATGTCCAATTACGTTTCTAATCAGCTCACCTTTAACCCTAATCCTACCGGGCTTTTTTTGATGTAACATAGCCGGGGGGGGGTGTTTTCCACCCCCCCCCAGTTGAAAAGTGCCTTCCCGAACAGCTATCGCTGCAAGACTTGGCAGAGGCATTAAACAATGCTTTGTTAACAATTATGGTGATTTGGGTGTTTCCAACGCCCATTGTGACGTCACAATGACGTCATAACAAAGACACACTCGAGAAAAATTACACTCTTCTCATTTTTTTAGATAAAAATCCATCAGAAGGAAGCACAAAGCGTTGTTTTAATGCAAATGGTCTCAAAATACATTGAATATGATTCTCCATTAATTTCGATCACATAAACATACCAATAATTACAAACAGTATCAAAAAATGGTCAGAATTTTTCAAAAATCAAAACCAATGCTAACTTTTCGGCAAACCAAGAACTTCAGAAACGCAGAAAAGCATGTTAAAGCTTGTTGAAGATACAAAAATGTCAGAAAACGATCAAGTTTAGAATGGAGAATTCAAAAAAATATTTTCGAAAATTTCTGATGACATCATCAGTAATGGCGTCATCAATGACGTCACACAAAAATAGAGGATACTGACGTAATCAAATTATAAAAATAACTGCAAATTTTGGATTTAATTAATAAATTCTATTAGCTCACAAAGAATTAACCCATTTTCGTTAGTTTTACTGAAAGAAATGACTAAGTAAACCTAACTTCCATCAACCACTCTCCAAATATGGTGTTGTCACGTGACACTTGGCTACCATTTTGAAACTTTTTTCCAAAAATATGTGGCAAACATATAAAAACTAAAAATCAGTGAGTTTATGGATAATTTTTCATAAAACAAAGAAATAGCGATTAAAAAACCATGAGGGGGTGGAAAACACCCCCCCCCACCGGTAGGATTAGGGTTAAATCAATGATGTAGTCTCAAATGCCCCCACACTTCAAGTGTTAAATTTAGCTTGCTCGTGGAATAATATTGAAAATTCTGTTCAATTCAGTCCACTTCAGTTCAGTTCAATTAATTAGAAAGATGACAGCAACAACTACAGTTATTAACATTCCAATATGAATATGGAAACCAGTACCAGCGAATCGCTGAAAGTTGAAAACTACGAAATGCTAAGCTTGAAAGATTATATGTGAAGCAGAAACTCTCTCAGTAGTTAGACTAGTCGAAGAGAGGGTATCCCCTCTGTCAAAACCTGTCAAAAGACCTACTTCATAATTAAATTGAATTCAAGGGAAAAGATGAGATTCCCTGTACTGAGAGAATCTATATCGTATCATTATGTAGCAACTACTTGCACAAAACAATTTCATGCGTTGCTGAGAGCAATGCACGCTCTTGAGATTTAGATTACATTAAACAGAGGCAAGTGATGTTCCTGGAAGAATTTCAAAAGAACTCACGTCATTGTGAAAGTGGTCCATTTCTCAATCAAATTTGAGCAAATTAAGGGTTTAGTGCAAAACAAATTTTTCAGCCGAGTGCAGTTTATATATGAGTTATCAGTTAACAATGATGGTGGATGATGTTAAAGGTTTGTCTACATGTCGTTCAACTTACCACCTACAAGAAATGAATCAACCATAACCCAAACTCCAAGAAAAGCAAGCCAAGAAAAGAACTAAGCAGCTTGTTTTGTTCAAAATATGGATGCAAAGTCTAACAATTTCACTTTATTGAATCCTTCCTCCAGATGCGACTTGGGAAATATTCTCAAAGGTAAATTGACTTTCAGAGTTAGGAATGCAGGAAATCTTTTCTTTCAAAATGGGTTAAGAAGCCAACAGAGAAAGTAAAGAGAACAGCTTAGTTCCTGCCATGCATTCATGCAACAGCAATGCACATCTACTGTTTTAGCTCCGTTTGACTGTGTACAGCTTTATTTGAAGTAAAACAAGGGCAACGTTTATAAAATGAAATTCAAGTTTCTGATGTTGCAAAAAACTGACTTTATGAAGAACAGATTATATGCCTCTGTAAGTGGACTCAATCAAATCAAAATAAATATAAATAGAAATTGTCATCTGTGGCTGCGCAGTGTTTGAAATTTATTCTTCAGGCTGCCGGTTTTTCTCTTTGTCTTTGACGAAAAACCATGCAACTGACGAAAAACCGCGTTACGTTTCATTTGTCGAAAAAGGAAAAATATCATACAATGCAGGGGTCTTTTCGCCTTTATTTAGCACTTATTCCTATTTTTAAAGGAAAAGTTCGGCTTTGGTATAATTGTTGATTATTCAAGAGATTACACTGTTGTGAATGGTGTGTCGTACTTTTTTCAATTTTTTTCTCTTTTAGTCTACTAAGAAGTGCGAAATGACGTCATTTTGTGTGACGTCACTTCATGTTGACCTTAACGAGGCTGCCAAATGTGTTGATTTTATACCACTCACATTGCTAGCCTCCTTATCGTGCCTTCGCACACTCGTACAAAATACAAAATGGCGACGATATTTGGCCTAACTTACGAAGATTTATTAACCAATTTATGAAAGTTGGAGGCATCAAAACTTGGAAAGAACTCACGATTGGCATTCAGCAGTTGGTAAGGTTGCTTTTTAATACTTAATTTAGCAACATTTGCTGACGTCTGTACTTAACCAGCTAACATAAAGATAAATGATGTCATCTTGCTTAGCTTATCACGTAGTCTAGAAACTTGTGCCCAGTTCCTAGGGCCTATGGTGGGCACTTTGTACCGCCTTGTTTCCCCAGAGTTTCAAAAAGCCTAGTCAAGGCAAGGCTAAAGATATTTGAGAATCACTGTAATATTCTTGGGGATTTCCTTATAAACCTTGATCCATACAGCTGATTTTTCTTGCAGCTATATCAATGTCATTTTCAATGTATCATCTTTAATATTACGCATATTGAAAGGATCTCTTTGATTCATGATTCGATCAATAAAATTCAAATTTATCATTTGTATGAAATTAAAAATTCATTAAAAGTCATTGATTGATCATTTATTTTACTACATGTAAGCGTAAATGTTACCCTCAAAGTAATATTTTACTCAAGAGATCTTCGCTCTAGAGGGGTATCGCCCTGGTTGAGGGTAAACGCGTCTTGACCGATTTTAACTCTCTTGCGTCTGTTGCTGACTAACAGTCATTTGGGCCTAGTTAAAACCAAAAAGTTCACAAAAATAGTTTGGTAAAGCCATCTGCTAAATTTTTTCTTGTTTGTGTTTCTTAAAATTCCGTTCACAAACAGAGGGAGCAGTGCACAAAGAAAGTCACCTGAGATGTAATTGTAAGTGTCCGCCATTTTTCCTTTCACATTTTGTTGCACAATTTTCTTTTTTCTTGGTTTCTCGACGTTGTCAAAACTTTCACAACAAACAAATGGCCTCTCACCAAGCTCCGCTTGTCCAGAATAAGTACTTCACGTAACTTCAGAGATATGACATCCGCTTCCGCCACGACTGGCTTCGTTTTGCACGCCGTCAGATAGGCCTAAAGTCGCCCTAGTTGAGGGTACTGTGGTATCTTACTATCTTCCGGTTCTTGAACGAAATCTGCACTGTCAACGCAAGGCAGGCGACTACTATTTGCTGTGAAAGGACATGTTACGGTGCAAAAACAGTTTGTTCTATCAGTGGACTGTAAAAAATGTTTCCCTTAAAATCAAAAGTTGATTTAGGGATCGTTCAGTTCATCGAAGGAGGAAAATTGAAGTCAGCTTGCTTGAAAAGTCTTTCAACGAAAGCGGCAACAAAGGTCAGTGCTTAGGACAACGAAACACAGCAAATGCAACCAGAAAACATTTGATAACAACAAAAACTCTTTAATCGTTGATATGCTGCTAATTTTAACATCAAATTATCTTGAATTTACCTGAAACCATGTGAAAGTTTGGATACCCTCAACCAGAGCGACGTTGGAAAATTAGGCCCTCTCAACCACTATGTTCTCGAGTAGCTCGCTCTTAAAGACAACATCACCAATGACAAACAAATTTTATATCATCAATAGTGAAGAGTTTACGAAGGTGTTTATGGTAAATTTCGTTCTGAAAATTGTTTCGTTGAGAAGGAATATTCGTCCAATGAAGAATACCCTCAATTAGGGCGATACCCCTCTAGCTATCTGGAACCAGATGTCTAAGATGGCTTAAAATGTCTGGCCAGCAGTGCGCACCGCTGGATAAAATTTCCCGGCAACCCTGCGTAAACCTTGAAACTGAGTTTGTGCTGTAAAGTAGTGCAACCGACTTGGCTAGTTTGTCAGTCTCCATTGCATTTGGTCAGTTTTTGTGTAGATTTCCAATATCGATGCTGTTTTGCGAAATTATGCTCCATTTTCATTTGATGTCACCTTGACTTTTATCGGAAACTTGGGAATATTACACAAATTGTATACCCACACGGACATGATACGCAACTTTCATTTACATCATTCGATGCAAAATTGTTTCATTTAACAAACATTTAAAGTTTGCTAAACGTAACTTTGAAGAGAAAGTTTTACTGGAAGTTTGATAACAATCAGCCCTTCATCGAAAAGGAAGCACTCAATCTTTAACCTTTCCTAGCGCATCAATTAGTTGACCAAATATGGCAAACAAGTACATTTCTAGAGTCTGCTCTCAAGATCTTTCTCATCCCTATATTCTATGTGTAAGAATCGTTTGAATCTGAGCGTAACTTACGGTTTCAATAAAACGGCTACCAGTAAAATGTAAAGAAACCACCTCTAAAGCCATAAGTTTGGATATTTCTTAAATTAATACATTCTGTATGGAATGATTTAAATTGGAGCTTGGTATCATTTCCTTGTGGATAGACATGGCCAATGATTTGATCGCTTATGTTTCCATGTTTATAACGGATGTCCCAGAAAAAGTTCCGGCGCTTGATTGAACACAGAGAAAACAGTTTTGAAACTGGCCATTTCTAATAATTATAGTTACACGCTAGACATTTCAGCTTACAATTTTGACATATCGCATGAAGAAATTGACAATCTGAAAATGGAGTTCTGAGCTCTAACAGTTCATGTTCATGTTCAAGGCAAGAATCTCTGGATGAGCAACACAAAACTGGGTTACACTTTCGTTCATTACCTTGACGACGAGCAAGAGTTGTGCACATTGAGCATATTCAGAGCAAGGTCTGAAAAATCGAATCCAATTGGATCTCGGGGGAACATACAAAGTTAGTACTGTTTACCACTCAGTTCAAGCTGCACGAAGCAGATAAAATCAGGGAGATATAGAGAGATATCTCCCTGGATAAAATCACTGTTGCGTGATATGGCACGTCAAACAAAGAACTGTAAGCTTAAAGAAAAGAAACCTTGCAACAATAAAACTCTCGTTTGAAATTCCCAGTTGCCATAATGCAACAATAACAGCAGCAAACGTTTTGCCTCAAGAAAGTCCACGAATTGTCTTCGAGCAGGCGGAATTTCACACAATCAAAAAGCATTTACAGCTAAATTCCCTTCAATTACGAAGCGATGCCTTCTCTTGTGAAGAAAAAATTGCTACCCCCTCGGAAATTCCAATGCTGGAAAATAGCCTTTTCTTTGAATATGCTATGCTAAGTGTGTAGAAACCCTAGAAAAGTTTGGCCGTTGCCTTGGTCTTGAACGCATCGTCGATTAAGTGTTTGTGTTGGTCTTTAAGGGAGTTTCTTTTTGCCACCATGAAGCAAGACGCCTTACAAATCTCTCTGGTTTTGTATTGATCATGAACATGAAGTGCTAGAGTTCGTAATTCCATTTTCATATTACTAAGTTTTACTTACGATACGCCAAACCTTAAGTTGAAATGTCTAGCATGTAGCTAGAGTGATTAGAAATTGTTCGGTTCAAAAACTTTTTCTCTGTTTCCCATCAACGGCGGAACTTTTTTTGGGACAGCCAGTATAAACGTGATCGTGACGTCAAAAGTAAATGATGCAAGATTTTGTAAAACAACATCGATTTTCGGAATCTACATGAAGTAATTACCTAGGACGATGGGAAGTTACAAATACACCATATAAGTTGCATTGGATTACAGTAAAAATACATTTTGAAGGTTCATGCAGAGTGGCTGATAGATTTTGCTAGCAACGTCTGTAATGTGCATTGTGATAAGATGATAAAATGAAACAAAGACAGCCCTTGCTGTCTTTGGTAGAATGAACTCGAGGGACAGAATAGCAAAGGAAATATCCCTGTACGTTGGCCCCAATCAGGACACAAACGTTCAAACATGTACCCGGCTGGGTATGCAACTAAGCAGCTTACTTGCACTGCGAAGCAATGCCTGTGTCCACAGAGTTAACCATAGTTTTTAAAAATTACTCATTCACAAAATCCCTTCAGCTAAATCGAAAACTACGAAAAGAAAGTTTTATTTATTAATGTTATATACAAAAAGAAAAATATCGAGGTCTAATCACATTGCTGATTTTCCAAGGAGTCGTTTTTAATTGACTTTCAGCTAATCAAATATGTTTTCAGTTTTTTTTTTTGATTGGCACAAGGTGGGAAGCTCCCTGCCCTTGTTGAGATTTCATTCCAGACCTTTAAAGCTGAATAGCAAAATCCTTTTAAAGTGTCCTTCTGTAGTCGATTGCTGAAATTCAGCAATCGACTTCAAAAGGACACTTGGTTACTTGGCTGTCTTTAGTTCATGGCTCAAAGCTCCTGCGACGAAGAATCGAAGGCTCACGGTAGAGCTATTCTATTCAACAGGAAATAAAATAAACACTTTAGCACAAAACAGATGGATCCTGTCTTGGAATTCCAATTTCCGAGGAGAGAAACATGCAAGGGAGATCATGCCATAATTTTGATGCTGCAAATATAACATGTAAATATTCTTGCATAACGAAGTGACAAGGTTCAAATCGATGCTGATAAAAATAATCATAAATGACCGTTCATGAAAGAAGAATTTGCATTACATTGAAATAAATGGAGTTATTCATTACCTCCAAGCTTCGTAGGAATTTAAAAGTTCCTGCAAAGATGATTTACTTGGTGTGATATCTTCCGTGTGCAACAAACTATATTCACGCATCAACCACTTATAGAGCAGTACTTGTTGATCTGATCATAAAGCAATAGGAAGCAGGTGGCAATTTGCGTAGCCAACCCAACCATCTATCGTGACCATTTCATGCAAGCAAATGTTTAAAATTTTGGTCAATCCATTCGTTTTAATGCATACATGACACACACCTGTGGATCAATTAACATAAGTGAGGATATGATTGTCTTTCAAAATGCAAAATTAATGCTCATTTTTCAAAGGGCCTAAATAATAAAGAGAGGATTTCTTCTTTTTCACTTCATTTGCTAACATTTATTCATAGCGGCCACATTAGTGAAGACATTACTTTACTATAGGCCGTTTTATTTTTATGATCGTAGTGTGAAACTAAAGCCTTAGCTGACATTTATATCTAAACTACGGAAAAAACTGCAAATTCAGGAATACGCGGAAGAGGGTAACTTGCTCTTCAGCAGAGTTTTCAGAGTACCAAAGGCACTCATTGGATTGATCTCACTGAACACATAGTCTTCGGCACTTGCCTTGCTAAATCTCTTTTAAACACCAATCTGGATCACAAAGAGCATTTGTCAATTCATCAGTTGTAAGTTACACTGTTAGACTATGTGAGACTAAGAAACATGAAGTTTCCATATTCAATCGAATGTCTCAGACATTCCAAAAATACTGTTGGGTTTTTTAACCCTATCAGAACTGGGCAATTTTTTACTTACTTTGTACTGGGGGGGGGCGTTTTTTCGCCCCCTCTTTCTCTCCGAAACTACGAGAGATATAACAATAAGACTTTACTCCCATTGTTCTTTAGACAATTGGCTATTAAAATGTAGCAATGACAATTAATTAGTCACACGTTTCGTTGCTAGGCAACCAAAAAACTAAGGAACATTGGCAATTTTTCCCTCCTTTACAAGAAAAATTCTATTTAATTTACCTCTCATCCAATTTTCTCCAAATCTGTCTCAAATTATAGGAAACATGTTGCAGATTTAAAATACATACTTTTTGAGATATTTTCAGTTTCTATTTTTAGCACAAATAGCTTTTAATTAGCGTTTTGTTCCATGTAAAGGTTTTTTTTAAGTTATTTCTCAGTCTTATCCTTTATCTAGTAAATATGGACTCAGAAGTAATCAAATAAATAAGTTGAAGCAAAAAGACAACAATTTTTCATATCTTACCTTTATTCATTAGAGCAATGACGTCATAAATGTCAATGACGTCATAGATGTTAAATTTTGCTTACGTCAGCAAATATGAACTATGTACATATCAAATGAAACTACTCGTCAAATGCAATCGAATGATGCATGTTTGAGATCAATCGGACAAACGAGACAAAATCTATGGAGGTTTAAAGAATTCTTTTGTTGACTTCTCTCCAAATATGGTATTGCTGTGGTCACGAGATCAGATTTAGAACAATGAAATGTTAAAAATTTAATTGCCAATTAAATTTTACTAAAAGTCACAAAGTTTGGTGATGTAATTAAAGGTCATTTTAGTGCAATGTAGAAAAGTGTGGCGGGGAGGGGGTGAAAAACGCCCCCCAGTACTACAACTGGTGGCCAAAATTAATGAGCCGCCCTCAATAAAACAACAGAATTTGACAACTTCTAAAAAATACGATTCCTATAACAACTATGAACAAAATTTGAAATCAGAATAATGCTTTAAATAATTCTTAAAAGCATAACAATAGTTTTAGATAAAAAGTAAATGTTTCAAATGTATATTTTCTCTTTTAATATCTTGTTGCCCCTCCCTTTGCCTTGATCACAGCTTCGATGCGCTGTGGCATACTGTCTACCAGCTTTTCAAGGTAAGGCAATGGAATCTCTTGCCATGTCACCTTCAACTTTTCCAGCAACTCTTTTCCATTTTGGAACTTTTCTTTGGCAATTTGCCTGGCAAGATGATCCCAAATGTTCTCAATAGGGTTTAAATCAGGGCTGTTACCAGGCCAAGACAAAACTTGAATGTTGTTTGCATCCGTCCACTCTTTTACAGCTTTTGCTGTATGGCAAGGAGCATTATCTTGTAGAAAAATGGCAGGCTGATTACCAAATAGATGTTTCATTGAGGGCACAGCACAATACTTCATTATTTTTAGGTAGTGCTCTGCATTGATATTTCCATCAACTTTGTGGAGCCGTCCCACTCCATTTTTTGCAAAACATCCCCACACCATTATACCGCCTCCTCCATGCTTCATGGTGGTGTTAAGGCACTCAGGTAGGTATTCCTCCCCTGGTCTTCTTCTCACAATGACTGGTCTGTCACTGACCAGACAGAACCTACTTTCATCACTGAACACAACATTATCCCAGGTAAAGTTGCGATGCTCCAAGGCCCATTGCAGGCGCTTCTGTCTTGCTTTTTCAGAAAGAAGTGGTTTCTTCTTTGCTCTGCAGGACTTTAGCCCAGAGTCAAGAAGTCTCCTCCTGATTGTTCTGGAACTCACTTCAAGTCCAATTTCTTCTTTAATTTCCCTGGAAATCTCAATTGAAGACTTCCTCCTATCTTTAAGACTAGCCTGGATAATCTTTCGATCTTCCCTTGAACTTGTCCTTCTCTTTCTCCCCTTCCCCTGTCTATCCTTCACATACCCAGTTTCAGCATACTTCTTAACTATTTCCTGGACTGTTCTTCTTCCAATTCCTAGCCTTTTGGCAACTGAATTCATGCTATGACCCTCCTCATTAAGTACAACGACTCTCATCCTCTCTTGTAAACTGAGTCTTGGTCTTTTTGCCATGGCTGAAAACAAAGGAAAATCCCAAGATCAGCAAAAGCCACACTGATCAGCAGCTATGTTCGCTTTAATACATTGATTGAAACTTGATTAAAACGAAGAAAATTGTTGTAGGAGAGTTAGATAGCATTCTTTTACTAAATTTCATACTAACCTCAACTTTTTGAGCCTGTCAGTGTCCAATAACCAAGAAAAAGTTGCTTTGGCAGACAAATAACCATCCTCAATCAACAACAGGAAGTAACTAACATGATTTCGAGGCAGAGAGGTGAGCAGCTTCATGTAAATCCTCACAATTGAGGGGGGCTTGATAGTGGGCCTAACGTTACTTGTTACTCAAAATTTATGACTGTACACAAAGAAAATACATCAGAAAAACAAGGAAGTGTTGTGAAGCATTAAAACTTAGATTTTTCTTTACCTTAAAGCCATCAGATATCTATTAAAACTCTTTAACATAATTTTTCATTCCCTGTGTGCCAATCAGAACGAAAAATTTGTAGAGATTGAGGAAATTTTCAAGTGGCTCATTAATTTTGGCCACCAGCTGTAATAGGGTTAAAAATTCTTATTAATTTGAGGAGTCAAAAACACTCAGTTAGAGGAGCAATCCTTTGATCTCATTCTTTCTATCGTCATAAGGAAGGCCAACTTATTTCAAAGTGTAGCTTAACTTTCAAGAAATTCCAAATCAGCGAGATTGTTTCAAGGTATTAGCTTACAGGCTAACTGGGGACGATGAAGTATTCAAAAAGCTATCTAACGAGATTATGAAACCTGCTGTAATTGTAAAACTCAACAGAACATTGGCAAGTCAAGCTTGTTTCGAATGTCATACAGCCATCTCTTCCAGTGTTGCAAAGTGATAAGACGATTCTGACAACGTGCCAGGTGAGTCAAAATTAGGCCCCAGTTACACTATACCGGATCGCTATCGGAGCGGAGTGACTTTCGTATCGGATAGGGGTTTCAGTTACACTACGCCGTACCAATCCGATACACAACGCTCCGATTAGGGGAGTGAAAATCACTCCGCTCTGGAGGTGGTATGAAAATCACTCCGGAGTCACTCCGTAGCGAAGCGTTGTAGTGTAATCGCACGAATCCGATATACTCCGCTTTGAAACAATGAAATTCCAGATTAGCAAACAATGAGCTTTGGCGCCAGCCTGCAAAAGCACCCTGCAGTGAAGATCAGAATTGCGTAGGAAAATGGCGTGGGAGCAAGAGAAGCGATATAGTGTAACTGCTACCCCAAATATCACTTCGGAGTGAAAATCACTCCGCTCTGCTCCGCTCCGATAGCAATCCGATATAGTGTAACTCTAGCCTTAGTGTTACAAAACAGTCTTGTGTGGCTTACAGCAGTGGCCATGCCCCCCCATACGAAAATATTGTCAGAAATTTCGGAAATTTTCCGCTCTTGTCGGCAAAATCTAAATTTTATCAATCGATTCTTACATTTCATGTGACTCATCTATACAAAGTGAAATACAACTGAAAGCCCAACTTTTTCAGCCAAGCACCAAAGCTTTTTACCGAAATAGTACACTTTTCAGCGAAGCAGTTAGGTCTGTCATTCTAAAAAGCTCTGATTTTTTTGCAAAAATTATTTTTCCCACTAAGAAGCGGTTTTTCTGGCAAATGTGCAGTTTCTCTTTGAAAAAGTAGGTAGAATGTTCAAAAATTCGAAGGAATGAATTTCGGACCAAAAGATGATACATTTACAGCTTGGTGTACTTGCTTAGACTCAGATGTTTTTTATTGATGGATCGTTCTTCATTTTAGGGATGGGTGACCAGAAGTTTCTAGAAGTAGTTATCCTTGAGATTTGAGGATGATACAAACGATCGCTAAGATAGAGTCAGTTTTAGTTTCGGTGAAGGCATGCTTATGAAAACGCAGATTTATGCTTATGTATGCTGAAGAAAATTATAAGCGCATTTTTTGGAAAAAAATTAAAAATGATCTGATTCTAAGTAATTTTGAAGCAAACCATCTTCCAATTTCCAGCCAATTTCCAAGGAAGACCTGGTTACAATTATTCACTAAAATGGTGTTTCCAACAATCTACAGGTATCGTCATGAAAATTTTTCCCCTGGGCAAGCCCCCAGACCCCCAGTTTTTTCCTCCGCTTCTACCTCGCCTTAGCCTCACTTCCAACACGAATGTCGTCCAAAATGGGTTCCTCTGTACTTTCCCACTAGAAAGTCGTTCCGGAGGTCCGGTGGAATTCCACCGGAAAGCCGGTCCGGTGGCGGAATTCAGCCGGTATAACGGCGGTCACAACGGGTCCACCGGAAATCCGCCGGAACTTCAAATCAGTACCGGCGAATTCCGCCGGAACTTCAATTCAGTGCCGGCGGAATTCCGCCGGAACGTTCTTGTTAACCGGAATCCGGTGGAATACCGGTGGACCATAAAATCTTGCAAAAAACAGTAGAAAGTTGACATGATAAGAACATTTTCAAAGACCATGCAACTTTTTTTAATCAAGGGGATCCTTGGCATATATTTTCCTTTACTTTCGCTTTTTTCTCACACTACTTCGAAGGTAAATATAGCGGGTGAGCCAGAAAAAACAAGGGGCGTTTGGCGGACTAATCACATTTATCCACCCAATTGTCATGAACTAAATTTTCCATGTAGCCAAGAGTATAACGTAGGTCATAAACCTTTCCCATTGAAATTGGTCATTTGATGCATTTGTTAAAAAAGATGTGCTTCGTAGGACTTTGTCTAGCAAACTGGTGAAATCTTTTGCCAAGTCCCTTCCCCATTTTACCTTGGCAAATACAGGTACATGTGGTATTGTCAGGGGAGAATGAAATAGGAGATAGCTAAGATTTTTGGCAGCATAGAAAAATTAGTTCACAATGATCGAGAGGCTCAGTGCGACGCCACAGTCCGAAAATGCCCCACGATTTTCTGGCTCACCCGATATACTCGGTATAAGGATAAGAAAACATTTGTTTGAGTTCCAAAACGAAAATGTTTGAATTGCTTTATGTATACGGTCAGGAAGATCTTGATAACCTCAAAATCTTGATAATTCGGAGAGAGTTCCGACACTGGGTCAAAATCTCAATTCATTTTGAATAAAAAAAAGAAATCAAGATTTGTTTATAAAAGTTACATATATCACGCGATGAGCCTCAAGAAAATGCATGGGGGATACCTGATATAAACTTGAATAGTTAGTTAAAGTCAGTTCGCTTCACAATAGTTCGGTAGAGATGATAGGTACAAATGCTCATTGTCAATGTCCATGAAAATTACTGTATTGTCGATCGCAGCAGCTTTAATAATTTTGCAGCTACCCTGGGTAGATTTCTTTGCACAGACCATGTGTTTTGGTAAACCTAAGCCAGGGCAAGTCGCCAGCTATTGATTTGCTATTGTTTTCGGGAGATTGTTAAGGGGACAATCGCACTGCATCAACAGATCAACACAACAGAGAACTTCGTCTTCCAGCTGGAAAAAACTCCTCACCACACCATAGCTTTCCCCAAATTTTACCACTGCGTTGTTTCTTTGCTTTGACCCTTTATACAGCAATGAATGAACTGCTATTTTGTTCAAATGAATTCTTGGATACTGCAATATTCTCGGTGGTACACTCTTTGCAATGCGCAAATTCAAAAACATGGTGACAGCTTCCACCTCGGTTGCGTTCATTTTCCATGGTATCCCATTCCCAAGGAGTGAAATATTCGTTTCTAAGTTCAGGTTGGTGTTGTCCATTGCAGAGCTGGAAATAAAATGAAAACAGAAATTCTAAAATAAATATATATACATGTATATTCAACAGCTTACGAGCAACCAGGATTTCTCCTTTTTTTCGGTGCACACAAAAACATTTTTAAATTATCACGAAAATCGAGAAAATTAAAATGCGCCACAGCCAAATATATGCAAATGCAAATGTATGTATATACATATTCATGCTCCTATGCTCTTAACATACACATAATGTTCTGAACTGAAAATGATTAGATGCTATGAATATCAATGAATAATTACACTGGTTACAATATCCAGCTCTATTCACTTTCAAAATCATATTGCAAAATAACTTGGACAGACTGAATGTCAACGGGAAACGTCACACCCACTGCAAATTCAAACAGAGTCATTTATTCTGGAACAATAAGATAAGTTAACACCAACTGACAAAGTACGCTCGCTCTTCAATCATTTTTGCTGAGACACCCGGCTTTGTTTCCAGTGGATTAATCAAGAGATGCAGGGATATTTTCTGCATTAGCAAAAGGTGTTCAATTTTCTAAAACGTTTACAAAAAGAAACCACTTTTTATGATTTTGTAGACAAATGGTACGCTACCCTCATATAAGAAACTCCTGTTCGTTTTAACAGCAGATTGAACAGACCGTTTCGAAAGAAACCGGTTTCCATCACGGGCTCTTACTGAATCATTATTCATTACTTCCTTGCAATAATAACCTCACCTATTTTCTTTCACAAGATCAAACAAATCACATGAATAACAAAAGAGAAACATCTCATTTAAAATTAAATGCATACCTCGTATAAGTTTGCGAAAGTCGTTTGGCCAAGTCAGTTGCATCCTTTGATCTACTTGAGCTCTTTTCAACAATTCTTGTCATAGAATTGAGATTCTTCATGACTCCTGATGCAAATGAAACCTATAAATGCGAAGGAATTAACAGTTATTTTATAGAAATACATCTGTAACCTTATATATACAAGTTATAGGGTAAGTTCTAATGGAACAACAAAATCCTCCGAGTCTGTGAAGAGAACTGCATCTGGCTTTTAACTAATGACGGAGGCGAAAAACAACGCCAATGCTGTTGGATCAAGTAAAGTGGACAAATTGGGCAAAGTCAGGAAACTAGGATAAAGTCAAATTTGTAAAAATGTTTTTCCTCCAAATCGCGATTAGAGAGATTGCTATTTTGACAAGGTCATCTCCAGAAAATCGCTCTCCCTCTCCCTCATGTGTCAAAATATTTCAGTGAAACTTTATCAAGTAGCAGATTAGGTAAAGTCAGTCAGTAGTAAGTCATACAGTTTTATTTTCATAAACTTCCACCTTGCTGAGTTATTACAGAAAATCTACTTCTTCTCCTCTGACCAAAATAGTGTTAAAATGAATGAAGTGGAGCTAAGTGGAGTAATTGATAGATTCTTCACTGTTATGGCACTTCGAAATGACTACTGTTCAAAGATATTTGGCAGTTGTAATCCGTTATATTCCCAAATAAACTTTGCCGGAAAAATGTCTCTTTGTCGGAAAATTCTGACCTTTGGCGCCCCCCAAAACTATGCTCCCACGACGCCACTGGCTTACACGCAACAGAGCAGAAACAGTGCAATTTCTAAGAGCACTGAGATCTTTGGCTTAAAGTGGCGCCTGAAGTCGTCATGCTTTGTGAATGAGTTCATTTTTGGTCTCTCATTTCTCCGCATCTTCATGGCCAACGAAAACGGCTGTAAACAAAGAAATGGCATGTGCAAGTTATGCTGGTTGAAAAAGGTCCTTTTCAGCGATGAAAGAAAAATTTTGAAGTCCAGCATCATCATCATCAGCTACGGTGTTCCATCATTTTCTGACAAAACTTGCCTGATAATGCCGCACCAAGTACTTCTATCATTAGCTAATTCCATTAACTTGTTTAGGTCTTTCACGTTCCGCCCTTGGCCTCCAAGAGATCTTTATTGATGAGGGCAAGCCAAAAGAGTTTTGCGAGTTTCAGTTTGCATAAAACTGCAAGGGACCACTAGCAAACCAGAAATTCATCCTATGAAATTTTGGGAAATTCATTAGCCATGGCTAGGGCCCCTAGGGCTGGCCTTAATGTCATAAAAAAAGCCTTGATTTTTGATGAATGAAAGATCTGACATCTAATATGAAACAGAATTTACATAGGAAGAGACAAAAACATTTATGTAAAGGTACTTGGTGGTTGCTTTGCACGCAGCTGAAGCTTCAATAGATCTCAATCAAACCGACCAGTTTCACGAATTAAACGTAGGGTCAATCCAAGAATATCTCCGTTCACTTCACAAAAAAGATCTAGATCGCCATATAGTAAGAGCTGTGTCAAAACATCATTTGAAAGGTTAGCGATTTGCTTAAACGGTCATAATAATTCTTCAATTGCGGCGAGAAAATCTCTTCGTTGATCATAAAAAGGACGACAGAGCAACAAAAAGTGTTCTGTATCCTCAACACCATCGTTTGTTGGGCACATTGGGTTTATGGTATCCCTGAAATTATGCTTGAATTTGTGAAAACGTAGCTTGCTGAGACCAACCCTAAGTGGAGTAAGAAGGGACAAACCTATTGGGTCGTAAATTCCAAAAACAGATTTTGCAGGGGGGCGGATTATTGATAGGAGCTTTTTCTTGAAAACTTTAACTGAGGATGCAAGTCTCAATTCAGGTTCAAGCTAATTCCATTCGGATAAACAGTAGGGATAAAAACTGGACTTGAATTTTGCTGTTCTTGCCCTCAATTGCGGTGTGCCACCAATCGCCCAATGACACCCTGGCTGCGAAGTAGTAGTGACTGATGAAGAGGGGGAATTGGAACTACTGTATGATCAGGGCTAAGATTATTTAAAAAATTATAGAACAATGTAAGGCATCTACTCCATCTTCGGGAGCTTAATGACTCCCAGCCAAGATCTGTGTAAAGTTTTTCGCGAGATGTTCCCCTTCATGATTCAGTTACAGCCAAAGCAGCAGAATACCCCTCCATGATTCAGTTACAGCCAAAGCAGCAGAATACTGAACAGACTCTATTTTTCAATTAAATTAGGTAAAATTATACCGGGTGAGCCAGAAAAAAGTTCCCACTTTTGAAAATTCATAACACCAAGACTACTACATGGATTTGAATCATACAAATTGTAGTTAAAAGTCGAAAGATCAAAGTATTTTTGTGATTTTTTTCGCTGTCCTACCAGCACTACAAATATTGGTAAATTCAACTTTATAAAAATTTCATGGTTGCAAAATCACGGAAAAGGGCCTAAAACATTGATCAAATCTTAAGGATTCTATTCAAATCGAACAATAGGCCATGGGTGTTTTACCTCCCTCAAGAGTTATAAGACATCAATTTTCAAACAAATACGAAAGATTTTCAATGCCAAGGAAAAATTAATGCCTAGAGGATATCTCTCACCCATGAGAAGTTGCATTTCCCTCATTATTGTGTGCGAGAGGTCATTTATGAATTGATCGATGTTTTTGGCCATTTTTCAGTAATCAATCAACCATGAAATTTTTGTAAAGTTGAATTTACCTATATTTGTAGTGCTGGTAGGACAGCGAGAAAAATCACAAAAATACTTTGATCTTTCGGCTTCTAACTAGAATTTGAATGATTCAAATCTGTGAAGTAGCGTTGGTGTTATGAATTTTCAAAAGTGGGAACTTTTTTCTGGCTCATCCGGTATTTTGGCTGAATTCACATACTTTGGCTTGAAAATGGCAAATAACATCACCATAGTCCAGATGGGTTCGAGCATAAAGCTTATATAATTATTAAGGGAATGCCTGGGCAGACATTTGGAGAGAAAATTCAGCAAACCGATGCCCTTCCTTGTTTTAGAGATAGCTGATTTTATATGCGTTGAAAAAGATAGTGTTGAGTCCAGGATAATTCCTAAATGTTTATGTTCATCCACTTTTTTCACTGGCACGTCGATAACAAGGATCACTGGATGATCAATTTCTTTTTTTTCATTTGAAAAAGATAATTCAACAGCTTGCTTTAGGGGATCAGATCAAGGACGAGTTTCCGCTCGTGATTTTCCACATTTTTTATCCCAAACCTTATCTGACATCTAATATGAGACAGAATCTAGTAGTGTATCCTGTAGTCTTAGCTGAATGTTTTGTGTCTTTATGTTTCTGGCCTTGGGGTAGTCGTTGTTTTTTCGCTCCCCCCCCCCGGTTATTTCCCTGTGGTGTTGTCTAGTAGTTTTGGATAGGTATAGTAGAACGTAAGCATTGTTGTAAATTATTTCATATGAATAAAAAAAACTGATTTTACACCTTCAATCAGCCAGCACGTTCTTTGTTATATAAGCATTGGCTATGTTAGGAGGATATCGGCTACAAAGATTAAGTTGCCTCCCATTGACGGAAGTCCTGAGTTTTCGATAAATTTGAAATAAGAATTATGATCGGCAAGGATAGCACGAATTGGGCTGGGGGGCAGGAGCCCCACACAAATTCACTGAGCCCCCTTCTGCGCATGAATTCTTGAAAATTTCTATGCCCAGTCATCACTTCCTTAACTTGTTTGTTATGTTTTAGTGAGTGTAGTCACATTGTAAGCCATTCTGAGAGGCAGTCATTGTCTTTCGCTCCCCATGGTGTCGTCCCTGTAGTGTTGTAAAGTAATTAGGGAAATTTTGTAGAATTTAAGATATGTTGTAAAATCTTTATATGAATAAAAAAAAAAAATAAATCTGAGAGGTCCGTAGAAATCGTTTCGCTTCGCTTGCTGTCGGTACTTGGACAGTTCCCCCCAGCATTTCTTCCCTAGCGCCATCTCTGGGTCGGCGCGTTTCAACATACCTTGGGCATAAAAAAGCTACAACAGTCACTGGTGCCAGTTTTAACAACGCGAGAAAGGACTCAAGGAAGCAAACCGATTGTTCTTAATGAACTTATTGTAACCAAAGATGTTGATATATCTCATTAATCTATCAGCTAAAACATTTGGCATGATAATGTGTGCAAACCATTAGAATCTCATACAAAAATTTCTGTGCAGGTTCTAACGTTTTTACGAGAAAAAATTACGTAACATTTTAGAAATAAAGCAAGCCTCTTTTGTTTATAAATTTATTTAACCAACAATATAATTCGAGGACAGTAACAATAGTTTTTAATGATTAATTCCATGTACCATTTGCTCTTTTTCAGTGGCATTTGTTGCTGCTGCATGTACCCCTGGCTGAAAAGGGTTAAAAGCTCACGATTCTTACAATCTTCGCTGAGTATTTGCATCCAAAACTGATATGAAAGGAACAACAGATATGAGACAACTTGAGTTAGCATGTATCTCATCTCAGCAACGATTGGAAAGAAATGTGCCGGATGACCTAAAAAAAAATTCCGGTCCCGCTCTGGACTCTAAGTAGCCTTCTGAAAACAAGAAAATGGCAAGCATTTTGCTTCAGTAAAAGTTTTTCTTCAACTTGGCAAAAAGTGTCCTTTTATTCAACAAATTTTTGGACGCAATTTGAGTGGCAAAGCAAGTACTTGCCATATTAAACTCAAGTTCCATCATATTAACGAAAGATTAAATATTCCATGCTTTTTTCCCGATTCCAAAAGCAGTTTCTGATCGTAAGTTATGTAGGTTTGAAGTTAGGAGCCTCAAAGGATGGAAATATTCCACTGGTGGTAGGATTGAAATATTCCATATGATATAACTTTTCATCATGTGGTGCTCTTTTCATGAAATTTTGTACACTTGTGTCGGAAGTAGTTGCCCACATTTAGACGCAAAAAAAGTTTGGATTGGAGCACACAAGGAAGACTTATTCCACTTAACGCATCATATTTAACTGTACCAAAAGCATCCACCTCATGAGATTCATCTGTATTGGAAGTCACAAGAGTGGCAAATTTTGTTTTAGTAAGACGTATCAGAGCTGAAAATATTGATTTATTCCCCTTAGAGCCATCAAGGATGCCGTAATTCCAATCAAAAATAGCACATAAGAAACGATCGTATGATTTGCCGTTTAAATCTAAAATCGTATTCCTTCGTTTGAATAACAAAATGAGTCGTTGAAAGAATTCAAAACAATAATAACATGAATTGAGAACAAATTGCCAAAATAATCAGCTCTTCTGGAGCTTTACGGGATGCGTTATTCCAGTTTTTCTTCTAAAGCTTTAACGTTGAATTAGGAATTTCAAATCATACAAGGCTTGGGCTTTGATCATTTGACATTACTAAACTAAGGTACGACCAAAAACTATGTAGAGTTAAAACGTTTTGCGATGCCATTTAGGCTCTGTTTGCTTAATAGTAAAGTTAAGGTCTCTTTCGAAAGAGGAAGAGAAGCGTAATATTCTTAAGAAGCATTTTTGAAATTTAAACCTGCAGAAGGGGGTTGAAATCAAGCCTCAAAAAAAGCAACTCTTAGCCCACGCATCCGTCGAGGTTGAACAATATATGGCTGAAATGCTCTATCTTAGCTGTATCCAAATATGTGCTCCATTTACTTGTTAACTATGTACATTTTCGTTAATATGCGAAGAAATGGCCAAGGGTTAGCAGATTTTGGAAAAGTTGGTTTCCCCAAAATCGGGGGAAGCAACAAGGCGCTACTGCAACGAATAACACGAACTTCATCACAGTAAGACTGTATCGAGCATGGAAGGTTATCTTAAGGGAGTTTAACCGAAAGTCACTTTCTCGTGATCATTGATGATTTCTATGAAAAAATATTCCATTTGAATTTTGAGTTGTTCGGTCAAGCATCTTAGATAACAACTATTTCTTGCAAAAGAACATGAAATGCATCGATTGTAATCTCCCAAGCGGCTAGATTCGCAAATGAGAAACACTGCGCTTCTGCAAAGGTTCTTTCTAAAACTGTAAGCGTACCAAATTTAATTGTTTAGAATCTAAACAAAATATTGTTTGAAAGAAGTCAACAACATTTAGGAAAAAAAGTGAATTTCGACTAAACACTCTTGAGACAATCTTTCATGCTCGGTACAGTCTTTTGGTGTAGTTACGACTTAGTGCTTCCCCCGTTATTGAGAAAACCAAATTTTCCAAAATCTGCTAATCCTTGGCAATTTCTTCGTTTGTAGACAGAACCCTATTGGGTTGACAAATAAACGGAGCATAGATTTGGATACAGCTAAGATAGAGCTTTTCTGCCATATATTTTTCGACCTCGTCGGATGCGTGGGCTAAGAGTTGCTTTTTTGAGGCTTGATTTCAACCCCCTTTTTGCTGCTGCGCATGCGCAGCAGCTATCTATTCGGGATCGAATTTTGGATCGTTGTTTGGTAGGGTTATTTTCAATGCAAACGCAAATAACAATGCTTACCGCGCTGTACCTCAGGACAGGAAGGCTCACGATCACCTCAGGAAGGCTCACGATCATTGCGAGAAGAAGAGGAGGAAATTCACGCGCTCTGGTACGTATAACATCATTTTTTACATCTTATTTCATTCAAAATATGAGGGGTTTCCTATTCATCCGCTCTGTTTTGTTGATCTTGTGCTGTTTTACAGCGGACAGATTTCAGAGGTGGCAGGACCACGTCATCAACGAAGGCCCATGCGTTGCTTTCGCTTTCACTCATAAACACCAGAAACCACTGCTAGCCACTGGTAGGTGGATCAAGAATCAACACTCAAAATTGAGAAGGAAAATTTCAAGGAGCTGTGGTGTTAGACCAAATGATACCTACGTTAGTATTTCAAGTTTCTCCTTGTTTTTTGTTTTGCTCTTGGCAGGAGATGTTGAATTGAACCCAGGACCAACAACTACATCGACCAACAGCCATTCTGAAAATTCAGCTGTGGAGTTGCCTACCTTAGTTGCAAGAGCAAACCTACACCAAGGGGATGCATCTTTCAGTGAAGAATCACGTGGACGACAGTGTGGTTTTATGGCTCTAACCTCACTTGCTTACCACCACCATGAATTGGCAGTTACAAATTGGCAGCCTGAGACACTTGATGAAATTCTGAACATTGGTGATTCCCAGTTCTTGGATGCATTACAAAGAGCACTTATTCCTGATGGCCCAAATTTATCAGTTGAGCAGCTGCCAACAACTGTCTGTTTTGCAACAGCAAATGAAGGTAACAATAACTTGTCCTTTGTAACACCAAGTGTAACTAAACCCATTGTGGTATTGCCACTTATGGCAACAAAAGCCAATACATTGGAAATCCCTATTGAGGCCCCCAACAGTGACTTTCCCATTGTGGAAAGAGAGAGTGAATCACCCCTTGTGGTGATGAACAGTGAATTGCCCATTGTTGCAACAAAAGCTACTGTTGCAAGACCAAAAATTGACATACACAGCAAATTAAATGAATTTGATGATTCAGGTAGCTCAGTTATTTTTGGTGATATTTTTCAAGGCTCTTTCTTTTGTAATACACAAAATGATAATGATTCACCATTCATTCCTTTGCATACATCGCTTCAAAATGTTTTCACAAATGACAACTCTGCAATTTTCATATTAGAAGGGTACATGATATCAATTATTCACAGTCCCAACTCAGGGTTTTATGTTTTTGATTCTCATGCCAGAAATCCTTTGGGCATGCCAGATATGAATGGCAAGGCAGTGCTGTTAAGTTTAAGAAACATATTTTCCTTAGAAAACTACCTACAATTGTTAGCCACTGAAGTCAATGCTACTTTCTTTGAAGCGGTTTCTGTCACTTTCCATAATCTGAATTGTTCCCAGTCACAGGAATTTGCCCTGACCATCAACCCAAGGAAAAGAAAACATCCATCTCAAAACTATTATGAAAGTGAACAGCTACAAAAGTTGAAAGAATCAAATCAATTTGTCTCTAATAACTACAAGAACAAAAGTGAATGTAAAAGACAGCAGCAACCTGCCAAAATGCAATGGTATAAAGCAAATGAAAGTGAATCTATAAGACAAGACCAACTTTTAAGGATGCGATTGTATGAAGCCAAAAGACAGGCAAATGAAACTGAATTTGAAAGGAAACAGCGGCTTGCAAAAAGACAGCAGAATGGAAACAAAAAACCAGCAAAGGAAACTGAACTCAAAAGGAAAGAGCGGCTCTCAAAAAGGCGGCAGAGTAGGGCCAAAAAGCTGGCAAATGAAACTGAATCTGAAAGGATGGAGCGGCTTGCAAAACAGCAGCAGAATACAAACAAAAAACGGGCAAATGAGACTGAATTTGAAACGGAACAGCGGCTTGCAAAACAGCGGCAGATTAATGCCAGAAAGCTTGCAAATGAAACTGAATCTGAAAGGGCACAGAGACTTGCAAGAAATCGGCAGAATAAAGCCACTAAAAAAATTGATGACACAGATTTGCAAATGACAGAGCAACTTCAAAAGCCTAGAATGCAAAAGAATAAGAATCAACATCCAAAACATGATAAGATAAATTACTTGGCAGAATTCAATGTAAGTAATGGTTTCATATATGAACAAGCTTGGGCAAAAATTAACATGAACAGATTTCATGAAACAAGTAGATTTTCATTGAAACAGTGCAAAATTTGTTTTGAGACATGGCCAGTGAAGTCAGTAGCAGTGTCTGAAAACTTTTCCTGTGCACGATGTTCCAGAGATAAGAAACTGCCTAAAAGATTTTCAAAAGAGAATGACATGATTCCATCAAGAGTTCCAAGAGAATTGCAAGGTTTAACTCAGACTGAAGAGATGCTTATTGCATGTGCTCTCCCAATGATGAGTGTTTATGTCAGACCTGGTGGACAAGAGGTTACAGTGGCCATTGTATTAACCTGCCACCCACATAGATCCAAATGTTATGAAGCAATGCCAATATTATCCACAAAACAATCGCAATTGTTCTGGTTGCCGAATGAACATGGAACAAGAACGCGGCAAAAGTAAGATAGCAATAGCAGCATTTGATAAATATTATTTACTTCTAGTGTAAATTTAAATTTCGAAAATTCTGCTTAAGGATATTACGCTTCTCTTCCTCTTTCGAAAGAGACCTCAACTTTTACTATTAAGCATATAGAGCCGAAATGGCATCGAAAACCGTTTGAACTCTACATAGTTTTTGGTCGTACTTTAGTGTAGAAGGCTATAACTTGCTCGTAAGATCAAAATTTTGTTTAAAAAGGAGCTCCAAAGAAGTAAACATTCCGATGAAATCAACGAATTCTAGAAGTTAGAAATGTTTGTCTTTTTCATCGAATATGAACTCCGACCAATGGCAAAAGATAAAATTGAATCGTGGAATCTTTTATCAAAAATCGCTCTCAAACGTCTTCTTAAGCCTCAAGTCACTTAAATTCAGTTAACAAGCATTTTTATCATCTTAAAAAGTTCTTTAACTATTTATGATAAAAATCAACTTTGCTTTTTGGACTTTTCACGGTATTACAACAATATAATTATCTTTCTAAATAATCCAAGGTTATATTTTAATGATAACCGACAGACTAAAATTTTTTTGTCTTTCATTGTGCTTTCCAACGGAATCTTTCATCCTTTGTTGCTCCTCGGACCAGATTTTGAAAATTCAGGTATCTTAGATAGTATTTCAAAGATCAAACATTATCAAAACAATTTTGAGAGGTCCAGAATTGAAAGTTTGTAAACTAAGGTATTTTGGAATATAGAATCCAATGAGATCGAAGATGGCGGTGGCACACGTCGAGGCTAATAGCGAATTGTCAAACGATGCTCTTACACAACCAGAAGGATCTAAAGTGATGAATAAGAAAGAAGCAACGGCGGAAAAACAAAGTAAGCTGGAAGATACAATTATTTCAGAGATTAGAAAACTTCAAAATGCCAAGAAACGTGCCAATTCGACTTCGATAGCTCAGAACCTGACAAAACACTTAGGCCTAGCAGGTAGTGTGATGTCACTGAAACTTAGCGAAATGATTGCCACAGGGAAGATCATAACCAAGATTTATAGAGGAAAAGAAACCTTTCGTTTGCCAAAAGTTCCCACTTGGGGCTTCTCTGACAGTGAACTATCAGAATCAGAAGTTGATGACAACGATGAAGTTTCCGAGGAAGATCAGCAACTCAATCGATCTTGGTCAGACCTAGAACCCCAGCCTGCAACGCCCACCTTTGGAGAAATGGTGACAATCCCGGTCACAGTGTTGAGCAACCTCTCAAAAAGTTTGAATTTGGCAAACGAAATGCTACATAATGAACGTCAAATTACACAGAATCTGTGGAAAGAAATCCAAGATCTGAAACTTAAACTTGTAAATCATAAGGATACAACGACAAGGAACACTGTGAAACCATCGGAAACTCCCTCGAGTATCGTAATAGAAGACTCAGTTATTGGTAACAACCTAACAACAACAGAAATAGCGGCCTAGGCAATGCAAAATCGAACAAGAAAGAATCCAGTAGCGAGCAAAATAGAAATGATCCAAGTCAAACCACGTCGAGAGCTAGAGCTGAGCTCACAAAAAAGAATGTAATAATCGTTGGTGATTCACAATTGCGAAATGTAGATGGTGCAAAGCTATCGAATGAGCACTTCAACGTGACAGTGAAACCAATGCCTGGAGCCAGAATTGCAAGAATGAAGAACGTGAATTATGCTGATGCCGATGTCGTGATTGTACATGCTGGCACGTGTAATTTGAAGAAACAGTCCGACCCTGAAGAATTAGCAGACGAAATTGTATCTACATTGCGCCACATAAAATCCAATGGCAACAAGGCCCAAGTAGCCTTTTCAGGAATCATCAAGCGAAAAGATGACCTTGAGCTGAACGCAAAAGCAATCAAAACAAATGAGATCATCGTCGAGAAGCTAATGTACAGTGGATTCGATTTTATCGACAACAACCAGATAAAATATGGTTACCTTGCCCGCGATGGTTTACACATTAACGATGGAGGTGTAAGGAAATTAGCTGCTAATTTCAGTCACTATATCAGGTATTGCTAGGAATTAATGGGAAATGCTAGTAAAGCAGCCATAAACGATGTAACCAGGCCTAAAAGTAGAAAAGGTGTAAAAATTGCACACCTAAGTATAGTTTCACTCCGAAAAAACAAATTAGAACTGGAGGTACTTGTAAACGACCATAAGTTTGATGTTCTTGGACTCTGTGAAACTAGACTTAATGAGAATGTCCAGGACAGAGAACTACGTATAGATGGTTATGAAATATATAGAAACGACAGGGACACCTCAGGCGGCGGAGTAGCTATGTATGTCAACAACACTCTGTCGCACCACCGTAGAGAGGATATCACCGATCCAAAATTAGAAATATTAGGGATCGAGGTCACGCCTAAGCATGCAAAAGCGTTCGTAATCCTCTGTTGGTATCGCCCTCCAACATCAGATATTGACAATTGTTCATTCGAGGCTCTTGCTAAAATCATAAGAAAAATTGATGCTGAGAGCAAAGAAACAATACTGATTGGAGATACCAACTGTGATTTTAAAAGCCCTAAAGATGGCAACTCAAGGAAACTGAAATTGATTTATTCTGAATTTCAGTTTGAGCAAAAAATTACAGAATACACTAGAGTTGCCACGTACACTAACGCCCAGGGGGAGGCTAAGATCACAAAATCTCTTATTGATCACTACTCTACAAATCGCCCGAACCATATATCTGATTTGTGGAGTAATTAAATCAGGAATCACCGACCACTACGTCATCTATGGAGTTAGGAAACTGCACGCAAAGGGGAGAACAAAAGAGTCCCTATGATAGACTACAAAATATGACCGAATTTCGAAGTCTAAAGAACTATGATAGCGAAGCATTTCTCCAAGATTTACAGAGCGTTGACTTTGAGAGTGCAATCTCCTCCGCCTCAGGGGACCCTAATCAGATGGCAAATACTTTCTACGACCTCTTCCTGTCAATTCTAGATGTGAATGCCCCCTTAAAGAAAAGGAAAGGGATTCAAAGGCGTGCACCAGCTCCATGGCTTTCTGCTAGAATCAGGAAGTTAATGCGTGATAGGGATAAATATAAAGTTTTAGCTGAGAAAGATCATCAGCTGTTGCCTAGATATGAAAAAAACTACGCAACAGGGTCACTGCTGAGCTACACAAATCAGTTAAGACTTATTACCAGGGTTTGATTGATGAGACCTCCAACAATCCTAAGGAAATGTGGAAGTCGGTCAACAAAGTTTTGAATAAGGATAACACGCGAACTTTTCCTTCCTCTGTAACGTACAAGGGTCAAAACTTAGAAAACCCACGTGGAATCTCAGAGGCATTCAACGATCACTTCGTGACTATAGGCCCAAAACTGACCAGTGAAATACAAAGTGAGACTACAGATGATCCACTTCAGTATTTATCTGCAGAGATACCATCTGATACGCCTCCCTTCGTATTCCAAAGGATTGATGAAAATCTTGTTATGAGAGAGATAAACAGGCTAAAATGCTCGAAATCTCCTGGACATGATCAAATTCCGGTTAAAGTGATAAAAGACGTCGTTGAAATATTGTCCAAACCACTGGCAAAAATTTTCAACTCTTCCATGGAAGAGGGGATCTTCCCAGACATCTGGAAACTGGCGATGGTAACTCCTATTTTCAAAAAAGGGCAAAAATCTGACTTGTGTAACTACAGGCCAATTTCTGTACTTTCAGTACTGTCAAAACTGTTCGAGAAAATTGTTCATGACCAAGTTTCGACGTTTATGAAAGATCATGGTCATTTTTCACACTGTCAGCATGGCTTCAGACAGCTCCATAGCACAGTTACGTCACTGCTCAATGTGACAGAGTTGTGGTTCTCCAATATCGACAGAAAAAAGGTAAACATGAGTGTCTTTCTAGATCTTAAAAAGGCCTTTGATACGGTGGACCATGATCTGTTACTGGCAAAGTTAGCTGTCTATGGCATTGTTGGAGGTCCTCATCAATGGTTCTCGTCCTACCTAACGAGGAGAGAACAGTATTGCCAAATAGGTGGTCAAAGGTCCAGTCGTAAGGTTGTAAAACACGGAATACCACAGGGATCGTGCCTTGGGCCACTTTTATTCATCCTTTATGTAAATGATTTTGCTCAGTGTCTGGTTAAGTCTTCCCCAAACATGTATGCAGATGATACCAGTGTAACATGTTCGGCAGAAGATATAGACACACTACACACTTTGCGATGACTTGAGGACCGAACTAACAAATATTTCAGAGTGGATGAGACAAAACAAGCTTAGTCTTAATGCTAACAAATCTGAATTCTTGATTGTTGGCCACAAAAGACAACTTAACGGTATCCATGAACCCGTGCAGCTACTGGTTGATGAGGAACCGATAAGCAGAGTTCAGACAGTGAAATATCTTGGAATAAAGTTCGATGAAAACTTAAGTTGGAACGAACAATATAAAAGCCTTAAATGCAAAGTAAAATGTGGACTATCCTCTATTCGCAAACTTAAGGATATTTTACCCCAATCTAAGTTAGAGCAAGTCTACAGAGCCCTGGTTGAAAGCCACCTGCGATACGGTAATGAACTATGGGGCAGTTTATCTGATACCAAATTAAATCATTTGCAGCGTCTACAAGACAGATCTCGCACATTGATTGAAAGCTCCAATGTAAAGGACGGATGGACGTGCAAATGACTCTCTGTCTCTAACCTTATCAAATATGACAAGGCTGTTATGGCATATAAGGTAATGAATAATCTATGTCCGAACAGCCTTCAAGGAAAATTCACCATGAGATCTCAAATATCTGCTTACGCAACGAGAAACTGCCAAGATATTGATATTCCAAAACGAAACCTAGAATTTTCAAAAAAGAGTTTTCTTTACTCTGGTGCTAAACTGTGGAATGGTATACCTCTTGACATAAGGAATAGCCCCACAGTTATAATAATAATAATAATAATAATAATAATAATAATAATAATAATAATAATAATAATAATAATAATAATAATAATAATAATAATAATAATAATAATAATAATAATAAACGGAAACTAAATCAAACACCGAACTGGAAATCACCAGGATTAGATGGAATACAAGGTTACTGGCTAAAAAACTTTACCAGTTTGCATGAAAGAATTGCAACGCAGCTTAATGAATGTGTCACAACTGGAGACATACCTGAATGGATGGTAGAGAGCAGGACAACATTGATTATGAAAGATCCACGAAAGGGCAATGATGCTGATAACTTTAGACCAATAGCATGCCTCAATTTACTGTGGAAACTGTTAACAGGAATTGTTGCAGATAAAACCTATGACCACCTTGAAGCAAATAACTTATTCCCCAGCGAGCAAAAAGGTGGCAAAAGAAATTCAAAGGGAACGAAAGACCAACTATTAATCGACAAGGCTATCTTGCAGAACTGCAAAAGGCGAAAGACAAATTTAGCAATGGCTTGGATTGACTTTAGAAAGGCATATGACCTGGTTCCCCATAGTTGGATCATAGAATCACTAAAGATGGTTGGAGTGGCCGAAAATATCATAGATATGCTTGGCAGGAGTATGCAGAATTGGAAAACGCACCTTCAAGTAAACAATTCCACTTTAGGAGTAGTAGACATAAACAGAGGAATTTTTCAAGGGGACTCTTTTTCCCCTTTGATTTTTGTCATCACATTGATTCCACTAACAATGACACTCAGAAAAGTCAAACAAGGCTACTACATGAAAAAGGGGGTGTCAAAAGTAAACCACCTACTATTCATGGATGATGTAAAGTTATATGCCTCGAAAAGCGATGAGATCGACTCATTGGTACAGACAGTGAGAGTATGCACCCAAGACCTAGGGATGAAATTTGGCATTAAGAAATGTGCCACCCTTGTTCTAAAGAGAGGAAAAATCAGCTGCTCCGAGGAAATCAACCTTGGAAACAACGAAATAATAGGAGAGGTGGGTACTGATGGATACAAGTATTTGGGTATTGCAGAAAAAGATGGCATATGCCATGAGCAAGTGAAAGAATCAACCAGAAAAGAGCATTTCAAACGTTTGACCAGCCTCTGTAAATCAAAGCTGAATTCAGGGAATTTGTTTCAAGCAATCAACACATGGGCAGTCCCGTTATTGAGATATGGTGCAGGAATTATCAACTGGAACAAAGAAGAAATGGAAGACATGGACAGGAAAACAAGGAAAATGTTATCACGTTACGGTGCCTTGCACCCGAGAGAAGACGTTGAAAGGCTGTACATCAAGCGTAAAGCAGGGGGCAGAGGGTTAATGAGCGTGAAAGATTGTATCATGCTCGAAAAGGCCCAGTTAAGTGAATATGCAATGACAAGCGAAGATCACCTTCTGAAAGAGGTCGCAGTTGAGCTTGACTGTCAAAAGTTTGTGAGCCCAAGGCTGAAAATTGAACTCACCAACGAAAGGAAAAGGAGATGGAAAGAGAAGGCACTTCATGGACAATACTTTCGGGATGTTCAAGATGTAGCTAGTGATCAATCTTGGGACTGGCTGAAGAATGGAAGAATGAAGAGAGAAACAGAAAGCTTGGTGTGTGCCGCACAAGATCAGGCCTTGCATACCAATGCAATCAAGTCAAAAATTTACAAAGAAAATATCAGTCCTTTGTGTCGTTTATGCAACAAACATTCTGAGACCGTAATGCATTTGGTAAGTGGATGTGAAAACCTCGCACAGAAAGATTACAAGAAAAGACATGACAAATTAGGTCTACATATTCATTGGCTACTCTGTTGCAAATATGATATTGAATGCAGCAAGAACTGGTATGAACACAAGGCCAACAGCATAGAAGAAAACGAAAAAACCAAAATTCTTTGGGATGTTACTATCCAGACAGACAGAGTAATTGAGGCAAGAAGACCTGACATCGTGGTTATTGACAAGGCAAACAAAACCTGCCAAATAATTGATATTGCCGTACCTTCAGATCAAAACATTACAAAGAAAGAGAAGGAAAAGATTGATAAGTATGAAGAATTAAAGTTGGAAATCATGAGAATGTGGAGCGTTAAGGCCTGGGTAGTGCCAATCGTCGTTGGAGCCCTTGGTTGTACAACAAAAAAGCTTGAAGAACATTTAAAGAACATTGGACTTCCTCGGATAAATTCAAGCTTACAAATGTCTGCCTTATTAGGAACAGCAAATATCCTGAGGAAAACCCTTGATATCTGAGGCACGCAATGTGCTTGTTGCAAGGAAGAAGAACTCCTTCCATGACTCAGTAAAATTTATTGGAAGTGTATTTGGAATGAAATAATAATAATAATAATAATAATAATAATAATAATAATAATAATAATAATAATAATAATAATAATAATAATAATAATAATAATAATAATGATAATAATAATAATCAATTTATTTAAAGTTGGCGCTAACACAACTATGTACAGTAAATATTAAAAACAATACTATACAAGCTAATCCAAGCCAACTGCTAAAGCTAATACATCTAATGAATATATATATATGATTAAATAAAGAAGATATAAAATACAAGGTATAAAATTTCAAAGCAGAATTAAAAACGTAATATCATAAAAATCCGAGCAGTTTAAAATTTAAAATTCTGGCTCTGGTGTGTCATGGTATCACAAAAATCCAAGTTGTGGTATGAAAGTCCTACATAATCTGCATGTGCAGTCAGTGCCATTCCAGCTTTTAATTTCATTCTTAAACTCATTGATAGATTGAGCATTCCTTATGTGCTGAGGTAGAGATAGCCACAGGCGCTGCCCTCTATATTTGATGGTTTCAGATCCGTAACTTGTTGTTCTTACCATTGGTAGCAAAAATTCATTATTGTTTCTCAGATTATAAGTAACAGTGCGCTCACAGAAGATCTCCCTCATGAAAGGGGGGTTTATGTTTTCCTTAGTTTTGAACATTTCAATCAAAAGAGTTTGCAGGTTCTTAGCATGAATACTAACCGAGTCATCCTTTCCTAGCAGGGTGTTAAAGCTAGATTCATAATCCTTGTATGCGATTCTCAGGGCCCTTTCATGTATTCTATTAATCTTATTATTCAGGTGCCTACTGTGAAACATCCAGACTAATTGACAATATTGAAATTGGCTAATTACAAAGGCTCTCATTAATATTCTTAGTTTATTAGAGTCCATGTATCCAGATGTGCGAGCGAGGGCGAAAAGTTTGTTACCAGCCTTCTTACACAACTTACTGATATGAGTCTCAAAAGTTAGTCTTTTGTCAATCACAACGCCAAGTAACTTTTCCTCTTCCGTATTTCCTATGACAGAGTCTCCTACATTAACTGTGATATGCTGATTAGAATTTCTGCCAAGTATGAGTAAATGACATTTATCTGTGTTCAGTTTCATAAAGTTGTTAGCGAACCATTGGATAATAATGCTTGAATCATTCTCCAACCTTGCAATTACATTATCAAGATTATCATCACATGCATATATGGTAGTATCATCCGCGTAATTGCATATATCTGTATCCTGTATGGAGAGCAACAAGTCATTTATGTAGATGTTAAAGAACAGGGGACCAAGAACCGAGCCTTGTGGAACACCTTGTAGAACCGAGTTCTTACATTTAAAAAGAAACTGAAGGACTACTTGCTACACTAGCATTTAACCCAAAGCACGATCCCTAGGAAGAGCAGCACTTACCACGGTTACATTGCATATTATTTTTGTAGATATAATATAGTACGTTGTTCTTTTTATTTTTTTTTTATTTTTCTTTTTACTATTGTTATTTTTCAAACTATTATCTTGTTGTTATATCAGCTGATAGGGATTTGTGGATAAATATGATTAAATGAAAAATGAAAAAAATGAAAATACGCTCCTCAAAACTGATCCTCAGATTTTTCGAATGGACACTTTTTGCCAAGTTGAAAAAAAAACACTGACTTCAGCGCTTGGTGAAAAGGCTAGCTATCCTTTGATATGCTGCATAATCATTTTAAGCTATGACTATCGCTCAAAAAACCAGATTGACATAAAATTCTTGAGAGATTTCTCATGGTTTGATCAAGTGTCAAAGGAAGTTTTTCAGCCATTCAGCAACGATTGCATTTTCGTTGTATTGAATTTACCGGCACTTTTCTAACTTAAGCCGGTTTTCCACTAGGCGTATTTTTCCGCGCGCAGCGGAGCGGATGTTGTTTCTAAAACAATGCACGCCTACGGAAAAAGATTTTCAATTTCCACTAGAGAAAAAAGACGCCTAAATGAACATAACGATAGGCCTAGACGTTCTTTGAAAATGGACAAACGTCGAAGGTTGCACCTGCTGAGGAAGCTTCAACTTTTGAACCTCTGCTCCCCTACTGCTGTCGAAAGACCAAAAAGCAAATAAAAAGTACAAGGAGTGGTTTACGGTTCGTCAATGATGTCAAGCAAGACAAGAAAAGAGATAATTTAATCTGCTGGTCAATGACATGCCTTTCCTCGCCGTGGCTTCCCCTCTAGTGGAAAACTGATGTCCTGTGTCAGAACTTTCGAGCAATTTGATTGGTTGGCGGCATCGGACGCGGTGGAAAAGTTGAAGTCAATCCGACTTTCAAGTACGTGCGTAGCGGAGCCACTAGACGCTACTATTGTTAGAAATAAACAATGCAAATACAATAGCCGCTCCGCTTTGCGCGGAAAAAAAATCCGCCTGGTGGAAACCCGGCTTTATGAAAGTGCGACAAAAACATATAAAATAGATCCGTCTTTCTGCTGTCAAGTGAAATTCAATTTAATCAAATCAGTCCAGTATTTTAAGGGACTTATATTTCAAAAGTTCTGAGCTTGCTTTTGGGGCACCCGATATTGGAGCTACAAAGCTAGAAATAGTATCTAACAGCAGGAAGCGTAATGCTCTGCTTAATGAAACTAATAATTAAAGGTACTGTAGAACAGACTAACGTTCATTCACACAACAGCTGGTGAGGACAGCTTTGATATGGCAGAGTTGTTCTCTCTTTTAATACTTGCCCTGGTTACAGCAGCCCTTTTATTCCCTTTCCTTGAATTTCACAGATCTCTCCTTGATGACAAGACTAGAGTTGATGACTACAGTACAGATGTAACCTACAGGAGTAGTAATTGTTACAAGTTTCGGAATAGGAAACCAATATATTCAAAATACAAAATCACTATGCGGAAAAAGAGGGTCCAGATATATACTTCTTACTTGGTTCCTTGGGAATATCTTTAAATCACATGCTCCTGAAACTTTCCTACAAGATACAAGATTGATTCAAAGAAATCAATTAACGAACATCGTCTTTGAAATATATGCTATACATAGAGCTAAAACTTTAATATTCGTGCTCTGGGAAATTTTCAATCGAACTATTCAGACTCAAATTTAATCATTCTAAATATTTTCCTTACAGGTGTCGACAATTCATCCATAATTCGCACAAACTCACATTTATATTGTAATCTTAATTCCTTTTTGAAGAAGAAGGCATAGGAATTCTTGAAAGCAAAGGCATACCGACTGCTTTCTTTCACACATCTATTGATCAAAAGATAACACGTGGTTTGGAGTTGGTTTTACTCCCTTTGAAATAATGTTATATCATTGAATTTTAAAAAGCGATTGGTTGCCTTGCTAACTGGCCTTTACAAAACGAAGCAAACAATGTGAGCATCTCTATTACGACATGATTCTAAGTGTGGCACATTCTTTTCCCATTTTCTGCACTTTGACAGCGTGGCGGACAAATCTTTTCTTTTGTCCAAAGATCCCGTGGGGTTGACAGTCACGCTCTGGTCAGATCACAGTTTCTCCTAACATTGACCAATCAGGTGCCGTCGTTGTGTTTACTTCCGCGTTTAGCGGCGAAGCTTAGGCCATTTTTGACCGTTTTGACCACCATCCCGAAAAAAAAAACATTGCACGCTCGGGTAAGGCGATTTTCATCGAAATTTCAAGTGGAGGGGATTCTGCATGCTTTGGACCATAAGCGTTTTCGGCATCGCTATGCGATCGCTAAAATTAGCCGATTTGTGGCATTTTGAAAATCATTGCAGCCATTTTTGCGTAACAAATCCAGCAAAATTTAGCAAAAGGCGAGCACAAACTGATAATTTAAAGTCTATAAACCTACTTCAACTGTTTTGAAGACAAATCCACTACTTTACTGCAATTCCCTCCCAGTTGCGCCACCAAATCGCTCCCATTGCTATGCGCCTTTTTCGATAAACAGTGCCCTTCTCCGAACTCCTGCAACGATTGCAAGTCTGAAGGAGTGGCAGCCGAAAATATCAACCAAAATGTCGCATATATTTTCACAGCCCATACTTCTTGCATCACAAGAGAAGACAGTGTCGTCTTTCAGTCTAGCAGGTACGTGAAATAGAAATGAAATGAAGCTGTGTTTAATCTTCCTACAAATAGCAGCAAGCGGAAGAAACTGACATTTTGTTTTCGTCACGAAAACCATTGAACTGTTTAAAAACTATTTTCAAAACCCTTCATAATCACTTTCACATTTTGTGAGGGTATCATAGAAGACATCTTTAGTCCTCCAGAACGTATTAGGAAATCACCCCTTGGCAGTGAAAGGCAGTGAAACAAAAAAACAGGATCAAAGCAAACATAGATATCAGTGTTACATTTTGTAAACTCATGGAACTACACATGCATTTTTTGAGATACTGAAACTATGATCTGGTATCGATAGCTGCTCAAAATTTTTGTTATTATCTGAGTAAGGAAAGATTCTTAAGGGTTTGCCTCTTGTGCCCTGCTGTGAACTGTTCTAAACAAAGTTTTCGAGGTCACTGTTTGGACATTACTCAACCTTCTGAGTCTTATGACACAGAATTTCTTACAGGCAGTTTCTTACAGATCGTTTTTTGTTTGTTTTCAATTTGTTTTGAGAACGACTCTTACCTTTGGCTGTTCAACGCTCAATCAGAGTTGCACTGCCTTCCCTTCTGCGTTTGTAGCATCTAGGGTAGGGTGGAAGTAATTTGGGTCCAAGAGCAAATTTGGGTCTCTTTCCTTTTTTTTGTTAAAACAGTCGTAAGTTAGGAATTTGATTCATACGGTAGCTCATCGAACGATGAAGTCTATTCTTTCATTCAGGAGCTATATTAGTGGTGTCGAAGAACCATTGGATAATTTCCAGTGCTTCAATTTCGAGACTTTCCCCGGCATGAGCTTTGATAATAATTTGACATCGTAGTAAAGCCTTCCAATCACCACGCCACCGCTACGATTTATTTTTTGTAACAAGTCATTACGGATCTCAAGTTCAATCATTTGGAAAGGTGTCAAAGTTCTTTCATGATTCTTGCGATTCAATAGATTTTATTTCGATAATTTTGCAAGGTGGGAGCGATTTCGGTCCACTGGGGCTTTATTCAACGAGTCGGGCTGTGTAAGAATTGATATTCATTTCATGGCTCTCACATCAAAACAAACATGAAGAAGACGTTGAAACTGAATGAATAAATCGAAAACAGTGTTTGCAGGTACACTTCCGAGCACAATAAACGCAAGGATTTGTTTCTCTTAACTTTCACTTGAGGTAAAAACTTTGTTTACATTTACACGTTGTCAAGAATTGGGCCCTCGGCGTTACAAATGCTGATTTTCTCGAACATACCAAAATTTCCCGCCGATAGTTTGAAATGAGGACAGTAAAAATTGCAAAATATTGTTCAAACTCTAAATTAGAGAACGGGAATAAGTTCCCGAGAACGACCGGTGATTCAATGTATGTAAAACGAAAAAAAGATCGTCAAAATTTGCTACGAATCCGTAAAGGTATTCTGTTTATTTAGAAAGATGCCTTTTTAGGCCCAATGGTCGATGGGGACGAACAAATCTAACCCATTAAATATATGTAAAGATTGAATGTTTTCATTCGGGAATGTGTGGACGGATACATCTTTTATAAATTGTGTATTCTTGCAGCTTTCTCCATTTGGCGCTCCAGCGACAAATCACCTCCCACGCGAAGTGTTTCCCATACTTTTGAAGCAGTGGCCACTGCTTGCACAGTGTTTCCAGTGCGCGCTGTATCGTCGGTCATAATTGTGACGTCACATTTGTCAGTTCAATGTCGCGTTGAAATAGCGAAATCACTCAACTTTGACACACAATTTCTTCAACTTAAACTCATAATCTCCATCTCAAACTTTCACAAAGTTTTTATGACACTATGAACTATCTAAAATCATCAAAAAGTCGAGGACCAAAATTTGGCTGCATAAGGCCTTTAAGGATGTTACGTTTCTCTTCCTCTTTCGAAAGAGACCTTAACTTTTACTGTTAAGCAAATAGAGCCGAAATGGCATCGAAAAACGTTTTAACTCTGCATAGTTTTTGGTCGTACTTTAGTTCCTTTTCGCTTTTGAAGGCGATCCAAGTTGAAAATTTCGATTCATGACCCAATGAGTGTTGAAATCTATACTTTTAGGAGTTGGCTTAAATGGTGTTGAAGATACATTTGATAATTTCCAGTGCTTTCGATTTCCAGATTTTCCCTGGCCTAAACTTTTACCACGATCTGACAGCGTTGAAAACTTCAATTCATGCCAACTTGCGACTTCGTTTCGTCAACAAATCATTATCAGTCTCATGTTCAGTCATTTAGAAAGGTGTTGAAACTTCTTCGCAATGTTCTTGCGATTCGTTAGACTTTACTTTGATTATCACTTTGCAAGTTGGGTTAATTTGAGTCTACTGAGATTTTGTTTCCAGATGCAAGAAGGTGGCAGCCCGGGAGGGGGGGGGGGTATTTGACCAGCTTTTGGACGGGGACGTGCCATCGAGGTTTCAAAAACATACCCGTTCCTCATACCAATTATTCCAAAATGTATACCCGACTTTATATCAATTTTCCGAAAATGCATACCCGACCCTATACAAATCGTGAAAATTGCGAAAATTGATACCGTTCCTTATTAGACTGACGACGTGATTCCTTGTATTCGTTCAACATTTAAATAATCTGATGTTTTAATTTCACTCATACGAAGGACTCACGACCAAACGGATTCTAAGCAGGGACTAAAATCTTACGAACAATCGAACGCCTCCTTTCCTAACTGCGCCTCGTAAACGAAGTTTTAAAGACGGGGGGAGCAACATCGACTCTGATTTGTTATGTTGGCAGTACGTCTCCTGGGAGTGGGCAACATGATGCAATCACGAAGGTAGAACAGGGGGTTGAGTCCAAAGCGGCTGTTCTGTCCTTTTCTGTCCCACACTATTTTGCAAACCTCTTTCTTTTCCTTCGCCTTGGGACTCAAAGAAGATATTCCATAGCTCGTGCAAGCACGAAAGATTTGTATGAAAAAAGATTGATTTGCACTGTCAGTCTCGAAAGACTGCCAATTTGTTTTCACACAAGGTGCTTGCAAGCGCTTCATTGAATCTTTCCAATCGTATCGACTGACCAACTTTTTTTGCGTATGTTGTCGAGTACACGTTTTTTATAAGAAACTGGTTTATAAGAAACTAGTACTAAAATTTCAAGAAACTCTAGTACTATGTCTTATAGTACTAAGAAACTTTTCAAAGTTAAAAGCATAAATATTATAGCAAGTAGATCGCCGAACCTTTATTCTTGAGCAATATTATCTAACCATTTGTGTTTTCAACATAAAAGAACACTGTTTATTCCTTTATGATGTTTTAAATGTCAAGAAACATATTTGCCGCAGTGTTAGCGACTACATTGATAATTCATGCATTCAAAAATAAGAAACCAATTAAGAAACTTTTAGTACCAAAATGGACAAAATTTCATGTGAAATGAAGAAACTTTTAGTACTATGGCCTGATCCAAGTGTCTTATAAAAAACGCGTAGGCTACCGAACTTTAGAACTTTATTGCGGAAAACTGGCCAAGCTTTTGAGTTAAAATTTGGTATGTGTGTCCATGAGCATTTTGTGTGTTTGGTGAAAAGTTTGATTCTGAAGCTAGTAAAATATTTTGAAATGAGCCTTCTCAAAAACCGTGAAGACAGACTCTTTTGTTAAATATGTCTTTCGATTGCCAAGAGTATGAGCAATCCCATACTTTTTACAGAATCTCGATAGCCCGATTGGTTGCAGAGCAATTAAAAAGTTTCTAGAGAGGATCATTTCTGAAAACCGACTTTCCGTGCTCATCAGAGTAGCGTGTTGCAGAGTCATCTTAAATCAAGCCTCCACCACTTCGATGGCACGATCCTTCATTTTGCAAACAAAGCCCGCGAAAGCAGTGAGAATATTTACAAAAGATGCTGATTAAATCAATGATATTTCTTTGCTGAACCCCCCGACACATTCAACTCAAGCCCAGTTTTCTTTCGCTCCAAACAGTAGCATTTTCCTAATCAGCCAATCAAACACTAAGAATTGGCACGTGGTCTAACCTTTTTAAGAAAGTAGTGATCTGATTGGACGTGCCGTGAACACGGCGGACTTGGCCTAATTAGTCCCTGTATTGAAGCGTAAGGACATAAGTCCCTCAACTGAAGCGATAACAACAACAACAACAAGCGTAAGTTAGAGGGACTCATGTAATGCAGTCTAGTTCCTTATACCAAAATCGTGAAAATCGATACCGTTCCTTATACCAAAATCGTGAAAATCGATACCCTTCCCGATGGCACGTCCCCGTACCCAAAATATGTATAGTACCCCCCCCCCCCCGGGGGGGGGGGGGGGTGGCAGTGGCTACCAAATCAAAACTAAAATGGAAATAATAGTGCAAGCAATTGAGGTGTACTCCGAAAATGGTGTAACGTACACATTCCCTTTCATGTTTTAGTGGTTTCAGTGCAAGGCGCAAAGATTCAGTTATTTCTTTTAACTGTTTTCATTTCCATCTTCAAGAATAGGCCTAGGTTTAGCAATATTCGCTGATGGTGGTACGATTCATTTTCAATTTTCTCTGTGAAGGTGTCTTTGGCTGCGAAACTCTGAAAATTCAATCACAGTTATCCATAAAAACATTCTGAAATTTTGTTTTGTTGAATTTACAATACTCCTGATGATATACCGGGTGACCCAGAAGAAAGTGACCCGACGTAATCTGTTATAGAAAAATAGATAAGAAGCCGATGGGAATGCTTCAAACGTTGTTCTGTTGCTAAAAGACCAGCCTACATTATGAGTATTTTTTGCAATTTCTTTCGGCTCGGTAAATTTTGCAAATTAAGGATTTTGAGGAAAAGGGCATGTCAGAAATCCTCAAAAAGTCCTCAAAAACAGGGGATCGATTTACAACCATTTCAGATCTTCAAAACAATGAGGAGCGTGTTTTATTTCAGGCTTGGAACAGGCAACTCATTCGAGAGCTTTCAGAGCAAGTTCATAGTCCCTAGATACCTAAAATATTCTTGTCTCAAGGGACAAGATACTCCTGCTTTTCTGTAAAGAATTCTTGAATTGCATGACGTTCAATTCCTTTGAAATTCAATCAGTTTACAAGGAATGTTTATTCCCAATTCTTAGGTACCTGGGGACCATAAACTTTCTCTGGAAACTTTTGATTGAGTTGCCTATTCCCCCTATTCCAAGCCTGAAATGAAACACATTCTTCACATTGTTTTGAAGATCTGCAATGGCTGTAAATCGATCCCCTGCTTTTGATGAATTTTTGGGATTTCTAGCATGCCCTTTTCCTCAAAATTCTTAATTTGCAAAATCTACTGAAACGAAAAAAAGTGCAAAAAATACTCATAATGTAGGCTAATCTTTTGGCGACAGAACAACGTGGAAGCATTCCGATCGCCTTCTTACTTACCTTTCTATGACAGATTGCGTCGGGACACTTTTTTCTGGGTCACCCGGTAGAAGCTGCTTTTTCGAATAGATCAGAGTGGAAATGATGCGCGCCTGCGCATTTGAAAATCGAAGGCTGGAAGACAACAACCCATGCCATCGAGGAAAAATACTGAATATCTTCGATTCTAAACTGATTCTTTACAGCAATTTATGCACCGAAAGAATTGATAACATGGTACACATCTTACTCATTCTTCTTCTGTCTTTCTTATAACGGCAAAGACATTCATGTAAAAAAAATTTCTTATGCAAAAAGAAGGGGATGAAATGGTTGGTCACATCTCAGCAGCGACAATTTTGAAGGTATTCATGTCACAAAAGTCCCAAAGATAAAGCCGTTTTGAAGTTAATAAGGAATATTATTCTTTCAACTTGTTCTTTCGGGATGCCTCCACCATATATCAAGAGTTTCAGTAAATCCAAGGTTCTTCTTGCTCGCAACACCTAGACAAAATTGAAGTTTCATTAATTCCGAAAGTTTTCAACACCCTGGAAATTCCACAACGATGTTAATTCACAGCAGCGACAAGAGGTTTTCGAAATTGCTTGAAATCACTTCCCAATGGATGAATTCTTGTTCGAATTAGTTGCAAAGTTTGTTTATCCTCTAAATGCAAGAGTTTTGTCACAGACAAAGACTGACCAACATTTGTTCGGAAGACTGGCGATTAGTAAATCCAGAATCCTTGCCTAAAATCATTTCTTTGACGTTTCTAGTCACTGGAGATACTTTAAATCGTCGACGAAACTCGGCTGACTTATAAAGAACTTGAGAATGATGTAAAGGATGTACTCTTGAGTATTTGAAAATCAAAAACGCGAATAGTCTCTAGAAAAGAGTCGGCTTCTCCACATCTTAACCTCAAATTAGGAAAGCCTCGCTCTTACAGAAAGATTGAATTAAGCCATTGCAAACTTGAATCAACGAGTTAAGCTGAGGAAGGGATGAAGAGGGAAGCAACGAAAGGCATGAAGAAACCACGACAAAGACACAGGTATGATATGCATGTACATTTTGTTAAACATAGGTTGTTTCCCTTCCTTTCACCCATGTTTGAACTTTAAACTGATGCAAAATTTAATCAATTTTTCATGTCTTTCCAAATATGTTCAGTTTCTTAAAAGGCATAGTCTATAAAAAGGGAATGTACAATGGGTTCCATAATAGGTTTGTCTATAAATAGAACAAAGAGACACCGCATTTGTATCCTTGGCTGTTCAACTTCAAGTTGAATGAATTATTTTCATTTTTTTTTTACTGTACAGTCTTTAATTTTCCACAAACTCATTAAATTTAGAATAGCATGAAATTCTTTTCTATTGAAACATATTGCATCCTCCATTTTTGTCTTATTCCCTACACAAGTGAACAATAGTTTTGCTGACATTGACCTATGGCACTGTACTGTAAATTACTAAATTTACTTGCCACTAAAAATGTGTAAAGCTGTAAACAACTCTGACGTAAGAGAAATTAAATTGTTTTTCGTAGCTTGGCATTTTGGCGTCGTTTCAGGCAAAATAAGCAGGAAAATGGTACAGTCATTTCCCGGACCTCAATGCAATCCCAGCAAACATGTCACACCAATCAGTGAATCATTAATTAATTCATCCTTGCATCAGTTTCAGCCCCAATACTATATTTCTATTAAGAAAACTAATTATGTGCACGTTCCAGAACAGTTGAATCAAAGCTGAATTCGACAATATGAATATTGCACAAAGCGATAAATATTAGACCACCGTGATCAGAATAGATTTCAAAGAAGCAGTAAAGGTAGCTGCCAGTTGATTAATGTCTTGATGTACCGTTGAATTTTTGACGTCACAATGCCTGCGTCATGAATGTAAATTTTTGCTAGCAAGCTGGGCCTACTAATATCTCTGTAGAAAATAAACAGTATCACAGAAGAAAAGAAAAGTGAAGCGTGCATCGTCCTATCTTTGAAATGTCACATGCTTCGTTCGAGAAAGGCAGCTAGCAAGCATTGACGCCATTATGAAGTAACACCAATTTCAAGAGAATTTGCAAGCAGAGGTGCACATTAACATCAGGCTTTTCCATTAAATGAGACCCTTCGGGAAAACGTTTGAGAAACCTTCTCCTTGGCTTAGCAAAATAGAATATTTTCTTGCGAAAGACAAAACAATTAAAATTAATGAGGGAAAGGAATGAGCAGCCTATCTACCGTATTCCCCGAAGCTGTTTTGATTTGACTTGGAGCGTTCACTGAGATGGTTTAAGTCTTTGGCACAATTGGAATATTGTTGTGATCTTCATTGCTGTGACTTCTTCACTGCTCAGCACAGCAAAGCGACTGTTTTTGCTTTCCATGATTTCTAGGCAGTATCTACAATGTTAGCTTTAGTGGAAACATATATTACTACTTTTCAAGCATGCTATTTGTAGCTAAGTACCCAATTTTTAATGCCATTCGATTACAACCACCGATATCCCACACATGGGAAACCTCGAGTATTTGTAAACAGTTTTATACCTTGAGATCAATCTCTCCACAAAAAACATCTTTTGCTTTGTTTTAGAGCACTTCTCACAATGTTATGATTGCTTGCTTTGCTCCCAACAAGGACAGACTGAGTAATTCTTCGAAAGTGCGTTTGAGAAAATTTCCAAAGTACCAGCATTTCCTTTGGCTTAGAATATCTCTACCAATAAAAAAATTTTAACTGTCGTTATGGACTGACCTTTTGGAGGTATTCAAGTTTTGTGGTGAACCAACTTTTACAAAATATGTAATATTTTTGGTTCTACTCAGTGAATATTTGAGGGTGTCTGACTCCCCCATACCCCATAACGTACAACCCTGTTTGCAACGCAAGATCTATTCAACATGCTGCACTGCACTTTCTTTTTCTGTTCATAGTGGGCATCACAAAGTTTCTGAATGGCCCAGGTGCTCTATGGTAAATTTTCAATGTTTTCAGAATCTCCCGCTGATTTTGTATGATACTGCAACTTTTAGGCGATTTTATCTATATTTTCTTTGAGGAAATGTTTCGAAAATTGTTCTCGATCTTAAAAGTTTATTCTTTTTGGAAAAATCTTGCGTTGTTTGCAAAAGTCAATCATTTCACTCAAGAGAACATGGGAATCGTTCCCCTCCATAACAACTCTTCAGTTGCACTCCCAATTCCAGAGCTGATGCATCTTCGGAAAAGACCAATGAAATTCACAAGCCCAATTTTATCAATTTCTGGTCCTAAGATATTGAAGTGAAGGAATGATGGATAATGCAAGACTCAAGTGTAGTAATTTACAAGATCTAGCAAAAACTGACAGTATGCTGAAATGGTCACTGATTTATTTATGCAGTGAAACAGACTTAACTTGGACTGGCCTTCATTTCGTTGTTTCATGGCCAGATGGGAATTGCATCAGTGATGGTTGGAATTTCATTCAGCGAGGATTAAGCTGACACAGCCCATTCATAATTTCACCGCCTTTCAAAGTTTTAAATGGATGGAAAAGGAATTTTTCTGCCTGCACCTTCCGTGAGATTACTCACCAGTTGTGTGTTGTCTATGCTTTTGATTTAAATCATTGAATCATTTCTTTATCTCATTAGAAATTCGTAACTAAGCATGTGGATTATTCGTCGAGGACTTTCCTGGCTGGATGTTGGTTTGATTTGACGAAATTTTTCTTTGTTTTTCTATTACAGATATATTTTCGTATTTTTAACGGATCATATTTCTTGCAGACCAAACAGGTTAACCATAACATCATCTTGAAACTTAATCAAAATCTTTCACGATTTCCTTACGAATTCCATAACAAACTCCTGTACCTTCGAGAATGAGAACACCTCAAGACAAGATTTTTAAAAATTAAGTTCTTTTCCAGTATTGTGAAACAAAAACCAATACGTGAAAATAGTTGGGAAGGATTGTCTCGACGATGATAAATGGTTCATTGGCTTATGTTTCCTGGTACTGGAGTCTCTAAATTTTGCAGCGAGCTGAAAGAAGAGTTTTTCACAAAGATTTTCTAGGGACAAACTACAAGTATTCTCAAATTTTGATGCCTGCAAAGAAAAAGATAGATATTGCAGCAACAATGACTATGATCTATAAACACCTCAATCAGCAAATAATAGTATTTGTAGGATGTTGTAGTTTTCTTATTTTGTTGCTATAATTTGCATGCCTTTATTATAGTAGTTGTCTGTTGCTCTCTGTGGAACCGTCCGTGTAATTTTGTATCGTTGTATAGTAATAATAGGGGGCCTATCATAGGGGGTCCAAAAGCCGCGAAACCGTGAAAAAATGAGCTGAAAGCCGTAATCCACAGCGAAATTAAGCGCAAAGCCGCAGCCGCTATGGTAAAACATGCCTTTTGGCAAAGTACATAGCCAACTATTCGCCCATAAGAAAAAAGAAACGTGTGTATCACAGTTCCTATGGTTCTCACTCTTTTTCACTGAACGGGCTGCTGTATCGATCTAACCCTTACAAAAATCTTTTGAACTTTGAATGCATATTTTGTGAAAAGGTAGCGATTTTTTTATAAACGAAAATCTCGAGAAAATTTTTAAGATAGCCCCTTCACTAATTTGTCATAGAGTTCATATTTCAGTTAAATAACTACAACTGTTGTCAAGATCTCATTTCTCCTTTGTCTTGTAATCACTATACAATGGATTCATGTCCACGTTTACACGCTGGTGGAAATTGGAATAGATCCGAACATTCGTTCCATTTAAACATGTAATGTTTTAAATATTCAACTGGACTGGGTTGTCGACTTTTCTAACTATTTACTGGATTTGTCAATTTAGTTTGAATAACGGAAGTGCCATTGAATAGAAATAATATCAGTCAATATGAACATGGCTGTTTTCAAATTTCAACGTCGTTCTTGCCCACCGAACTATGCAATAGCTTGTGAACCGTGAATCAACGTTGACCCCTTTCTTAAGTTCCTCCAAGTCACATCCGCATCTTGAAAGCCGTAAACCGTTGCCAATTCACACCGAAAGACGCAAGACGCGTCTTATGCTGAAGCCGCAATCAGTAGAAAAACCACTGCCAAATCCGTAGGCAGCACGTAAAAATAGGGTCGAGGCCGTGAAGCCGCAAACCCATAGTAGGCCCCCAATAATAAGGCATTGAAGGATGTATACATTGTAATACTTTTATCAATATAGAAATAAACTGTTTAGCAGTAACTTTGCTAGGTGTGATATCTGGAACTCAAATAACTAAGAGCCTATGCGTGAAATTTTGTCAATCGTGCTTCACTTATTGACACAAAAAGGATAGTTTGTTACAGCATGACAGGAAGCTGGATTGCCACTTTGGATCTTTGATACCTTGATGCATTGATACACAGATACTTTGATACATTGGTACTTTGATGTTTGATACTTTAGTACTTTGGTACTTTGGTACTTTGGCACTTTGATACTTTGATAATTTGATTTCAAGGAGACAGAAATTATACTCATCCAAAATTGTTTGCGTGAAATTAGAAACAGTTTGGTTTCAGGGACCCTGGAACATATTTTGGCTTTAAGGGGCTTGAAAACATTCCGTGTCTCTAAGAGGGTCTGATGGGGAAGCCCTCAGTAAATTTTTGGAACCACACTCTTTGTTTTGTCTATGAATGTGACTAACGCCCGTTTCCATAGCCAACACACGCCTCGGTAGAGACCACCCAGGTTACTGTCCTGCAGAGAAAGCTGTTCAATACAGCGAAGGCTGTTCATTAGAGTGGAGGCGGTTCTGGAGGGCTAGTATCAGTACAGTCGAAGGATAACATGATGAGAGCTGGGGTACAATATTGAGTAAAGTGGGGCATATTCAGTACAGTTGGGGGTTAAAACCCTCACCTTTCCACCCATCCCCCCTTCCTTTTGCAACCACCAAGTATATGTTCAAAAAGGTATATGTCTTGTGTTGCTTTCATTTGAAATCTCATCGCCTTATTCGGCGCCTTTGCCTTTGTGTAAAGATCATGTTTGAATTTTCCTGAAATTGAGGCCCCTTTCTATCGGATAGGGCAATGGTTTAGCTACATGATACCGGATAGCTTTCTTCGCGTCTTAACTGTCATTCCAGTTAGGCCTTCTGTTTACACCATAGGCAAGCAATCCAGTATTGTTTCTTAATCCTTTGTTCTCAATTCATTGTTTCTCATTGTTCTCAAGGAAAAAAAATGTGGTTGCAAAACGAAACGTATCAGATAGTACCGATAGCACCGGTGGGTACATAACATGCGGATGGACGGGGGTCTGCCGCCCGCTTTTCAGAAAGGTACCCTCTTCTAATTACCGAAAGTTGCCGTCATACCCTCTTTTATGATGAACTTTGGCGGAAAACCACCCATTTTGTGCTATTTTTCGCTAATTTCTGGATACCCCACCCTCGTTTAAGAAAAATCTGCCGAAAGAGGGACCCCTGTTTAGAGAATTTTGGGCCCGAAAATACACCCATATGGGCGGAACATACCCGTACCCTCAACGTGCTATGTACCCCCCCCCCCACTCCCGGGTTCATATCACCTACCAAGCGACCAAGCAAAGTGATTTTCTCTCCGATTTCTGGACGTGTATCGGACACCTCTGGTGTGATGTAAACAGCACCCCTTTCCAATACGAAAGATGCGGCGCCAGGATAGCTATCCGGTATAGTGTAAATGGCACCTGAAATGTCGCATTGGATCTGGTCCACTTGTCAGGTCGTCCGGATTAGCATTTTATATCAAGTCATTTCGTCAATGGCTTGCTATTCCCAATGTGAATATCAATAACTACCAACTGTTAATAAACATTGTTGGAATAGCTTCTTTCTGTTCTAAAATTAATCCTTCCCAGACAAAAATAGACTTAAACGATAAAAGAATAGTTTAGTGCTTTGTTTGTCCCGAAAGAATTAACATTTTGTCAGCAGTCGTCCGCTGTAGTACGAGGGAAATCAGGGGCCAAGAGTATTGATTGCGCCACGTAGAATACCCAAAAAAATAGTACCATGTGCTCTTTGACAGGGCAGCTGGTTTGCTGGGTCGTAGACTTTAGTTGTTTTTTGAAGAAGGAATTGGTTAGTGGCGAGTCGGTAAGGGGAGGATGGGGAGTGGGAAAGTGGGGAGCAGGGACGTAGAAAGCATCTCAAGCTTGGAGGGTGACATTTTAAGAGCACTTTTCCCTCAAGCAAGAGGGGCATTTCCTGATGTCAAAGGCACAATTCTTTGTGCATTGCAAAATCTTTGGCTAATAGGGAATGGGAAGTAGGTAACAATGATTGGACGAAAGTGCTAACATCAGCTCAATCTTGACAAGCATTTCAGTAGTCCTTGGACCTCTTTTGGAAGAGCAACGGTTGTTTCGTATAAAGAAGTGATATTCGTAGCAATTTTAAGTTGGTCCTTTGCATTTGAGACAAGCCAACTGCTGTCCTACTTGTTAATGCTATCAAATTACTGTTGCAAATTGCAGCTGTAAGCTGCGTTGCGGGAACTATCACAAGTTAATTTGCAAGTTGATGAGAGGGGAAAAGGCATTTAGGAATGTGGTTGGAAGATGGCGTTAAACCAGAATATAAGAGACAAGAAATATAAACATACCAAAGCAATTGTTTAAAGAGAGTGAAGAAACGTACTTCCACTTCAAGAAACTCGGAGTACCCTCTGGCTGCCTTTTCATCTATTTACATGGCAGCTTCGATTTCATTTTTGCCATCTGATGCAATTTTCGACAATTGAAGCTTCTCCTGTCTCACTCGGAGCCTCTAGACTAACCAGGTCACTCAGAAACAAGTTTGAAAAACCATGTTTGATTTAAGAAAAGTCAAATAGGATGTATTGAACACCCCCCAGTGACGACCCCGCTGAAACTCTGCCCCGCCAAGGTAAAAGGATGACCCGCCAGGAATGTGTGTTTCCCCGCCAAGTTTGAGTTTAAAGCACTCTCCCCGCCTTGTTTCTGTTGCTTCCCCGTTGAAATTTTTGTTTCCCCGTCAAAAATTATAAAGGTGCCATCACAGATAATAGCCAAAAAGTTTATTTCCCCGCCATGATGTTTTCAATCCCCGCTGAAAAGGTATAGTTTCATAATTTCCCCGCTGTACTTTTAATGTCCGGCGGGGTCGTTACTGTGGGGTGTTATTGACGTTTCATTTTGCAGATAAATGACTAAATTAAGGATTGCTCATTATTTTGCCACGGCATAGAGCTGAAGAGGAATTTATTTGATTTTGAAAATAAATTTCATCCAAATATGAACAAATGGACGATTAGTTTTACCCAACCCCAACCCTAACCAATTATATAATGTAATAAAATTTTAACTTGACTACACATACTGTAATTCATTTAGATGATCTCATATTTTTGAATGAACACAATTCAGACATTCTATTCAAGAGAAATATTGATGCCAATTTTTGCCTGAGATTAGTAAGAACATTTTTGCGTTTTAGTTGTTCCCAAAAAATGGTAAGGAAATAGATAACAGTAATTCCACATCACACTTTTTGCAGAGAAACATTTCTTACCACCTTCATCGTCTAGGATATTTCATTTACCCAACTAATTTCTCTTCGGTTCCTGGACAAGATAAGATACAGCTGGGCTGAAAGATGATTCGATCTGACTTGTTGCTTGTAGTTTAGAAGGTCTCGTTTCACAATATTGTGGCAAAACATGTTAAATGACTTTTTCAGCAAGCTCTTTCTATCATACCTCTCCTAGGGAATCCCCAAAAGTTGGGGCTTTCAGTTAAAGGTAGCATTTTTTTACGACATTTCGTACCTACCAGTGTGCTATTTGGTTTCATCTAAGCACAAGATCTTCCAAAATGTCCATAGAAATCAACTGCATGTAACTGGAATTGGCATGAATCAAATAAAATCGGAATGATAAAGCAACTAGGGACACTTACAATGGTTAGGTGTAAGGGCACCAAGCTGTATTCTCCTTGGTATTTGCCACTGGTAATGCAACCACAATTTTATGAAAACAAGCCTCGATCCTCTTTAATGGATTGGAGAATCATTTCTGGCTATGAACATTTTTATTTCGAAAATCATGCAGAAAACATCGGTGGAAGTTTTTCAAAATAATTCCGGGAAGAGCTTTGAGAATCAAAATAGATACATTTCTAACGAAAAAAATAGGTCTTTCTTCATTCCTTCAAATTCCAAAGGGATCTTCTTTCTGCTGATTTTCATTCCGTAATCGATTGAATCTGCTGTAAATTGTCTTTCACTGTCATTCGTAAAATCAACTCGCAAAAATTCCCGTCAAGATACGACTGCTATAGCAAAACAAATTGCTCGAAGAGTTCCATGATAACAACTGTCTCTAGAAATCCTGCTGAGGTGGACATGGGGTAGTTCGAGGTAGTTTAGCAACGCTTGAAAGCATTTCATGTGCCTGCTGTCTACACCTTCTCGGCGGATGATTCAAAGGGGTGGCGAAGAAGGCCTTGTGTAGATCACCTTAGCAACCATGTAGCATCGCTGACTGCTTCAAGACAGACAGAAATTACCTTTGTCTGTGTTTTTAATGAAAATCAGTGACTAAGACCTATTCTACTCAAACAAATCGAGGGATAATGCAATATAATTAATATATTTGAAATAGTGGCATCACGCTGGAAGTTGCCATATCCCAAACACCCTTTTATATAAAAAAGCTGTACCCAGAGCATGTTCATTCTCGCTGTCCAGCTAACAGGCATGCAAGCGAGGTGGCCGTTGCTAATTGCTACATTTCAAAGCCTTGCATGAGGTGAATGTCGCTCTGTGCTTAGTTTTCTTACCTCAAAGCGTGAAGGCAAACAGCACAGGAACAGTAAGGACACAGTGCTGACTGTCCAAAGCACGGAAAAATGGTAAGTTTGCTTCTCTCTATCTGATGAATGGCATCTTGGCAAAAACAGGATTAAAGAATTGCAAGGGAGACTTGGCCTATTTCCAATTAACCAGAAAACAGAAGCCAAGAGCGTCTGTCTTGTCATTTCAGTTTGACAGTATCTCCAATGCTCTCCCTGATGCCTCAGAACTCTAGAAATTGGATAAAAGATACAGAATTATCACCTTATCCTCAAGGGTCCCGTTGTTGAATTAGAGAGCCAAGGGGTAACGTGGGCTGAAAGCAAGGAATACGCTCCATTTCACCACAATTTTGACAGACGTAATGCTTCATCACAGCAGGGTCAATAATAACTGTAGTATATTTGAAGAGAAATATCTTGGAAAATGTTGAGAGTTGAGTCTACTTATTTACATTTCCAGGAAAAGGTGAAATAGGTAGGCCATCTGACGACGGCGTTTTTGGCAGTACTGTAACTTTTAGCAAGGATGTTGAAGTAAGGCTGGTTCAGAGCGCAGAGTCTAGAGCCTCAACCTAACTACATTATCATCAATGGAAGAGGTGTCATGAACTTGACTTGAAAATAGCTACTTCTACCATTCAAACATTTGATGCTAAGCATCACAACCACACCTTCAGTCCAACTTCACTAAGTAGATTCCGTTGCTTTCCTCTGCCGCCATTTTAGTTCTTAGTTCTTTATAATCAATTCTGAGATTCAGTTGCGTGACTAATATACACCCCTGTCTAAGTAGCCCGGTATATTCGACCCTGGTGATTTTCCCAGTGAAAAACATGGAGCAAACCTTGAGCAAAATCAAACCCCGGACAAGCTGTAAACTTCCCTGGTAAAAACACATCACAAGTGAAGCCTCGGCAGCAAACAGGCGAACCCCGGAGAGGAATTTCATAAATTATTTCCACGTAGAAACAGTTCCCCGCCAACCAATAATTATGCTGTCCTCATTACGTAATTCGAGCTTCCCTGCAAAAATTTGACCATATTTTTCGGCCACTGGGACCTTGGTGAACATTTGAACTCTCGCCAGAGCACTTAGACTGGGTGTTAATATCAAATCAGAGGCATTTGCAGAATACGGTAATTGAGATCAATTTGGCAGTTTCTGTTTACTACTTCGATTATCAAGAACCACTGATGACGACCTGTGAGATGGTGCTACCTTCTCTTCCATCATTCGAGATCGTCATCGTATGCTTCATCTCACGTTTACTTCCCAAATTTGATAAAGATATGTGATTTACAAAAAAGATTGGAATTGTTAGAATAGATATTTCAAATTTGTATCTCCTTTTGATTTTTGAGAAATCTTGATGATATTTTTAGAACACCAAATTACTCACAACGTTTTACTTTTTGCCTGGAATATCACGGCAACAATATTTGTGATCACTTTGTTGAATAGTCTATATGTTAAGCTAATTTTAGAAGGTTAGTCACTTCATCCAAAAATTGAAAGATTTGTTCCCATGAATTCCTCCTTTAAAAGCCTTTAAAAGCGGTTTAAAATTGCAATCAAATTCCCCAACGATTTCTGCTTTACAGAAATAAATTGCTCATGACAGCACGCATGTTTCCCCCCTCGGGAGGACAAATATTCTTCCCACTCCTACTACGTGGTGTGAGACGAGGGTCAAATCACTGATTTTTTTCGTACACCTTTCTTGAAATAACAAAAAAATCACATACAAAAATCACAGAATCACAAATAAATCACTTGCTAAAAGCACAAACATCACAAATCACTGAGAAATTACTGAAAAACCACTCAAAAAATCACTAAAAAATCACTAAAATCTTGAAAAAATCACAGAAGAAAATCATGTGATTTTAAAATCGCAAAAGTCACGTACGCTATTTTGACTAGTGATTTGCCCCTCGGTGTGAGAAAATTTTTCCATCAACTTTTTTCCCAAGAGGATGACGTATGCTAAAGCATGCCGTTGTCATTTTTGTTGGGATGACGTGACGAAACTCTGATTTTCATTCTCACAAGCTTTTGCTTGCTTTTGAGAGAGGCTTCTGCAGAACATTGCTATAGACTTATGGGATTGAAATGACCAACTAAAGCAGGGTAAAATTCTAACTCTAATTAAATATTTTGGCTATTAAATAAGGCCTCTACAACAGTTTTGCATTGTTATTCAAGATCTGTAGTTTTTCAAACACCGTGTGCGTTTATCACTCACTTTGCACAATCATGAAACGTTCTCCCTTCGAAAGTTTTCGTAATCATGCAGGATATGACAGCAATCAATTCGTTACGTATCTTTGATTTGGTTTACAATTAAAATCTTTATGTAGTGTTATGGACATCCAACTTGCAAAAATCTCAAATAATGATGTCAGCCCGTTTATGGCATGCCCCTGTTTTTGTAACGTAGTTCCATTTTGGAGAGTCACGAAACAGTTAACGGGTGCCGTAGAAAGATTCCTTGCTCTTAGAAAAGATCTCCCCAATTCTTTACCTCGATTTCAAAAAGAAACATTCATAAGGACAGTCTCTATTTGAAAGCAGAGATTGTCGCAACGTGCCAGCTAGTCTGGATTCACTCACTGAAATTCGAAACAGGGAACTGTTAAAACAGTTGCTCTCAACAAAGTAAGAGAAAGTCATCGACAAGAGCAGGGTTTTTAGATCTTCATGCTTGCTTGGTCACTGATGGTCACTGTCACTGACTTATGGACTAAATTGCAACTTTAGTCAATGTGAACAATATTGAAACTTTTTCAGCGTACTTAAAACTGGTTTGGCGAGTGGCCTAAGTTATCCCTGACGAATGCACTTTAAGAAATATTCTAATGTTTCAATCTTAGTCCTACTTTGGTTTGTGGGGGGGGGAGGGGGCAAATCCGATGGCTCTTGTAGGAGCTAGGAGACCAATTGTGGTAATGAAACTGTCTAACCTGTTGCAGCTATGTATTATGCAGCTACACTAACCCTATAGCGGTTGGGGTATCTGATACGTTCTATTTTGGTTGGTGGGGGGGGGGTAAAAATGCCCCCTACCTAACTCAGGAATGGTAAAAGGTAGAGCAACCAAATTTGGTTTGTAAATAGCCTCAGGCATGTACCTCCGTAAGTGTAAAAATTAACATAAAATTAGCCATCATGTTTGCTCACATCAGCATTTTCCTTTGTGTGGTCTAGGAAAGCGGCAAAATAGGCCAAAATCAAGAAAATCGCGATAAGATTAAATTTGGAGCACTATTTCAATCCAAACATGATAATCATGATAGAATGCATCAAATAACACCACATTAAAAAACAAATTTGCAAAATATTTGAATTCTGCTCTTTTTTCGCGATGATTGAGATATGAGAATTAGCTATTTTTCTAGGGTCAGTCCCAGAAAAATGTCTTACACTACCTCATTTTTCAAAATATTTCAATGAAACTTTCTGAGAAATTGCAAAATAAGTAGTTGCAAAAAGTCAAGAAGTTTCATGGCTATAAATTTTTTTCTGACAGAGTTATTAAAAAGATTCTACTAAGGGGGAGCCAAGTTTGCCTCCCCCCCAACCAAAATAGGGCTAAAGATCTTATCAAAGTATTTTTGACAAATGAAGGGAAGTTAAACGATTGCTTTTCAATCTAATAGCTCATTTGTGCCAAGCACATCATGTTACTATCTGGGATGGGGTTAACTCCTTCTGAAATGGAGGCACAACAGATTGTCTCATAATTTTCCCATAGTTGTCTCGCTTTTCATCCTAAGTTTGGAGCAACGTCCCACCTCCTTGTACAAAGCCAGCTTCCTCATCTAATCTCTGTAGAGAGCACGGCTAAATAGGCTGGATAAAGTGCAACTCGTGCAGAATCAAAGCTAGCTTCGACTTGTCAAAATAAACATGAGGAATCGAAGCAAAATGTTCGGCAAAAATTTTCATGGTATGTATAGTGTCCAATGAATGAAACTTTTATGCCTGTACTTTGCACGCAAACTCCATAGATCTGAGACTCTTGAAAACTGTTACTACCTTCGTGTTTGGCGAGAAAAGTCATATGAGCATGCCTTCAAAGAACATCTCATGTCATGATATGAAGAATAGCGCGTAGCGAGCGTACCAAAGGGGCCCCTACAGCGTGCGGAGCTCCTTGAGAACATGAGAAATACCATGAATTGCTGTGATTCTATTATGCAGATTAGCTCCTTCTTTGACCAACAGACTACGTATTAAGATTCCGGATGCAACGAAAAGATGTTTCCATCTGTGTTGCTACTCATGTTGGTTCCACATGATCATTTATCCACTTTTTGTTATTAAATGCAGCTTAACTCACCCCCTTCAGTTTCTCAACGGTTTTGGAAGAATTACAAAACTCATCTTTGGTGATGATAGGGGGGGGGGGTGGGGGCTTGAATTTACTTTTTCCTGATTCAATGATCTGGTCGATGAATATATCTGAATATATCCTTGGGTCGAAAAGCAAAATATATATCTGATATATATCAAATCCCGAGTTTCCTTGCTACCCACAGGGCAAACATTGAGCTTTGTGTGAACTAGAGATCACCAGTTGGGGATTCATATGTCAAATTAACAGCATGTAATAGCAGGATTCGACAGTGATCCTAGCAGGGAACGCTCGTAGGAGGCGTCTTATTTTCACTACGGAAGCATAGATATTCTCCTGCAAGCAATGAGAGGTAGCTTCATTGTGTGCTGTTACCAAACAATCTATCTTCTCCTGGGTCGTTCCTCTTCTCAGTGACAATCATCCTTTCATCGCCAGGAAGTAGCTGCTTTGTTTAAGAAACAGTGTTGAAGTCTCCTTTGTACAATACAGCAAATTTTGCAGATACTGCAAAGTTTTGAGAAGGCCGAATACAATTTTTCTGTGGAGGTATTTAACTCTGTTTCACATCACATATCAGCTCAGGCTTCTGAAAGTGCATCTTAAACAACGTGAAATTTCAAAACGTTTGAAAAGAATGGAGTAAGATTCATCTAAAGATGAGAGAAGTTGGGATTGCAGATATGTTTCTTCTCAAAATCTTTAAGCGAATGTTCGGCTATTGCTAGCAATGCTTTCTCGCTTCAAAATGTCAATTAATCGTAATTCTTTACGATGCAATAAAATACCGGTTTTCTCAGAAAAAGCATGCAGATATGGTCCAGCTATGTGACTTTTGCTTTCAACAATGGCTGATACCTTGTTTGTTCATACTGGTGCTTTAAAAGTTGAAACATTGACCTTGAAAGGTCAAATTTGTCTCCACCTCCAAAGAAGAGCTTTGGCTTTTGACCTAAGCAAATTCTTCAAGCACATCGCAGCAGGCGCGCTGTGGCCGGGCAGCAAGGGGGCAGCAAGAGGACATGGCTAACTCTAAACTTTAGATCACCAGATTTTTCAGAAATTTTAAAGGTTCGTCGGAAAGTCACTAACTTTGGGCTTGCGTTAAGTTTATTTGAGGTTTTGTGCATCGCTTTCAGTTTTTCGCACAGGACGTGTTCTTCTTCGATGTCTTCCGGCAGAAATTTTCCAGACATCATCTCTGGTTTTGGCAGTTGTTATACATTATGTACCAGAGCTTTGCAAAAATTCAAAGCAAGGCTTTTTTTAAGTTTGTATGAAGACCTAAAAAGCTCATGGCCTCAGGAGATCAAGTTGATCTAATAAAAGTTAGGTATTAAATGTACATTTGAAGGTAGCACTTGACAATTTAATTTTACGAAATTCTTCAGTATATCAATTTCGAAAACACGGAGAGTTTTTCATGACAGATAGTTATTACTCGTTTTCATCAAAAGTAAGAACCCTAGATTATGCACTTTGCATAGGATATTTTTACTTCAGCCTCAATAGACCTTTTAGCTATTCTACAAAAGAGCCTGGATCGAGCGTTATTTTTCGATTGAGTGGCGTTAGAGCTTCTCTCACAATTGTACACATTCGAAAACTCTACAAAATGTAATGAAATATCGTTCGATCCAGATTCTTTTTTAGAATAGCTAAAAGGTCTATTACGTTCCTTTTTCAATGAAAAATGCTATGGTCAAGGAATATTGAAAGAAATGAAACTATCAGGAAGTTATCGGAGTTATCAAGCTATCTAACGTATACTTCATACAACTACAGTGAAATCCATTCTATTTCTAAGTGAATATGAAGTTTTATCATTAAGATTTCCTAGGAAAGCCTTCTGTTCGTCAAGCACTGCTGCTTCTACCAAAATGAGGCACTTTTCAACGATATTAAAGGTGTGGTCGCAAATGTCTTTCCCGGGGCGAACATCCTACCCACACCATTTTGCCTCCCTTCACTTGTATTTGGCTTAAGCACCCCGAATATGAATTTCCCTCGGACAGGCCTGAGCATTGAGTATCATCCCAAGAGAATTGTCCTCTTCGTGGTTCATATGGACCCAATCACAACATAATACCAATGAAGCCAAAAATTTGCCGTTAGCCACAGGGAGCGTCTCTTAACGGGGAAAAGGGTGAAGCTAACAAATTTGTTTTCAGGAAATCTTGGGGCTCCGGCCCCACTAATGGACAGGCTTCACGACAGCTCTGCATTGCAGTTCATAAAAGCAGAGAAGAGCAAGGAACTGCATAATGGGTGACTCTTAGCAAATTGAATATGGTAGGATTTGATGTCGCTAAAATTTTATCATGTGTTGACTTCAAGAATCGCTCAAGTCAAAATGCAAAAGTACGCAAATTTGAGACGGACGCAAATTTGAGCTTCGAGATTGGATATATCTACTCTCAAAGCACCAGCACCAACAAACGAGGTCGCTATCCATGTTCAAGCTATCGAAGGAAATTTTAAAGAACTGGCCCTTGAGTAAAGCTGAATTCAAACGCTGGATCAGACCACTTCTTTTGTACTCTTTTGGAACACTGGTTAGGAAACTTTGCTACTAAGACAGCTTTACACCACAGTGACCCATTTCTAATATCTTGCAGGAAAGTATCTTGCAATAGCCTCTTGCAAAAGATGTCCCTTCTTGCAATAGCAAGATAGCTAATGGTTGTATCTTGACAGACATTGATGAAACATTATTCTGTTTCGTGCTCTACAAATAATAATCTGCTTCGTAAAATCATTATGGATACCTACAGCCGTAGATGGCTTGGTATGAAATTTAGTGAAAATGATGTTCTAGCAAAAAGTGAGGGTACTTCTCATAGAGCAGCAACTGTTAACACCTAAGTACAGGGTTTATCAAAAAGGGCTACCGGCAGAAAATTTTAGAGTTGTCTGCAACGAATGGTTAGAGTTAAATGAGATAAAGATTTTGGAAAGCCTGACTTATGTCCTCATTTGACATACAAGTTTTTCAAATTACGTCTCTAGGGAATTCGTAAGCAAGAAGAAGGTAAATATATGCCAAGATGAAATAGCACTTTCTTGTATTGTTTTAATTGTATCTTTGTTGGAAGTATAATGCTAACATTGTGAGTCTTTTAATTTGTCTGGCTCTGTAATCAGCACAAGAAACTTGAAGGGTAACACTTGTAAATGACTTATTTATTTAGCAACAAAGTCAATACCGTTATTGATAAAAACGTTTTCGACAAAGACACTCTGTTGGATAGCTTTATGTGCACCCCGATTTTTTAATAGACATTGTTAAAGCTAAACATGTCAGCTTATCTGAGAGATTTGCTAACGAAGGGCTCCTTTATTCAAGACCATTTAAACTTGCTGCTTGCTTTCCAACTCTAACCCTCTGATGACTGAAATAAGCAAAGTGATCTAGAGCACAGTTTGAAATTACACCAAGCGACACAAGTAACGCAATGTCAGAAAGAAGTGCCATCTTATTTTGACATTTATTACTTTCTTATTGCTTGCGAGTTCTCTAGAGACCTAATGTGCAAAAATATACATTTGATGAAAACACAAGGGTTAGCCATTTAGAAAATTACCATCTCATTAATGTCAAACTTCTCGTTGCAGATAAATTAAAATTTATTGGCCTGTAGCTTTTTCTGATGCACCTCGATGTTGCCTAGAATGTAAGGGTGTGTTTGATTGGTAATTCCAAACCTACCAAATTCTGAAAACGGTAGACTTTGCAGAGACTGAAACACAGTTCCCAATAGATCTAATCGGCTAAGGTTTGTTTTACCCATTTCAAGCCATGTGACCATACTCTTGGGAAGTTTCAGTATTATTCTACTTTTTGCATTCATGGCACAACTTTGCATTCAGCACGACATATGCTAGAGAAATCAAAAGGAGTTTTATCAAGAGATTGATCACATGACTTGAAATGGGTGTAAACAAACCTTAGCTGATTTTTTCTATCAAACAAAAAACTTCTTCCAAGTGTTAGGTTTCAGATTCATCCTAGTGAAAGCGAGGTTTCCAGTTGAAAAACACGAAGACGAGTTTGGTGCTTGGCAACAACAAGTAAAGTTACCGATTACCGTAGCGACTCAAGGAAATTCGCCTCGTTTTAATAGTTTCCCAAATGAAACCGAGAATCTCTCCAAAGTCTGCCAAGCACCCTGCCTTTTGGAGCAGGAGGTTCAGCAGGCCTTCGAAACCTGCCAAACCTGCCATTTTTGGAACTGAGGAGTCAATCAAACACCGATTATAAGGCCCCGTCCACACGTATCCGGATATTTTTGAAAACGCATCTTTTTTATCCGTTTTCAAAAAGATTCGCGTCCACACGAGGAGCGTTTTCGAAAATATCCCCGTCCACACGAAGACGCTGCTACATTCAAACTTCGCTGTTCGAACTTCGACAAAAGAAAACAGACAATCAAAATACCCTTTTGTTGTCCCCAAAGATCCGTGCGCATGCTCTGATACGTCGTAAACCGATGCCTTGACTTCAGCGTTTTCGAAAAGCTCCGTTTTCACCCGTCCACACGACAACATGAAAACGGCGTTTTCAGAAAGATCCACTCTGGAGAGCGTTTTCGAAAAGTTTCGTTTTTGGTGACCGAAAACGCCGTCTCCGTGTGGACGCTAACCCAAAACGGATAAAAAAAGATGCGTTTTCAAAAATATCCGGATACGTGTGGACGGGGCCTAAGTCTACCAAATCTACCGTTTTCAGAATCAGTACTAATCAAACACACCCTAAGATAATGCTTTTTGAAAGATACATTATACATGATCGAATCTACAGCTAAAAAGCTTTTCACTTTGCTTGATGCTTAACATACTACAACTAACTTTCAAAGATGAAGATAGATACTGTACATTTTAGGTTAAGTCAAATAATAAATCATCAGGTTTAGCTTAAGAAAGTTATCTCTAAAGTGCCATTCAACGTCAATTTTCTGTATCAATTTGAGATTTTCTGCTTCACCGGATGAAAGTCTCCACTAGACAATTACGCTAACGATGGCAGCTAGGAACTCTTTACCAAGATCCATTGCACTCGAAGTACGAATCTTTGACGATTCCATTGGATTTCAAATAAGGAATACAATGCATCTTGGTAAAAAGTTCCTCGCCACCATCTTTAACGTAATCATCTATTGAGTTTCATAGAATAAGTTGAGCTTTTTCCATTTCATCTTGGTCGCAACTGTAACAATTTGGCAAGGGCTTAAGAAGGTTGAGAGTACTCTCACACGGTTGGCTTTGTTCTTCCTTTGTAGAGATAAGTGGATAGAGGATTTATCAAGAGTCACTTGATACATAAGGACAGTTGTCGATTTCACTAGGCAACCATAAGTTGGCTGGGCATATGCACGTTCCACAACATACCTTCTCTGATCTTGGTGTCACAAATTGTCATTCTGAGGTCATCAACGTAGCTAGGAGCATACTGTACGTTTCAAAAAATGAAGTAAATGATCATAGAAAACGTCATTAGAACATTGAGACTTGCAATGGTCCATTGAGATGAAAGTACGGATAACAAGGTCATGACATTAGATAACAAAAGTTCTTTGCAAAAGTGGCGAGGGCGGGAAATAGATTAACCAATGATAAAACGTTTCAGTGTGCATGGATTGCTGACAATGATTTGCAAGGCGCTCATAATGTCGTTGTGGAGCCATAAAGCCATGCTAACAGGATATTCTTGTCATCAACGAGTTTGTTTTATCAACCTTATTGTTCCTGAGTAAAAGCAATACTTAGCAAAATTGAAAAAGGCATACCTTCCAGATGGTAAGTGACTTAATCTAGCTAGCTTTGATGAAACCCTCTTGACTGTATGAATTATGGGAATGATGAGCAGCAAGATGATCTTTGTCCTGATGTAAGGGTACTATGCAGTTGCTATGAAACGATGACCAAGTATGACAATGCAACGAGAAATCTGCTATTGGCTTTGCTGCTATTTCTACAATGATAGATTTAAAAAAGATTAACTGAAAAAGCACATGCCTCTTCCATACGATGCTTAGAATCAGTGTTCACGAAAAGGTTTCCCTTGCTAGAAAGTCTCTCAAGAACGTAGTCTTTGGTACGAGGATGCATGGTTTCGAAATGGATGAACATGAGGAAACAAATCACATACACATGTCTTTATAAATATTCATGGGCAAACGTCTTCATCTACCTCAATAATGAACAAATGAATCTGTAAAAGAGAAGGGAAAGGTTATGCTCCCTTATTTCCTCTGTCATTTCAATATATCCTGTTTCATAGACTTCCTTATAAGATCAATGATATTTCACAAATTCTAAGGTACCAGCCGAGTGTCCCAAGGAATGCCCCTTTATTTGGTACAAACTCATGATGCAAAGAAGTAAGCAGGAATTACAGCAGTTGCACATTCAACTTTGTAGGTCAAATTTAGAACAAGGCATTTGCCATTTTGCTATGGGTCAATGAGCTCCATTGCGTATTCGAAATGATCTGAATTTAGAAAGTCTAAGCCGTTGACTTAAGCACTTGTAAGTAAACAAAACATGCCTAACTAAGTTCATTCATCGAGGTTTTAAAATCACTGCAGACTTTTCTCATTTGCATGAAGCCATTTAAATAGAAAGAGATCTCATCAAAGGTGACAAAGCTTTGGGTCCAATCTTTGTGAACACATTTTTCGGAGCTCAGAATCTGATAAGTACACAAGGCAACAAAAATATAGTGGTCCAATGTCTAAGTAAAAATGCTTCAAAAACAAAACTGTCTATTTCAAATTAATTTTGATACTTAAACAGTCCATCAAATTTGGAGGCAGGGGAATTTTTTAAACACATTGGAAATTTCCAGTGTTCAGAAAAGCATTAAAGAAGTCACTTCAGTGTTTTGAAATTATCTGTAGCTCTTAGCATTCCACTAGCATGAATGTTCCTAACTTACAACAACACAACTTCTTTTCTGTCATTTCTAGGCTCTATGCATAAAAAAGATATGCAAAAAATTAAAATAGCACTTAATGATAATTGAATAAACAGTGGCACATTCTCCTGAAACAAAGTTGTTTTAGAGAATACAGAGCGTTCATCATCCAGATAAGCAGTGCTTAGGTGAAAAACATTAAATATCTGTCATTGATAAAATACTTTACGCAGTTTCATTTATGAGCATGTTTGAGATCACTTTCCCTTGAACAATGCACGTCAATCTCATCAGTTCAGTTGAAATCATCTGTGATCAACTGCGACCGATTCAACTACTAAAACAATAAATCAGCTGCCTACCGCCATCGATTACTGAAACCTGAAAAAACTATCATGCTGACGAAAGCTCTTTAGCGTCATCAACCTAAAAGTCAGTTATGCGAAGGGATTGTTTGTTTAGCATAGGGATTTGTTTACGACAATTACAACTAGTCGGATAGAAGGAGCATTTAACCCTATCTGAACCGGGCTTTTCTGAGCATCCTCAGGCCGAGGGGGGGGCTAAATTAGCCCCCCCCCCTCAGAGCTCCAAATTGACACGGGCTATAAAGATGAAACTTGGCTATCTTATGTAACTTGATCTGAAAAGTCTGAATATTGTGTTTATTTTACTCTAATTGTTATATTTTCGATGACGTCATCAATTTTCTTTGTTTTTGGCCAAAAATTGTACTCCTACGAATTTTACTGTAAAAACTCACTCGCGTGAAATATTATGCTTGCTTGAAGTTTAATTAACAGATAAAACATCAAAATATCATAAAAACACGAATTTTCGAAAAAATTATGAAATTTGCAACCTTATATTTATTACCTAAATTCATTACATATATGACGTCATCAATGACGTAATATGAAAATAAAACAAAAATAGTAGGTATTTTTGATATTCCCTTATTGATTAATGGTTGCACAGAAAATTTCATCCAGTTATCTCACTTATGTTAAGAATTATCTTAGTTTGAAGTTTCAAAGGGTTTGACCGTAAAACAAACAAGAAATTAAAACTACTCTCTGAAAAAATTATTATATTTCAAAAAATACATGAGATATCTTGACAAAATTTTGGCAGAAGATGTGACAAAGATATTTAGGAAAAGTCAAAAAAAATTATTGGCCTGGGATTTAGAGAAAAAAAGTTACATAGAAAAAACCTGGAGGGGGGGGGCTAATTTAGCCCCCCCGGTCCAGATAGGGTTAAGACAATGTACAGTGTTTGGAATGGTTTTTTGATTTTATCAATGAAATTTGACTTACCTCTCCTCCGTGGAATTTTGTATTTACCAGCTGGAATGACGTAACAAAGGCCTTCAAAATACGATGTGATAAAATCCTTCAAAAACATTCTATATATATAAGCGATGAAGAGTTTTGTTACGCACATTCCTGTTTGTGACACTTTCCCGCACGCAGCTCCTCACGCCTACTGCTTACCTCCAAAAATTTCAGAAAAAAGATGTAAAATAGCTGACGATAAAGGCTTGCCTGTGGTCTAATACTTTTCTTCGTACAGTATCTTGGGGTAATGTCAGGAGGGGTTTTGTACCCAAATTTTAGCAATTCAATTCAACAATAGGCCTTAACCTTCGACCTTTCTTTGTGGATGCTGATGGCAGCCATAGAAATGTGATGGCAGCGTTCAATCTGAGCTAAAAACGAGTTTTGCAGCTGCTTTTTCCAGACACCGAGGGAGTAAAAGCTTGCAAATAGTTGATATTATGTTAGCTGCAGTATCTATCTGGCTTGTGGTAAAGTATTTCGATGCTCACGTTGGATAACAACGAAGTTATTGCCCTATTTTGCAGAGTCTTTCCTCTTGGTTTTGTCGCAGCGCTACAAATTAAGAATCTGCCCTTGTAGTTTTTTCGGTCTTCTGCTTATAAATTTACTGATTACAACGCATAGAACCTTTACTCAATTCTTAATGAAGATTTGGCCCAAGTTACAAAGTGATTTCTCTTCAAACTGATTTTTGACGCTTTTATTAAAGGCCATACACGCATAGCACGAGTTTCTCTGCTTCGGCCAAAATGGCATACAGTACAAATCAGACCTGTGACCCTAAGAGCATTTCCAAATTTTGAATGGATGACTGGCTCAAGGCCAAATCCAAAGAAATCCTGTTTACCCGTATAAAGAAATGTTTGATTGTAAACTGTTCCTTAACCAAGTTTTTTTATCAAAGAAGAGTATGGTTAAAGTTTCACAGCGAGGGAGAGCCTCGGTTATTACAACAGGGGTGACTTGGAAATAACCTCAATCACAGTTCAGCAATTCACTCATCGCTGGGGCTAAGCTAAGTAACATAACTGAGTTGTGCAGAGTCTGAATTTGGCGAAACGATTTTCTTATTTAATGATGAAATAGCTATTTCTTGTCTGCTGTTGAATGACAATAATGCAACTTTAGTAATTTTTTTTTTTTTTTATATTCATCTAAAATTTTACAATACATTTTACATCTACATCCTACTATACTTTCTAATTACTATACAAACTATACAAACACTACAGGGACAGGACCACAAGGAGCAAAGGACAATGACTACCCTGTGGCCATTAACATAAAGACACGCAAATAATAACTAAACAAATACCGACAAAACGCTAAATATACGATTAATTACTCGAATCCGTTTCACATTGGATGTCAGGCCAGCATAGGAGAATGTGCTGAACAACAGGAACCCCGAAAGAGAGAACAACAGCAATAGCAATTGCTATCGCCACTGATCCTCCTCCAGGCCCCCACCCCTCAACACACCGCGCAAATACTTTTTGTTAGCATGGATAAGTTCCCATATTTTGCTTCATGTGCCTAACATCAAATGTGAAACGGACTTACAAAAGAAACGGGAAAAATGTACCTAGTGGCTGTGTGGCGTAAAAAGAAAGTTTGAATAAGTTATCCAAGCCGACCTGTTTTGTGGATGAAATCTAAAGTATGTTCGAGTATATTTCTGTTTACGTCATTAGAAAGTTCTTCATTACCATACAATAAGTATTGAACAAGAACGTTGTTTGGAAGGGTGTCGATTTGGACAAAAGGTCGTAACAATTCCGAAACTCCAGCGAGAAGATCTTGCCGTTGAATGTCAAATGATGGGCAAAGCAACAAAAAATGCTCCGTATCCTCAATGCCATCATTCGTTGGGCACATTGGGTTCACTGTATCCCTAAAATTGTGCTTGAATTTATGAAAATTCAATTTACTAAGACCAACTCTTATTTGTAAAAGATAACTCAAGCCTATTGGATCATGAATACCAAAGACAGACTTTGCACTGGGGCGAATTTTTGACAGAAGCTTTGTTTTAAAAACAGCAACAGAAGGTGCAAGTCTGATTTCTGGATCAACTTTAGTAATGAATTAAGCAAAGCTTACTTCGAGTCCAGTAACTGCCTTTGCTACTCCCCTGATTCATCGCTTTTCCATGATTTCAAAATTATGTAAATAATGATGAAAGGTCCTAGGTCTATTTTTCAACAAGTTAGTAAATGACTTCATCACTATTTCCTTCTATCAGTATCATCTTTTGTGCTACTTGTTTACGAACTCTGAAAGAGAATTCAGCATAAAAGGTCCAACAATGGACAGATTTTCTGCCATTAGATCATTTCTGAAGTCTTTTTACTTATATCATGCATGCAGCCGTTAGCTTGCCAACTCGCAATACTGAAAATCTGCCCCATCACGTAAACTCAGACGTTCTTTTGACCGGACATGAGGACTCTGCGACCCGGGACTTACTACCCCAGATCATACGACAATATGACCCCAGGCCAAAGTTTTATGTATTTGGTTAACAAGACTTTGTTATGATGTATTGATACTTCCATTATTTTCAACGTCAATAGATATGCACATGAGTGACTGGGGATCTGGATGATAATAAAGAAATGTTTGCACTTAAGATATAACTTTCTTACTTCTTTGTTCTTGTTCTAGAAAAATTAGAAAGGCTAGAAAGACTGGAGTAGCCCTATCGGTCGAAATGCTTTATAGCCCTCCATTCTGAGTCTGATACTTTCATGGCCTTCTAACTGAAACATGGAAATTTTGAAGAAGTGCATATTTGTGGATATTCAACATAGATATTCATCCATTCTAATTGTGTTTAGAGGGGCCGGTTTTGCTCACAACAACTGGCTAGCTCATTATGAATACACAGAATTCTACGTGACCAAGAAAACTTTGACACGTACTAATGTCTTGCGTGTTCACTAAACCATCTGTGGTGTAAAATTTTCTTAAGCTATATGTATCAAACTTTGGACCGGGGTCGTATGGTCGAATGGTCGTATAATCGTATGGTCTGGGGTCGTAGGGTCCAGTATCACAGGGTCCGGGGTCGTGTGGTCGTACAGTCCGATTGAAAGGACATATCCCATGACACTGAATCCCTTGAGGCTAAAGGTTACCTATGGGAACCAACAAGATATTCCATATTTCAATAAAATCGCAGTTTATTCATATGAAAAGCTGAATTCTAACATACCATAGTATTTTCTCACAGAGCACCTTATTTCCAATTCCTTACATATCAATGCACAAATCTATTTTATAAGTGTACAGTTAAACAAGAATGTTTCTTTAAAAAAAACTGCTGATAAGAAACTCCATTCTTATATCATCAAAAAATAATAAAAATATAACTTAGCAGCTATTCATTTCATTCATGGAAAGCCTTGGCATAGTTTGACTTATTTTCACTTATTTCCTGTATCATACCATACAGGAAATAAGTATTACTACTGCCTTCGCAGTTTCCTGTATTACTGCGAAGGTACTGGAGCAATTTCTAAATATTGGTAGGCTTCTTTAACAGTGGCAGAAATTGTGGGGATTGGGGACATTGCCCTCAAATTCCGAGGGGCATTTCAACATTTCAAACTTCTTGTACATCTTCCACAAAAGTCATTTTGTTTCCACGAATGTTCCACCAAAATCCGTAAAAATTCTTCTGTTCTGAAAAAATCTCGCACCCTTTTTCGAACGAGTGAAATGCCACTTGTCAAATTCGAGAAGATTAGGAAACTTTATTTAAAAGTCAGAAATCCTTAGGTAAGATCGAAACTGCAATGAAAAGACGAGTCACCGTAGAGGAAGAGAAGAGCTCTTATTAGCAAAAAGCAAAGAAAAAGGATATGCTCAAAAGCATACTGTTCAGCTTTTATTTACACTTTCACTTCTTTAAATTTGAGAAGAAAATGGTCGAAGGGAGAGGCTTTTTTCTCCAAATCTGACCATTCAAAGAATTACCCTAGGAGCCAACTTTCTTTTAGATATTTGAAACGAATCTATGCATGACATGTTTTTATCAATAGGCTCCAGATTTGACCTAAACTGTATGAAGGGAAACAACTATCTGACCCCCCTTTCGAATTCCTGGGTACGTCGCTGGCTTAGAGACAGATGTATCATCTATCTATAGTAGATTTAGAGCATCAATGGTCGGCAGCAATTAAAGAGCCATTGTCACCCAGGGTCCTTTGCAGGCATGTTGTAATGTCAGATTATTTGAAAATAAAACATAGCATACGTAAGCGGAAATATGTATTCACTTTGCAGCAGATGAACTGATGGAGACTGATATCTTTTACTACGCCAAATTTGATTTACAGACTTTCTGAAGATGCAGCCTGTACACAAAAAACTCTAGGTGACAATGGCTCCTCAGGAACTCAGAAAAAAATTGAGGGGACCAACTTTATCATTTGAATGAATTTCAAACAGTGGCCAGGGGCGAAGGGCGCAATTGTCTCATTAATTATTCTGAAACTAAGAGACACGAGGGAGCTCTGAAGCATCTGCTACTGGATTCATGTGCTGAAAACGTAACAATTTTGCTGAGGTTTATGTGAGGCTTATTTGGGAGTAAAGGAATGTTATAGAAAGAGACATGCCTGTTTTTCTCATTTTATGGCGTATAGCATACCACTCTTACTTAGTTACTTGAATTCTTATGAATGACCATAACTGATCTGATTTGATGCAAGGCTGGTAACTTGGCTTTTGTTCAGCAAAATTTGGAAATTTGGCTCGTTTCCCTTATTGTTGGCTTCAAAAATTAACTTTGGCTGTTTGGCTTAATTTTGGCTTCTTTTAAGATTTTTGGTCAATTTTCATTCCATTCACTTCAAACTGGAGTACAGACGATCACAATCTAGGACATTTTTCTTTGCAAGGCAACATCAAAGATACAGGGTTTTCATCGGAGCTACACTATATAGTATGTGAAAACAATGGAATGCAAGTGCCCATTGCTTGAAATAACAATAGAACAATAGGTGGTACAGCAATGGGTCATTGTTTTGAAAGGTTTTGCTTTATCTGGCCCTTTTCCGACCCCTGGTTTGGTTTCGGGGCGGTCCGGAGATCTACCAACCCTGATTTCATGCTGAATTTAAATGGTGGTCAATGAAAGAGTACGGTAACCATAAAAAGCACTCCGCAGGAGCTAGGAATGTTAAAGCGCGAGCGAAGCGAGCGCTTTTACTTCCTAGTATGTGATAAAATCTGCAGTGGACGATAAGGAGACTGGGGAAATCGGTTTGTTCTGGTAAAAGGCGGACCCAAATTTCGTAAATGGCTGCCTCGGAGGTTCTACGAATGGTAGAATTCCCACTACAAACGTTTTTACTTTTAAAAAGTAGGAAACTTTGAGAGACAAGTCCCCAAAAAAGATAGCAGCAAGAATATCCCCTGACTCATGTGCCTCGTAACGAAGGTGAAATCTCATCTCCAACATCTTTCGCGGGAAAGGAAAAGGTATTCGTCATCTCCTTTGGAAGTTGATCGATCAGATCGGAATATTAATGCAAGATAAACAAACGTATTGATGTGGTTCATGGAAATTTCGGGAGGGTTCGTAATGACAAAGTTGTGCCTCTCCGAGTCGTGCAGACTTGAAGAGATAGGAATCCAAAATGATATTTTTGTTCTTACTGGCAGATGGAAGAAAATGAAATGAAGTCATTGTAAGCACGCATTTGTGATGTTTGGGAAAAGTTGGCTTCCAGAGAAAATGAGGACGATTTTTGAAAAATCTAACAAATTCCAAGTCAAGGCTCGGTGGCAGAGGTAAATCGAAATGTTGACTTAAGTTGTTGGCTTGGAATTTTGCTACAAATATCCTCCTTGCAGGAGCATGCGCATGGTCATAAAACAATTGATCTCTACCAACATAAAAGAAACTTCAAAGAACAACGAGCTACAAAAACACATTTTGCTTTATCAATAAGTTGTAATACACAAAGCTTTCTTCAAATAAAGATGCAATTTACTTGCACTAGGATCATCCATGATCAATCAGCTTAGATGAGAATGATCGATCATTTTCAAGGAAAATTACGAGTACCCTCTAACCTTCCCGCCAATACCGTTTGATGCGAGGTCTCCCTTTTTTCAATACCAGCTATACGAGTCGTGGGACATCTTTGCGACTACCTTTCTGAAACTTATTTATCAAAGCTTCGTGTTTCAACCCAGGATTTAATAGGAACAGTTTTGGGGAGGGAAATCCATTATTCGTAGATGCTCCATGGCAGACACTTACGAGGTCTTTGTCCACCATTTACCAGAAAAAAAACCACTCCACCCAGCCTCCTTTTTAATAGACCTTTATACTTCTTAAAAAAGAGGTTTGGATCGAGCGTGCAAATCTGGTAAGTTTGTGAAGGAAAACAAAAGCATGATCCTCGTTCTCAAAATAAACACTGCTAGCTGTGGCAAGGAGTCCCTTCCGATTTTGGATTTCAAAAGGAAACATAACTTGCCAATGTTTGAACTGAATCTTTCCTACTCGCTTGGAGAAAAGTCATCACTGATAGCATACAGCTCAAATCCTTACAGGTTGCTGAAGCACGCAGAAATCATCCAATTTCATGGTAGTCAGCCAATCAAATAGCCCCTTTCTAACCACATGATACGAAATTGGCCGTTCGAAGTGATTTCTTGAGTACCCTCACGAACGTTGAAATGGCTACTAAGTTACAATAATTACATGGAATCTTCTTTGATAAATCAGTAGAAGGGATGCCCCTCTACAGTTTGTAGCGTGCTTGGAAAAATATCTCATTTGGAGCCGAAATTACAGTCATTTTCCTGTTGAAGAATGTTGACATTCGTTCAAACTTCGAAAAAGTCGCTGCAAATATAAGGATAGAAATCTCAGCGATTATGGATGTTGCCCTAAGCAATAACCCAAGCACTCTCCCTTCAATCAGATCTCAGAATTGCAGGTGATTTTCAGCGATTTCTTCCTGAAATGTGATCTGAGCCTAAACTTCTTACCGATTAAAACTCATTCGTTGACCCCAAAGGGCTTAGTTTGTATTCTTGAGCCAAATGATTCACTTACCAACGACTCAATGATCTATTTGACTTCATTTTCCATTTAAATGTCTCCAATTTTCGTTTAAAACATCTAGTCTTGAGCAACTTCTTGCAAATTTGTCTCGTTCCATATTTCCTCTGCAAGCGCCAGTAATCTCCTCAAAAACGTCGTATCGATGAGCTTTGTGCTACAGATAATGCGATTCGATACAGTTCTTACACTGGTAAATAGATATGGCATGCCTGATTTTGCTCCAATCATTCAACTGGAAACAAAAATAATAAAACAGTTCTTGGCTGTTTGGTTCACCAATGAATTGATCTTACACAAAACAACAAAGCTAATTGTTTTGTTGCATTGAAAGTTTACCGCTGTTTTCCTCTTGTTTAGTTGTATTGACTCATGAATAGACTTGACACATTTCTTGCACAAACTTTTTGTTGCTTTGTTGTTTTGTGTCAGATCTATTCATTGGTGAACCAACCAAACAGCCAAAAATGTTTTATCCTTTTGTTTCCATTTGAATGAATTGAGCAAACTTAGGCATGCCATATCTATTTACGAGTGTAAGAACTGTATCTGATCGCATTATCTGTAGCACAAAGCCTATCCATGCGATATTTTTGAGGCGATTACTGGCGCTTGCAGAGAAAATATGGAACGAGCCACATTTGCAAGCAGTTGCTCAAGACTAGCTGTTTTAAACGAAATTTGGAGACATTTAAATGGAAAATGAAGTCAGATAGATCATTGAATCGTTGGTATGTGAATCATTTAGCTCAAGAATACAAACTAAGCCCTTTTGGGGGTAACGAATGAGTTTTAATCGGTAAGAAGTTTAAGCCCATGTCACATTTCTGGAAGAAATCGCTGAAAATCACCTGCGATTTTGAGATGTAATTGAAGGGACAGTGCTTGGCTTATTGCTTAGGGCAATATCCATAATCGCTGAGATTTTTATCCTTGTATCTCTTTTGCAGCGACTTTTTTCGATGTTTGAACGAATGTCAACATTCTTCAACAGGAAAATGACTGTAATTTCGGCTCCAAATGAGATATTTTTCCAAGCACACTACAAACTGTAGAGGGGCATCCCTTCTACTGATTTATCAAAGAAGATTCCATGTAATTATTGTAACTTAGTAGCCATTTCAACGTTCGTGAGGGTACTCAAGAATTCACTTCGAACGGCAAATTTCGTATCATGTGGTTAGAAAGGGGCTATTTGATTGGCGGACTACCGTGAGATTGGATGATTGCCGCGTGCTTCAGCAACCAGTAAGGATTTGAGCTGTATGCTATCACTGATTAACTTTCGGAAAAGTGTTCCGAAATCCAAAGCAAGGGTTGGCCATAGATGTCAAGCAAGTTGGAACACTTTGTATTACGCAGAATATCATTTCTGTAGATAAAAGCTTCTAGTTATGATTGGGTATTTCTTTCCTGTCCGTTTGCGACTGCCCTGTCCGCCCTGCCCTGTCCGCTAAAAAACATTTGCGTCTAAAAAGTTCGTTTGCTATGAGAAGTTGTAGATTCTGGAAAATCAGTTACAGACCAGTTTGAGTTGGTATTTCTACTAAAATCCTTATAATCTGTCAAGTTGTTTCTGAGGCATGGGGAAGACAATCAAAAAGATTACCCAACAAGTAGAGGACTGGCATAAAGTCTGTTTGTGAAACCTTTACGGTTTTACAATGGAGGAGCTTTCTGATTCTAAGCAAAAGAACACAAAATACCTGGCAAAATGCAAGTTCATCCAGCATGATTATAGTGCAAAAGTGACATGTCAGCGCTTCAAATAGATCATCCTATCAACTGCTTCCTTTCAGCGAAATTCTAGGGCTTTATTACCTACGTGATTTTGTATCATATCACAAAACTGCGAAAAATTTTCATATGAGATATCTTTTTCCTTTCTTTGAATTCTTTAACATGGTTAATTATGCTAGGAATTAACTTTGTGAATACTTTCTAATCGAGAAACAAACTGACATTGTACAATTTGGTTGGCATTAATTAGCTATGTAATTAGCTAGACGAGAAGCCAACGTTATATAAAGCAATTATAATTATTATTAAGGATCCTCGGCAATGTTTACTAGAGAACGATCGCCCTTATCAGACCACTTTTCAGAAAACTAAGATTTTCGGAGAGGTCAAAGAAGTTCTGGAAGAGAACTCACCTTGAATAGGCTTCTCAACTCTTGCTACAACCTCAAAGTGAAATTTGTTCCTTCCGTTTCCTTGTTATCATGCTGGAACCACACAAATACGACCAGGTCTGAAACGCATAAATTAGGCCGTATCGCCCTTATCAGACCACAGTAGAAGAACGATGTATTTAGCACATCAAAATCTTTTCAAGGCCGTTGACACCTCAACAAATTATTTTTTACTGCCCAGAAAGCCAGAAAGTTACATGACCAATTCTAATTTGATTGAAAATGATTTCAAAATATTGTTAAAGGGTCTGTTTCATCCAGCATGCCTTACACGTGTCGTTTCTTGGTTTGCCTTTGTTGTCGCCATTTTCATGGCCCATGAAATGATATGGGCCATGAAAATGGCGATAAACAAAGGCCAACCAAGAGACTACACGTGCAAGGAATGCTGGATGAAACAGACCCTTTAATTTCACTCCCGCTTTTAACTCTCTAAGCCTTGACCTCAGTCAACTCTAGCCACACGATGCGTCAATAGTCTACAAAACTAAAGGGTTTCACGTGATGGACGCACCTGGGCGGCATAATGTCAGTTACAGTGCTCTTCCAAAAGGAGCCTTAGGTCTCGCAATTTGTGTGCAATTCTCGAAATTTCTTTGGATATGAAACGAGAAGAGTTGGAGGAAACATTCATGAAGACTATTCTATGTTAACTGAAAGAGATATCGAAAAACGACACAAAATAGACATGGTGTGTGGAAACATCGAAGGAAATGTGAATTGTACTTACACCTTCGTTGCAGGTAGGTCAACTTCAAAACTTTATTCAAGACTTAAGAGCAAAACAAAACAGCGAAAGCGAACAAATATCAAAGAGATGACATTAGCAAACAACTTTCGCGCGCTTTTTGGATTAGCTAGGCCCAAGCTCCCTTTTAACTTCAGCATTTTATTCAAGGCCGTTGCACAACACGGCATCGATGGTGGTCTGATAGGGGCGATATTACTCTACGTCCTGTGAGGCATATGACTAAAATTTGGGTTTCCTGCTCTCTTTTCAAAGTATATCGCTTAATTTTGCAGCAAGTTTCTTTATCATTAAGGATACTTTTGCCTTTGACACAACTAAGAAAGAAAATCTTTAAGGCAAGGTAGCTCAACCAATCATTTTGGATTTTAACAGCCGATACGTCACTTTGGAGCAGCCATAGAATATATCAAAATTCGATTTCAGGCCTCTTCCGCTAGAATCAAATAAAAAAGAAAATTTTGAAGTTGCTGCTCTTCTGTGACAGCTTTCCAAGGGTAGGGAAGTATTTTTGAAACACCTGGAAATTGTTTTTCTGACGCGATATTTAAATAATCAAAGATACAGTCCAACAACCAGGGAGCATGTTACAGTTTTTAGAAATCAGTAATCTCAATAATACATCCTGTTTTCATGTTAGGAATTCACCCTCAATGTATTGATACCCAAATATTCTTCTTCTTTTCTGTTATACAAGGCGTTCCAAAGAATGTGACATTTGTTTGGTTGTTGTGGAGCAGGATTACGTTCTATTTTTCCTTTCTTGATACAGTGTGGTACAGCCTTCGACTTAGAGCATGACACATAGCTTTAGCTAATCATGCAAGTGGTTGCTGATTTATGGCACGCCAAAGTAAAAATAATCATTGCTTCAAAATCAGCACCTCTGTTGTTTTCAAGCAATGTCAACATTTTGTCGGTTTTGAATTAAATAGTTCAAGCACTTTATTCACGTTTTCTGCATATATGAAAAGGTTGACTGCATTGCATCAGGATAAAAGACTTTATTTATCCTTTACGAAAAGTAGAAAATTCAAACAAATCCCTAAACAAGTTTTTTCAAAATTTGCTTAATTCTGGCATTGCTTGAGAACAATAGAAGTGCTGTTTGTTTGAAGCGTTCACTTTTTTACTTTCATGAGCCTTAAATCAGCAACCACTGGTCAGATTGGCTGCAACAATGTCTCAAACTCCATGTTAAAGTTAAAGCCTAAAGGAAAATTGAAGTTACAACTTCGCTTTTCCACAATAACCACACAAACGGGGCACAAATTGTTTTAGGATACCTGTAGAATACCAAGCATTGCAGTACTAGAAACATGGGCCTGCTTTATGTTTTCATGTCCTAGCCTCAACTGAATGATTTACAGTCGATGTTCTATTGAATAATAGATTTTATGATATTCTTCGAAAGATATCATTGGAACAAGTAAAGGGATCTATGCTGTTCTATAACAAGACCTTAAGTCTGCATTAAAAATTGATGTGGACAAGATCGCTTCTTCACATTTTTATTGACTTCAAAAATTATGTAGACACGACGCTGAGAGGAGACGTCAAAAAAGCAACAGCAAAATAAGTCCACATTTTGTTATTTGTATTATTCCTTACTGTTGACATATGGAATGGAAAGCATAGGGCTCAGATCCTTCAAATCTTCATAAAAGGTAGTTATAAAATTATATCACATTTTTCTATGAACTAAATGACTTGAAAGAAAGTTTGGATAACTCGCCGTATATCTGTCGTGGCAATTTTTTGAAATCTCGATTATTTTCAAAGTGGCAGCATTTTGGCAATTTTTGTTAAAATTCATTGAAAATTTTGGAAAAATCAAAATCATCCTAAATCTTATGCTTCTCGAGAAAGGTTGATACAATCTTCCAGAATACTGTGGTTTATGAAGATATGATGGCAAGCAGACATCTGTAGCTATTCTCGTTTAGGATGTAGAAATTTAATGAAGTCAAAGCCTCAAAATTAATAAATGCCGCCATTTTGAAATCAATTAAGATATTATAAAATTGCCACGGCAGATTTACAGTAAATTATCCAAAGCTCCTTTCAAGCACTTTAGTTCAAAGAAAAATGCAACGGAATTTTATACCCACCCTTTTGAAAATTTGAGTGCTATGCTGGAATGGAAGCGATATCCCTCTGAAATCTGACCATTGCAACAATGCGAAATATGGATCACACCAATGAACGTCTAAAGCCCCACTCTTGTCTCGTACCTGCTCGATTAGATTAGATTAGATTCACAACGGGTGATCAAAAAGCTAAAATCTTCAAAAATTCCAAATTTCATGATATTTTTTATTCCTTAAAGTCCTCTTTTACGTTAGTATCAAGAGCAGAATTAATTGCCGGGACATTAAAATACTGAAAGGCCAACTGGAGAGGGGAAGAGGTAGAAGCCCTCCAAGAATTCTCTGAGCCCCCCACCGGTGCTTGAATGTTTAGAAAATTTCTATTTCATTTCATTTATTTTTTCATTATATATTAGTTATACAGAGTAAGTATGCAAGACAAAGTAACGTTGATTTACCAACTGCCCTGTTGCAAAGAAAAAGCTACAAAATTACAATTCAAGATAAAACTGTGCATAATACATAAACGTAAAGAAAAAGTGAGACAATGCTCAAAATTTGTCATTTTTTAGTGACGATTTGAATTGGGTGAAAGCATTGGCAATCTTACTTTCTCTATTTAGATCATTCCAATGTTTAGCTCCTCTTTGCAAGAAGCATCTTGGGCCACTTGCGGTTTTTAGAAATGGGACATAAAGGTCAGTGCTGGTATTACGAAGCTCTCTAGCACAGGTTTCAGATAACCTTTGGAACAGCCCTGTAAGATACTCGGGTGCTGCATGGTTTATGGACCTACAAACCATTTTCAGTGAGTCTGTTTTTTGAGCTCTTTTATTGTTTGCCACCCCAACTGCCTGATGAAAGGTGGTGCAGACATTCTGTAGGGACTGTTTGTCACGATTCTAGCTGCACGATTTTGGATCTCTTGAAGCTTGTTGAGTGCTGTAGTGCCACAAACACCCCAGACGGGGCAACAGAAACGGAAATAAGGCTCAACCATACTTCTGTACATGGTCTGCAGCATGCTTGGAGATACTATTTTGCATGGCGTATCATACCTAACGCCCTTGATATCTGTTTTATTACTTCTGCAATATGAATATCCAATATATTTGAACAAGAATTCTTACCTAAACATGCTATCAAGAATTTTTCAGAATTTTCAACAACTCCTTATGATTCTTTGCATATAAGAACCCTTTGAAGAACCTTCCAGCCTGGAGTTTAGAATAACAGCCATTAAGTTAAGAACCTATTCAGGATTCCCAAGCAAAACCTAGGTTCTTTTATGCGGGTTTCTGCTGTATGCATGTAATTAGGAGTATAAAAAATGCTTGCTGCAGACTGGTGGACAACACCTACCATGACGTTCTTGCAATCAGCTTGAAAAACAGCTGAAAAACTTGTTTACACATTACGTATAATTACGTAATCGGTTGACCTAAGCAAGCAGCATACTTTGCTAGGTCATTATTTGTCATTTAGTTCAAAGGTTCAAGTGAATGTCAGCCGGCGACGCAAATCAACAAGATCGACCACTTTTACAGCCAGAAAAATCGGGAAGTCGACAAAGGTTATCTTGAACGAAAGCTTAATGTGATGTATAAATACTGCGCAGGACATCTCTGTCTTAAAATTTCATTGTGTTCGACTGCCATAGATATTTTTGCATAAATTTGATTCTTCTTTCTGATTTTTCCCACTACAACTATGGCGATATGAAATTCATTTAGAAACTTCTCTATTCAAAAATCAACTGAGCTGTAGTCTTTTGGAAACGGCGAAGAGCTGCTACATACAGCCTCTGTGCTTTCTTCGAGCAAAATCTTAATGATATGTACCTTGATGATGGGGAGATAGTGTGCCATCAGTTTCTGTGGGTAGCTTTACATTGCCTGGCAGGAAATATGTTGGGCATGTAACAAAAACGTTGGGCGAAGCCTTTGAAATTCTGGTGTTCTTCAGAAGATCAGCAGTTCCCATATTCCTGGCATGATATTTGCTCACTAATCTGCAAGAGAATGAACATGTTGAAAGGAAATTCGTTTTCACTTTTTAGCCCTTCAGTTATAGTCTGTTTATAAAGCCTTATCTTGCTCTCAAGAGGAAACAAGTCAAGACACGAGAATCTTTCGATTACTTTGGTCGAGTATTGTGATAGTTAAAGTTAAACTAACAAGTAAACTGTGACCGTCGATTGTGAATTTGACTGTTCATCTTACTATGCACAAAAGAGGTTTGGTTTTAAAACTCAGCACTTTAGTCGGGAACCTAGAAACCTAGCCACTAAAATTACTTAGCACAGCTTCGCTCAGGATAGGAAGAAAAACAACAAATAGTAGGATTGTCTTCAAAATTTAGATAATTCTTTTCTTCGGGGTATCAAGATAACGGTATAATAGAGTAACTGTTTGTTGAGTTCATATCTCTCCGTTATGAAAACTGAAGAAATCTTGAGAAACTGGATGTTTTGATCTATGAATTAATTCATAAAAGACTGGAAAGCTCAAACCACGAGGGTCAAAATAAGGTTGGTGAGAGATAAGTGGCTTTCCAAGCTATATGACAGACGAATTGAAGGATCACAAGAAGTTCTATAATTTTTCATTTTTGCATGAACTCAAAATGAGAGCAACTATTCGCAAATGGCTAAACTGCAATGATTCTGACTTTGACAAGTAAACAATATCTTCAAATATGGGAAAGGTATGTGTATGCGGACTATTTCTAGTAGCCAGTACTGATCCAACAAAATTCATAAATTCATGTTTGACTTTACAAAAGAACCTTCTTAAATTCATAGTTGATGTCTTCATAGACTTTTTATTCAGAAAGATAGACAGTCCAAGTTCAAAATAACTGATAATTGATTTTGTCTTTAACTGACAATATGTTTGGTTGCATGTCACAAGAGCATTCATTGTGCCTTTGGTGTTAGTGAAAAATGGAAAGTAGCTAAATATCAAATAATTTGGTGATAAGGTTCATTGACGTTGACCAAAAGCTGCAATATTTTGCGATATCGCGAATTTCACTTAACATCTAAAGTGACAACATTGTCAGCATTTATACGGGATCGGTTCTATTTGTAACTGTATCCAAATAGGTACGTTTCAAAGTTGCCAATGTTGCCACTGAAACCGCTCCAAATTGTGCTGCTAGCCGTATTCAAATTAGCCAAAGTTTGGAATTCAAAAAGAATTTCTGTCTTTGCTTTACAAACCATATAGAGTTTTTGATAGAGCAGAAGATAAAAGGATATGAAAATTGAAAAAATGGAAAATGAAAATATAACTGATAGAAATAATAGGAAAACAAGAGAGGGTAATACCAACCCCACCCCCAAGAGCCCACAACCAATGGTCACTGTGTTGTGAAACATTGCTTTGCCATTGGTGGCCAGTGTCAGTAGCTGTTGTTTATTAAGAAACTTTAGTAGGTATAAAGTTGTCCAGGTATCAGTAAAGTTAAGATGCAAATCTTCAGCCGATGTCCTGTCACCACAGGGTCCCCTAGGCGCCCCCAGGAGTTCAAACCGAGCCCATGCATCAAGTGCATATCTCGGCCCCCCAGAGTTACCGAGGGACCCTTTCACATTTCGGGGCAATTAAATCGGAATGCTTTTTGTGGTGCAGGTGCCCCAGCAGACCAGCGTCCTGGTCCACCAATGCATCTGATATTGTCCTTTTTGGTGTTAGATGTATATACTCTACCGGTTAAATTTAGATCTAACCAGTTTATCTTTAATGTTCTTGTGTCTTTTTAAGGCCACAAAAGGCTGTTTTGTCCATATCTGTTTGAGTGCATCATAACTTTCTATGTGTTGCCAGTTGTTTTTAAGTATTTTACCAATTTCTATTGATGTATTGTCATATGGAATGACAAAGGGGAGATTTTTTGCTGTTTGAGTAGTCTGCTTGTTGCTGTCAAATAGTAGATCTGTCTGTGAGTATTGTCTGATTTTGTTGAATTGTGTTTTTATCTCAGAGAGGTTGTAGCCCCTCCTAATTAAGTTGTTTCTCAGTGTTTCCAGTTTTTCTTCCAGTTGTTCATTGTTGGTAATGATTCTTCTATATCTTAGAGCTTGGCTATAAATGATACCTTTCTTACAGCTTGTTGGATGGAAAGAATCATTGTGTAATAAAGTGCAGATATCTTGTTCCTTCACAAAGAGAGTGCTTTCCAATGTACCCTCCTTGTTGAAGTATATTGTAGTGTCTAAAAAGTTTATTTGTTGTAAGGAGTGCTCTGCTGTAAATTTTATAGTTGGGAAGCATTGGTTGCAATGGTGTAAGAACTTAAGGAGAGCCTCCTCCCCATGTGTCCACACTAGAAAAACGTCATCGATAAACCTTTTCCAGACCAGGGGTGTTTTGTCATCTGGTGCAGTGCGTAGTAAATGGCTTTCACAATTGTGCATAAATATATTGGCAAAATTTGGTGCAAACGGGGAGCCCATTGCTGTGCCATGTATTTGTAGGTAATATTTCTTGTTAAATTCAAAATAGTTATGTTTGAGAATGAAACTAAACATTTGTTCTAGATCTTTTATGGAGAGGGGGAGTGCCCCTTGGTAAAAGTTTTGCATTGCTTCTAGGCAGTATTGTATGCCCAGATCCTGTGGGATGTTGGTATATAGAGATTTTACATCCATTGTTACCAAGATGTTGCCTGGTTTTATTTCTGGTTTTATTTCTTGTTTTCCTATTATTTGTATCAGTTATTTTTTTTTCATTCATCACTTTTTCAATTTTCATATCATTTTATCCTCTGCTCTATCAAAAAGTGCAGATGTTTAGCTTCCAAAGAGTGTTTGGGAATTTTCAAGTTCCTCCGCTTTCAGAAAAATTGGCAAATAATTTGTCTGCCCTCTTACAGTTGTATTTGGCTATAAGGATGAACCAGAGCACAGAATGAAATTTTGAGACATACTTTGCATGCTCAAACTCTGTCCAGGCCATGTGCGAAGTTTTGAGCAATACGATTGGTTCAAAAAGTGCAAAATAGCTGTTTCGCACTTGTAATAACAGATTTTTCAGTCCTTGGAACAGGGACGTTTACTGATGGCATTTCATACGTAAACATTGAAGCGAAAGAAGCCACAAAATATTGCGAGTCAAGCAATTAGGGCGTAAAAAGCGATTTATCTATTGAAACAAGGAATTATACACAGTGTGGTATCACATTTACTTTCAAGCACTCGCGCCAGATTAGAATTTGAGCCACAACTGAAAACTTTACTTGAGAAATTGTAGTTTCTTTCCTTTCATCAAGGTTTCTCCTTTTTCAACACTTTTTGTTGCTTCCAAGAATGATATCTATGTGTTTTTCAAAAGCTGGGCTGCTGAGATTTGAGGAATCCAAACATAGACAGTTTTAGCCTGAAACGTTTACTGTAACCTTAGTAATAAGAAAAAATGATTACTATGCTATAGCTCTAAGCAGGCCTAGATCGGACTCTGCCGTATCCTTGACAAAGAACACTACCTTTTGATTGAGGTTTGAGATTTTCATTTTTCTGCAAACTCAATGGAGTTAGTAAGCAGTAAGACTCCAGATTTGATTTCACTGTAAGATAGCAGTCCTTGTTTATCACTACTTTGTCTTGTACCTTGAGATTCTTATCGGCTCCCGGAACTTTCGAAATTTGTGATACATCATCTTACGTTTCTTTATTGGTTATCAGTTTCTACCTTTGCGAATAGAGCTTTTCAATCGAAGCGTGAATAAAAATGGCCTCTCTTCATTGATGGTTGAACAATTACGTCACCATTGACTTAAAGACCTTGTTTACGCGATACTGCTGGCTTAGAGAGGAGCAGATTAAAAATGCAAGGAGTTATCTGCTATCTCTTGAAAAGCTATCGATCTCTTTAAAAGTTGTTCAGCTTATCTTTGGTGAGAAATGATAGTCACATTCTACATGAAGCATTTTGTTTTGCATGCAAAAAGCATATGCGTCTGCAGATACCCAGAGAAGACAAGAGTCTGTAAGAAGTGAGAGCAACGTCTTTTGACTCAGGGACTGACTCGAACACCACTTTGCAGAGCATTCTTCTCAAATTGCCAGCGTTGATAGAAGGCAGATTTACTATTTGAAAATACTGCAAAGAAAAGGCATAGACTCAAAAAAATTAAGTTCAGAAAATGAAACCAATGAGAAGTATTCAAATGATGCCTTTTCCTCCGAAGGTGAACGCTTCATATTTATTAGCAATTACTGTTATTCTGGCTGCCTCGATTTCATGCATATGCTCAAAGCAACCAGTCAGCTCTTCAAAACGATTCGTTCTGGACAGCAGCAGGAAGACTTCTCTATTCAGGTATTTAATCATTGCTTAAAGGAGTTCCTAACTTTACTTTATCATTAGAATCATTCATGCAGTGGTGTGGCCACGGGGAAAATGGTAAGGCAATTGCCCCCAACTTCTGCCCAAATATGGTTGTTAAGATTCCTTCAAAACTGATCAGAAAAAAACGGCAGGGGCAGGATATTGGTTTATTCCTTTATCACCAATGTCAATAAAGGGATATTGATCTTGGGAGATGCATTCTAAGCCAGAGTAAAAGACGTTTTTCAAAAGTTTTCCGTGCACTTTGACTCATAAAATAGCAGTCACAAAACTATCAAAATTTTCTTATCACCAATGTCAAGCATGCTCTTGAAAAATGCATTCTAAGCCAAATTAAAGGATCTTTGCTCAAAGATTTTCCTCTCACTCCGATTTATAGAATAACTGTCATACAATTATCATAACTTCTCTATGGCCAATAGCAAGCATGATCTTGGGAGATGTAATCTAAGCCAAATTAAAGGGCGTGACCCCAACAATTTGGCTGGGGGCTTCACCCTCAAACCCCTCACTCAATTGCCTCCCAATAATTTTTTCCTGGCAGCACCACTGCTTTCATGCTTTCAAAAAGTTTCACTTTATGGCATAAGATACTGCAGCAAATGAACTTGGTATGGGGTGAGTCATTACCACGAACTTTTATTCTCATCGATAGCAGGGGTAAATTTTGTAGCAATGAAAACTTCAGTTCGTTTACATTTTGCACCATAGCCAATCAACGAGCTCCATTTTAATCACGTGATCAACAACTTCCCGCGTCTAGAGTCGTAGCTGTGGGGAAAACCATAGGAAAACTACCCTCTCAACTTTTGGTCGCCGCGAAAATATACTTTTTAAGAACCTTTAGAAATTTTAAATCTGTGTTGTCAGATAAATTTCCTAGCAGGGTTGCTTGCCCGCTTGTCTGCTGTACCTGGTTTTTCTGCAATAGTTTCTTGAAACGTCGTCATTTCACGGACCTCTTGTTTCCTTTGAAGGAGGTGAGGTCCAGCGCAGGAAAACTAATCTTTGCCTTTAGGAACGACAAAATGGCACTATTAACGCCTAACATCAGTTTCAGATTGGAACCTACAGTTACAATACATTTAATTATGATTTACCCGAACTAAGATTTGCAGCAGCTTATCCTGAATAGTCATCAATTGGCCGCGGCAACAAAATTTGCAGAACAAGAAAAATCAGCATGGAAGGGTTTACCTTCTGGGTGCTTCTTGTTTTGGCGGGTTTTTTTGCCAATTCGTCAACTGATTAGAGAGTAACATGACGAATCATTTGCTGGTTTCTTCGGAAAATAAAAGCACTAGGACAACATTAAACAAGACTTTGGCCGGTGAACTGAACGAGTAGACTAAGAAATAGTTCCACAACAAAGTTATGCAACAAAGTTTTGTGTTATTCAAATTTGGATTTTCCAAACCCAATGATTATGAAAAAGTTTCTTTTGGATGAATGTTGAAAGAATACACATATATTTGTAAGAGACTAATAAGTTAGTCTAGTATTGAAGGTTTATCAAAATTATCGGATTTTTGGTCAAGAATCAAGTTTCTTACGAGTTCCATAAAAATCACTCGTACCCTCGAGAACTTTTCAAAACAATACTTTTATGTTGACTCAAGTAGATACCTTGCGAGTAATATGAGAAAGGAAACAAGTGAAATGAATATTTCTGTACTACGACTTTCCTAGACTAAACAAAAAATTTCTTGATAATTTCGTCAGTTTTGGAGTTTCTTAGCCTTTTAGATGCTTCCGACCCAGGTGTGTAAATTCAAATTCATAAAGTCCGAAATATTTATATCTATAAAGTTCTTCATTCTCCAATTTTATTTCAAGGCGAAGTTAAATCCGATGTTCAAAAACACATGAGTTATGTGATTCCTCCTTTTCCAAATTTATCCACTTACCTTTCAAGACTGACTTCTTTTGACTTTTCCGCTCCCTTCTTTTATGTCACTCGTTGGGTAAACCTTCGTGGCCGTAGAGCTTGTAAAATCAAGATGTCAAAAACAACTTTCTATTACTCCTCGACGGATAAATTGCACAAACTCTTCATGATCTTATCTTCTATTTTTCCAGTTCTGTTGCCAAATTGTGCCAAAATCTTATTTAGTTTTGTCCCAAGATTTTCATCATTTATCAAAGCAACCAAATATTGATTCAGTCCACTTTTGAATAACAAGAGGAAGAATAGACTAAACTCCCGCCAAAACACTCACAAGAGAAACCTTTACTTGCTGATTTTTCTTGTAATACAAATTTCGTTGACGTGGCCATTTAGGATAAGTTGCCGAAAAACTTCTGTTGAATAAATCAAAATTAGATAAGGCAAAGATTAGCTTTTATGCGCTTCCTTCAAAGGAAGTGAGAGGCTCCGAGAAATGACGGAGTTTCAAGGAATTATTTTGCAAAAACCAGGTACAGCAGACAAGTGGGCAAGTAACCCTGGTTAGGAAATGTATCTGACAACACAGATTTAAAATTTCTAAAGGTTCTTCAAAAGTATATTTTCGCGGCGACCAAAAGTTGAGAGGGTAGTTTTCCTTTGGTTTTCCCCACAGCTATGGCTCTCGACGCGGGAACTTGTCAATCACGTGATTAAAATGGAGCTCGTTGATTGGCTATGGTGCAAAATGTAAACAAAACTGAAAATTCTATTGTTACAAAATTTATCTCCGCTTCGATGACCAGCTATGGCTCATTTTTTAGCCAAAATATCAATTTATGAGCAAAGATTCATTTACCTAACGTCGGTCACACTGTAGTGATTTTTCAACAGTTGTCACTGGACAATCCATGAAGTTTCTCTACCAGGAAGTGGAAACAAGGCCAAGAATTTCTCTAAGCTTTCGTCAAGTTTCAAACCAAAGGGTGACCTATTGAATTCTTGAAATAAAATTAGCTAGATCATGCAGACGTTATGAAACGCAGGTAATAAACAGCAACCTTTTCCACATGGAGGCAGACGCGACACAGAGTTTTCTGGTTGTCATCAAAGCTTAGCTCAACACATCTGCTAACACAGATATTTGTATCGAGATCCTTTGTTATCAAATTTGATGCTTTTTAAGAGATTCTATGTCATTCTCTCATTTATGCAGCTCGATCTTTGTAATGGGATTAATGAATTTTAATCGTGGGCTGTGAAACAAAAATACCTTGTTTTGTGCAAGATAAGGCTCAAATCCTTACTGGTTCTCAGAGCACACGGAAATCATCCAATGGCATCGCCGCTTCAATCCCCCTGAGACAAAATCAGTCGTTTATGATGAAGTTTCTAGTACCCTCACAGAAACTGAAATGGATGCTCAAATACTGCAGTCATTTAAAACATTTTTTAATAAATCAGTTGCAGAGATGTCCGTCCAGAGTTGTTTACATGTTTAGGCAAATATCTCATTTGGAGCCGGAGCTACGAGCGTTTACCGGCCAAGAAAAATTGACCTTTCTTCGAAAATTCAGATAAATTGCTAGAAGGGAGATATATCGATCAAATTTCCACATATTATGTACACTTAGGGTGCAAAGGTATTAGGACGATGAACAAGAACATGGCGGCTTCTGCGTAGCAACTGCGAAGCGCTCAGAGATGCGGAGGTTCATGTGGCGCGAAAAAAGTTGATGGCGTCAGCAAACAAGGAAAAATGATAATTTCAATGTATTTTCAAGCCCCTGAACTAGAAATTATACTAAAATGCCAAACAAAGTGTGAGAAACTAGCATTTGTTTCGCTATGGTCAAAACGAAGGAATATTCACAGGACGAAAGAGTTGCCATTAAATATTTGCGAGAAGCAGGCCATTCATATGCTGAAATAGCAAGGCAAGTTGGCTGCAGCAAGTCTACAGCACATTATATTTATAAATGCCTTGAAAGAACTGGTTCAGTGAAGAAAGGAGCCAGGACAGGTCGGCCTATAAAAATCTTAGAGAGGGGAGAGAGGATTGTTTGCCGAGCATCAAGGCAGCTACGATATTCAACTTTGCGGGAGCTGAAATCAACGGTAACACCACATTTTTCGCAAGTCAATCCCTCAAAATATTTGATAAAGCGTATTTTACGTAAATATGGGATCAGGAGTTCCTTGAGAAAGAGAAAACCATATGTTTCACAGAAAAACAGATCTTACCGCCGTCATTGGTCCAGGGGCATGCTTGAATGGCCCCTTGAAAACTGGAACGATGTCATTTTCGCCAACGAGTGCAGATTTGGGCTAAAGAATGACTCAGGCGTACTCCGGGTGTGGAGAACATCAAATGAAGCAAATAATCCAGAGTTTTTTCAGCCCACATTTACCAATTCAGTGTCGGTGATGGTATGGGGGTGCGTTGGGCCTAATGGCGTCGGGAAGCTGGCCGTTTGTCAAAGGTCAATGAATGCAAATATTATACCGAAGTCTTGGAGGAGAATCTTTTGCAAAGTGCAGAAATAATCTATGGGGATGCTGGAACGCCTTTTATATTTCAACAGGACAATGCTCCTTGCCATACTGCAAATTTTACCAAAAATTACTTCGAGGAGAAGGACATCTTGGTCTTGCCTTGGCCTGCACAAAGTCCAGACCTCAACATCATTGAAAACGTTTGGCTTTACATGAAAAATGCAATGAATCGTGATCCTCCAAAAACAAAGGATGAGCTGGTGCAAAAAGTTTTCGACATCTGGTCACACATCCGAAGAGATTTTATTTCAAAGTTGTATGCATCGATTCCAAGTAGGTTAATGGCCGCTCTGCAATCCAGAGGCTATCCAACAAAATATTGAAAAGAACACGTTTCGGATCATTGAATGTTTTAATTTGATGTTAATTGATTAATTTATGCATTTCCTTCCAATTGGATATGATTACGATTGAAGGTGTCAAGAATCAATCAAAATATGCTTCATTTATTTTCCTTTGTCTGCAGGAGCACAGGGTGGCCATAGCTTCGATTGAAGGCCATCGTCCTAATGCTTTTGCACCCTAAGTGTATATTAGTCTGGGCAATAACTCAGATGTATTTGTTTTCCTAAAATGTTAATATATTTGACAAATTTCAGTGATTTCCAACAAGCAAGGCAAATGGGTCTGCGCTCATCCTGGGTAGAAACCCATTCTTGGGCCTGGAATCGGCAAATAAACAACCCTGAGCAAGTTAATTCACTCACCGTTGACTCCAGCACCAATTTGAGCTCATTTATCCATAAAATTTGGGCTAACTTCGACAGAAAGCAAACAGATTTGAGCAAATTTGAAGAAGCTTCCACGTTCCATGTTATGTCGACAAATGCAACAACTCTCCACTGTTGACAAACACGCGAGATAGTCTGGTATTGAGACTCAAAGGTAGCATTGTTTACCTTATGTCATTGTCCTCCTGAATATGTATTTGTACATTGTTTTAAACATGAAATAACATTGTTTTTGCAAAAGTGCTTTTGTAATGTAAAAAGATTTCGACATTTTAAAGCATTCTCAGGAGACTCAAGACAAAATAATTCTCTTCAACCATGACACCAGATTGTCTCGTGTGTTTGTCAACAGTGGAGAGTTGTTGCATTTGTCGACATAACATGGAACGTGGAAGCTTCTTCAAATTTGCACAAATCTGTTTGCTTTCTGTCGAAGTTAACCCAAATTTAATGGATAAATGAGCTCAAATGGGTGCTGGAGTCAACGGTGAATGAATTATCTTGCTCAGGGTCGTTTATTTGGCCGATTCCAGTCCCAAGAATGTGTTTCTACGGAGGATGAGCGTAGGCCCATTTGCCTTCCTTGTTGGAAATCGATGAAATTTGTCAAATATATTAAGATCTTAGGAAAACAAATACATCTGAGTTATTGCCCAGACTAATATCCGGTAAACGCTCGTAGCTCCGGCTCCAAATAAGATATTTGCCTAAACATGCAAACAACTCTGGACGGATATTTCTGCAACCGATTTATCAAAAAATATTTTGAATAACTGCAATATTTGAGCATCCATTTCAGTTTTTGTGAGTGTACTAGAGACTTCATCACAAATGACTGATTTTGTCTCAGGGGGATTGAAGCGATGATGCCATTGGCTGATTTTCGTAAGGTTGTGTGATTTCTGAGTGCTCTGAGAACCAGTAAGGATTTGAGCCTTATCTTGTTTTGTGCACCCAGCCAAATTCCATTGAAATCAGTGTTAGTTTTCCTCTGTGACAAACAGACAATATTCTTAGCTGTTATAACACCTTGGCTAACAAGGTTTGCTTGGATACTCTACCGTTATTTCTCCCTTGTCACGGTTGATTCCTTTTCCAGTCTCTCGATTCCTTGAACATTCTGGAAGAATAGATACCAACGCTGAATTAATCTTAATCCTTCTTCTTCAGAATATTGAGAAGAACAAAAAGAAACTATCGCAATGTTGAACGTTTCTTTTCAAACGTGTGCAAAGAAAAAGCAATTGAAGTTGATTTGCAGAAACATTTTGGTTCGACGGACATTTTTAATCCACCAACGATAGTCAAATACCGTTGCGTTAAGGAAACCGATTCATTTGGGAGGAAGCTTCTACAAACTTGCGGAGGCCCATTACATGGGTTTTGCGTAACAAGGAAGAGAACAATTCACTTTACGAGGCAGCCGAAAGGTAAAGACTGCAGACATCTGTCACACGAAAAAATGACTGTTGGGGTAGCATGTGAATGCAAGCGACGGAGAAAAGGTATATTCTCATGAGAAGCAGCAAATCATACCTAAATCTGCTCGACTGAGCTTACCGTCTCAAATGGTCGTCAAGTCATTTCGATTTTCATAATCAGTGAAGAGCAGTATCATTGATTCCTATCACGAAATATGTCTCAAGGATCATTCATTCAAATTTGAGATGAACTGGCAATTAATCCTGGCTTTCATTAACTCGTAATTCATTGCCAATCATCGGTGATTTCATCGGCGACAATGGCCGATGAACTACGATTTATGGAAACCTAGGTCTTGGGAGCATCGGCGATCTTCGGCGACTATCGCTGATCAACTTTCAGAATATGAAAAAATATGTTTTCGACAGCACAAAGGCAATCATCGCAGATGCTGGAAATTGATAATTTCACATGAGAACATTTCATTTTGAAATATTTATACAGGTATAAGTTTCATGTATACATGTGTTTTAAACTGACCTGTTTAAAGTTGATATTAACAGAACATCAGCGATCATAGGCAATGAGATCGCCGATGAATTATGATTTAATGAGAACCAGGCGTTATGCAGTGGTAGATTTGTAAATTTCAACATATATCATAATGGGAGCATCGGCAATCATCGGCGACCATCGCTTGTGTATATCATTATGGTACTTGCACACCAGCATCTTCGATTAGTAATAAGTATTGATATCAGTCCTATTTGTCTGAAAACATCCTTATTTTTTTAAGTACTGTACAAATAGAATGAGATTGGTGATCTACCGGGTGACCCAAAAGAACTTCACGAGCTATATCGCACATATTTGCTTGAAAGCAAATGGTATGAAGACAAACAAGGTATCAGCATGTCGCTGAAAGGCTCCGCTATCTTTTGAAATGTTGCTTGGTCAGTTTAACATATGCGTACTGTCCGAAAAGGCAGGTTGATAAATATGGAAATTCATTCATTTCTCGGACCATTCCCTCGCTTTCCAATCCACTTTTTGGAAAGTGTGACAAAAGCTGAATTCCAAATTTGCTTTGTAGCATGAAATTTGAATGAGGAACAGATTTCAATCATGTTGCAACAAAAGAATTTCCCCAGACGACTTCTAATCCATCGCTGTGTTGAGTTTTCACAAAATGCTGACTGGAAATGATGGCGATTATTTCACTCAAAATGAGGAATCCTGGATTTGAAATTTTCATTTAATCTGGTTTTTCAGATGGCAATTACCCCTTAAAGTGACCATACAGCATCTCAAAAGATAGCTTAGCCTTTCAACTAAACTGTGATGGAAAGCATTTGGCAATAGCTTTTGATTTTAGGGAGCTAGGCATGATCTAGCTCGTGAAGTTTTTTTGGGTCACTCGGTAGGATAGAGAGCCTATGGTCTCTATCAAAAGAATTTGTATCGAAGGACGACGACGCAATTCGAGGTTGCAATTGCCAAGATAAAACGTCACTGTAAAGGTCAAAGTTTTATCGTACTGGGAAATAGCTTAAGCTATGCCCTCTGATCTGGGTCTGTCATAAAAATACGATGTTGCATTGCTGTTAGAGAAATAAATTTTCAAATTTAAGTTGACCTTTCCACGATGCTAAAAGTATTTTCATTCGAAGTATTAATAACTTTTGCTCGTTTGAACGAATTGAGACATTGTATGGATAGCTATAAAGAGTGTTATAATAGCCTCTTTGAGTCTTTTGCTTTGAAAAGTAAGAAAGTAATCCTTCGACGTCTCAAGGTATAGTTTGGAAATCATTTGCCTTATGAATATGCCTGTTATGTAAGTAAGATCATAGGTAACGGGCTGTCTACGTCTTCAGAATAGAAAGGAACAGATGTAGATTTGAAGAAAATTAAATCCAAATAAATCTACAGTTTATCTGCTATCGTAGGTTCCATCCGAGTTACGCTATCCACAATTTTACATGCTAGATGGTGATCTATGATTGTCGTTAACTTATAAATGTGTATAAAACTAATGCAAGATATTTTATCCATCCATCAAATCAGCTGGTATTCATGAATCCAATTTTTATCCATGAGGGCGATCTTGTGCATTTTTTTATTGCTGTCGACAAAACGTGTTAACTTTGCTGGTATTCATAAGACTTACTTATTGGATGAAATTGACTAATGTTAATGTGAGTGAATTATATTAGCTAGATAGATTCTGTGACAAATTTGCTAGTCTTTGGTGTAATGGAAAGAGTCTGTTGTAAATGAACAATCAAGGACGGGGCTACACTTCTTACATAACTGTATATTTGCTTCAATAGACACATTCAAACAAACCTAATGTAAGATTTATGTTTAGAAATGTTGGTCAGAAAAATTGAAAAAGAAAATCCAGCAACCAATCAAACGGTCAATTTCAGTCTTCCTTTGGCTATTTTCATGAAAAAATTGAAATTTTTCAAATTTGACAATTATGCTTTACCGTGAAGAGAATGGACACGGGTAAATCGGCATTACGCCCAATTTCTTCGATTTAAATGAAGTGATCGAAAATGGCGCGTACTGATCTTGCTATGCTCGATTTGCCAGTAAACATTGCCTTACGTTTTTACGAGAGCAAGGTATCGTGCTTTAAACTGTAACTTGGCACAGCAATAGACCATGAAATTTTAAAACATTCGTAGCAAGTTGAACTTTAGTAACAGTCGGTAAGTTGTAGGGTCATACCTGAACTAGCAGTGGAAATTTTTGACAATATTCGTTGGGGACGGAAAACGCCTCCTCCCTGGTTGAAATAGGGTTATCTTGACTTTTTGCATGAACTGTGCCAGCGGACAGTGCTTTTCATATGTCAACATAAATTGGCAAACTGTTTCTAAATAAGGCCTAACAGGAAAACGTTACAGGATGTTGCAAGACGTTGCAGTTCTTCAGATCAAACAACCTGTCGAGCCAATGAGACAAAATAAATACCACAAACTTGATATTTCCTTTTTATGTATGTAAAACAGCAATTAAATAGTAACGACTATAACTAAAGCTAGCAATTGGTAAATAAGATAGACAGTAAATTTGAGTTGAACGCCTTTATTTGAGTTTTGACTGTTACCAAGAAAACTCTTCGACCTTAGTATTTAGTGATCACGTTTTTTGTCTGCACCTGGTGTGCTCTAAACTCCGATGCTAAATTCCTTAGCATCCAAAACTAACTAAGCAATGTGTATTTTTCCTATAGACGGCCATTTACACAATGCCAAACAAAATGAATGGTTTGTCATTTCCTTCACAATACAGACAAAGACATAGTTTCAAGAAATCTTTGAAAAATCTGTATCAGGATTATTATCCTATCCATGCTCTCAATAAATGGGCAAATAGCTTCCTTGAAGAGGGGATTTGATTCGTTACAGTAAGAATCTCCTATTCCTCATCTGCTGTATTTTTAGAGGAGCTATTTGCCTCTGGGCTCTGAGATTTTACGTCGCTAGAGTGCAGGGTTCTAAACTATTTTGCGCGAATTTTTTAAATGCTTCCAACCCCTCTACCTGTTATCAATAATTACAGCTCCCTAATCCATGAACGTTTTTCTTACAAATCTCCCATTTTGGCCGATTTGCAAAGTCAATTGATACGCTTAGAGTTTTTTCCGAATTACAAAAGCTTTTTCCTTTGAAGTGCAATCTGGGAACTCTTCTGAAAAAAAGCTCTATACTAATGGTATTTGAAAATCTTTCCAGTCCAAAAACTTCAAACATTTTAAAGAGGTGAGCAAACTTTTTATCAATTCTCATGGCAGAGAACTCCTGGAAATCCAGCAAGTAAGGATAAGGAGATTCTTCTACAGAACATGGGTGATTTGGGTGATTTGGGTGCTCTGGGTGAACGAAGTGTTTTAAAACTGAAATGGACAGAGAGAGCCACTGAGGAAATCTATTTTTTGGATGCATGAATGCAAAAAGTTTAGTATTCCTTAGCATCCAAAACTAACTAAGCAATGTGTATTTTTCCTATAGACGGCCAATTGTAGTCATGGAGTATTGGCAGATATGAATGAAAGGCTCTCCCCAGGAGCTCAATGTTAAAGCGCCAGCAAAGCGAGAGCTTTTACCTCCTGGTATGATCTAAGATCTGTATTTGTTAATCATGCTCCACTTGAAAAGCAATGTTGTTGGCTTAAAATGATTCAAGGACCTTTGAGGAAAAGATATCTGACGAATGCATGTTCTGACTCGCAGTACTTGTTTGCACATCACAGTTTCTAGCAACCCCAGATATGTCTTCCCTTCTTGGTAACCACGATATGTAATTTACCAGCAATAATGAAAGAGATTGCACCAACATCTGGAATGTAATAAAAGTAATAGGCCTTTCTGTTGGGCCTTTTGCATAACAAGATGCCGTTGCCCCCATCCCTCCTTTCATTTAACCCCTTTATTTTGCATGGGAGTGTTTTTCCAACCCGCCCCCGTAAGTATGGTTTTTGTTCATTACTCTAAGAAGGTACAGCAGAGAATTACCTTAGACGCATTTGATAAAATTAGAGTGTGATTGAAGTTTGGTATTCTGTTGCTCTACCTTTAGTCGCACGACTAAGATTAAACTATTGCTGGCAATCGATTGGTAAAAGATTGACAAGACCTATTTGACCTTTCCGGTCTAATTCCACCATAGCAAACTTAAATCTCCTTGATGTCATGCTTTCATATGACATCATTTATCGAATGAAAAGTTTTCCCAAAATTGAATCTAGATTCTGTTTTGCAATGATCATATGCATTTAGGGCTTGAAATGACGTTAAATTACCAATAGATAGCAACCGTTGAAGGAATTCATTATCTTTAGTCACTAATTAAAACTCTTAGATCTCAAAGTGTAGCGCAAGAATTTGAGCATACGTTCTGAATTATGATCTAGAATATCTATTTCTCGTCGGCAATAATCCTTTCCGGAATATTTCATTGAATTATGAAAGGCATAAATCGATATCTATTGAGATATAGCTAAAAGTTTGCCAGAATTCCTTCATCTTCTCGTTGCCAAGCAGTGATGAATGCGGCAAATTGATTAATCTTAATTTGAAGCAAAGCAAACCATTGGGAAGCAAAAACGCTCGTCTATGAAAAAACCTACTGCAAATTGTCAATCCAAACTAAGGCCCCTAGGGAGTTCGACTTACTAATTTTGGAGATTTTACCAATAGCACGAGATTGGCTATCATTGAATTCCCAACAGTCGTCAATTCCACTCTGTCTTTTTTAACTTTCCCAGGTACATTTCTTCCCGGTGTTTTTCTCCTTTGTTAACTAATTTACATAATTCATAAGTGATTTGCATACATCACATACCACATGATAATAAATATACCACATGATAATGAATAGCTTGTTTTCTCTTAGTTTCATGGCTTGATAATAAATCACGTTGATTCGAAACGTTCTTGAAACTTCTGAACACTGAAAATGATATGAATCCCATACTCTTGGGCATTGCCTGATTTAACCACTGGATATATCGAATGATGATGAATAAACAAAATAGAATGATTGTCATCTTTTCCTCTTCCTGAGATTAAACTATCTGTATATATAAATGATGCATTTTACAGTTGCAATTTAATTTTCTCTTTCAATGTTTAACGTTTCATGGTAAATGAGCTTTGTTTGGAAAGTCGCAAGTCATATCTGGATTTTTCGTTATATCTCTTTGCCTCCCAGCTTAAACAAGGGTTAGGATTCAAATCATGTAATTAGATACAGACGAGTGCACATGAATGCAGCAACAACTTATTCGATCAACAAGTGTGCAATCAAAGCACGCTATTTTCGGTTAGCCTATTGTCTAAAATCGTTCAAGGCTAGGGAAATCGTTTAACGCCATGTAATCAGTGGCTTTTATTATACAATGTGCAGGTCTCAATTTACCAAAATAATGCAACCAAAAATGGGATACAGGTGGGATTCTTTTGTTCGTGCGCACTACTCACAAAACTACATAGTTCTGTAATATCATAACAGTAATAGCAGATGCATGTCGAGAAGGAAAAAAATGGCTGCATACTGGTTCATGTTGGTGTTAATTACATTTGGCATTTGTAAAGCGGAAGTGTTCAGTGTAAAAAACAAAGTTCTGAAAGGGCCAATTGACTTCCAAGATCCCTCTGTTGCTCCTAGCAGCATAGAAGATGGATCATGTTTAAATGTTAACTTGAAAGATATAACGGACTTCACAACTGCATCTAAATTGATTGCAAATGCTACCATGAAGGATATTAATGAAGGATATGAGCAAGGAAGTGCGTTGAAGTATGAAATTGAGATACCAACTGATCTATCTTCTGATAAGAAGTACTCTGTCTCAGCAGTCCTCAACATTGGATGGTGCAAAGATGAGAATGAGAAAATAGATGCTGGAAATTGGATAAAAGAAAACGATTTCTTGACTGATACGAATTTCATCATTGAAAATCTTGAGCAATGCAGCAATTCCAAATCAAAAGAATGCAAAGGACCCAAAATTTCGCTGGTTAAGAATCCCCAAGAAGATGTAAAAGTATAAACGCAATTCTATTTTATGCAAAAAATACTGGTTTAATTCCTTCATGGCATTTGTATACTACTTTTGAGATCAAGCCACATTTAGCTACAAGGCAATAGTGAATTTACCTCTTCTTTACTTCAATAACATTTATGCTGAGTAGCCTTTGAAAGTCGAAGAATGTATGGGATGGGAAGCTCCACTGATCAAGAGCTGAAAGTAAGCAGGGCGAAAAGAGAGCACTTACAAAGATAAGTGACACAACTTGTTACAAGTTGCAGTGACACTAGAAATTAAAATACTGCAGCGAAAATGGAGCGTCAAACGGGTTGAATTGTGCCAAACTATCGAACGTTGAATATTGAATATTGAACAAAGCCATAATGAAACATTCCAGCCTTCTGCCCCTAATTATCAATAAAAAGATTAAACTTGAGTGAAGAAGTATCCTTCCTTTGAAGACTCACGTTGCAAAGTCCAAGTGATTATTTTTAATTTATGATAGTTGTTGGTGTCCAATGATGAAAATCCAAAATTGTTTCTAGTCGTTGCACTTAGCAGAACACATAATTGCAGGACCGTAGGAGCATTTTTCAGATTGGAGGGACACCCATTCACGGGGAAGGCGTGAAGCTGTTTGGGGTCTGGTGCGGAGCCGGCGGAAAAATTTTCGAGCCATGCCCTTTTTTCTTTTGGCGACGCCCTTCTGTTAATGCTGAAAAGTAATTTTATGATCGGAGGTCCGCAGGTGAAATAGGAAATTTATGAATCCAAATGTATCTCAAGCAGGCTAGATGAAACTAAACTACGACAGAAGAATACTTGGTCAAAAGCTTTCTTACCTTAGATGCGTGTGATTTAGATTGTCAAAGTCTTGGTACTTTTTGTGTCACTTGACAAAAAACTTCTGATGTCAACTGGGCTGAACTTTCTAAAATTATACTTTCTTGCATAGGAATCTACAACGAGTTCATTTGTTGCTGTTGACCTAAGATAGGTCTTGACTCGCAATCCACACTTCAGAAGCCGTTGGTGATTGCATGAACTGTTTAATTAGGGAAGGAAAATGGAAGGAAGCTCCCATTTCTAGATTCCCAATTAGAGTGGTTTATACTTTATCTTCTTATCTCACCTAGGGGACGTTGACAGTACTACTCAAAGAGGGAGGGCACGAGGGAACACTTTTTTGGAGAGTAATCTCATTGTTGGTCCAATCAATTTTCTACGTTATGTATGATCAATGAAAAAAAAATGCAACTTTTGGACATTATTGGAGGGCCCGGGCCCGACCGGCCGCAATAGCTGCTACGGGCCTGTAATTGACTTACTCACCTTTTCTTGCCCGCAAGGACACAACTACTCTTATCTTTGCATACAGTAAAGAGTTTTGATTGAAGACGAACATGCATGTTTTGGTTGAATTTAGACACTCAAACTACGTTTTATGTCCAAGTCTATAGTTGGTACTAGGCTGAATTGTTCTGACTTACCCCGAACATAAATATTGCATAAAAATCAAACAATCATGGCCAAAATGCTTGTGACAAATCATAATATAGCGCCACCACAATCTTGGATTATGCGTAGCCTCCATATCTCACGCTTCAATATACCGGAATCAATTGACATTCGACCTTCTTCTCAACACTAAATCAGGAGGAACGGGTATCAGAATGTCCTAAACTTACTTTTTCGTCTCGATAATTCAGGGAAAATAGCGACAACAATTAAATTCACCTTTATCCTAGCCATCTTTGGTCAGGGATTAGCACTTTACGTTGGCTTTGCTGAATTCAATCGCAATAAAAAGCGGACAATTTTTCATCAACTTCAAGCAACGTGGCTCAAAGGTGACTTCAGTTATTTCCCTTTGGAGCCTAGGAACATAAGCTGGAATTGTTTGGGTTTGCAACCATTTCATTGCTTGTAAGCCATTCCAACAATCTACGGAGATCACTTTCCAAATTGTAACAAATTCATGTCGGTCTAGCCCACATGAGTATATGATGCTATCATCTGCAAAATTACAGATCTCAGAGTCCAGTCTCATTAGACATAGATCATTGATGAATATGTCAAAGAGCAAAGGACCTAGGACAGATCCCTGTGGTACTCCATTTTTTTTCTGTTTGAGGTACTTCTATGGGTCGACAAAATTTCGTAAATAATAACTTCCAAATGGTTAGTTGACATTTAATCTTCTATTCCAAATGCATCAAATAAAATGAAACTCTTATAAGCAATGATCATAAGTCGTAACAGTAGTGACCTCAGTTAAGAGCTATTAATCAGACTAGTTGAAGCTTGTTGAAAAGCTTGCTATTTTCAACGACATGCAAATAATGCCGCTAAGTATCGACATATGTACCTTGGGAAACAAAACAGTGCCATCTAGATTCGAAAATTTCTGGAACATTTTCGAATCAATGAATCGTCAAATCAATGAATTGTCACTTACGTTGAAAAAATTGTTTCCATTAAGTCTCCAAAAACAATTTCAAGGTCACAATCATACATAAAGCACATGTATGAAACCTATCAGTATCTAGTATGAAAGGTTATATACTTTGATATTTCACTGCATAGTTGTCACCTTCAATGCAATCTATTTGTGATATCGTTTTGAAATTTTGAAATGATACCTTTATGATATAGTTTTGAAATTTATCCACTCTTTCCTCTATGACCTTCCCGTTCCTCCTCTTTACATCATCAAAAAGGAAATGAAAGACATTTTCAAACATAATCTTTGAAAAAAGAGCGTTAGAAAGAGTTGTTAAAGTAGATTACCAATGATTTCATCAAACAACAATGTTGCATTCGATGCTTGCAAAATTACAAAATCCTTGCATCATAATGTAGAATTAGGAAAAGTATTTTTGCAGAAATAAAATAATCAATCAGTTTAAATAGTGATTTTCCGATAGGAGTAGTTTCCCTGTTCCTTGAAATCCCATGTTTTCAGCAAATAGATGTAGCAAGTGACTACTCAAGGATGGTCTGTTATGTCATACAGAGTAAATTTCAAGTTAATCTTGCATTCAGATCTTTAACTTTTCAGTCCTAGATCCAAGGGAATCATTGATTTTAACATATCCTGCGGAATATTCGTCCTTAGAGCTTGTAACAAAAGATCCACTTTAGTACGTTAAGATTCAGGTCAGTCTTCAACTAGGATCTAAAATTTGCGATTTTATGTTGATAAAACGCAACGCTTGATATTTCTTTTGCTTATCGTCGAAAATATTAAACGAGCTAGAAAAACTCAAAGCGAATAAAGGATACGCTTCATTGATTTCTACAGAAAATTTATAAAGATGTTGTAATGAATTAATCTCTGTGACCCTTGTTTGTTACATGTGCAAAAACAGGTGAATATAAAGCTCATTCATTTCGCGCCTTGTTTTAAACAAAATTCGCGATCTTTGATCGGTCGATGGTCACCATGAAATCAAATAGAAGGTCGACTGATCTGTGACAAACGTCTTCATTGACAACAATAGGCCGTTTTTCTTCAAAGCATCAAATGTTGTGTTTTTATGAGAGCCGCCACTGTGGATGAATTTACATTTAAAAGGATACCTCACAACAGAAAGATGTACGCAGTTGCATTTATTACACTTCTGTCGGTAACTTATGCTCGAAGCGTTGATTTTACTGGAAAAAAACTTGAAGGAAATATTATTCTCCCGGCTGATTTAGCAGAAATTCCAGCAGGTTCTTGCCTAAAGGTAGAGTTACAAGATGCAAGGAGACAGGATACAGCTCACAAGACAATAGTAAAGGAAGTGATAACCACGCCAGAACTGGCATTTGAAAAAGGAAAGCCTCTTACCTACTCTTTGGACTTAAAAGGGGAATTGGAGGACATGGCAGACTACAGTGTTTCAGTGGTGGCAAACATGGCATGGTGTGCAGAAGAAGGGGGTAAAGAATGGATCAGAAAAGGAGATCTGCTAAATGATACTAACTTCACTGTTAAGCTGAAAGACTGCGCGAAGCCAGAATCCAAAGTTTGTAAAGGACCTTTGATTTCGTTGATCAAAAGTTGAAAAGACAAAACATCATGAAATGTCAGCGGGTTTGTCTTAGGTTAATCACTTACTTTGGCAAAAAGCATGAATACCACGGATTATCTCATTCAAATCCTGACTCTACACGTGCCATAACAATGGATAACCAAAGAAACAATGTTATGTCTGACTGTTCACAAACGAATCTTAGTTTAGGGACAGTGCGAAGTTTATTTTATAACATGGCTGGTGCAAAACATAATTGGGCAACTACTTTTTCTGAACTCACACACAACTCGATCAACACTTTTTATAAGGCAATAACTTTTTATGAGCTCAAGACGACCTTTGAAAAAGAAGATGGCTCATTTTGAGGACAAAATTTTGAATAATGCAAGTTGGGAAATGCTTGCAAAGATGTATCTAAATTGCCGCAAAATTTCCTTGTCAGTTTCTTGCAAGAAGGATTCATCAGTCATTCAGGATTCACCAATCACACTACGCAATCTAACGTCACGTGACGCACTGTGATCTCACCCAAAATCGGAAGTTGTGAGGATATACACCAAAATACCCTCTCCCAAAAACTGATGACATGCAAGTGGATTTTTGACCAATCATAAATCTTTTTGCATTTTCTGAGAGAATACAAGCTCGTCTAAACTTCTACCACTTAGAGTTTTGATGTTCAACCCAGATTGAGAGAAATTTGTGTTGGCAAAACGCCTTAAAGATTACGGTAATGGGTAGAATTTTAGGTTCAACAGAAAGATACTTCCTTGACCAACTCTTCAGTCTGATGCAAAACGGCAAAGGATATTGATCCGTAGACAATTTCATACATATCTACATGAAATTTTCAATGTTGAACAACAATCAAACCAGTCGATTGGTGGTGTAGTCTTGACGCCGTTCCGTTAGCAGAAACCAGGTCGCCTGTTTTCTCCATCTTTACAATTGTTGTTTCGAGCTGTAATTGCTTAGTATCATTAATTCAGAAATTATCGCAAGTTATTACTTGTTTGTACCTTGATAATGATAAGAATCGAGTAAAAGGTAATTAAAATAATTCTAACTAGCGCGCTGTTTCTTTATGTTATCTTGTCACCTCAAGGTCTGTTTTAGTTTACTGTCCTCTGAGCTTGCCCCAATATTCACTTTTCACGTGGGATTTGTAAAACTGCACTTCTGTTACTGTAAAGTCCGGAAACGACTTTGAACTTTAAGAAACTAATTTAAGAAACTCAGACCCCAAATATTTGCAAGTACAATAACAAAACAATAAATCAGTTAAGGGAGAGTAATAGGCTGAGGTTAGAAAGTGGGTTTTTTAAATGTGGGAACTGTTACTTATTGTCATTATGGATCTGAATCAGGGTCGGATGGCAGTAGAATTGGGACCCGGGAGATTCTGCAATGAAATGACCGGAGACTAAAGGCGAGCGCAAACTTTGCAAGGCACACTCCCTAGACTGGCCTAAAATGATATTGGACTTACTGATGCTTTTGAAGAAGACCTTCCAGGGAAATTTCTTGAAAGGAGAGCATGAAAATCGTCTGCAAATAGTCTTTCGTCAAGTCATTTACAGTAAATGCTTTCGTGTTATCGTTTTGTTATCATTTCATAAAAGTGGAAATTTTCATATCTGAAAATTATCGTTTTTTCAAATTTCAAATTTCTAGAATGCTAAATATTTCTAGGTATCTTTTCTATAAAAACCTCATTCACAATAGATAAAGGACGGATTGTCGTTTGAAAATAACAGACTTGCAAGGGCAAAAAGTAAGGTGAAAAGGGCCCCTGCACACAAGACATCTTCCTCGACCAGGTTTTTGTTGGGCCCCCATTTGGCCAGAGCTGCTTCAATTTCGTCAAGTTCTACATTTGTCAGTGTTTTTTTTCAACTTGGCAAAAAGTGTCCATTCGAAAATCTGAAAATCAGTTTTTTTTTATTTTAAAGAGATCAATTTTGCCTTTAACGGACTACATCTCCGGACAAAGACGAAAATACTTTAGTTTACAAAATTTCAATTTTGGACCTCTCAATATTGTTTTGATAATTTTTGATCTTTGAAATACTATCTAAGATACCTTAATTATCAAAATCTGGTCGGAGAAGCACCAAAGGATGAACGATTTCGTTGGAAATCACAATGAAAGACAATGAAATTTTAGTCAATCGGTTATCGGTAACCCTATTTTGGTTGGGGGGGGAATTTGCCCCCCGCCCCTAGTAGATTTTATTTAATTACTTTGCCAGAAAGAATTTTATAGCCATGAAACGTCTTGACTTTTTGCAACTACTCATTGTACAACTTCTCAAAAGTTTCATTGAAATATTTTGACAAATGAGGGGGCGGGAGACTTTTTTCTGGGACTGACACAGGAAAAATCGCAAATTCTCAAATCTCAATTATCGCGAAAAAAGGAGCAGAAGTGGAATATTTTGCAAATTTCTTTGGTAATGTAGTGTTATTTGATGCCTTCTATCACAATCATGTTTGGATGGAAAACGTGCTCCGAATTTAATTTTATTGCGATTTTCCTGATTTTGGCCAATTTTACCGCTTTTCTTGACCACACAAAGGAAAATGCTGACGTGAGAAGAAATGATGGCTATTTTTAGGTTAATATTTATATTTACAGAAAGTACGTGCCTAAGGCTTTTAGCACACTAAATTTGGTTGCTACCAGTCAAGAGTTAGGTAGGGATGCTCTTTTGCCCCCCCCCCCCCGAAAATAGTACTATCAAATAGCCCAACCACTATAGGGCTAAAATATAGCCTTGAATTATTCAAAAAGAAAATCATATTGCTGTAATACCGTGAAAAGTCCAAAAAGCACATATTGAAAGCTATTGGAGCATGTAAGGATGCAAATTCCATAAAGTAAAAACTCATTTCTGCAGAAGTTTTGTTGATTTTTATCATAAATAGTTAAAGAACTTTTTAAGAGAATTATGTTGCAAATATAAAAGATGATAAAAATGCTTGTAAACTGAACTTAAATGACTTGAGGCTTAACAATACGTTTGAGAGAGAAAATTTTTGATAAAAGATTCCAAAAGGTGTTTCCTCAAACTTCCTGTTATATTTGATTGGAATTACGGCATCCTAAATGGCTCTAAAGGGAATAAATCAATATTTTTCTGCTCTGTTACGTCTTACTAAAACAAATTCCCCACTCCTGTGACTTTTAATACAGATGAATCTCATTGGCTGGGTGCTTTTGGTACAGTTAGCTAGATATAACGCGTTAGGTGGAATAAGTCTTCCTTGTGTGCTCCAATCCCAATTATTTTGCGTCGAGATGTGGGCGATTATTTCCGTCACAAGTGGACAACATTTCATGAAAAGAGCACCACAGGATGAAAAGTTATATCATATGGAATATTTCAATCATAGCACCAGTGGAATATGTCCATCCTTTGGGGCTCCTAACTTACCTACGTAGCTTACAGTCAGAAACTGCCTTTGGAATTGGAGAAAAAAGCATGGAATTCCTTTCGTTAATATGATGGAACTACGGTTTTATATGGCAATTATTGCTTTGCCACTCAAATCGCATCTATAAATTTGTTGAAGAAAAGGACACTCTTTGCCAAGTTGAAAAAACACTTACATTTGCAGATTTCCTCACTTCACATGCCAGTCGATGGTAATTGAGTATAATATATGCTATGGAAATATTTCGCAAATTACAACAAGCCCAGGCCTTATCGTAATTTGCGAAATATTTCCATAGCATATATTATACTCAATCTGTTGGCCAATTTTGGTTTCAAAGAGTGCTGCCTTGTGCCCTAGCACTTGAAATAAGAAGAAATCTGCTGAAAATACGGAGAAGAAAGTCGATTTCGCAAATTACAATAAGGCCGGGGCTTGTTGTAATTTGCGAAATTCTCAATTTCGTTATTTCGCAATTTCGCAAATTACAATAAGCCCTTAGAAAGAACATGTCGCAAGAATACTTAACTTCTCGAACGAGTTACAAGAAATGAATTCTTAAACGAATAGTAATGATTTCAATCCCATGGCAATAAATGCGCAGAAGCCTTCCGATAACATCGATAAGTTTCTGTGTGATTTGATACTGTTGATACTGATTTGATACCAGGGTTGTCTTCTCTTTTCTTCAATTTGGAATGCACCAAAATGTCTCTTAAATTAGAATCTCGGCGAAATGCCATTAATGGTGGTTTGGTAAAGATGGCCTTTGTGTCCTTGTTGGTCTGCAAGATGTCAAAGTTCCGATAAATGATCCTCTTGATACGCAAAGACAATGGGTGATAGGTTAGAGTCAACGGAATCCTGTCTTCGCTGGTCTTGTTGGCTTTGGCTTGTAGAGCTTGCTGCCTTGAAATTCTGGATATCCGTTCGAGTGCGTCTTCGATGACGCTTTTCGGATAACCACTGTCCATGAAGAATTTACACATTTCTTTTGCTTTATCTGCAAAGTCCGGTTTGTTGGAACAGAGTCTCTTGAGACGCAGCAGTTGTGAGAAAGGAATGGAGTTCTTACACTTGACAGGATGTGAAGATGAGTACAAGAGAAAACGATGAGCGTCAGTTTCTTTGTAGTGGACAGATGTGGAGATGAGGTTACCGTTGATTGACAGCGTAATGTCGAGGAATGGAATCGATGTTTCTGTGATTTCTACCGTAAATTTGAGAGCTGGATGAAAATTGGATACGAAATCAATGAATGCTTGAAGTTGTTTACGTGGAAGGGAAGTGGCAAAAACGACATGATCTATGTATCGTTTAATGAGGTTAGGAATGGGACCTTCACAACAATACGAAGGTCCCATTCCTCACCTCATTAAACGATGCATAGATCATGTCGTTGGTGCCACTTCCCTTCCACGTGAACAACTTCAAGCATTCATTGATTTCGTATCCAATTTTCATCCAGCTCTCAAATTTACGGTAGAAATCACAGAAACATCGATTCCATTCCTCGACATTACGCTGTCAATCAACGGTAACCTCATCTCCACATCTGTCCACTACAAAGAAACTGACGCTCATCGTTTTCTCTTGTACTCATCTTCACATCCTGTCAAGTGTAAGAACTCCATTCCTTTCTCACAACTGCTACGTCTCAAGAGACTCTGTTCCAACAAACCGGACTTTGCAGATAAAGCAAAAGAAATGTGTAAATTCTTCATGGACAGTGGTTATCCGAAAAGCGTTATCGAAGACGCACTCGAACGGATATCCAGAATTTCAAGGCAGCAAGCTCTACAAGCCAAACCAAACAAGACCAGCAAAGACAGGATTCCGTTGACTCTAACCTATCACCCATTATCCTTGCCTATCAAGAGGATCATTTATCGGAACTTTGACATCTTGCAGACCAACAAGGACACAAAGGCCATCTTTACCAAACCACCATTAATGGCATTTCGCCGAGATTCTAATTTAAGAGACATTTTGGTGCATTCCAAATTGAAGAAAAGAGAAGACAACCCTGGTACTTATCCTTGTAGGCATCCACGATGCCGTACTTGCAACCGCGTTTCACAACTCCCGACAATTCAAAATCTTGGTAACTCTTTCACTGTTCACAAACGCTACACCTGTTCTTCCGCATGCCTTATATATGCTATAAAATGCAGAAAGTGCGAAATTTTATACATTGGAGAAACCTGCCGACAATTAAATGAAAGATTTGGGGAGCACATCAGGAACGTAGAACACAAGCTTCACGAGGATGAAAAGAAAAAAGATCAAAGTGATATAAATATTTCCCAACATTTCAATTCTACGGGACATTCCATTCAGGACATGTCCATTCTTGGTCTTTTAGATGCCCCCATAGACTCACGAAGAAGAAAGACGTTGGAGAAAAGAATTATTTTCAAGTTGGACACACGTGTTCCGAAAGGACTTAACAAACAATTTTCCTTTCTATGATTCTATCTCCTCTTGCTTCTGAGCGTTCTTTATTCGCTCGTCACACTCTTCCGTTACTTGCTCGATCCCACTGTTCTATTAAACATTCTCTCCTTTTCCATGTCCTTCGCTTCTACTAATTTCCTTTACTACTGACGAAGGGCACGGCCCGATACGTTTGGTTTCTTTATTCTATGGAGTTTAAGTTTATCTTGATAAGTATTATCGATCGTTTTGCTACTAATACGTCGCCACACGCTGCACTGTTATTTGAGTTTTAAACAATCTTGAATGTTGCGTCATCTGTTTTTATTATCATTCTTTTCTCTACATAGCTATTTTATCTGTGTTCTGTCTAGGGACAGAAAGACCGATCGCTTTATTACAGTCTAATCTGTGTGCACTTCACTCGATGCTAGCTAGAGTTCTTTTCTAATTTCTGTAGATTATCTTATTCTTTCTTGCTGCTTTAATCACTTCCCTTCAGCCCTTTGCTCAATGGTTATATCTCTTCCATGCGAGCTACTTTCTCTCTTGATGAATTCTAAGGTCTCCCAAGATCAACTCAATGTACTCAGTTAACCCGTTGGCCGAAATCTTCTCTTGTGGCCTTAGCCCTATTTTAACCATGGGGACGTTTTTAACTCCCCTCCCGAACTTTTTTTAATAGCTCCTAAACGATGACAGCTATAACACTGACACTTGCTGATTTTTCCTGAAATTTAACTGGCAATCAGAAAATAAAAATTTCAATGCCTATTGTTAGACCACGTGACCACCAGATGCCCATATTTGGAGAGTGGTCACAAAGAAAATCGTAAAAACTGTCCTGGTTTCTTTATTTTGGGCTAAATCTCGTCAATATATACATCATTCGATTTTTCTCGAGGAGTACTTTCATTTGATATATAATTTATCTATATTTGCTGACGTCAGCCATTTATAATTTCTATGATGTCATACACCTTTATGACGTCATATTCCTAATGAATTAGCAATTTTCATATAAAAAATCATGTCATAACTTGAAATATTAATAAAACTATTTGATTTCACCAAAATTATGTGAAATCGATGATGTTTAAGCATTATTATTGAGGAAACAATTTTGCATTGAATCAAATTACCGTTATTTATTTAGTTAATTAATTAGGAACCACAAATATTCATACAAAACTGAATGAAAATGCAAACCAAGGCTATCAAGTAAGTATTTGGATAGTTGTTAGCCGATTTTAGCCAGTTATTTAATGTAAATATACTGTTTTTCCTGATAGCTCAATTTCGTCAAAATTTGCTCTATTTTTGGTGGCCTAGCAACCAATCACGTGGTTAAAAATTAATTGATGCTATCTTTGGATTCTCCTTTGCTTAATCATAACACAGTGCAAATTTCATTGTCGTAGCTATTATGATTGCGAAGATAATTAGGGGGCGAAAAACGCCCCCCTCCCTCGGTAGAAAATCACTTTTTTTACCCGGATAAAGTAGGGTTAGCTGCCTAGATCAACTACATCAGTCCCAGTTTTTGCATTGTTCATTGATTTGGATGATGGCAATCCACTTAAACTGAGACTGATAATCAAACTGTCTGAAAATCCGGCTAAGATCGCCGTGAAACTGGCGCGACCATTGTGATTGCAGAGTTCCAAACAATAGCTGACTACATTCAAACTGACTACTAGGATACAGAACTAGGCTCCCTTTAGTCTCAAGGCTTAAAAAGTGACCAAACATGCTGTTGATTTCTGTGGTCGAATTTGAAGAATAATTGGGCTTTTAAAAGTAGGTTTCCCGTGTCAGGAATCTTTGTACCAAGTGAAGGAATCCTCAAGCAGTTCACAGAGGAAGTAATCATTTTGCTGAGGGTTGGTTTGGTTTTCTTTAGAACCTCAATGAAAAACGAACAGTAGGCGTTTTAGAATTGGTGAGTTGAGACTTTGCAGAATCGGCCTAAGCTCTTGGCGTCCGGCATCAAAGCAAGGTTCATCTATTCCTGGCCAAATTTCGATTAATCTGATTATGAGTCATAGTAGTAGCGATATCAGCCCATCAAGGAGCGAGAGTAGGACAACTTTAATGAGTCTATTAGTTGCCCTCGTTGCTGTCTTTCTTCTCATTTCTATAGTTTTCCTCATTTAACAATTTTGCTTTCGTTACCTCTTTGCTGCTCGAGTTGCTTGTTATTCAACCTTCCTCTTTTGGTTTTAATCAAAGGAGATGGACGTGGTAAAAGACAGGCCCAGGCCTAACAGAAAATATAGTCGCAGGGATCCCAGGAAAGTGCATCACATCCCGCTCAAGGAAACATATGTCCTCCTCCTTAGCTTCCTTTACGATTGAAAAGTTTTGACTTAATGCCCACCAGGGAGATATAGACTGTATCTAACTTGCGTTCCTTTGGCGATCAAAACAATCATGAATCATGATTGTATTGTTTTTTAACCGGGGGCGTTTTTCGCCCCCCCTCCCGAACTTCTTTTAACAGCTCCTAAACGATGATAGCTATAGCACTGAAACTTGCTGAATTTTCCTAAAATTTAATTGGAAATCAGAAAATGAAAATTTCAATGCCTATTGTTGGACCACGTGACCGCCAGATGCCCATATTTGGAGAGTAGTCACAAAGAAAATCGTGAAAACTGCCCTAGTTTCTTTATTTTGTGCTAAATCTCGTCAATATATATACCATTCGATTTGTCTCGATGAGTACTTTCATTTGATGTATAATTTATTTATATTTGCTGACGTCAGCAATTTATGATTTCTATGACGTCATACATCCTTATGACGTCATATTTCTAATGAATTAGCAATTTTTATATGAAAAATCACGTAATAACTTGAAATATTGATGAAACTATTTGATTTCACCAAAATTATGTGAAATCGATGATGTTTAAGCATTATTATCGAGGAAACAATTTTGCATTGAATCAAATTACCGTTATTTATTTAGTTAATTAATTAGGAACCACAAACATTCATACAAAACTGAATGAAATTTCAAACCAAGGCTATTAAGTAAGTATTTGGATGGTTTTTAGCCGAATTTAGCCAGTTATTTAATGTAAATATACTGTTTTTTCCTGATAGCTCAATTTCGTCAAAATTTGCCCTATTTTTGGTTTCCTAGCAACCAATCACGTGATTAAAAATTATTTAATGCTATTTTTGGATTCTCCTTTGTTTAATCATAACACAGTGCAAGTTTCATTGTCATAGCTATTATAGTTCCGAAGATAATTAGGGGGCGAAAAACGCCCCCCCCCCGGCAGATAATCACTTTTTTTCACCCGGTTAACATCATTTCATTTCAAAGCAATTAGATCCAGCTGGCTGACTTTGAATGTAATCTTGATTGTTTCGATTGCCAAAGGAACGCAATGCTAATCTCTCTGATACCCGCAATCGTAAAGGAGGCTACAGAGAAAGGCTTGTTTTTCATTGGGCAGGAGAGGGGTGTGATCCGTTTTCCTGGGTCCCATGCTCTTGGAATAACAAAGAAAAATAAAGTGCAAAAACGGATCGCTGACTCATTTTCCTTGCCTTATAATCGTATTAGCTTGCCTTCTGGAATTTCTTGTTTTCTGAGAAGAGCCTTTCCGACGCAATTGAAATGTGACGTTAAGTTTTCATTCGTTTCATCCAGTGGCGTTTTTGTCACGGGGAGGGGGTTCTCGGCTAAATTTCGGGCAGGGGTGTGCCGCCCACAGTTTCAAAATGGCACCGTTGGCTAGACCAATTTTTCTGAAAATGTTACCCTTGGCTAGACTAATTTCTACATCAAAAGTGCCATGGGTTGGTATTTTCTAGGCAAACTTGCCAAATTTTTGCATTCTAAGGACCAAAATTTTAAAAAAGTTGGGTTTCTTTACAGGAATTACCGAAGAAGTTTGACATTTCTTTGACCAAAATTTCCAAAACGTATACCCTTGCCCAGACTAATTGGGCGAAAATTGGCAAAAAGTATACCCTTGGCTAGACTAAATGGACTAAAATTGGCAAAAAGTATACCCCTGGCTAGACTAGAAGGCTTGAAAAAGCATACCCTTGCGGGCGGCACATCCCCAGGTACCTTTACTATGGAAGAACCCCCCCCCCCGTGGTTTTTTTTTGTAGTGCTTACATTGTAAAACGTTGGCGACGGTAGATAACTTGTCTCCATCTTTTTTTCAGCCTTGAATGAAGCATGCAAAATGTCCTTCAAGTTGTCAATTTCTGCTTTTGTCTAGGATGTTGCTATTCCAAAGCGAGTGGATTTGCTTAAAATCGCCGTAAAGTATCGTAGTGTGTGATACGGTCTCACCTTTTGAATACGTACCACTCCTTTTCCTCTTGAATGAGAGAGACGACCTTATGAATGAGAAACGGGGGTAGAGAAGACATTTTGATTCTAGAAACATGTTTCTGACATCTCGGTTACTTGCCGTGGCGTTAGAAGAGGAGCATTTATGCAGCACTGTAATGGTGGTAGTACCCGAAGGAGGTGCGTTCTAATGTCTTCTTTGACAATTGATCTAGTTGGCATTTCAGCAAACCATACATTAGCGTAAAGATCTTGATTATGAAATTTTGCGTGGAAGACAGAGAGACAAGCCGCATTGTTTGTAGCGAGGGTATTTTTCGTTGTTCATTCTTTAATATTCAGAAACATTGAGGAACCTTCAGGTGGGCATTGATATTTAGCAAGAAATTCTTCAACATATTGAAGCTTCAAAGGATAGTATGCAAATTATAATTGAACACCTACTTTCATATTCATCTTGTCTTTCTATCACAATTCTACCTAGCATCATACAGGATAATCTTAAACAGCAAAACATCCAGGAATTGTAAGAATAGAATCTAAGCATCGGATTCCTCAATGAAAGAAGTCCACAAAACAATTTCAGGATGTAATTCGAGCTGAAAATCCAATTTTATACAATAGCAGTCTGTTTCATAGAAAGCGGAGTACCTATTTGATTAAGCTTCATCTAATATTTACGGAAACTTAATCAAGTGCAAAGTTGATTTCCTTATTCCATAGCCAAATAATATTGCCTTGAGTAAGAGGCTTCTTTGCATCTTCTCTCAAATAAGTCACTTTTTTAGGATATCTACGGGGGTTGAGCCAAAAGAAACTTTGAAAATGCATAGCATCAAGAGTGCTTCAAAAATTTGAATGATACAAATTTTAGTGAAAAGCCAAAAGATTGAAGTACCATCGTAATTTTCCTTGCTGTCTTACAAACTTTAGAAATGTAGAAAATCTATGTCTAATGATTCTTAAGAGATGTGACAAGCTCATTTTGTATCGTTCTGTGTGTGGGGAGTCCTTACGATTTGATCAATGCTTTTGGCACATTTTTCAGTCATTTTACAACCATGAATATTTGTAAAGTAGAATTTAACTATAATTCTAAGTGCTATTGCTGGTAATGCAGCAAACAAAATTTCAAAAATATTTTCATTTGAATCATTCAAATCTGTTGAGTACTTCTGCTGCTATGAATTTTCAAAAGTGGAAGCATTCTTTTCTGGCTCATCTGGTATATCACACAGTTTTATACATTTGCGTAAGTTCGCTCTTTGAGATTTTGCTGAAAAACTTCTGATATTCCATTGTTATCGTGCGGTGGTACCAGAATCGATAGCTGTGAGGAAGAAAAACTTCTTGCTCTTTCCTTTCTCCTCGGGAATTTCTTTGTTTCTATGTCAATACAGGTTTTACGATACAGGTTTTTTATAAGAAGCTGGTTTATAAAAAGCTGGTACTAAGATGGCCAAAATTTAGAAAAACTCTTGTTCACCGGGTGTCTAAAAACGTACCCCCTTTTGGCTGGCAATAGGAACAAAACGATAAGGTATTATTACTCTCCGAGTGAACAACTAAATTTATCAATCCTCAACTTAGATTCGCATACTTGGCATATAAAAATCGTCCACCAAACACCGGAGATAAAAGCTCGCAACGTCAAAAATTGATAGTGCACCTGATACCAGAGGTTTCGAAATGGGCCTAGCCGGAACTCGTGGAAATGTCCTGATTAAACAAATATAATAAAAATGTGCTAAGAATGATAAAGCCATGCCACATTTCGAAGATGAGCGTGCTTGTGCTCCTTTCTTCTTCTTTGACATTTGGGATAGATCGCAATACAAGGATTTATTTCTCAAAGGAAAAATTATCTTTAGAGTAATTGCAGTATTTCAAGGTATAGTGCTCTTCAATAGAAAGAGCCAAAGGACAAAGTTGAAATTCTTTTGCAATATCCCTGTGATATCAATCATGACTAGGCCCTTTTACAAAATGTTTCAAGTGCACTCCAAAATTCGACTTTGGGAACCCACATCTCAGAAAGGTATTTTGAGGACAATTTCAAAATGCAAGGTATGTGCATTTAACTTGAATATCAACAAATGTGCCCATGAAATCAACAAGTCCTGATTTTCTATCGTCTCGCTCCTTTGAGGTATTTTTAGTCAAAAGGGGTACTTTTTTGAGACACACGGCATGCCTGAGAAGCATTAAGAAGCTTTGAATAGTTAAAAGCATGGATATTACAGCAAGTGTTTTATTATTATTATTATTTATTAACACTTTATTGACAATGTTGGCATAAAAAGGTATAAAATAGCTACACATGCATCAAAAATATTTACAAGTACAGCTAATAAAAGCCAACTAATTCAAATAGCAGAAAGCGTTGTGTCGTTGAACCCTCATCCTTGAGCAATATTAACTAAGCATTTGCACCTTCAACATAATAGAACATTGTTTATTCCAAGATGATGTTATAGATAACAAAACAAACATATCTGTAGGAGTCGTAGTGACCACATTGATGATTCTGAATTCAAAAAATAAGAAACTAATTAGGAAGCTTTCAGTACTAAACTGGCCAAAACGTCATGTTAAATTAAGAAATTCTTAGTACCATGGCTTGATCCAAGTTTCCTACAAAAAAAGCTTGCACATGACGAATTTTGCTTGATGACTGAAAAGAGTTTATACCGGTCGTGACCAGACTATTAATGTAGACTCATTGACTTTCATTTGGTGAAAAGCTACACTACCCCAAAATTATCTCAAAGTGCACAAATCTTCAAGATATATTTTTACCGTAATCCAGTTCAACTAATGTGACTAGTTCGTCACTCTCCATCGTTCAATGCCAATTTTTCACTTTGATTCCAAAAATCGGTGTTACTTTTTTGATTTTCTGTGACATCTACTTGTAACGTTAAGATGAAGCTTAGAGAAACCTTGGAAATATCTTCACTCAAGTTAGCAGTGCAGCAGTGTCTTCCATTGTGAACAAGTTACAAGAATTTTATCTGTACGATTCGCAAACTACATTCTGATCCTAATACATTTTGCTCTATAAAAATACATTCTAGAAACTGCCTCCGGGCACTAGATAGAAATAGGAAAAAGTATCTTAAAACTATACGGTATTGACGAATTTTTTAACATTGATCTGAGTGCGATGTTTTTGTATGTTACTATAAGCATCCCAGGGGGGTACTTGACTAGGGAAGTGACGGGGGTGTGTGGCAAATCTCCCCACACCCTGCACCTTGTCGCATAAAAAATGCCCCAAAGACATACCCTGTTGCATGAAAATTTTTCCAAAATCCATTGGTTCAAGAGTACCCCTAAAAAATGTCCTTCCTCGTGATACCCTGTCGCATAATTTTCTTATCAATTGTAATACCCTGTCGCATAATGTTTATCAGAAAATGACACCCTGTTGCATAATTTTACCGTAAAAGGACACCCTGTTTAGGGCACATCCCGTCAAGTCAAGTAAGGGAGTACCCCCCCCCTCCTCCCTCCGGGTCATAGGCATACTGAGAGCCGTTTTCACAAAAAGGAGATTGATTCTGAATTGAGGTATCACAAATTCAAGAAACTGATAAGAGATTTGGTTCCACTAGCCTACAATCAGTTACAAAATTGTTGAGCCACGCTAGAAAAAAATGAAGTTTTCATCCCCCCTTCCCCCATGTCAATGTTGTTTTGAAAAAAGTACCTGATCGAGATGACACGCGTGATTCGGCAACTTTTTGTGGTACTACAACATTGACTAGGGGAGAGGGTGGAAAATAGGGGCAAATAAACTGAAAATCTGGGGGTGGTTCAACAATTTTGTAACTGATTGTAGATGTGCGGTATGCCGTGCAAAAGACAATGCAAGATGTATCTTACGCAATTAACAATTGTCCAATGAACAAGTAGTCTGGCCTTCGTGAGTCAGTCAGTGAGTTCTCCCTGCAACAGCGGATAGTTTCCCCGCCGCTTTACAAAGAAGGTTTCGTAGAAAACATTGCTTCCTTTGAATAAATCTAATGTTTAGCCGATCATTCTTAGTTACTTTACTATGTTTTTGTTCTGCCTATATGAATTGGCATGATCGGATCAGTTTACTACCCATATAAACATGAAATTTGATCGCATTAGTAACAAAATCTCCAGTGACGTTTAGGAAACGGGATTTTATTGATTGGAGGACCGTATTAAAAACATCGTTGATCCGCAAGAGCAAAGGCAGATGTTGCTGGGAATCTACAAGGAAAATGATGTTTTGCAAGATTTCCTCATGGATAAAGGTAAATCTTTTTTATGTTACTTTCATCATTCCATTGTCAGCTTAATTCACAGCTATCCTGACAGATTCAAGAATCATTGTGTATACCTTCACATGATACTTGTTTTGCATGTTGAAGCTACTTTTGCAAGATCGGGCAACTTCAAGTTCTTTGCAACAATAGAAAGTAATGTGAAAATTGAAAAATGCTTGCAAAGCCAGAAATCCATAGCACTATACCATTAAAGCGCCCACCCAATGTATTATTCAAGTCTTAGGTCTCTTGTTAAACTTACAGAAAAAGTAAAGTCTTGGATTAATAAATAGAAACATAATGTGAAAATTTATGCTGACTCATTATTTTTCCTTACATTCGTATTAGCGTGTCTCTCGTAATTTATCTTACGCACTTGAAATGTTACAGTAACTGTTCGCTCATTTCTCCATTAATTTCACCTAGCAGCGTGTATTGCTTTGATGTATTTACATTGTAAATTGCTGACGAAAGTCAAATAGCTTGTCTGCAGCGTTTTTGCGGCCTCTTTGGATGAAATATTCGAATATTTCGGTTTTTGCTTAGGAGGTTTCTATTCCAAAGCGGGTTGATTGACTGAGAATCGCCGTGTAAGCGTCGTATGGTATGATACCATGGTGATACATTGTCGCATTCTGAATGCAGACCTCCTCTTTCTCCACTTGAAGAAATGAGACGACCTTATTAATAAAAACAGGGAACACTTTGATTCTAGGGAAATATTTCTGATATCGTTGACTTTTCACCTTCTCACGAAGTTGCGAGAGGAGCATTTATAGAATACTGTAATGCTGATAGAGGTGAAAACGGAAAAAAGCATTTTCTTTTGGCTTAGTGAATTACAGTAAAATGAGGATGATGCCTGAGAGCGAAACGATTTATTTAGGCAGATTTAATGGTGCTCCTTTGAGTTATGGATGTACTTCATACAATGAGAAGATTAAATTGACGAAGTGATACAATAAGATATGAACTGAAGAGTCTTTTGCTAACTACTTTAAGTTTCATAAGATAGATGCTTACTGTTACTGCTAAATATTTGCTGACAATTTCCAAAAGGCAACAGAATGTTGAGAAATCAGTGGACTCATAGCGACGTGCAGACCGCAGTGCTATGTAAGGCTTGCCATTATGCATATCTCTGAGATGCAATGTCTCCCAGAAAGTGCAAAGAACATACACAAACTTCAAATGTAGAGGATCTTGTGACAAAGACAATCATATCATACAAAGACAAGCAATCATATCAGCAATTTCATTACGTTCAAGTAGCGATAAATATGCATGCATTTACTCTAAATTCTTTAGGTGTCAGGAGAAAGGCAAGAGAATGCACATCGTTTCTTGATGCAGCTATCCATTCATTAATGTTGCCTCCGACTCTGCCCTTGGCCCATTGAATTTAGATGTTGTGTGGTTGATTGGTTTATAATTTCAAATCAATATAAACTGTATAATAACACAAAATAAAACTCAATGAATTTTCTTTACTAGAAGCTTGACCCAGCACTTTTTTGGAAAAGGTAGATGGGATTCCTGCTGCATGGTTGGATGGCTGCTGCCCTTTGTCTTCTCGTTTGTCTTCCCGGGTTGGGGCGGTGCGGGTGGCAGGAGGTGGTGGCTGTTTTGTTTGCGCTTGGGGGCCCTCTGCTCATTGACTTGCACTCGTTACGCACTGAAATCTTTGTAGGGGTCGTTGCCTGACACCAAATGTGAGACAAACATTAATATTTTTCATTGCAGTTTTTCTTCTTTAGAAAGTTGTACATTTTTTAATTGTAATTGTCTGTCATGGTGGGAACTCCGATGACCTGTGTCTATTCCCGCCATGACAGGCACAGTAGATGTAAATTTTTGAGTTTATTTTATTGGATCATAAAAAACATTGAACATTTTTTAGAATTCTTGTTATTTGAAAAATCAACGTTTTATTAAGAGTATCATTGGAGTTACTTCAAATCCTTGCTTCTGAAAGTCATGTCCACCCGTGAAATTCACAACGCAGCTTCATGAAGCCGTTCCCATTTTTATGCATTAGCCACAAGTAGCTACCTTCAGAGAAAAATGAATACAAAACAAGGAAACGTAACGTGAAAATTTGGTACCGATTTCCTAGGCTATAAGCAAATTTTTCTTTCAAAAGTTTTGAAATTTCTTTAGTGGTCTGCAAAGACGCAAAAACACTGCAAATCTACAAACCTGGTTTGGAGGAAGGTTTTGGCCAAAAATTGAGGAAGGTTTAGTTGTCAAAAATGGAACTTTATCTTGTTGGCATAGTTCTTATAAGTGTAGAAAATAAATCATCAATAAATGCATCGAACCATTAAAAATCATGTCGACAGTATGCAGATGGTGAGGTTATATTTCAAAACTATATCAAAGAAGAAAAATCAGGTTTGATCAGACAATGTGATGAAAGAGAGAACGTCTATGAGGAAATATGCAGATGTGTCTGGAAAAAATGATTTTTGAAAAGCATCCCATAAAAGTACTTCTGTTTGCAAAATCACCAAAAAAATTTTATGGTAAGGCAGATCTTGAAATTTCTTTTTCTTACCAGTAGATAAAAAAAATTATTTTTGCAGGCAAAGCTGTCTTTTGATTTATTTTTTGATTTAGTGAATCAAGCTCTTTTTAGTGCTGCCTGGTTTTGAAGCCTTCTGCAAGACAGCACTTATGTCTATTTGAGTAATTTCTTTTGTTCTATTGAGTTCCTTATTTGGTCATGAATATCAGAATGAAACGTGAAATATTACTGTGGACTTGAAGAATACTTCAAAATTTTCAATGCAACGGTTATCAGAGGCAAAATTAGCGATGTTGCTGAAGGGGTGTTGCTTAGAATGAGGCTTTCGATGCATTATTTCATACCCGTTAAGTAAAGAGAACAAATAGTTCACCATCATTAAATATATTTGAATTGTTGATAGAAGAGATGAAAAAATTCAATGATAACTTTTGTAATCAAATTTTGGCAAATTTGCAAAACAAGAGTACATTTTGGACACCCAGTAGCTTTTAGATGTTCTCATCTTGAACTCTTTGTTCCCCCTTCATTGCCCCCATACCTTTCAATTAATGAATCGCTTCCTTAACACTGTGGCCTCCCTTGTATTAAAACCTGGTTAGAGCCCTGCTACTTGCTCTCAAACAGACAAATGATATGGGAAGATCCCTAATTACATGCTTTTGTATGGTTTACAAAACGCCGTCCAGCTGTTTTCCAGTGATTATATATTGTGTTTAAATGAGGAAGGTTGAGAGCATAGATTTCAGGTTTGGAGGAAAGTCAACAACTTTTTGCAGCTCTGGTGGTCTGATAGTTCTTTTTTTATATCTATATAAAAAATTACACTACATGCTGCATCTTCGTTCTACTATACTTTCTAATTACTCTACAACAATACCACACTACAGGGACGGGACCACAAAGGAGCAACCCTGTGGCCATTAACATAAAGACATATAGATAAAGATTTAATAAATGAAGACCAGATACTGATACTAACACATACTGGAATCTGTTCCACATTGGATGTCAGGCCACCATAGGCGCGAGATGGCAAACGTATGCTGTCATTTCAGGGTTGAGTTAACGATATCATTGGTCATGGACCTTTTATGTGCTTAACATCAAATGTCTGATAGTTGAATTCCAAATGAATAATTTCAAATTAAGGAGTAGTTTCGTCTTTCTCGTGATATTTGAAAGTTCGATGAAAGATATAGTTTCACAGAATTAATCCAAATCAAATCATAGAAGAAAATTAATGTGTTTACAAAGTAATGCATTATAAGAAGAGTCAATGTTATGCTGCCACTAATGGATCGACAAACTGAGTGAAATCAAGTGCAAAAGAATTAAGCAGCCTCCTTTCGAGGATGTTCTTACGTCTTACACTGATCGCGAAGCAGAATGAACACCATGGTACACTTTGATCAAATCTGCCCAGAAAATGGGCGGATTTATAGCCATTATGGGTTTCATGGTTCGCTAGGCAACGCTAATCGACGGAAAATGGCCCTTGCTCTAGCCCGAATTCTGCAGACGATAAAATGAGAAAGTAAAAACAAACACTTTGAGGACCTTATTTCAATTTTTCGAAGGTATTTGAACAAATGATCTGGAGTTAGCAAGTGTGTTTAATGTGAAAATAAGCTCGGTTTGTTTGAAAATGAGCCTAAGTTGCAAATTCGAGAAACTTTCATAGCACCTTTCGAAAATGAAATGTTTCGTTATTCTCCAAATTTCGGGATAAGTAGCAAATTATGGATGAAGTGGGTAAAGAATGTGGTTTTCCGTCAAATTTTGACATATGGCGGCCGTTTACCCAGTGCAAAACTGAGTAACTGCCGATCAAATCGCCGAACGGGCTGTTGTATCCCAGAGTAGAGGAAGAGCAACGAACTCACTCTGGGGATGAGATTGAGAATTAAGAAGCATTTTACGACCTACAGCGTAAATTCCCTCTGCTAGGTTTAAGTAGCACCAGTCACCAACTTTGAGTATGTTCAATAAATTGTGACACTCTTTGCTGAATGGTTTATATCCACATGAAAAGTTTGCTAGCTGCAATCTCAACTGTCCTCGTGAGCCTCTAAACTTTGAATCAGACACCGTAAAAGCTCTATTTTGCTTCCCTCTCTATTAAGGCCTCCTCTCTGAAAAAGAAACCCCTCCACTTTGATACAAAATTTCAAATAAGCTTCCACTCTCTTAAGCCCCCATTTATATCAAATTTCAGAAATTACTGAGGATCTTCCATTTATTTTGCTAAGCAAGCTTGCATGTTAATTTTTATATGGTTTAGGATAAAAAATGTGTCAAATTTACGTATTTGCGTCGTAAAATTGTATGTTGAACCTGCAAAATATGGAGTAAATTAACTGAAAAATTATTATACATTCTTGTTATTTGATTGTTCGAATAAGCCCTTTCCCTTTTAAGCCCCCTACTGGAATTTCTATGGTTAAACTAGCCCCCCCAATCCCTTGTAAACATCCATGATACCGTACTTGCAACCACGTTTCACAACTCCCTATAATTCATAATCTTGGTAACTCTTTCACTGTTCACAAACGCTACACCTGTTCTTCCGCATGCCTTATATATGCTATAAAATGCAGAAAGTACGAAATTTTATACATTGGAGAAACCTGCCGACAATCAAATGAAAGATTTGGGGAGCACATCAGGAACGTAGGACACAAGCTTCACGAGGATGAAAAGAAAAAAGATCAAAGTGATATAAATGTTTCCCAACATTTCAATTCTACGGGACATTCCATTCAGGACATGTCCATTCTTGGTCTTTTAGATGCCCCCATAGACTCACGAAGAAGAAAGACGTTGGAGAAAAGAATTATTTTCAAGTTGGACACACGTGTTCCGAAAGGACTTAACAAACAATTTTCCTATCTATGATTCTATCTCCTCTTGCTTCTGAGCGTTCTTTATTCGCTCGTCACACTCTTCCGTTACTTGCTCGATCCTACTGTTCTATTAAACATTCTCTCCTTTTCCATGTCCTTCGCTTCTACTAATTTCCTTTACTACTGACGAAGGGCACGGCCCGATACGTTTAGTTCTTTTATTCTATGGCGTTAAAGTATATTTTGATAAATATTATCGATCGTTTTGCTTGATAGAGCTCATACTGTACATGCTGTCCTGGCCGAAGCTTGTATCTGAAAAGTAAGCCCTATCTAGGCCTATACTCTTGAATTTTGCTTTTGAATTTCACTATTGTGACTTTAAGCCCTCCGCACACGGAGTGGAAAGTGCTTAGCAAAGTGGCATGAATGTCATTTTGCTCAGCAAAATTCTCGCCGTGTGCGGATGATTTTGCTGAGGAAATACTCATTTGTGCAGCTGAGGAAAATATCTATCGTGTTTGATAATTTCTGCCATTCGTGCCAAAATTCTCACCGTCTGCGGTATCACTGAGAATTTTGCTCACTGCCTTGGGTGATCACGTGTTCATGTTGCCATGGGATCGACCAAAGGTCACAGGAAGATCTAATCCTGTGACCTTTGGTCGATGCCATGGCAACATGAACACGTGATCACCCAAGGCAGTGAGCAAAATTCTCAGTGATACCGCAGACGGTGAGAATTTTGGCACGAATGGCAGAAATTATCAAACACGATAGATATTTTCCTCAGCTGCACAAATGAGTATTTCCTCAGCAAAAATCATCCGCACACGGCGAGAATTTTGCTGAACAAAATGACAATCATGCCACTTTGCTGAGCATTTTCCTCGCCGTGTGCGGCGGGCTTAGAAAGGAAATACAATCAGATTTAATAATATTCCAACAGGGCATTTTCTAATTGTTCTACAAGAGGGGAGCCTTTCGCTCTATGATACCGGGTGAGCCAGAAAAATGCTCCCACTTTTAAAAATTCAAAGCACCAAAGGGAATAACATAGATCTGAACGATTTAATTTCCAGTTCAAAGACAAAAGATCGAAGCATCTTTGTGATTTTTCTCGCTGTTTTACCAGCACTAAAAGTATCGGTAAATTTAACTTGATAAAAATTTCATGGTCGCAAAATGGCTGAAAAAAGGGCCCAAAACATTGATCAAATTGTAAGTACTCTCCTTACCCAGAACAATACGCTGTAGGCGTTTCATCTTTCTTAAAGTGAATGACCTGACATATATAGCGCTTGTCTAAAAATAGGACAAAGAGACACACAATCCCTGCACTGTTTTCTTTGGCGTTGCTTTCTTTCGCCACGAGCTGGATTACCAAATACAATAGGCTATTTATAAACTTATGCGATCTCATCTTTTAACTCAGGTTATTCACTTTAACCCTATTTCACATGGGGGGCGTTTTTTGCCCCCCCCCCACCCGAACTATTCAACGTAGCAGTTAGGCAACAGGCCCAAAGAGGCTGAGACTCATTGACTTTTCCTAAAAATTAATGTGCTACCAGATAATGAAATTTTCAATTAGCTCTGATTGGTCATATGACCACAGAATGCCCATATTTGGAGAGTAGTCACATAAGAAAACACAAATTTGGTTGTAGCTCTTGCAATTTCCAACCAATTATCCTATAAACTATATCATTGAATTCCTCTCATCAAGACCTTTCATTTCACATATATTTTGTTTACATTAATGTTCATTTGTAGTTTTCAGAACTATGACGTCACACTTCAATATGACGTCATAGTTGTAATGGAATTTAAAAAATGTTGAGAAACAAGTCTTTTGTATAAGATAATTAATAAAAATTCAGATATGCAAAGAAAGATTCATTTAGAGGGCTATTTCATCAAAATTATGAGATGTGATTTAATGGTTATTGAATGATTATTGAGAAAACATCAAAAAACTTATTGTTTATTTATTTTGTTAATATACTCCTTTTATCACATATTTTCAAATTATCAAAATATATTAGCGTAATACTTTAAGAAAATAATTGACCACTTTAGACTTGAAAACATTGATAATTACAGGTTTTGTCAAGAAAAAAGCTAAAAAAGCTCAATTTTCTCATACCTACCTTCAGAAAACCAGTTGCCTAGCAACGGGTCACGTGACTAATTAAAAATTGATACTATCAATAGACTCTCCATTAGTTGGTGATAATTACTATTAAGTTTCATTATCACATCTCTTATAGTTTAAGAGATAACTAGGGGTTGAAAAACGCCCCCATGCCAAAATCACTAAAAAATACACCATGTGAAATAGGGTTAAGAGTAATAAGACATCAGTTATCAAATAAATACTAACGATTTTTGGCCCCATGGTAATAAAAGGAAATTGGATATCTCTCATCCATGAACAATTGCTTTTTCTTTATTGATCTGTCGGAGGAGTCCATGATGATTTTATCAAAGTTTTAGAACCATTTTTCATTCATTTTGTAGCCATGCATTTTTTTAGTTTGAACTTACCTATATTTCTAGTGTTCATGAGATAGCGAGAAAGATCAAAAAAATACTTTGAACTTTTGGCTTTTAACTAGAATTTGAATCATTCAAATCTGTGAAGTACTCTTCATGCTATGAATTTTCAAAAGTGGGAACTTTTTCCTTGCTCACCCGGTAGTTCCAGCTATGTCTGAGTTTTCTGCCTTAACCACTATGACAATGAAACTTGCGCTAATTGAACACAGAAGAACCCACTGCAACAAATGATGAAATTTCACCACATTTTTGTTGGGGAAATTTTGGGGAAACGGACTCATTTCCCATAATTTCCCAAAGGGGAAATGGAAATGTCCGTTTCCCTTAAATTTCCTATAGAAACTTGTCCATTTCCCTTAAATTTCCATCCAAGAACTATGGGGAAATTTTTGTATTTTTTGCTGTGAATTTATTTTACTCATGTGACTGGTTGCTAGGCATTAACTGACAAAGAAAATATTGACGAATTCAAGCTACTCGAAAGGAGACTATTAATAATTATTACTATTATTATTAAACTCATTAAAGTTGGGATTTGCAATAGCTTAAATACAATAGCGAATTCAAACCAACTATCTACAAAGGAAAATTTACAATGATACAAAGAAAATAAGTATATTTACATCGATTTACATGTTTTACATAATTACTGTTTGCGGAGGGATTTCCAAGATTTTGTTTCTAACAGTTATTTTTGCATGTACAATTTTCATCCTTCCATTCTTTTATCCATCTATGAAATATACAACAGATGCTGAGCTGTTTATCGCGTCAGGTAGGCTGTTCCAGGGAACTCTACCTCTAAAGGTCAACGAATTGGTCCCATAAGTTGTCGTTTTTGCTTTTGGCAGCATTAGCAGTGAACCCGATCGTAGATTATACGCAAGCTCCTTCCGCTGGAAATTATTCCACATAAAGGGGGATGTTCGCACGATAAGCCCTTGCATATGTATTTCTACCATCGTGTTACATAGATTTTTACATGGACCCTAGTGACATCAATTTCTTGTAGAAGCTCATCGATGCTCGATGTATAGTCTTCAAGAAGTATTCTTAAGGCTCTTTTGTGAACTCTATCTATTTCTTTGTTTTGCGCTTTACCACAAAACATCCAGACAAGTACCCTGGGTACCAGAGCCTAATAAAGATTTTTTAAAAAGTAAACAGAAACAAAGTATTTTTTCTTTTTATTTTCTTATCATTCTTATTAGGCTCTAGTACCCATGGTACCAGACAAGAGGACATAATTGACATTTGACATAATGAATGTATGGTACAGGATCTTCCCTTTCTTTTCGTCGATGTAAGGTGCGACCCTTTGTTGTTTGACAAACCTTGTCACATTAGTTGATTTGCTTTCTATTTCCAAAAAAATCCTTGATGCTGCTTTAGGCCAAAAAACATTACTTGAATTTTTTAGGATTTGCCAGTCAAGAGCTCTAGCCCTATTAGTAATGAGCGAGTTTTTACTTACTTTGTACTGGGGGGGGGGGAGTTTTTCGCCTCCCCCCATCTTTTTCTCCGAAACTACAATAGATATAACAACATGGCTTACTCCTATTCTTCTTTAGACAATAGGCTATTAAAATTTAACAATGACAATTAATTAGTCATGTGTTTTGTTGAAAGGCGGTTGCTAGTCAAGTATTTCGTTGCTAGGCAGCGGTTGTAAAAAACAAAATAAAAAAAATTGGCAATTTTTACCTCCTTAACAAGAAAAATTTTATTTAATTTACCACTCATCCAATTTTCTGCAAATCTGTCTCAAATGGTAGGAAACATGTTGCAGATTTAAAATACATACTTTTGAGATATTTTCACTCTCTACTTTTAGCACATTTAGCTCTTAATTAGCTTGTTTGTAGAGATTAGAGATTTTCTCTGCAGTTATTTCTCAGTCTTGTCCCTTTATCTAGTAAATATGGACTCAGAAGTAATCAAATGAATAAGTTGAAGCAATAAAGGCAACAATTTTTCATATCTTGCTTTTATTCATTATAACAATGACGTCATAAATATGAACTATATATACACATTTAGTACATGCACCGCGTTCGAATTACAAATCTTTAATGATTCTATAGGAATTCGATTACATTGTATCTCGGTAAAAAATTCCTCGCCGTCATCTTTAGCGCAATCGTCTATTGACGTTCTCATGGGCAAAAGAGAGCAGCCGAAAAATAATTTGCTGCTTTTCAAATCCAGCTTAGATATTCAAAGACCCCAAATATACATTTGATAAAAATTTTAGATCCAACGTATGAAATATCTCCGTACTTCCTAGGACAATAAAAAGTTTTGCGGTGCTGCTATGCTAGAGTTTTGCCAGTTATCTTGTAAAAGCCTGTAATTTTCAATAGTAAATTCGACTATGGTGCTATTGAACGAATAAAGCGGCAAAATGTCACTTACCAAATGATAACATCAACTAAAAATCTCCTGCTATCTGTATGGCACCCATTTCATCTGGAAACTGCGCTTTCTTGAACCCTCTGCAGTGGTGCTGCTCGAAATTCAAGAGTAAACTTGCGTGATCGGAAAAGGGCGATGAAATGAATATATCGCAATTTTGCCGCTGTGTCTTTCGACGACGATTTTACGGAAGAGGGTGGCTGAAGTTATAATAAATGGTTTTTATATTTTAAGCTATTAGATTAGGAATAATTCAAAAGCAATAACTATTCCCCTAAAATTTTCTTAAGTCAATTAATACAAGGTTTCTTTTTCAGTGATCGGAAAAGGGCGATGGGGCTCTACTCTCCAAATATGGTATTGCTGTGGTCACATGATCAGAGTTAGAACAATGAAATGTTAAAAACTTAATTGCCAATTAAATTTTACTAAAAGTCGCAAAGTTTGGTGGCTTGACTAGGAGCCGTTTTAGTGCAAAGTAGAAAAGTGTGGTAGGGGGGCGAAAAACGCCCTCCCCTCGTACTAATAGGGCTAGAGATGTCATCCTCAAGTCTCATTGCCACTGACTCAACATCTTTGTCACCTGCATACACGGGATTGTCATCTGCAAAGTTACAGACAAAGGAGGACTTCGTGTTAAAGTTGAAGTCATTGAAGAGCAGTGGACCAGGAACTGAGCCCTGTGGAACTCCCGACACTAAATCTTGCCATTCATAGAATGTTGAACCTACTTTAACGCACTATTTTCTTTGTGAGGGATAGTTTGAGATTAGTGAAGACTGTCAAGCCCAAACCCATAGGCTGCAAGTTTGGCTATGACGTTCTTACTTTGCAGTTTCATATGGTCTCTTATGGATATTTTTGGTTCTTAGTTTATCAATCAATTAACAAGAGGTAAATGTAGATAGTATATCGTATATAGTATATTTACATCAATGATTTGCCTTCTTCCTTGCAGAAATCTCATGTCAGCATGTATGCTGATGACACGGCCATTTCCCTCTCTTGAAAAAGTATTGATGACCTGCAAAATGACCTAAACTTAGATCTTTTGAAGCTACAGGATTGGTTCCATGCTAACAAACTTTCTCTGAATGTTGTGAAAACGCAATCACTTATTATAGGCTCTGGTCCAAACATCTGTGAGATCGAAAGCCAGCCTGATGCTCCACCATCTTTTTTTATAGGTGATCAGGACGTTGAAATGATTACCAACACAAGATACTTAGGTGTTCAGATAGACAGTAAACTCAATTGGGACAAGCATATCGATGCCATCAAGACCAAGGCTAATCGAGCCCTTGGACTTATTAAGTATTCTAAGAAATATCTTCCATCTGACGTACTCAACAAAATGTATAGAGGGATTGTTGAGCCCCATTTGAGCTACTGTTGTTCCGTTTGGGGCTGCTGTAGTGAATCAAAGCTTGACGTCTTGCAAAAAATCCAAAATAGAGCTGCCAGAATTGTAACTGGCAGCCCATACGATGCGTCTGCTGCTCCGATAATTCAGAATCTGGGATGGTCAACTATCAGTAATCTTGTAAGAAAGGAGACAGCCACGCTAACTTACAAGTCTTTAAATTCGCTTGCACCAGACTACTTGAGAAAATTATTCGCAAAACGTTCGGATGATAGAGAAGGGTTTCTGCGTTCATCAGAAACTGATCTTAATACCGCTGCTAAAAACGATCAATGGCCAAAAGGCCTTTTCTTATCGAGGTGCAAAACTGTGGAACAGTCTAGAAAGAGCTACTAAATTGGCCCCCTCCCTGAAAATCTTCAAAGATTATCTATAGTCGGGGGCAACTCTTATTTCATCTTTACGTTCTCTTTTTATAGCCTTAGTTATATATAATATTGTAAACCAGGTTAGGTTAGTAAATTTCTTTTGTTATTAGTATTAGTGTTTATTTTTGTCTCTTAAAACAGGTCAGGTTGAAAAACATATATATGTATGAACCTTTAACCTGTATAAATATTATAAAATGAATGAATGAATGAAACGAATCGGCTATGTGCTCGGATTAGAACCAGACAAGGAATTTTTCCGAACCAAAACAAATCAGGTTGGAGTTGACTTGGAGTTGATAAAGCAATGGGCTCATCAATGGCGAATGTCGTTTAATCCTGATCCACAGAAGCAAGCTGTTGAAATAATTTTTTCGAGGAAAAGAAATAAAATTGACCACCCAGTGATACTTTTTAACGATACACCTGTGAAGAAAGTAGATGAGCATAAACACTTGGGGCTTTTTCTTGATTCAAAATTATCCTTTTCTGCGCATATTAAAGCAGCTATCAGTAAATCACGCAAAAGTATTGGTCTGCTGAAATATCTCTCTAAATATCTCCCCAGACATACGCTGAATGAACTATATAAGCTTTATGTTCGGCCCCACCTGGACTATGGGGACGTTATTTACCATATCCCTGCTAAAGTGTGTGAATTTAGTGGAAACATAACCTTGCCAAATCTTATGGAGAAATTAGAGTCCGTTCAGTATTCTGCTGCTCGAGCTGTAACAGGAACATGGAAGGGTACGTCAAGAGAGAAGCTGTATGCAGAGCTTGGTTGGGAATCGCTAAGCTCCCGTAGGTGGAGCAGACGTCTTATTCTATTTTATAAGTTCATAAATAATCTGGCCCCTAAATATACTACGGATCCAATACCACCACAGCGGCAGTCGCGATACTCTCTTCGCAAGCAGGACGCCATCGGGCGAATAAGAACAAGGACAGAAAGATTTCAATCCACCTTTTATCCTCACTGCTTATCTGAATGGAATAAGCTTGATCAAGAAATTATACTTGCTCCTTCTATTGCTGCATTTAAGACTAAGCTGTTGTCCAAAATTCGCCCCCTGCCAAACTCTGTCTTTCGTATACATGATCCAACAGGACTATGGTATCTTACCCAACTTAGGGTGGGTCTCAGTAAACTGAATTTTCACAAATTCAAACACAACTTCAGAGATACTATAAACCCAATGTGTCCTACCAACGATGGCATTGAGGATACGGAGCACTTTTTGCTGCTCTGCCCTTCTTTTGACGTACCACGTAGAGATCTTCTCGCTGGTGTTTCCGTTTTATTACGACCACTTGGACATACCAATCCTTCAAACGAGTTTCTAATGCGGATTTTATTGTACGGTGATAAAGATTTTCCCGCTAGTCTCAATAAAGATATACTTCTTTTAACGCTCCGATTTATTCATGAAACTGGTCGTTTTGATTAGAAATATTTAGATCTCAGCTATAAGCCATAAAGCCACCAAGTTCTCTCTAAGTAAAAGTTTCTCTTTTTTTCCCCCGTGCAGTTAGTAACGTGTAATTCCTGTGCTATCTTTGTCTTTCTAGTCGTAACGTGTAGTGCTATGTTCGTGTTTGCTGTTATTTGTAGCCATGAGGTAGACGTAGTTTTCGCTCCAAATGGTATTGTTGTAGTAGTAGGGTATAGTAGTTTGTAAGTAGTGTTATTAAGTAATATGTATTGTAAGTTTTTAGTTGAAATGTAAAAAAAAAAAAAAAAAAAAAAACAAATCAGGCAACGTAGCATCTTTGTTGTGTTTTTGTTTGGATTTGAACAGTTAGATACAACAGATTACTTTCACTGATTTCATTTTGCTGTGCCAGCCATAAAGTATCATTTTGGTGATGTACAGAACTTTCCAGTTCTTTCAATGTTACAAAATAAAGACTGCTGGCAAGTGCGCACATTGTCATACTTTTTCCCCTTTAGAGAACTCCTATGAATATTCTTGATTTCTTCTGAATTCTCGTTAAAGTTGTACTATGTCATTTTCATTTGACTCAAGAATTCCTGCAGACAGATGGATTCTTGAAAAATCTTAAAAATTCTGAGGATTTTTTAGAATCAATTTGATCAATGAGCTTGCACCCGGTACTATGAGCTTACACGTTACATCATATTTGTTCATTCTTGACCCCAATATAATTGTTCCATAATGTTATATTAACCCTAGTGTACCCGGGGAAAGGCAAAAGATTCCCCCCACACAAACTTTTGATTATAAAACAGAGATTAAAAAAGAAAGAGAGCCGAAACATCCTTGACTTTCCTATCTTTAATTTGCAATTAAATGTTAGGTTGTTCATTGGTATATTTTAAGTCACGTGACCAGCAGATACCCATACTTGGAGAGTTGTCGCAAAATAAATCACAAAAACAATCATAACTTCTTTGTTTTCACTTTTATTATGACGTGTTTGGTACCAAACAATTGCTCTTGCAAAGTACTTTCATTTGATATTTAGATTATCCATATTTGCAAACATCAGCAATGGCGTCATATTCCTAATGAAGAAGGATAAAATTCTCAATTTTAATACAAATCGATTGGCAGTGATATTTCCTTCACTGTTAAGTAGCTTATTCAGGCTACAAACCTTATTCAATGAAATAATTAGCACTCGTTGCTTCTTCAATACAGAAGCGTACAGCGACCTAGTCCTATTGTTTGGTTGCCTGGCAAAAAACACAGTGACCAGTTAGCACCAGACTCAAAATTTTGACTTCAACTAGATAATTACCATTGTACGAAGTTACAACAGCATACTAATTATGGCTTTGGAGATAATTGGCGGGAGGATTTTTTGTCCCCCCCCCTAGACGGTGGTCTGACCGAAAGAGCCCGGGTACAACAGGGTTAATAAAAAGGAAGTTTTTCAATGTGAATCATGTTTCAGTTTTTCAGCAAAACTTTTTCGCAGCATACTTTTTTGCATTGGGTTCGAATCGCGAATCCTTGACGATTACATAGTAATTCGATTAAAAAACGCAGTGCATCTTGGTAGAAAATTCCTCGCCGCCATCTTTAGCGCAGTCGTCTGTTGTGCACTCCTCGGATTGCCAAGATCACAAAATATAGACATGCATCCAAGCATGATCAGGTCTAAGACACATCCCTTCTCAGTGACAATTGCCTGCTTATCATCTCCGCCTTATTCATAACATCAAAATCTTGGTAATTCAGTTCCAATAAGCCCCACATAATGCTTTTGCCACCAAAATATTTGATTTTGCATTAATTCATCCCATATTGATCTTTGCAAAATAGAACCAACTGTTCCTTATTATGTTTCTTGTATAAAAGAGCCTAGAAATTGGGTGCTCTTAAACTTTGGCAAGTTGGTAACAGTCTGTTGGCCAGCTTGGAAAAGTTGCTTTCATCACCTGTACAACTTCTGCAGTTTGTAGCTTCAACAACAAATGTTCTTTTCATCTGATTCTTCTTTGAACCTCACTGTCTTTAAAACTCTATTTGTGCTTGCACTTTTCACTTTATTTCACTCACCACTACGCACTGGCCAAATCATGCATTAATTTCAGTCTTGTCTCCAGGCTGTAAACCTAAAGGAAATGAAAAAAGTAAAACCCTTAAATACACAGGCTATAAAGCATGTAAACCTTTGCAATATGTTTTTTGTTAGAATGATCCTGAAATAACTTTTCCATAAATTTCGACAATGAATCAAAGGAAATACAGTATTGAACATTACTTATGACTCACGACTGAAGAGAAATCTTTCAGTAATCAATAGCTAGACAGTTTCATTTTCATAATTTCAATAGAAGCACCATCCAATTTTCCATTGCATATGTGACCAACTGCAAATGGTGCATTCACCTCAGATTTCCACGATCGCATATGAAAATTTATAAATAATGAAAATGGGCATATGATCTCAACTCATGCCCACAACACATCCTATCCTTATGATAACTATTTGTTTATCATCAATGCCCCATTTATAAAATCGAGATCTCTGTAATTCAATAGATGATTCCGCAAAAGATGGTGGCGAGGAACTTTTTACCATGATGCACTGTGTTCGAATTATGAATCTTTAACGATTCTATAGGAATTCGATTAAAGAACGCAGTGCATCTTGGTAAAAAGTTCCTCACCGCCATCTTTAGAGTAATCGTCTATTGCAGTACCCTACATAATACTTTTGTCATCAAATACTTTATTTTGCATAAAACCATCTCCTCCAAATTCTTTGATAACTTGAATCCACTGTTTCTTATATATGATTTTTAATACCAAATAGGGGAGAAATTGAATGTTCTGAAAATTTGGCAAGTTGTAACAGTTACTTTTCGGGTTACTGTTCTCCAGACCAGCTTAGAAAGCTTCCATTAATGAGCTGTACAACTTTTTCCAGCTTGCCGCTTGCTGCTAGAACAGTAGTTTCTTGCCCTGAGAACAGAGGATCTATTTTCACTTTCACAGCCCCTAAAAGTCTTCTTCAGGTCACGCCTCTCAATTTATTTTACTCACCATGCATGTGCGAAATCATGCAATATGTTTTCCAGCCTGGTCTACAACCTGTGAGTATCAATGTCGTTGTTTCGCTCTGATGCAAAAGCGAAACGACGTTTCTTCCACTGAGTATCAATATCGTTGTTTCGCTCTGATGAGAAAGTGAAACGACGTTTCTTACATTGCCATTCTAGTCTAGTTCTCTAACATGAGTTTAGGAAATATAACAGGAACAAAACTTGAAAGCTGTTCTTGCTATTTCAGGCCAAGGCAACCAGTTGTGCAGATACAGATCCAGCCCTACTATTCCTGAATCCTGACACATCAAAATTCTTTTTTGCAGTTCTCAGTTAGCTTTCAGTGATCGTACTAAGTTGTTACTGGCCCCTCGCTTTGATCAATGATTTTCGGCCTGTTTTGTGAGACTCTGAGATCGAACAGTTTTATGAAATCACTACCTTGTAAAAGAGGAACTTTCGGACAACTTCAAATCACTTAATTTGTTTCTTTTATTTTGTATATTTCATTAAAATAACCAGTCTTAAGGAATTTAATGAACAGTTAGCAAAGTACAGCAGGGGCGGCCCCAGCTTTGAGAAAGTGGGGTGGACAATAGCTGAAATTGATTGCCAGAAGATACCGGGTGTCTCAAAAAAGTACCCCCTTTTGACTGGATATAGGAACGAAGCGATAAGTTATCGTTACTCCCCGAGCGGTTAGCTAAATTCATCAATCTTCAACTTAGATTCACATACCTTGTATTTAAAAATCGTCCATCAAAAACCAGAGATACAAGGTTGCAAAGACAAAATTTACTGTGCACCCAAAACCAGAGGTTTTGAAAAAGGGCCTAGCCATGATTTGTGTAATGGATCCTTTCCAAAGCACCTGTAAACTTTAACTGTCATTTTTTCGCTTTTAAAAAGAAATAAGACTCGTGGACATCGCCCTCATTAAGAAAAATATAACAAAAATGTGGTAAGAATGATGAAGTCGTGCAACATCTCCCAAATGAGCATGAATGTGTTCCTTTTCTTCTTCTTTGACACTTGGAGTGGAATGCAATGCACGGATCGATTCCTCAAAGGAATAACTATTTGTAGAACAATTGAAGCATTTCAAGGTATAATTCATTTCAATAGAGAAAGCTAAAGGTCAAAGTCGAAATTCCTGTGCAACATGCCTGTAATAGCAAATCATGGCTATGCCCTTATACAAAACCTCTAGTTTCGGGTGCACTGTAAAGTTTGACTTCCCAATCTTGTATCTCCAGTGCTTGGTGGCCAATTTTTAAATGCAGGGCATGTAGATCTAAGTTGAAGATTGATAGATTTAGCTGTCTACTCGGAGAGTAATGATATCTTATTGTTGCAGCGCAGCAGCGCGAAGCGCCTGCGTAGCGGCAATATAAACTCGACAAATGGTCAAAAGTGGGCGATCTGGCTGGCTGGCTGGCTGGCAGGCTGACAGGCTGGCTGGCTGGCTGGCTGGCTATGTGGCTGGCACATTGAATTCAATTCAATTGAGTTTAATCCAGTTCAATCACAGATCAGTGAATTCCACCATGATTCAACCCATCACCACTGACGCCAGGGAAGCCGTCTGGGGAAACTGGCAAAACTTTCAAGGCAAGAAGAGACTTCGTTCACTCGGGTAAGTATCGCACCAGTCGTTTTGTTTACGTGCAATTATGAGAGGATTTCTTTTTATCCTCTCAGTTGTTTAAACTATTCACAGAATTAGTTTAGCATTTTTGGTTTGTTTCTGGGACAGGAAAGGAAGCAGGCCTAGAACTTCATATTACTGATTTGCTGCATGCAAAGGGCAATGGATCCTGGTACAATGTTCAAATGTTAAACGGCGAATTGTGTGGACTATTTGCTGTCGTTCATTGTGTTCCTTACGGTTAAAACATGGCTAAATAAGATGAGGTCATGTTTGCCTTTCAGATGACTGTATTTCAAATTAACATAACAAAACAGACGGTATGAATCAATAGAAGGAATTATGGAGCTGTGGTCACATTTCAGTGATGATGTAATGCAACTCAAAGAACGATAATAAATGTAAACAAAGCATTGTTCAGTTCAGTGACTTCATTATTCGGCACAATGGCAAGAAACTCATTACACTGTGGATTAATATCTGGTTCTGACAGAACAGAATTTTAATTGATTTTCATCCATCAACAGATTTGTCTTCACATGCAAAAGATCTTGCTGTTAGAAATATTCCTGATGCCATGTTTATGCCATGTTTTAACTATGGTTTGGCATAGTTTTCCTTAGTCAATTATTGGTTTGGTTACAAAGATTGTCAAAATGTTTTGACTTTCTGATCCATGACACTGTCTAGAATACCTCATACATATGAACACCCCCGTCTTAGTGCCCCGGTGAGAGGTCAGATTTTCACCGGGTCCTAGTGACCGAAGGATATGGTCAGATTTTCTCTGGAGAGCTCGAATTTTGTAACGAGGACAGCATAATTATTGGTGGGAAGTGTTTCTACGTGAAAATAATTCTTCAAATTTCTCTCTGGGGTTCGCCTGTTTGCTGCCGAGGTTTCACTTGTGAGGTGTTTTGTACCGGGGAGATTCACAGCTTATCCGGGGACTAATTTTGCTCCGATTTTTTCGCCGGGGAAATCACCGGGGTAGGATGTACCGGGGCATTTAGACAGGGGTATATATGATCTTTCAACTGAAAGTTGGTCAAGTTTTTCTGCTGTTTCAGGGCTGAAAGACAGTCTGGCAGCAGGTGAAATTCCTGTAAAGAGCAGCATTGGATTGAGCGTAACATTCAGTGTTGATTTTCGCCAAATAAAAGAGCCTATCATGTGAGGCGCCACCCAGAGCAGTATAAAGCTGTAAAGCCCAAAGGAACTTTGAACATGAATGACAATTAACTGTTTATGACTCAAAATCGCAATTTAATGCTTTGGTTGACAGCAATATTTGATTGAGTATGATGAATGTTCTATTCATGCTAAGCCATCTTGTAATTATCAAGAAGTTGTCTTTTTCTCCATGTTTCCAACTCTGGATTGGTATCACAAGGGATTTGCAGTCAATCACTTTGCAAAAACTCTGAGCTGCACTCACTTTAACTTTGTTAACAGCTAGTTTAGTTCCTATTTCCAGTCAAAAGGGGGTACTTTTTTGAGACACACGGTATATCTAGATTTTGAGTGAAACATTGCAAACTTTTGTATTTTTAATCATATTTTTAATTGGTCTTAGTGTTTGTAATTGCAATGCGCCTATGAGCCCTGTGGATATATGGCGCAATATAAGTGCTTTTATTATTATTGTTGTTATTATTATTATTATTATTATTATTATTATTATTATTATTATTATTATTATTATCATTATTATTATTATCATTATTATCATTATTATTATTATTATTATTATTATTATTATTATTATTATTATTATTATTATTATTATTATTATCATTATTATTACCATTACCATTGGTTATTACCTTACCATTACCATTATTACCTTACCATTGGTTTTGTAACAAATATGGAGGGAAACAGCAAAAGAAAACGCGACAAATACAAAACGTTGAAGTCAAACTTACTACCGAAATATGATGAAGTTCGTTATGTTAATGTGTCCATGGGTGCTTGCGGTTTCATGGAGAAAGACAGCAGAAGCTTTTTCGAACTTTTACGCTCTATACGGGTACCAGAGAATGAAATTCTGTTCCTCACTAAGCGAATAACAAATATTTGTATAAGATCATCGTACTATATATTTTGTCTAAGAAATAAAGAATGGACATCCCCCGAACTTTTAAGCTTTTAATGGTAGTATATAAGGACATTATTGATCTTACTTTTGAACTGTGAGTATGCAACCAATGCCCAATTTTGGAGAGTTGGCTGGATAGACTAGGTTTTAGCTTTTATTGTATTTTAAATTGTTTTGAATGAAAGTTTCCACTATTATTATTATTATTATTATTATTATTATTATTATTATTATTATTATCATTATTATTATTATTATTATTATTATTATTATTATTATTATTATCATTATTATCATTATTATTATTATTATTATTATTATTATTATTATTATTATTATTATTATTATTATTATTATTATTATTATTGATAGTGTCGCACACTGTCCTTTGTCAGTGGTGATACCAGCTTGAAACTTGGTGTCAACAAGACTCCTCAAATTTCGAGCACTTTACGGAGGATCCTTGCAGAGTAGATGATGACAGTCTTCTGCAGTTCAACAATTCGTGTTCCTATTCCAAGGTCATCTAATCTTCTGGAAAGTTTCTTTGGGGTTGTCCCAAGTGCACCTATTACAATAGGAATTACTTTCGTTCGCATGTTCCATAATTTCTGTACCTCTCGTGCTAAGTCTTGATACTTTTCTATTTTCCCCATCTCTTTTGCATTCACTCTACTGTCATACGGTATGGCAAAGTCTATAATTTTACATTCTTTCTTTTCTTTATCAATAAGAATGACATCAGGTCTTCTGGCTTGAATGGCATGGTCTGTCTGAATATTAAAATCCCACAGCAACTTACAGCTGTCGTTTTCGGTAACCGTTTCTGGTTGGTGTTCATACCATCTTTCTGATACTGCCAAACCATATTTTCGACACAATTCCCAATGGATCTTTCTTCCCACGCATTCGTGGCGTTTTTATACTCTCTTTGGGCAAGCATATTGCATTCACTAATAATGTGATTTACTGTTTCATCTACCTTACCACACATACGACATTTGCTTTCCTCTTGTGTGTTGTCAATCTTGGCCTTGATAACATTGGTTCTTATTGCTTGTTCTTGGGCTGCTAGAATTAACGATTCAGTTTCACGTTTAATTCCTGTTCCTTTGAGCCACATCCATCGTTCTTTTCCTGTGTCATCATCCGTTTGTCGTAAAAACTGGCCATGAAGTGTTTTATCTTTTCATTCCTGTTTCCTTTCAATTTTCTTTCGATTCTTGAAGTCTTTCACACTTTCTCCTTGACAATCCTCTATTTGCCTTGCAGCAACTAGTAATCTTTCATAGCTATTTCTCACATAGCTTTTCAGTCCAAGATTAGCTAGATCAACAGTATCCTCTATGCTCAAAAGTCCTCTGCCCCCCTCTTTTCTGGGGATGTAAAGTCTGTTTGTGTTGCTCTTCGGGTGCAATCCCTTATGCATCGTGATTAATTTTCTTGTCTTCCGATCGATACTCTGCTTCTCTTCTTTGGTCCAATCTAAAAAGGCAGCTGAGTACCTTATCAAAGAGACTGCCCAAGTGTTAATCCCTTTAATCATGTTTTCTCCATTCAATTTCGTTTCTAGAACTTTTCTTACTCTTCTTTTATATTCCTTCGTGATCTTTTCTTTCATTTCTTGCCCTTTTCTTTGTCGACTTGTAATATTCCAAGATACTTATACCCTTTGTTGTCTTGCAAAGACTTTATTACCTTCTCATCTGGCAGTTTAATACCTTCTGATCTTACTACTTTTCCTCTCTTTTGGATCATTGTCGCACACTTTTCTATTCCAAATTCCATTCTGATATCACTTGTGAATATTCTGACTGTCTGAACTAGCGAATCAAGTGCTTTCTCGTTTTCCCCATACAACTTCAAATCGTCCATAAATAACAGATGATTAATTTTCTCTCCCGAAGTGAATTTGTATCCTGGTTTAGACCTTCGTAGAATACTTGTAAGGGGCAGCAGTGCTATGATAAACAGTAATGGTGACAACGAATCGCCCTGGAACATTCCTCTATTTATCTGTACCTCTCCCAACACATCACTTCCACTTGTCAGTTCTACTCTCCAAGATTTCATACATTCTTTCATGAATACAATTGCTTCCTCATTTATGCCAATGCTTTCGAGACATTCTACGATCCACGAATGTGGTACCAAGTCATAAGCCTTTCGATAATCAATCCAGGCAACTGCGATACTTCTCTTTCTGGCTTTAACTTCTTTCATTATCATTCTGTCTATGGATAATAAATCTGCCGTCCCCATTGATCCCTTTCGGCCTCCTTTCTGCTCTTCAGGTAGCATTGTTTTCTTTTCCATGAAACAATATATCTCTTCAGCTAATATACCAGTTAATATTTTCCATGCTATTGGTAGACAAGTGATCGGCCTATAATTGCTCGCTTCATTTCCTTTCGTTTTGTCTTTTTGTATCCAAACTGTTCTTCCTTTGGTCATCCAGCTAGGGACCTTTCCTTCAATTAAACAGCTTGACGGATTGTTTTTCAGATGAATATGCATGCTTTGGAAATTTTTAAACCAAAAGCCCTGCACCATGTCAAGTCCTGGTGCTTTCCAGTTAGGAAGTTTCTGCAATATCTTCCTAATTTTTTCTGTTGTTATTTCTATCTTTTCTTGTCCTTCTTCCTGATAGAATTCTTTTTTGAAGTCGTTCAACCACTTTGCATCTTTGTTATGATTAACCTCTTTGCTCCAGATCGCCGACCAAAACTCCTTTGCTTGTTCTGCATCTGGTGTTTCATTCTGCTGTTGTTCTCCTTCTCCATTAAGTTGACTGAAAAACCTCTTTTGATTGTTTTGGAAAACTCTGTTTTGTTGATATTGATTGATTCTACTGCTATATCTCTTGATTTTACCGACTTTTGCAGATATCCTTTGCTTGATCTCTTCTTTTATAGTTCTTAGCCCTTTTTGTCTGATCTTGTATCGCCTTTCCAGGTCGTCTTTATACTTGCGTTTGATTTTTCCATTTTGTATCAACGTATTCACTCTACCTAGATCACTGTTCAGTTCTCTCACTTGTTTTTCCAATCGTCTTTTCCACCATGGCTCCTTCTTGTTGCTTGGGACTGTCTTCCTCATTCCAACCAGTTCAGTAACTACAGCAGCCCCAGCATATAGCAGATCATTTGTTGCTGATATGTCTTTAGGTACAACTTTTGCTAAAACAGCATTCACTTTCTGAACAGCTTTCTTAACTTTGTCTCTGTCCATTCCTCGCAATGGTGGTAATCGTGCTTTCTCTTTCTTCAAGATGCTTTCCATCTTTTCGATTATGGAAGTCTCTTCCGGAGATATTTCAGACCCTGCTACAAGTAGAAGCTTTCCATCAGGGTCTATGTTCGGTCTATCTATCTCCTGCTCAGTTTGTTCCCTTACTTGTACATTACATTCTCCCCTATTTGACTCTACATTTGCTTGTTCTTGATCAACTTGGGTTTCACCACCAAGAACATCAGTTGATTATTATTATTATTATTATTATTATTATTATTATTCAACTCTTCTCATGGTCTTGATGATATACCAGTGGTTTGTCTATGATCAGGCCACCTCCCGTGGCTTGAGATAATAGATCTTTAGTCTTTCTTGCTAAACTGTCATTTCTTTTCTTCTAGTGTTATTATTATTATTATCATTATTATTATTATTATTATTATTATTATTATTGTTATTATTATTATTATTATTATTATTATTATTATTATTATTATTATTATTATTATTATTATTATTATTATTATTATTATTATTATTATTATTATTATTATTATTATTAGCAAACTCAAACCATCACCAAAATAAAACAGAAATAAAATTAAGAGAAACACAACTGTTCTATGTCAGACGTTTCGATTATAAAATCTTCATTATTATTATTATTATTATTATTATTATTATTATTATTATTATTATTGGTTAATACATGCTAATATACTTAGCAGAGATGTTCCCTTGAGGTTTGGTGACAACAAGTCTCCTCAAACCTCAAGGACTTTTCTTAGGATCCTTGCAGAACAAAGGATGGCACTTTTCTGCAAGTCCACAATACGGGTCTCTATTCCAATGTCTTTCAGTCTCTTCGGTAGCAGCCTTGGCGTGGTGCCAAGGGCACCAACTACAACTGGGATGATTTTCACTTGCGTGTTCCACAGTCTCTTTATCTCTCTGGCTAAATCTTGATACTTTTCGATCTTCTCAGCTTCCTTGTTGTCAACTCTATTGTCATACGGAACTGCAAAGTCAATGATCTTGCAATGACTGCTCCTTCTATCCTCCACAATCATATCTGGTCTTCTTGCTTCGATAGTATGGTCAGTCTCTATGGAGAAATCCCATAAAATCCTATAGTCATCATTCACCATGACAGCCTCAGGCTCATGTTCATACCATTTATCTTTTACCTTAAATCCACAGACTTTGCTTACATCCCAATGCACTCTCTTACCCACCCAGTCATGTCTGCGCTTGTATTCTTTTTGGACTAATTTACTACACTCACTAAGTACATGGTTGATACTTTCGTCCACTTTTCCACACATTCTGCATTTGCTGTCGATCTGGGTCTTATCGATCTTTGCTTTTATTACATTAGTTCTGATAGCTTGTTCCTGAGCGGATATTATTAATGATTCAGTCTCCCTTTTCAAATTTCCATCTCTCAACCACAACCAGCGTTCAGGACCTGCCACTTCTTCGGTTTGTCTCAAATACTGACCATGTAATTCTTTCTCCTTCCAGCTGCTTCTTCTTTCATTCTTCTTTCTTTTCTTGAAGCCTTTCGCTGTTTCAGTAACTTCCTCGATGTTTCTCGCTGCAGATAATATTCGTTCAGTGCTGTCAACAACATACTCTTCCAAGCCCAAAATGGCTGTGTTTACGGTATCTTCTACATTTAACAAGCCTCTACCTCCTTCCTTTCTCGGTATGTAGATCCTCTCAACATTACTCTTAGGGTGGTGTGCGTTATGCATTGTAAGAAGTTTTCTTGTTCTTCGGACTAGTTCTTGTAGCTCTGTCTTTCTCCACTTCAAAAAAGGAGCAGAGTATCTCAGTACTGGAATCGCCCATGAGTTAATAGCCTTTATGATATTACCTCCATTTAGTTTGGTTTCAAGCACCTTTCTAACCCTTCTTTTGTACTCCTTTGTGACCACCTCTTTCATCTCTTTTTCCATCACCTCATCATTCTGCAGCACCCCTAAATACTTGTACCCATCATTCTCCTGAAGTGACTTGATGACATTACTTCCAGGTATCTTTACTCCTTCTGATTTAATCTGTCGACCCCTCTTCATAATCAACACTGCACATTTTTTCACCCCAAACTGCATACCAATGTCCTTGCTAAAGACCCTCACTGACTGAATAAGAGAATCAAGATCTCTTTCATTTCTGGCATACAACTTAAGGTCATCCATGTATAGTAGATGGTTTATTTTCTCTCCGTTCTTAGCAAACTCATATCCAGGTCTAGACTTTCGTAAAATGTAAGTTAAAGGTATCAGTGCGATCACGAAAAGCAATGGAGACAGCGAGTCTCCCTGAAATATTCCCCTGCGGATTTTCACATTTCCTAATGATTCATTTCCACATTTCAATTCCACTTCCCAGGATTTCATCGAATTCTTTAAAAAGCTGGTAACTTTCTCATTAATCCCGAGTATTGTCAGGCATTCCAAAACCCATGAATGAGCTACATTATCGTATGCCTTTTGATAGTCTATCCAACCAACGCCTAAGTTCTTTTTCCTCGCTCGTACTTCTCTTAGGATCATTCTGTCAATATACAATAGATCGGCAGTTCCTTTTGAGCGCTTTCTGCACCCCTTCTGTTCCTCCGGTAGCAGATTATTTGTTTATTATTATTATTATTATTATTATTATTATTATTATTGTTGTTGTTGTTATTATTATTATTATCATTATTATTATTATTATTATTATTATTATTATTATTAAAAGCTGGTTGATTTGTGGGCCATCGCTGTCATAAGAAATAATGGCTGTTGGCCTGCAACCGTAATTGCCCATTCTACTGTTTCACAGAACGAAAATTATTTCCAGTCATCTCCGAAATGTGCAATTCGCAGTGACTTCATACCATCAGGAAATCATTATTTTGATCGAGCATTAGCTCGATCCTTGGTAAATCAATCAAATCTATTTGATGTGGAGGAGATTACAGATATCGTAAGGCAGTGCCCCAGAGGGAAATCATGTGGTATCGATGGAGTGTATTACGAAGATCTTCGAAATTGTAATCGTGATGAAGAAATTGTAAATATTATGAATGTTTGTTTGGTTAATCAACGTGTCTCGGCGTTTTGGAAACATTGTGTGATTAGCAGGATTCCCAAGAAAAATTTTAACCCCGATGACCTTTCGACCCTCCGAGATATATCATTGTTGCCAGTGTCATACAAGGTGTTTTCTAAAGCTTTGTGCAACAGATTGCTTCCCTTTGTTTCGGATAAAGTAGCTTTTTGGCAACGTGCATTTCTCAGTAAACGTGACAGGCAAGATTTGATTTTCACCTTAAAAACAGCGTTTGATGATTTTCGACATAAGAGCTCAAAAATGGTGTCAGTATTCATTGATTTTGCAGATGCTTTTGGCAGTGTAGAGCATGAGTTCATCTTTGAAACCCTTGAGTCATTCGATATTCCCTTGATATATTGTGCATTGATTGAGGACATTTACCGTTATTCGTCCTTCGCGGTAATTTGTGGATGTGAGCTCAGTGAACTATTTTATATAATACGTGGTACCAAAACTGGGGACCCTCTTAGTGCCCTCATTTTCATTCTGGTGATTGATGTTGTATGTCGGCCTATGTATAGAAGAGCTTTAGATGAAATGAACATTTTGAACGATGAGATCATTAATCCATTACCGGTACAGGCATTTGCAGACGATATTAACACTACCCATCATGACGCTAAGCTTATTCAAAAGATGTTCGATGTCAGCGAAGAAGTCAGTATTCAGTCAGGACTTGAAGTTAAACCCGAGAAATGTGCTGTTCTCTACGCACGACGCTCTGGTAATAGTTGGTACAAAGGAAAAAATGACGTCACTCCGGTAATTACTGTTCAGGGAAATGTTCTTGAGACGCATGATCGCAACTATTCGTACAAGTATTTAGGAAAATCTCTGTCGTTGTCAGGTGAAGACAGTGCTCAAGTTGAAGAATTTATTAAAACGTATCTCGATTTAGTGAAGAAAATCTCGGATTCCAGTTTACCTTTGGCACTTAAAGCAAGCGCTTTGAATAACGTGGCCCTAACCAAAATCCTCCATCATTTTTATAATACACGACTATCGGAAGAACAACTTGAGGATATTGACAAGTCAGTTACTAAGACTGTCAGAGAAATGTATGCATTATACACTACTACAACCAATCTTGTGATTTATTTACCTCGGGAGTATGGTGGTATCGGAGTGAAAAGAGTGTCCGATGTCTATCGGACTACAAGACTGGCATTTTTAGTCAAGATGTTGAATCATGATGTGCTACAGTTCAGAAATATGGCTCGTGAGTCTTTGAGGTTAGATATGGTTAAAAGAGGAGTGCCACTGTCAGAGAATAGCGATAACTTTCTTGGTTATGACTTGAATGCTAATGGCTTTTTGAATGCAAGAACGCGATTCGGGTGCCAGTCAGACTGGCCAGACATGCTACGATATGCTCGTAAGTTGGGTGTCAAAGTGATTTTCAGAAACGGAAAAGCAGAAATAACTCACAACGATTTAACTCTGGACGAAACCCCTAAACTTCAGAATAGACTTTTTCGCATCACAATAGATAGAGATCTCCAGAAGAGCAAAGAACTTAGTATCCAAGGTCCTTTTCTTGGACTAAATGACATTCAGATAAAAGCGTCGCATTCTATATTTTACAACTGGAACATAAGTGATGATTTGGTCCGTTTTGCTATCAAAGCGCGTTTAAGCTTACTCCCAACAAATTTCACAACTCATATTTGGAACAGAACAAATGATCCGTGTTGCCCGTTTTGTTTTGGTCACACTGAGAGTGTTGCTCATTTGTTCAATGGATGCAAGGAATTTCACAATTTCTACAGTCGCCGTCACGATCGGATTGTTGGGAAACTTTTCGATGAAATAAAGTTGATATCAAGTGCAAGGAAGAAGGTTTATACAAACAAGTTATTAGAAACTTTGTTGCCGGAGAATAAAGAAGAGTTGACCGTGCTTCAACATCGGAAACCGGACATTGTGATAATGGATGAAACTTCACGAGATATTATCATAGCAGAAGTTACAGTGTGTTTTGATCTCTACTTTGGATTTTCGTTTCCAGCGAAGTGTGATCGCTACCAGGAACTGTGTGACGTTCTTCGTGAAAATGGTTGGAAACCTTCTCTTCATGTTCTGTGTTTTGGTGCGCTTGGGTGTATCAAAGAGGACGTCTATGAACGATTGAGGAATATTGGATTTGGAAAAGCAAAAATTAAGGAACTGTTAGCTTGGTGCTCGATTTCTAATATCATTGGAGCGAATTATATCTGGAAGCACAGGGTGAAAAAATTGAATCACTGATTTCTTTCCATTTCATCTTCCGTTTTGGTCTGCTGTTCATTTGGTTTGCTTTTTTTTTTTTAAGCTACATCAAGTGTGATCCTTTTCATGTTTGATACTCAGTGATAAATTCATTCACCGTATGTGCTATAGCGTTTATTAACAGTAACTGTAAACCAACAAACATTCTGTATTTGAACTAAGCAGTAGGTCTTTGCCATTTGCTTGGGTGCAGAATAATTTAGGATCGTATTATTATTATTATTATTATCATTATTATTATTATTATATCTAATGAATTTTCATCGTTTTTGCTTAGGAATGAATACTGACCTGAGGAAAGTGGGGTTGACATGTCCACCCCAGTCCACCCCGTGGCGTCGCCCTTGAACTACAGGCCTTGAAAGTCTTACATTTTCGTACTCATTTGGTACATAACAAGTTTAATTTTTACCACAGCATAAGAGGCTTGTTCAGAGGTAAACTAACAAATTTAATAGTTTACGATGACTTGAACGAAGGCCAGCTGGTAAAGTGATTGGCTAAGGTGTGCTGCATCTCGGGGGTGAATTGCATTAGGTGATGAAATGAGACATACACCTGTTATGACGTGCGAGTTCTGTAGGTTACGATTTAAAGGGGTATTGGAAAAACATATGACAATGATAATGATAATGCAACAAATGTATTACCAACGACGGTGGCATAGGTAATCAGAAAACTGTGATTATGGTGAGCTATCTCATTTAGAATATTGATAATTGTGACCGAAGGACGCTTACTAATCCATGTATTGCTGAATGGGTATGAGATTGGAGCACATGCCTTGCTTATTAGGCAATTGGTAAAACAATGGCAGTCACATGCCAAGACTTCATGTGATTGGTTGAAAGGAAAATGAAAAGGTTATCATTGGCCAGCATAACAGTTGATAGGCTTTTATTGGCTGACTCAAAGAAGAGAATAACAACCCATAAGGTGGCACAGTGACTGCGACTGACCGGGGAAAAATTGCAGTGCAGTTGGAAAGCGGTTGAAGTTAAAGGCATTGAGTCCGTATAAATAGCGCTCTCATGACCAATATCAACTTCTTTTCAATCATGAAACAAAGGTTGTAATTTAAGCCCTATGGAAATTAAACCAAAGAAATTCCTTAGGGTAATGCAAGGATTAAGAATTCTTTCATATCCACTGCTAATGACTTTAGCACTATTGTGAGATAACAAAGGGCCTTCAGCGGTTTGTCAGCGAAAATTCAGGGCAGCGTTAACGCTCAAGTATTTATATGGACTCAATTCATTTAAGTTAAAGTTCATTCAATGTTACGAACAAACACTTGGAATCACTTGAAAGTTGCCGATGAGGAACGTGGAAGCTTTCATTGGACTCACTAAGTAGTACAGGACGAGAAAGATCGAAAACTGACAAAGTGATACGAAGCTGTACTCTATGCCAGTAGATAACATAAGAAACCAAAACTCACTGCATCAGTTCGTCGTAATCAAAATGACAATAAAAGCTAACTGTCCACCAAGGGAATTTGTTCCATCAAAACAACTGTAAAGTTATCTCTCAAGAACATGTTAACAAGCTTAAGAAGTCATCGTTCGAATCCCCCAAGCGCTGCAAAGTAACAAGCATTCGTCGATCCTCCTTCCGGATGCATCCTAAAATCAACTTTCTCTTAGATACCCTTTTCTTTTAACACAAGTAAGTCAAAACAAATTTGATTAACAATTTAATTCATTTCTATGCTTGCAAGGTCAAAGTAGTAAAGGACAAATTCTATGCTTCTTTCAAACGTTCGTTTCATCATCCGCAGTGTTTTATTGGCGACTCTCAAGTTGAAAAAGTAGAGCGGACAAAGTATCTGGGTGTGATAATAGACCGGAGTTTAAGTTGGGAAGAACATATTAATATTCTCCGTACCAAAGTTTCTCGAGCAATTGGGTTTTTGAAATATGCCAGAAAATTTTCACCTCAAAACACATTAAGTAAAATGTATCGGGGCATTGTAGAGCCCCATTTTTGGTACTGTTGTTCGGTGTGGGGATGCTGTGGGGCGACCAAACTGCAAACCCTGCAAAAGTTGCAAAATCGAGCGGCGAGAATTGTAACGAAAAGTAAATTTGATGCACCTGCTATGGCACAAATACATAATTTAAATTGGCCAACTATGAGTGAAATTATTAGAAGTGAAACTGCTACTTCATTTTCATTTTCATTTTAAATTATTTATACACGAAATCCCTTCAGCTTACAAAAAAATAAAGTTATATTAATTATATTACATCATACAAAAATATAAAATACTGAGGGCTAATCGCATCGCTGATCTTCCAGGGAGTCGTGTTTAACTGGCTTTCAGCTCATCAAATATGTTTTTAGTTGTTTTTTTGAATTGGCACAAGGTAGGAAGTTCCCTAATTCTTATTGGGATTTCATTCCAGACCTTAAGAGCTGAATAGGAAAATCCTTTTTTGGCATACTCCAGATTATACCTCGGAATCTGAAGATCTCTACAGAATCGCGTGTTGTAGCTGGAGTACTGGGATCTTTGTTGGAATTTGTTCCAGAGATTTTCTGGGCAGAGTCTGTTCATGATCTTATAGGCCATAACGGCACGATCAAACATGACAAGTTGCTCAGTGCGAAGGAAATTATGTGACCATTCGTCTTTAATCCTGGACGTTTCGATTATGGAGATGGCTCTGTCCTGAAGACGCTGAAGGGATTCCTTTTTTGAATTTGAGAGGCTACCCCAAATAACATCTGCATATCGCATGTGACTTTCTACAAGAGCACGATATACATTGCTTAACTGAGATTGTGGGAGGATGTTTTTCAGCTTCTTTAAAGATGTAAGACCTCCATGAACTTTCCCTTTGACAGTTTTGAATTGTTCTTCCCAATTAAGCCCTTCGTCTACAATGACTCCAAGTGATTTGGTTTTTTTCACTCGTTTTATATCTGAGCCATTCAGTCTCAATGTTTCATGTATCTCGACTTTATTAGTTCTACGAGGGTGTCCAATTATCATATACTCCGTTTTTTGAGGATTGGCGCTTAATTTATTTAACCTCATATATTCCGAAATATGGGTCAGTTCCTCTTGAGCCTTATGAACAAGTTCTTCAACATTCATAGATGCTACGGTCACGTGAGTATCATCAGCATACATACCAGCCTTAGAAACTTTCAAACATTTTTCAAAGTCATTCAGGTAGATCATGAAGAGAAGGGGGCCAAGACAGGAACCTTGGGGAATATCACATGTAACTGTCCTAGGCCTTGACTCATAACCATTGGCGGCACAGTACTGCCTTCTGTTTTCTAGGTATGATTGAAACCAGTCTCCAGAAAGTTCTCGAATACCGTATTTCCTCAGTTTTTCTAGCAGAATCTTATGGTCAACGGTATCAAAAGCCTTTTTGAGATCGAGAAATATTGCTAAATTAAATTGTTTGTGGTCAATATTCTCATACCAGTAGTCAGTGCTATCAATCAATGACGTTACTGTCGAACAAAGTTTTTGAAAAGCTGATTGACTCATTGTTAGTACCTTGTTTGCCTTGAGGTATTCGTAGACTTGATCATGCACAATTCTTTCGAGAATCCTTGAGAACACAGAGATCACCGAGATAGGCCTATAGTTGTTAGCCTCGCTTTTAGAACCTGATTTGAAGATAGGGGTGACCCTCGCCAGTTTCCAGACATCAGGGAAAATACCCTTCCGCAAAGAAGAGTTGAGTACCATTGTCAATGGTTTGCATATGAGATCCGCCGCGTCCTTTATGAGCATTGTCGGAATCTTGTCAGGCTCTGGTGCCTTGCCATTTTTTAGTTGCTTAATGGCTTTTGGTACGTAGTTGTCATCAACAGGGGTAAGCCGCATCGTATTAGGTTCACTATCAATATGTTTAAGAGGATCATCATTGACATTTTGTTCAATTTTACTGGCAAGCTTCGGCCCAACTGAGACAAAATGGTGATTCAATGCCTCCAATATATCCCCTTCTTTGGTTAGTTTTCTGCCCTCAATGTTCAAACTCGCAGGCATTGTCGATTTTGAAGATTTTTCTAGGACCCTGTTAATAGTGTGCCACATTTTCTTCGGGTTGTCCTTATTTTCATTAATTAACCCGTACTAACATGTACAAGTCTCTGAATGGCCTCGTACCTGAGTACCTTTCCAACTTGTTTGTCAAAAATTCAACTCGAAATGTCAGAGAACTAAGAAATACTTAAACTGATCTTTCGCTACCACTGCGGAAACTAAAAATGGGCAAAAGGCAATATCCTTTCGTGGACCTAAGATTTGGAATGAACTCGAACTTGATCTTAAACAGGCACCCTCCCTTGCCACCTTCAAAGAAAGACTAAAAAATTGAAACACGTGTTCTTTTTATCATTCATGAAACATCTTTTTATTTAGTTTTTAGATTTTGCCACGGCCCCCTGAAAAGCAGTTGCTGATCAACTGACGGGGCTACCGTGTTTAAAAAATTGAAAATTGAATTGAATTGAAACACTAGGAAGCTTAGCGCTTGCTTCGCTGGCGCTTCAACATTCCTAGCTCCTACATAGAGCTTGCAAGCAGTATCTGATAATTCACTTTGAATGTATAATAACAATGTCTGCAAGAGAAGGATACCCCATGGTTTAAGGACAGTAGTTGTGGATAGAATGCTAAAGCTTCTTGTCATGCACCCATCATAATGCTAAAGTGCAAAGTTTTGTGCAGTCTGTTGTTAAGCAGCTTGATTCTGCTAGCCCCTTATGCTTGTAAAATAAAGTTTATGTTCTCAAGTTCATTCACAAACAAAGCAGCAATAATTTCCTCGTACATTGGACCCTCGAACTGGATGTGATTTACTCAACTGCAAATCAGCACATGGCCAGCAGCGAGGGGCATTTCACTCCCAAAAAATCTAGTACACCTTGGCAAAAATCCTTTTGTTTCCAAGAAAAATCCATCAAAAATCCGTATAAATCCTTTTGTTTTGAAAAAATCTCGTACGCTTTTTCCAATAAGTGAATTGCCCCTCGGCCAGCAGCAATGCCAGGCCTGCGCTGTTTGTCCTGTATGCAGTCTTTCTTTTGTGTGAATTAAAAAAGCAAAGAAATGGAAAGACTGCGCTTTTGGGCAAGTGAACAATCCTTTGCGCTTTGATGAATTAATCCATTGTGATGTGTATGGCACACGAAAGTCACCACAATTAGATAAACCCGGTTTATCACCAGATAAACCCAGTTTATCTCAGACAATCCTAGTTTATCTGTGATAAACCCGGTTTATCTGCAGATAAACCCGGTTTATCTCAGATAAACCCGGTTTATCTGTGATAAACCCACTTTATCTGGAAAACCAAATTTATCTGTTGATAAACCTAGTTTTTCTGAGAGAATATCACCTTATTTTAGATAAACCCAGTTTATCTGAGATAAACTGGGTTTATCTCAGATAAACTGGGTTTATCACCAGATAAACCCAGTTTATCTGATGATAAAGCCACTTTATCTCAGATAAACCCAGTTTATCTCAGATAAACTGGGTTTATCTCATAAACCCAGTTTATCTAAAAGGAAGGCGTCAACGTATCATTTTCAAAATGGATTCTCTCGTGGCTGTCTCGCTCTTGCAAATTGGGAATTGGGGATGCCTCAGGCAAATGATACAGCTTCAACGAAACAACCTTTGGGTTCGGTCCCCTCGTCTTCTTTTTACGCTTATAATCAGTCTTCTTTTGGAACTGTAAATTTCTTACAGTCAAACGACCTCAAGCGTTGGATGAGTTTTCAAACATCCAAAGTGTAACCATGGAATTTAAATTGGCAATTCCTTCCGAGTTTTGAGGACATAGATTAAACCAAAATTCAGTGTGGTGAGAGTGTGGTAAGGTCTTGTTTGAAGATATGAAAGCCCACACGAAAATCCATTTGGATATTCAGATTTCACTTTCGAACTTCACTAGAAACTAAAATAGACATGCCTGTTGCAAATAAAGCTGATGGGATCCACTTTCCAGGCACACCCCTGCCTTATTACATGAGAACGCTGATGGCAAATTATCAATGCTTTTTCGTAGTCTCTTGGATGTGAAATTTTTACTCTTTATCTGCAGATTCAATTCTTATCGCTGCCACCTTTAAGCTTTGCTCCCGAAAACTGCTAACGGGAACATCCTTGCAAAGAAACGAATAATGTTTGGCAGCAGCTCTTTCAATTCTTAGCATAGACCCCATAGACCTTTCCTTTACGTCGTACAAAAGCCTTTCTTGATAGTCTTCATCTAGTGAGAGGACAGCCATGGCTTTGCAGTTTGGTTCCAAGATAAGTGTATAACTCATTTCCATCGTTGTCTGGGCCACATAGAGAAGTTTCCAAATACAACGATTCGTAACAACAATCCCTATCTCCAAACTTAGAGCGAAAATCAAATATGATCTCTTTAGTCTTATTGAGAAACTGTATTTACCTTCCAGAATTACGTTTGGCGTGCGTAACAGAAATAGAAAACCGCAACACGATACTCAAGATTTAAAATTTGGCGCCAATTTGACTTACGAAGTTACACTTAGGGTGTTTGTAAACTCATCCAACGCTTGAGGTCGTTTGACTGCAACGTATCCACGCTTGAGATGGCATTTGCCAAAAGATTTTCAAAATCTTCTGGCTGCAACTGCGACTCCGCCATTTCTGCAGCACTGATAACATTCTCAGATAAAGTGGGTTTATCTGAGATAAACTGTGTTTATCTGGTGATAAACTGGGTTTATCTGGTGATAAACTGGGTTTATCTGGTGATAAACTGGGTTTATCTGGTGATAAACTAGGTTTATCTGGTGATAAACTGGGTTTATCTGATGATAAACTGGGTTTATCTGGTGATAATGTGAATTGATCGGAGATATACTGGATTTATCTCAGATAAACTGGGTTTATCTGAGATGAAGTGGGTTTATCTCAGATAAACTGGGTTTATCAACAGATAAACTGGGTTTATCAACAGATAAACTGGGTTTATCAACAGATAAACTGGGCTTATCTCAGATAAACTGGGTTTATCTGCACAAGTAGTGACTTTTTCAGATAAACTGGGTTTATCTGGTGATAAAGTAGGTTTATCACAGATAAACTAGGTTTATCTGAGATAAACTGGGTTTATCTGGTGATAAACCGGGTTTATCTAATTGTGGTGATTTTTGCGCGCCATAGATGTGAACTAGTTAGAACTGGGCTAGAAATTTTTCAGAACCACAGCAAGCTATGTAGCATCATTCTTTTGTTTTTGTTTGTATTTGAATAATTTGATACAGCTGGCTACATTCACTGATTTCACTTTGCTGTGCCATGGTGATGTACAGAACTTTCCAGTTCTTTCAATATATAAAGGAAAGGCTGCAGGCAGGTGCGCACATAATATCATACTTTTACTTCCATGAGGAAATTATTATAAATACTCTTGATTTCTTCTGAATTCTTGTTAAAATTCTGGTATGTCTTTTTCATTTGACTCAAGAATTCCTTCAGCAAGTGAAAGATTCTTGAAAATTCTTAAGAATTCAGAGAATTTTTGAGAATCAATTTGATCAATGATCTTGCAGCCGGTATACACCTCCCATCATATTTGTTCATTCTGACCCTAAGATAATTGTTTCATGATATTGTAACAATAAAAGAAATGCAGTGATTTCGTGAATGTGTATCATGTTTCAGTTTATCAGCAGAACTTCTTCACAACATGGTTTTTGTCAGGCTGATCCTGAAATAATTTTGCATAAATTTTAACAACGGATCACAGGAAATACAGTACATCGTTTTTGACTCGTGGGAAGAATATTCTTTCAGCAATCAATTTGCAAATCAATTGTGTACTCCCTGGATTGCGGAGATCACATACAATAGACATGCATCTTGTATTTTCATGCCTAAGACATACTAATACCATGCGTCAATGATAATTGGTCAATGATAATTGCCCACCTTATCCATTATATCAACATCTTGATGATTTAATTTCAATAAACCCGACATAATGAAATTTTCATCAAAATATCTTATTTTGCATTGGCCAGAGTGTTTCCAAATCCCTGCGTAGTTGAAATGACATGCAAGGCCGTTGTCCTCATGGCTAATCATCAAAAACCCTATGCTTGCTTGACATCATGCAGTTTCACTCTTTGTCGCTTTAACCCCCTTGACATACGCACGCAGTACTCGCGCCCGATAACACCTTTCTCGAGGAGTTTTGCCTCGTTTTGATGCCTCTATACAAATGTATAGGAAAATGACCGGAAGTGAATATGTATGTTTGACGACTTTGAATGTTTCTTACGGGAACGAGGTGTTACTTTTCCTTTTCAATTCAATTCTAAAATGTAGTGGATTTATCTAAGAAACGTTTAAAACTAAGTTTGTTTTGAATTAAACTCCTTGGCAAGCTCCACCAGTTTGGACGAGAGGGGTGGTCTTATTTTGAGGGAATTTCCATTGTCTTTCGGTGCAATCATTCGAACTCATTGTCTTTGACGTCACTGGTAGCGCCTCCAAGGCTATGACATTTGGAAAATACAGTAGAGCGTAGAAATTGTTTTGAAAACGGCGTGGTCTGTGTGCTGCTTGCTTCAAGAAACTTTTAATTCTGAACGAAGCAATAGATCATTACGAACAGCACCAGTTATCCATTTTACCACTAGTGAAGGGGCATTATCTGAGTTTCTTGTTCAAGGTGCGTTCGTGTTTTTGCAAAAAACTGACCAGAAAGAAAGCACAACAGAAGAAGAACATCCGCTTGTTCAGGCCACATCTTCGAAAGAAGAAATTTTGCATGTTTATGGATCCAAGAACTAAATTTCGTTTATGACAACAGATGTCTTTAATGGACAGATGGAGAGTACATGATAAAGAATATCTTATTTGTACTGGACAGTGAGTTCCACTTGTTGGACATATTGATTAACTGCTCAATGAAGAAAGTTTGTAAACTTTTGAAACTTTTCTGGAAACTTCCTCTTGTTCTGGATAATAGGCTCCAAAAATGACAGACAGTTCTGGATAATATTGGCTCCAAAAATGACAGACAAGATACAAGGGGGATGCTGTCTATTGGAATTGAAATGATTACTTCCGATGGACAAGTGCAATGACTGCTATTTTGATGATTTTCAGAAACTCATAAACAAGCATAGCAATAGGATCCACAAGGTAAAATGGGCACGCTGGAAGTATAATGGGATAACCAAAAATGTTGATTCACACTTTTCTCAGAACTGGTAAAAATTCAATGTTTTCTAGGTGTCAGATTTAACCTTTGCTTGCCCATTTTACCTCCACTGCAGTGCAACACGATGTATTATCAATTTTCATTTCTGCTGAGTTGGAAGGCACAAGCTTTAGTGATTTAAGCATATTCTTCGTGAGATGCAGCTGTTGGGAAGGGAAGTCTTTGCCATGTTTTCTTTGACTTTTATTCTTTGATATCACTTGAAATGGCATTATTTGCAATTCAATCATTCTTATGAAATTATCCTTCCTGTTCTGGCAGCTTCAAATGCCAATCGTTAATGTGCAGCAAGAAGTTAGGTATGAAAGGTCTGTTATTTCCAGTGATTCCTGTTGCTTTTCCTTCCTGAGTGACTTTAAAAATGCCAAACAGTAATCATGGTAACTCAAAAAATTTTGACTCATGGCTTTGGTCTGGAGGGGAAAAGGGATATCAAACTTTGAAATTACTAGAAAGATATGTCAATCAGCTTTGACCAAAGAAACATTTTGGTGGCTAGACATGTAGTTATTTTTGTCGATTTTCATGCATCATCAACGTTTCCAAACCTCCAACCTTTCCAGATTAAATTCAGAAGAAGATTCAGGCTGTCTCAGAATTTGAAAGCATTAAAAATGTCAAGTTTGTGATGATTCAATTGCTACTATGTTACCATCTTCACATCACATGAACAAAATCATAAGTATCAATTATTACAGCACAGAAAAAAGTTTCGTATACTTTGCAATGGTTTCTTCATTCAATGATTCATTTGCGACAATGATGTTCCATCGGTTTTGCATCGGTCTTCAGGCATTGTAAACAAAAGCATTCCTGTCTTCGTTGTTGTTGTTGTTGTTGTTGTATCTTTATTTTACATCGATTGATTTTTATCTAGTCTGCTATGTATATACATATATACACGAAAACTAATCAAAATCGATGAATACATTAATTAGAATAGAACAAATAAATATTTTTTCAAACGGTTTGTACATTATTTACAGTAAAACGACAGGCATTGCAGTTGCACATGGGACCATCCCATTGTGCTATCAGTCTTTTGAAAGTATTAAGGCTTTCAGCCGATTTTAACTCATTTGGTAAGCAATTCCAAATCTGCGGTCCTAGGAACTTGAGACTGTGAGTACCGAAAGTGACCTGATTTGGTCTGTAATGAGCAAGGTTATTAGGATTACGCGATGAATAATTAGAGGATCTAACTTGAAAAATATCTTTCATGAAGGATGGATTCAGACCATTTAGAGTCTTAAAAATTTCTATGGAGATAGCTCTAAGTCGGTGAACATGCATGGTACATCGCTGTGATTTCAGTAGAAGGTCATTATATGAACTGGCATGATCATTATGAAGGAACCTAAGTGCACGTTCTTGTACCTTCTCAATCTTATGCATTGATTTCGCTGAACAAAAATGCCATACCAAAGGACAGTAATTGAAATTAGAATAAACAAAGCTCTGAACAAGGACTTTTCTCGCAACAAAACCAATATAAGCTCGAAGCCTCTTTAGGACATTAAGTTGAGTTGCAGCTTTTTTACAAAGTGCTGAAATGTGCGGATCAAAGTTTAATTTATAGTCTAGTTGAATTCCGAGAAGTTTGACTGAATCTTCAGACTTAATGGTTTTTCCTTGAATACTTATTCTCTCACCACTGGTAGTCGTTTGGTCTTTTTTAATTAACAGTGCATGAAACTTTGATGGATTTGCAATCATATAGTTTTCCTTTAACCAATCTAGTGCAACGCCTTCTTCTGCCTCCAAGGCTCGCACCAAATCTGGTAGAGTCTTAGAGAAACAAGCAAGCGTGTTGTCGTCGGCATAGTTATATAGCGTTGCCTGTTTAATAAACAGAAAAAGATCATTTAAGTATACATTAAAAAGAATAGGGCCAAGCACCGAGCCTTGAGGGACCCCAGATAAGATTGTTTGAAAGGAACTGTAAGTATTGTTTATCCTCACGGATTGTTTACGCCGTTTAAGATATGAATAGATTAGTACCAAGGCTTAATCCACCCCTCCCTGGGTAACTGGATTCTTTCTTTGTGCCGCCTTATTTCCGTGTAGGGTTTGCAAGTTTGAAGCAAAGAGTGGGCAAAGATAGGCTCTTCCATGATACTATGATGCTAACAAAACAACCATAAGATAACTACTGATAAAATTACATAGTAACATAAACTACCATATGTGGGGCTTGGAAGTGCATTGTGGCAAGAAGACCTGGTATGGTTGGGCAAGACCCGTCGAGGGATGCAATATCCCATAAGGGCAGGCAGTGCCAGACCATGCTTGCAGTTCATCTGTTTTGGGTGCTGGCGATACACAAGCGATACAGAGTGCCGGGGCTCTGTCGTCATGGCTGGCAACCAACAATCCGAAGGAGGTTGCGCGAGTGCCGAGAGGGAGCCGGGTTCCCAAGGCAACACTCACGTACCCCTCCGGTAAAAATATATCAGACACTGCTGGTAAAGTGAAGTAAGCTGCTTTGGTTTAGTGTTGAGAATAAAACCTGAAAATTATTCTCGTAAAATTAAGCCGCTAATTGATCTAGGTGTTGATGGCATACGTTTGGAGTCAGTTTTATGTAGGGTATATCTAAGTCTATTCTGGGGAAAGTACGGTTTTACAGTACTTCCTGCCACTAATTACACTTGTGTGATTGCCCCAGATAGACGGGAATGTTTGTATTGTATGTATAGGATTGGTATGTTGGTAATGGTATGTTGGAATTGGTAATGAGGCAAAGACTATTTTTGAGAAGTGCTAAGAAACTTTCGTAAGCCAAATACGATAGAATCGTGAGCAAGTTGTCGTATGAGCTTTTTATTTTCATTATTTCTTTTCGTGAGAAGTGCCCACGGTCATTTTCCGTTTTAAGTCCAGAAGAACTCTGTTTCTTTCTAAAATTTGTGCAGAGGAAAGAATTATGCGGCGGCCATAGAAACTGCGGACATCGAAAAATAGGATACCGCTTAGCAATCGTTGGTATCAAAGGCAGGAATGTTAATGTGAACGAAACGAAGAGAGTTGTCGTATCATCGCCTTCCTCAAGTTTCTTAAAGACAAAGGTGTAAACCATGTGTTTGTTTGCAGAACTGACAGACTCCCCTCCCCATCTTCCCTGAGACTGTTGGAGACAGGGCTCCTTTCCTTGAACTTTGAAACATCGGAGTCCAAAGTTTGATTCATCTTTGTTACCCCTGGTAAAGTCTGTGAGGCAAAGTCATTTTTTTTTTTTTTGAGAGGTGCTCAATACCCCTGGTACAGACCACACGTTTGATTCTAATAATTTGCAGGGCTGATACAAGCCGTGATTGCTTAGGAGGGGCGAAAACCCAAATTTTCCGAAGATAAAAAGCATCATCGACAACAGCAACAACAACAGTTGAAGGCCATACGTTAACTTTATGCATTTTATGACCGATCTAACTCCTCAGTACCTAAGATTTGACCACATTTTCCAACCCAACCTTGAACTGAACACTATTAGTGAATGAAACTCCAAATAAATGCCATAAATTTGATAATTTCTGCTGGAATTTATGTTTTCACACTACCAAATTCATGCTCTTGTGCATTATTTTTCCTTCAAAATCCTCCAAAACTACCTATTTAAACCACAAACATCCCGACAAGAGAGCAAAACTTTCCTACAAATGGTTCTCTGGGGGCCCTCCAGCCCCCATTGGCATCGGCCCTGTCAACTTGGAAGGCTGTAGTGTGCTGAAATTGTTTTTTGTTTTCTTCGTTTTTCATCTACGTTATTTGTCCTCGCTCCTTTTTGTTTGTTTGTTTGTTTGCTTGTTTGTTTTTTTTTTACATGCGAAGAACAAAATGCCCCTATGGAGGCTTTTTACTGCTTACAGGACAGCCATTCCATTTTCCTTGAAATGGTAGGGAAAGGTCCTTCCTTCTCAACTGTCTCTAGGCTTAGGCCCTGCGTGTTCATTCGAACTGTGCCTCATTTCTCCAAAAATTCATGGACGCACCCACTAGGTGCACCATTTTTTTTTTTTTGCACCTCCTTGGGTCCTGATGCTTCTTTTGGCAGATGAGGTTCACTACCATCATATTTAATGGATGTAGATAGACGGAAATTGTGTTATAGCAGAAACAGATTCATTATTGTTTTAAGAACGTATCGTTACCACGGAGCATGGGACCGAGTTACTGGATGAGCTTCCCTGCAGCAGCAGCCAGTGTCCTTTATTTTATTTTATTTTTTCTTTTTATCTATTTATAATTTTTTTTTTAATACCGAGACATTTCCCATAACGATCAGAAGCCCAGCATCCCATAGCTTTCACCGACCGTGTGGGGGGGGGGGGAATGTGCTCTTTCGAGGAATTTCTCAAATTTGTATGAAAATAGAAAATTGCTTTTGGTCAGGTTGACCCGTAATTGAGCATAACCCTAACTAAGTGTACAAGCAGGTGGTTATTGGTCGCTTAATTGTTGACAAAACTCCTTTGCGGAAGGGGTCTGCTTTGATGACTTCAGGTGTACTTGAATACGCTCAGGTTGATGGAGCAAAGGTTGAAATGATGCGAGATTGTATTCCTTGTGAAGGCTGTGTCACAATTGAAATTTCTGATTTTCCTAGAGCGTTAGAAAAACGGCTGAAAAATTGCCGCCAACCTCGTTTGCTGCTCTGACTACTTTGGTGGTGCAGGAAATGCCTGTTGGAAAAACTTTTTATTTTATTCAATTTTTATTTATTTTTTTTTTTTTTGGAATGAGCGATAGTGCATGTAATGGTATAATGGGTTTCAAAATGGTGCCCTGTATTCCCCTTTTTTGGTTATCATGGTTGTTAAATTAGTTATCATTTTCTAAAGTTTAGCTGAAAGCTGGTCCAACTTTTTTTTTTTTTAATTGAAACCCGAAGACAGCATTTTGAATTTTTCACAAAAGCTATTCCTCCTTTTCCGTTAAGTCTGAGGTAACAGACCATGAACCCTAGTCTTCTACCACTGCGGTTCTGCTTTTTTCCGGCAAGCAGTCAAGCGGTTTTTGGACACAAGCGTTTGATAAATCATGTAACAGTGAAATTTTACATCAAAGCAGCCAGATTTTGGACCCCAGTGGTCCTTAATTTTTTCGTGAACTACCAGTTTTCGGACAAGAATAGGAACCTCATGTTCATACCTCATACGTTTTGAGCCCTTTGACAATTAGGTTTACTTAGCGTTTAAGTAAAACAAAAACGATCTGTGTACTGTATACGTTGCGTTAAGCGCACTACGGACAAGATGGACAGCCGGGATGGTGATAGACTGGTAGCCATCCACTCCACTCCATATCAGCACCATTGTCGTCGCCTTGTTGTCGTCCTGTGTCTCTTTTTTCGAGCTATTCCATCCTGATCAATCCTATGAGAGGTAGTGGTAATGCAAGTAGATGTTGTAGACTCTTGAAGCTTTTGCTACAGACACCTAGGCCTAATACATAAATGGATCAATGTAGCGTCACCTGTTGCTATGTTATTGATGAATATTAGAGCTCTCAAATGGGGTAAAATATATATAGATATTTTTTTTTTTTTTTTTTAAGCCGGATCCAGAGAAGACACAGTTTGAAATCGAATTCCACCAGAAAGATTTGGCAGAATCTTGTTCCCCTTTTTTTTGGAAATGTGAAACACCAATGCATCTTTGTGCATCTAACTTTGAACATTAATTGAAAACGAATGAACTTATTGCATGACAGGTAGATTCAAGGGGCACTTTACTCACTCGGAGAAGCGCACGAGACCGTTCCGAACAGAGAATTTCTTCGTCGTTTTTTTTTTGCTACATTTTCCCAGAAAACAAGGGGGCCCGGCCAGAAGTGTACGCGGTTTTTCGAGAATTGAGCCGCTCCTGGCAAATTCTTTGCAAAGTATGATTCGGATGAGACAAGTTTCAATTCGAAGAATTCTATATTAACTGAACAGGATTGAAAGCCTTACATGAAGATTGGCATAAATAAACATAGCTGGTTATAGAGAAGAATAAGAGATAAACCACTTAGCTCTGAGCGTGTCTTCTGTTCACTGCTTCATATCTTGCAAATTGCAGTGATAAGCAGTTCCAAATGTCTTTTGATAAGCCAACAAGCCACATGTTGATCAGTACTCATTTCGTTGTCCAGTACACGCATGGATCTGAGCCTCGGCTGGGCCAGGGTGATTCAGGGCCGCAGGGGGCCAGACTCTGGTACGATCTCCGTTTCTGTGAAAGCAATTGTGATCCCTTGTTCCATATTGAACCCAAATAAGCGTATTGCTCGACAATTAGAGTCAAGTCCTCGACAAATTCATCTGATGTGAAATGAAGCACTTAGCTGTATGTATGACGTCTGTAGATTTGTGCACTCGAGATGATAACGCAGAGGGGTTTTTTGACCGTGTGCTGGATATTTATTGCCAGGGAAGCCTGGGCCTGTAGCGAAAACCTGATTGGTCACGCAGAATCACATGGCTTAGAGGGAAACTTGGATTGGTCAAATCCAACTCACAAGTTAGGAATGTTAATGGTGCCTTTTGGTTTACAGCAAAGGGTGCTGTTATTCAAATCTCCAAGGTGTTAATCCTAGTTACAGCAATGCCATGGGCATTTTATGATGGCTTGGCAATATACGCGTAGGATACGATTCCTTTCCTCTGAGTTAATTCACAACGGTTTTTAGCTGGCTGGGAAACCGACACCGCCTGCCTGGGTGTTCTAAACTGAAATTGAAAGAGGTGACGTCATATCTCAAGTTCATTTATCTTGTAGCTCCTTCGCATGGGAGAGGGAGGATTAACCACAGTTCAGCAAGCCTGAACTTAAATATTTTCATCCGCACCGTACGCATTCAGCTTCGCAATCAGCAGATCGTGTGGGATGCAATCAAATGCTTTTGATAAGTCCATCAATAAAGCACCTACAATGTAATTATTGTCAAGTTTGGTCTTCCAGTCTTCGAGGAGTCTTATCAAAACGTGCTGCGTGCCGTATGCTTTTCTATATGCGCCTATGAAAACCGAGAGCGTAGTATCAAGATAGACAATTAATTGCTGCTTCATGACTTTTTCATAGATTTTAGAGAACGTATTTAGAACACTGACAGGACGAAAATTTTTCTCAGCTGTGCGATTTTCTTCACCCTTATCTAAAGGGCATACTGCTGCACGCTTTCCTTTATCTGGAAACCTCTGGTTTTGTAAGCAGCTGTTTATTGCAAAGGTTAAGGGAGCGGTAAGTTCATCTGCAGCCAGATGCACTAGTTTTGGCGGAATTTGATCTTCGCCGGTAGATTTTTTTCCATCCAAGGATCTCAGTAAAGCCCAGACCTCATGACGTTGCACCTCGTGAAATGAGAAAGAATTTGAAGTATCACTACCTTCCCTTATGGCAAGAACACTGGGGTGATCTTTGTACTTCTCTAGAATAAGCCTAACGAGTAGTCGATCATCATCATATTTAACTGTATCAGAAATGTTTCAAGGCTTTTGTCCACTTGTTTTCTCAACTATATTAATGTAATGATTATTAAAAATCTCAGTCAACTCACTATCATCAGTTACAATTTGGTTGTTATGTACCAAGGAAATATCATCACCGACCAAACCACCTTTATTAGAAAGAAAAGGTTTAACCAGATTCCAGAAATCTGAATTAGAAATTAAACCTCCTGCAGTCGCCTTTTTGAAATGTTGTTTGATTGCTTTCTTTCGTAGGGAAACGCATTTGTTGCGCTGCTTTTTATAGTTTCTTTCGTTTAGATTTGTAGGAAATTTGTTGAATTTGTTTTTTAACCGCGTTCTAGTATAGATTGCCTTTTTTAGTTCACGAGTTACGAAAGGTGCACTATTTCCTCGCGCAAACTTAGTTTTTAGAGGAGCATGTTTATCCACTAGATTTCGGAAGTTGTTGGTAAGATTATTATAACAATCTTCGGGGTCCTCCAAGGCATCAAAATTAGTTCTGCGAACATCTGCAATAAATTTAACTGGATCAAAATTTTTATAGTTTCGATACTTTATAACCTTTGGTTTAAGACGAGGTATATGTGATTTTAGGACCGTGACAACTAGACCATGATAATCGCTAAGACCGGTCTCAAAGACTGAAGTTTTCTGGAAGCTTCTCACTCGGTTTGTGAGGATAACATCAATCGAAGAGCTACTAGTTTTGGTGAAACAGGTTTTAGCCGTCACTAGATTTGAAAGCCCAAAAACATCACAAAAGTTTACAAGCTTCTGATTTGCACCGTCTTCTTTGTCAAATGTATTAATGTTGATATCTCCCATCAATATCACATTGTCATACTTGTCTAAAGCAGAATTCAAGGAAATGGAAAGGGCAGAGAAAAATGAGTCTAAATCTCTAGGTTCAGGGGGACGATAAATGCTATAGATAATCCATTTTTTCTTGTTAACTGTCAGTTCAGAACAAATGAGTTCAAGACTTGCAACTTCAAACAAGGGAACACGACTGCAAACGACACCCTTTCGAACATATTGCATTAGGCCACCGCCGAATTCATTCCTATCACGACGCATGGGTGTTTGATAGTTATTCATCAAAAAAGTTTTCATCTTGAATTCAGAGTTAAGTTTTGTCTCCTCAATAACGAGAATATCAGGTAAGAACTTTTCAACAATAATTCTAAGATCGACAATCTTGTGTCTTAAGCTATTAATATTCAGAAAACCTATGAGGGGGTGATTATGGTACTGTACTCTTAGTCCGAAAAGATTTTCCAAGTCATCTGATAAATCCAAGGAAGCATCTGGGCTAGCCAAAGGTATACGAGGCTCAACCAAACGTTGCCCTTGCAATGTTGATAGATCCGATTCCGAAACACCAGTCAAAACTGTATCTAGAGACGAAGATAAATCTATGGACCGTGAAGACTCAATACAAGAGTTTGATGTCCATGTTAATATTTCAGAATCATGCCCCTCGTCTAGCAAATTCGTCGAAATTCTGTTACCTCTCGCAGACAGTCAATTTTGATTTAAGAACTTTACAATGTTACCTCCCAAAAGATTTGTTCCTCGTTGGTTCAGGTGAATGCCATCGTCATATAAAAGATTCTGCCATTTGTCATCAAAATTTCCATGATTGATGAATCCTATATCATATCGTCGTAAAGATTCCTCTAGTAAAGCATTGACCTGCACTCGCTTTGATTCCATAAGATCTGAATCTCCTCTAGGTAAGATACTGGAAATTGCCACGCGTTGAACACTTTTCTTTGCTTTGACTGCGACATTGATGATTTTGTTGGCAATTTCTTCTGGCTGGTCATTTCTAAGGTTATTTGTCCCACAATGGATTATTATGCCATCTGGACATTTATTCAAGGTCGGAACAGCATAGGACTGCATGTCTTCCACAGTTGCCCCTGAAAAGGTTTTCACGACGGTATAGTACTTTGTAACACAGCGATTTATTTCTTGTTTCCTGATTCCTTTCAAAATAGAGTCTCCTATAAATGCAATGGTCGGTTCCTCCTTTCTCGTCTGTCAAAACTTTGGGGTTGTCTTCTCTCCAGTCCTTGTCTATTTTGACTTTGCTCTGTGTAAAAAAGTGATTGTGACTTATTCGCCTCATTTGAATCTCCCACGAGGCTTGTTTGTGCTTGTGCTGGTCTCTTTTTTACGACTTCATTGTAATCGTAGATCCCAGGCTTGACGTTTCTTGCCGTGGCAACAAATCTGCGCTCCTCATTTGAATCAGCTGCAGATCGCTTCGGTGACGCATCGGTGACTCTTAGAGATGGTTTATCTCCCATTACTGTTGTTTTGCTGGCAATGAAATCTTTCTTGGGTGTTGTTTCCCTCGTTCTTATAAAATCACTTGCCGTTTGATTAGTCTGGCCCCTTGTGGCATGTCTCGCACGAGCGCTCTCTGTACTCAGATCTTCACGACTTACCCACTCTTGTCTATCATCCAAATCAACTCCCCAGGGACGATCTTTCTCTGTCAACCTTTCTTCCTGTTCACCTCTTTTTCTGTCCTCACAATCTGCAAGTAAACTAAACCTGTTTCTGCAAATAACTTGCGTTGGGACTTGAAGTTGTTGTTGTTGTCTCGCAGTTTGCCTTGGGAACTCCCACGGATTCTCCAACCGGCCTGTTTTCTTTTGTTCCTCCATATGGGTACTTTCTTTGTTGTTGTCATTTATGCTACATCGCGGTCATGCTTGATAACGATAAACTTGCTCTTTTTGAGAATCCTAAAGTGGAACAAACAGAAACATCCAGCAAATGTCTGTACTGCATAATAAATCTCATCCAGTCTCACATGGAATTTCATGTGCAAAAGGAACTGATCAAGGAAAATAACATTAATCTAGTGACAGTAGGCTTCGCATTTATAGGCAACATGATAAAAGCTGATGAGTTGTTCGTACAAGACAGTCTTGATAAATATTATTCCACATGTAACCTCCTATTTCAAAGCCAAAACTTCCCTATTGGTGCGAAGTTCATCAGCAACGGAGAAACGTTATGATGCTTTTTGATTGTTTACATTAGGCCGAACCCAATGAAAGTTCTCAGAACGCGCCAGTCAAAGTTTTGTTATTATTCTTCTTGCCTATGAGCCGAAACGCCTAGAAAATTACTAAAAAACATCCCCGTTTCCATAAACTTCAAATAAACTTCGAATGTAGTAAATTTAGTAAGGGTCAACATCTATTTTCCGACTAAAAGGCAAACACGTTCGTGAAAAGAAGCACGTATAGTTAACGAGGAATAAACGGTCATGGCTCTGGAGCAAAAATTGCCTTTGAAAACTGTAGGAAATTGGCAAAGGCTACAGAAAAACCGCAAACATTTTTAGAAACTAGATGCGTACAGCTATTGCGTTATATCTCCAAACTGAGAATTTCTGCCTTAGTTTAGAAAATATTGCACTTTGAAAAAAATTTGGGTAAATTTAGGCCAAGAAAAGTTGATTTTCTTGAAACATCGAGGCCGAGTTTAAGACGAGAAAAATATAACTTCATTTGGTCAACAGTTCGTAAAAAGTGACTAAGTAGGTCAAAAAAATATCGAGGAATCCAAAATTTTAAACGAAATTTCCATGAAACCAACGACAAACGTTAAATTTACGAAAAAGTCTGCTCACCTGCTCTGCTGCATTCCAAGTTTGTAAACAGAGTTGTCCACGGCCTTTGAAAAGTTTGATAAACCAAGAAACTTTGATTCCAAAACTCTTAACGAAGTTGAAAGAGCAAAGATACAGCTATTGCGTTATATCTCGATATTTCACTTTGCAACACTTAGGACGCCTGCTGACGCCATTTATTACAAAATTTTGCTTTCGCGCCGCCACAGCTTTCATGCAACAGAGGCCGGAAGTGACGTCAGAAAACAGGCTTGGTGTTGTCGGGCGTGAGTACATAAGCCTGGTTTTCATTAAATCGTAATTCATCGGCGATCATCATTCATCGATGATCGCCGATGTTCTGTTTTCATATGAAATTGTTGACTTGCAGCATCGGCGATCATCGCCGATGTGCTGTGAAAAACAAAATTTTTTGATTCTGAATGTTGATCGGCGATGGTCGCCGATGATCGCCGATGCTTCCAAAAACTCGGTTTTCATAAATCTTAATTCATCGGCGATGATCGCCGATGAGATCGCCGATCATCGGCGATGAATTACGATTTAATGAAAACCAGGCTTTACTACCCGCACCAAACTTCAATGAAATTACATAAAAGAAAGGAGCATAAAAGAAAGGAGGTGATTATTTCCTTTTTATTGTAAATATCATATAGTTGTAAATAGGTTTTTAATATTATGGGTTCTTATTTTTTGGAATTTTAATTGTATATTGTAATTAGTTTTCTTTTTTTTTCTTTTATTGGAGAGCCCCTTGAAAAACAACTTCGGTTGAAGGGCAACCCTCCCTAAACAAATGAAATATGAAATATATATATGAAATATGAGCTTGTCTTTATGATTAAAGTTGGACTTTTCTCAACTTTGAACAAATTTTGTGGAGCATAAGGTATCTACTCAAAACCTCCAAAAATCACCACAAAAAAGTTTTTATTTATCAGTTTACGTCGAGTCCTTACAAAATTTGATGAATGTTTCTTGATTGTTTCCAATCTTTATTAGGACGAAAGTTATAAGGAGCTTGCTTAAGATTAAAAAAAGCACTAAAACACGTAAAATTTGCTGGCATCTAATTCAGGACCTTAGCTATAGGTTGAGTTGTGAGCCTTGGGAAAATCGGTCACCTATGTGATTTACAATGGCCTATCAATAGTGGATGCTACACTTTTTGGTGCACCAGGCATAATTTTGTGGTTGTGGTTGCATCGTTATGATATTAGCAAAGTAAAGTTTCATTCTTTAGCTCACCTAAGACTTTCAATTTCACTTTGTATTGGTAGCAATGGCAGCATCTGTAGAACTGAAATTATGATTCACAAAAGTGTAGCACAGATAACTTATTATAAGTGCTTAATTGTGCAAATTACCTTACTCAGTTTTAGAAGAGGATGAAACTGAAACAGGATTTTCTGTGATATTTTCAGAATCCTCCATCACTGCATACATATCTTTGCGAAAGTCAGTTTCTTTTTCCTTTCATTTTCTACCATTGGTCATTACTTATTTTTGTCTGGCTTTTCTCAACATCTTCTCATTTCTATAGTCCTTCATTTTTATCTCAGCTTTTGCAGTCAAGTCAACTGTGAAACATCTTAACTCTAAGTATCATTTTACTAATTTTACCTGATATCAACAAATGCGTTGTTATACCTGGTCTGAATATTTTTATTTCATTTTCTTTGAAAGAAATTGTATAGCGCTATTTGTGAAATTCGTCTATTTTTAGTAGTAGATTAAAGATTTTTTGTACATCTTTTCCACTTAAAGCAGCAATTAGATTGACCGATTGGAAACTGGTTTTATTCAATGTCTTTTCATTGAACACTATTAGATAGACGTTTTCTGTTTGCAAACAATGTCAAGAAGAGGAAATATTTTAACTTGTATGATTATCTAATTCTTTATACTCACACCGATATTTTCTTTTAAAGAAAATTACAGCAATGTGAAGGGAGACAGATGCGCAGTTATTTGCTAGGTCGTCTGCTCCTTTTCCTTCTTTACTCTGTTTCAATTATCATCCTTGCTCTTATGAATCAATCTAATTTTTTCTCATTCAAAACTTTTTCTTACTGCATCCTCCAACGCTGTCCAAGAAATGGAGTAGAATTAGTTATTTGGTTCCAAAAGTTAATGAAATTGACCTCCATGTTTACACTTATCAACTGAAGCGATTTCCCATAATGAATTGGTACCTCAGTTTTAGTCATTGATGGAATGGTTTCCAACAGGCATGTAGAGCACGTGCTACTCCAAATCAACATAAAAATTTAATACCTTCCGCTTTTCTTTACAAAGGTAGAGACATGTTATGTTTATTACAAGCCCATTTATCGAAAATCACATTTGACAAACCATTTCTGACAGCTTTTTTTTGTAATGCTTAGCTTCTGCCTGATGATGATGCTGTAAAAGCTTCAAGATAGCAACAAAGCAAGTGAACGTGCTCCCCAAGTCTCGCTCTTGATCAGCAAACAAACGGGAGGGGGAGAAGAGGAAGAAGAAAGAAGAAGGGAAATGGGAAGGAGAGTGACACGCTACTTCCCCTTTTCCTTTCCTTTACTTCTTCTTCCATCCCGTTTGTTTATTGATCAAGAGCAACACTTGGAGCAAGTCCACAAAGCAGGCTGCTTCTGAGGTGTGAAGCTAAATATCAAAGCCATTTGAAGAAGAGGCGGCGATGGGCCGTAACCTCAATGAAAAACCGAGTGAAAAACTAAGTTGTCTGTTACGTGGCCGGACTCAATTTAACATCCCAGTTACAAAAGCAACAAAATCTTTTGCAATTGAATGGAACTGCCATCGCTATGACGGAAATTTATGACATATAGTACCGATATGTACAGGGTGTCTCAAAAAAATTGTTCGATGTTTGATTAAATACTAAAAAATAACTATACGCTGAATGGACCTTTGGTCAAGTCACCCTTCTTATGTGATTTTAAATTAATTTTTGACACAAGAATCTTGCAAATCCGATAAAAATTCATGGGGTTACAAGCTTTTGAAGTTCAAGTTTGTGCGAAAGCTGAAACCAGAGGCCTCGAAATGGCATTTTTGGTGAAAGTCCCATAGGCCATCGTTTCTGTTATTTCTCAATTGTTTCAGGGCGAACCAAGTGGGATTCAAACAGGTCTTCGATAACCTAACTGTCCAGCATATGGATGCTTTGAGGAAACAGATTCAGTCTCTCGCCGATTTCGTTTTGAACCACTGTTTTTGGACCTATGCAATGTTCAGGAATTTTGAGAATGATCGCAAGAAATGATTTACTTTAGAAGTCGTATTTGGTTTGCTCTGATATCAACGAGAGGTATGACATTGGATAAGCTTCTCTTACCTCCGTCCTCGAGCTTTTTGCGATACAAGTAATATGGGGGGTCTCTGGTTTCAGCTATCGCATATTTTTGATCTTCGAGAGCTCGTAGCTCGGTGAATTTTCAACCGATTTGCACGATTTTAGTCTCTAAAATTCTTTCATAATCTTAGGAGCACGGCTATCTTTCCATGAGCCTGTTCACGTCGTCTTTATTTTTCAATATTTAATCAAACGTCGAACAAGTTTTTTGAGACACCCTGTATTGACCAGGATAGGCCGTTCGTAGCGCCTTTTTTGTTACGCCAATCAGACATCAGAATGTCACCTTGAAGCAAAATTGATTGTATTACAAGCCAATCAGATACTTTCATCGAAAACGAGACTTGGAAAGACAATTTTCAGGGAATTTTTACATGAATTTTTGTGGTATGGCCAATTTGCTCGGCTTTTATGCTCGTTTTTGCGCTTGACAGGTTGCCTTTACCCAAAATGGAGGAACAACTTATCGCTGCAGTTGAGAAATCGTTCTCATACACTTGCAAAAATTTTAGGAGGCTTTATATGAAGCATATCAATGAGTATGTTTAGAAGCAAGTGTAGAAGTACATGAAAATGTTGCTTTTCGATACTTTACAATACTTTTTGTGAGCGCCGAAATGTTCATGACAAATGTTCTATTTTGTTTTGCTGTTTTTCTATAATCTCCTTGACGAAGAATGAGAAAGCAAAAGACAGTGACGCAGGTCTGCCATCAAGTAATCTCCCCAATCAAAATAAATAGTTTATTAAGTTATTTTCCCCAGTGCTGGAGTTTCTCGGAGAATTGAGTTTCTTCTGGGTTGTTTCTCATAAAAATGCAAATACGAAGGGCTATTTTTGAGTCGGACTGGAGAAACGCTATGCCATCTCCCCTTTCACTGACAAGCTGAAGTTTGTCGTTGCAGACAGGCTCAATGTATATAAAATAGCGCGGCTGTGTCCCCGTTGTGCCTAATTCTGTTTTTCTGCAATTCTGTTTACTTTCATCAACTATTACTTTAGGTTGGGCATACGACCTGCAAATGGTTTGGTCCTATGTTCTAGCTCTAATCACACCTGGGATCAGTTTCATTTGTTCACACATTTCATTCATTCAAATGATCTGTGAAAATCTCAAGAGGTAATAACGATTCACCTGCTGAAAGACTCTTACAGAGCATCATAGAATCAATCTTGAATCCCGAAGGAATGACGAAGATTGATTATGAGAGCAAGGCTTCTCGAATCTTGGCCCATAAATTCAGCTAGAAGTCCCAAAGTCTTTAATGGGCCGACATTTTGTGCTCTTACGAAACAACGTATTTCAACTGCAGTGATAGCAGAATGGAATGAAAACATTGGGACGAGTGTATTGAGGCTATTACTTGGCATTACAGTAAATCCTCGAATAAGCATCCCCTCGAATAAGCGACCAAGTGCGCATCACCTCCACCTTAAAAAGGGGGGCTTATTCGAAATTCTAACCAAAACAGGTTTATGAGACGTAAGTTTTAGTCTTATAGGAACGGGAAAGGCACTTGGCCGAAAAAGGTAGAAATAAACAACAAAATTTGTTCTAGTATTCATTCTTGTAAGTTTTTATTTTTCATTTTTCCTAGCAAGGAAGCTTCTTCAGCACTTTCTCAAATGCACTGATTGGGAAAACATAAAATCGTGTCTTTTGAAACTCCTCTTTTACTTTTTTTGTCTTTGCTTGAATTGCTTTGACATCTAGAATATCAAATAAGCGCCCCGCCATAATGAGTACCCACTCGAATAGGCACCCCCTTTGAAGTTCAAACATTAGATAAGCGCCCTGCCTCTTATTCAAAGATTTACGGTATCGAGCTTTGTATGTCCTAGGTTAAGGAAAAACAAACGCTTTATTAGTTTTTCCTACACCAAGTAAAGTTATGATGGAAGTAAATTCCTTTTTAGAGGCTCTGACTAGCGATCTAGAGGATTCGATTATAAAGAATTTTTCGAGGAATCGGTACCCCTAGATTCCCCTAAATGCCATGGTGTTTGAGCTCGTCATTACTTCTTTACTTTGTCAAAGAAAATTGGTGAATATAAACTTGGAACTGCACTAAAAAGTAAAAGTGCCCGCTTCGCACACCCCTTATCATTCCTAACTCTAGGAGAAAGTCTTTTAACCACATCACGCCATATTCTTTAAATGTAAGGACCTGATGAAGAGTCTCGAAGCATTATAAGTATCGTATGGTATTCGTACAAAGTCGGATTTTTCAATGAATTTATTCTATTATTGATACAATCGACGCACAACACGCTCAACAACTTTGATTTTCGAAGATATACCATTGGCTATCCATAGGAGAGGCAAACATCGTAATTGTAATGGTAGGCCTCTAGATATGAAGTTCCTTTTGCTTCCAATTTCAGTTTTCAATTTCAATTCAATTTTCAATTCATTCAACACGGTAGCCCCGTCAGTTGATCACCAACTGCTTTTCAGGGGGCCGTGACAAAAACCTAAAAACTAATAGAAAAAAAGATGTTTACATGAATGATTAAAAGAATACGTGTGTCATTTTTCAAATCTTTTTTTGAAGGTGGCAAGGGAGGGTGCCTGTTTAAGATCAAGTTCGAGTTCATTCCAAAGCTTAGGTCCACGAAAGGATATTGCCTTTTGCCCATTTTTAGTTTTCCGTAGTGGTAGCGAAAGGTCAGTTTCAGTATTTCTCAGTTCTCTGACATTTCGAGTTGAATTTTTGACAAACAAGTTGGAAAGGTACTCAGGTACGAGGCCATTCAGAGACTTGTACATATTAGTAGCAGTTTCACTTCTGATAATTTCACTTATAGTTGGCCAATTTAAATCATGTATTAGTGCCATAGCAGGTGTATCAAATTTACTTCTGGTTACGATTCTCGGCGCACGACTTTGCAATTTTTGCAGGGTTTGCAGTTTGGTCGCCCCACAGCATCCCCACACCGAACAACAGTACCGAAAATGGGGCTCTACAATACCCCGATACATCTTATTTAATGTGTTTTGAGGTAAAAATTTTCTGGCATATTTCAAAAACCCAATTGCTCGAGAGACTTGGGTACGGAGAATATTAATGTGCTCTTCCCAATTTAAACTCCGGTCTATTATAACACCCAGATACTTTGTCCGGTCAACATTTTCAACTTGTGAATCACCAATAAAAAATTGCGGATGATAATGATTTTCTTAATTTTTGGCTGGGAACCCACAACCAGAGCTTGAGTTTTTAGGATGTTCAAGGAAAGTTTATTTCCTAGTAACCATTGCTTCAAAAGACTTAGTTCACTGTTTAGAGCTCGATTTACATCTTCTAAACTCGAAGAAGAGTAAGAAATACTTGTATCATCTGCATACATCGTCACTTTAACTTTCTTCAGAGAAAACGGAAGATCATTGATATAGATCAGAAACAAGAGAGGACCAAGACAGGAACCTTGAGGCACACCACAGCGGATGGCTTTGCTTTTTGAACAGACACTATTTACTTTGCAGAATTGTTTTCTGTTAGTTAGATATGACGTAAACCAAGTAAGTTCTAGATTTTCAATCCCATATTTCTTCAATTTAGCAATTAAGATGTCATGATCGACAGTATCGAATGCCTTTTTTAGATCGATAAAAATGTTCGCAGTGTATCTGCCATTGTCCATGTTTACATACCAGTCATCTGTGCTATTAAGAAGGCAAGTGACAACAGAATGAAGAGCTCTAAAGCCAGATTGGTCTGAAAACAGATGATTATTCTTGTCGAGGTAATCGTAGAGTTGGTTATGAATAAGTTTTTCGAAGACCCTAGCTAAAACAGGTAGGACTGATATAGGTCAGTAGTTAGATTGGTCATCAGGTTGACCATTTTTAAAAATGGGTGCTACTCTAGCTATTTTCCAGCTATTTGGAAAACAACCAGTGGCAATTGAAAGATTGAAAATATCACAAAGAGATTCTGAGATAACCGGAAGAGCGATTTTTAAAAAACAGCTAGCAATGCCATCAGTACCGCATCCCCGTGAGGTTTTGAATTTGCTAAAAACTTTTTCAAGCTGGAGAGTATCAATAACGTGAAATTGAAACCTAGTTTTTTCAGGATTGACCACGTAGTCGTTTTCAAGGAGAGGATTTCTTGCTGAGGGAATTTTGTCACTAAGCGTCTCTCCAATGGTACAGAAGAAGTTATTAATAGATTCTGCAATATCCGCATTAGTAGAAATATGTTTTCCTTCAACATTTAGTGAAGAAATGTTGGTGGTTTAAGATTTCTTGTTTAAAACGTTGTTGATGGTCTTCGATGTGCTTTTGAGGTCCCCTTCGCAGGATGCAATTTTGTGAGTAAAATACTCACGCTTAAGTTTTTCATTCAATCTATTAGCTTGATTTCGTATATTTCTATAGGCCTGCATCAATAAATCGGATTTTGACCGAATAGCTTGTTTTTTCAACTTATCTCTTGCCTTGCACATAAGTTTGAAATCATTTGTCAACCAAGGGCAGAATTTGTCAGAAACACGTCTGTTACGTGTTGGGGCATGTTTTTCGAGGATAAGAGAGAAAATGTTAGTCCAGGTGTTAACTACGACATTTATATCGTCTGTATTCCGCACGATGCCTCTCCAGTCGACCCATAAAAGATCTTTGACAAACTCGGTTTGATCAAAGTTCTTCATTTGCCTGGTAGAAATATGTTTGTGTTGTTTTTTGCCAGTACCACGGAATTTCCTAACACAGTAGACCAAGTAATGATCACTGAAAGAAGATTTATGTATTCCAGAAGATACTATGTTAGTCTTGCTTGTCGTAGCTATATGATCTATTAGAGTAGTAGTGACCAGTGTCTCACGAGTAGGGCTTTCTATTAACTGGTGAAAACCAAATAGATCATAAATTTCTAGCAAACAATGAGAATGTGTTGAAAGGTCATTAGAATTTGCATTTCCCTCTTTGAAATATTTGGGCAGAATATCACAGTTTGTATCACCTAGAAGAATAATTTCTTTATCTTCCCTGTCAAGGAATTGAAGGCATTCCTCTATCTGATTGAAGATATCAAAACGTACGTTAGGGGGCCTGTACCAAGCCAAAACGACAAAAGAAGCAGCATGAATAGGTTTTACCTCAACGCATATAAGTTCTAGAGCTGAGTTAGGAAGGTCTTCTCGCACATTCCTGTTTCAGTTTTCACATGGATTGAGACTTTTTTATCCTGGAATAAATTCTTGTTTTTACTGCAGGCTGGATCCAGCATCCAGTTACCCATACCAAACATCAGTACGTGCCGTTGGATTCTGCTATATTAGCTGGCCTCGTGGATAGTGGGGAGTGTAGTGCTTCATCGCTCTTACATTTACCTGGCGACCAAAAGAAAACTTCACCAGGAAGATCGTAACCGCGCTCTCTGAAATCAAACGTTATCGAAAACTTCTTTGTATCCCCATTTAGATGAAAGGCTTCCCATTCGTTGAGATGCTACACGTAGTCACTTTAAGCTATAATTACCATCTGAGATCAGTGGCGTAACGGACTAAAGTTACCTTTAGTTCAAAAACTAAGGACCCCCGACCCTAAGGGGCCCCGAAGGGGCCCCAAGAAAAAGTTTTTTCTTCGTTATTTTTCTTTAAAACTGGTATTCTGGATGTGATAAACGAGTTTAGGGGCCCCAAGCCTGAATGAAATCTTATGAATGGTAAGTATGTTGAATAACTCTTACCTTTATTACTAGCTATTTCAGTAAATACTAAAATGTCAATTACTTCCCGACTAGCCGCTTCATTTCCTTTCCCTTCTTAGATTTTCTTGTGTAAAATATGTGTGAAAAACAGTATTTTCCTGCAGTGTGGTACCATTAAAGTAGTATATAGATTAATAAGAGTTAAGAGCTAAAACTATTTTTGTATGATTAACTGTTTGAGGAGATCTCACTCGAAAAGCAGAGCGTATTTTTCGACGTGTGAGTTTACACCTTGTTGTAAGTGCTAGCACCGAGAGATACCTTAACTCCAAGAATAGCTACTGTTGTCTCTGTTCTATGAAGTATGTCATCCATTGGTAAACGACATTACCCCTCTGGTAGCAAGAAAAGATCAGAAAAAAAAGAAAAGAAGAAGCTGCAAAATCTAATACTCGGCCAATTTTGACGTTTTTTCAGAAGAAACCAGAGGAAACTGTTCTAGAGGAGGGGGCCTCTGTCTCTTTAGAGTCTGAATCAGACGAATTTCATAAAAGTGCAACTTCGACTGGCGAAGCAAATCCCAATACTTCTGAAGCCATGGTAGTCGATGACCTTGTTGAGATTGAAAGTGACAGAAATCCTGCAAAATTACACCGTGAAGACTGTGCATGCGAAGCTAGACCTGAGATTGATCTTGACAGAAACTTTCCCACTGATCGGAGCCATTTTGTAACAGATATTGAAAATGCGTCGTTGAAGAGGAATATTATTCAACACGGGCCTTGCAGACCAGACCATGCAGGCAGTTTTGAGATAGTCGATGACAAAGGAAATGCATCTTCTAACTTTAGTGCCAGGTACTACAACAAGTACATAGAAGGAATAAAAGTTCCCAGACTGTGGCTTTGTTACTCCTTGGAATTGAAAAAGCCATATTGCGAAGTTTATTGGCTCTTTGCTGATCGGACTGCTCATAATTATAACGTCCAACGGGGCTGGGAAAATGGCGTTCAAGGATCTGGTCATAACATACTGGATAAAATTAAGCGTCATGAAAAATCTAACTTGCACATGGAGGCATCAGCCGTGTATATGAAATGGAAATCAGGAAAGGTTTTAGATGAAGAAAATGAAAATGAAATCAGGCGAAACTCTTCGTTCTGGGCGAAGGTTCTTCATCGCCTAATTTCGATAGTTTTAACTCTAGCAACATTAAACTTGGCATTTCGTGGACATCACGAGCATGTCTCTGACAACATTTGTGAAGGTGGGAACTTTTTGGGATTGGTTGCCTTAATGGCACAATACGATGAAACTCTTGCTGAAGTGATATCTCTGCCAACAAGAGCTACAAAATATTTAAGCGCAAAAATCCAGAATGAGCTGGTTCAACTACTTGCAAAGTCAGTGAAGTCCTCCTTGGCGCAAAAGATGAACGCAGCTCCATTTTGGTCATTGATACTTGATTCTACCAGTGATATTACAAGGGTGGATCAGCTGAGCGTCATTGTGCGATGGGTAAATGTTACAGGGGAAGAATGCACTGTCGTCGAGTGCTTTTTAGGGTTTATTAAAGTAACCGACCCAAATGCCGCAGGAATAGCATCTACAGCAGAGAAATTTATAAAGGATCTCGGTATTGATTTCAATGAACTGCGAGGTCAAGGATACGATGGCGCAAGCGTCATGAGTGGAATTCACGCAGGTGTGCAGGCCCTTGTTAAAAAGTTAGTTGAAGCGCCAGTACCATTTGTTCATTGCGGATGCCATAATTTGAATTTAGTTATTAACGATGCAGCAACTTCAGTCACAGAGAATGAAAAGTTTTTTGGTGTTATTAAAGACGTATGCAATTTCTTTGGCTCCTCTCTAAATAGGTGGGATGACCTTAAACTGGAATCTGTGCAAGGATCTTTAACCCTAATCCACATGGGGATGGGGGGGGGGTGTTTTCCACCCCCCTCGAGGTTTTTCTTGCCGTGTTTTTCAAAGACATCAACTATGTCCCCCAAACCTACCTGACTTTTACTAATTATCTATTTGCCACATTTTAATCAAAAAATTTTCAAACAATAGAGCTCACAGGTCACATGACATGCCCATATTTGGAAGCAGGTAGCAAACAAATCATTGTTTTTGATGATTTCAATGGAAAGGTTTGATCATGTTATGAAGTATTATACACCAAATGAATCAGTAAACGAAGAGCTTTAATTTGATACCGGAATTTCTAGAATGTGATGACGTCAGCATTCTTTGATGATGACGTCATAATAGCCACCATTTTGGGCTAAGTAGCAAATTTTTTTAATTTTTTCGAAATTTTTCAATTGAGAAGACTCCAATGATACGTTTGTAATGGGTTATAACCATTTTGCAGCTTAGTTTTGTCTATTTTTACACAGAACAAATTAATTGCACAAATGACGTCATACAAATTGGCTAATTTCTGCCAAAATATTACTCTAAAATCATTAATTTCTATGAAATTATATCTTAACATCAAATTTGTGGCTAAAGTGAACAAAAAACTGCAAAATGTTTGTGCCAAACCATCTTTAAATTCAAATTTAACTTGGAGGCCTGATTTTCACTGATTTTCAACTTCATGATGTCACTGTGACGTCATAAGGTGTAGCAACCACACCCAAATTGCGCTACAAGCTAGAAATGACTTGATCTGTAACTGTGCCAAGTTGTATTGGATTCTGAGGAGTCTAAGGTAGTTTTCAGAGGGGGGGGGGTGGAAAGAACCCCCCCCCCATAAATGGTAGCTCGAAAAAAGCCCATATGGATTAGGGTTAATATTGAAAAGACTTTGTGTTACTCGATGGAGTTCGCGAATTGATGCAGTGCGAGCCATTCGGGATAGATATCCACTTATAATGCGAATTTTGACAAAACTGTCTTTGACCTCAAAAAACAAACAAGAGAGAGACACTGCAAGAAGTTTGAAACTACAGATGGATAGGTTTGAATTCGTTTTGTTCATCGTTATTTGGGAGAGAATATTGAAAGCAATAAATTCCACGTCGAATGAGTTACAATCACCAAAATATGATCTATATGCTGCTTCGAGATTATTGAATTGTTCAATCTCAGAACTACGTATCCTTCGAAGGTCATGGGATTCAGTGTTGCTAACAGCAACTGCTCTTGCAGAATCTTGGAGCTCCTCTCTTCATTTTCAGCAAAAGAGATCTCGCAGAACTAGGCGTGCAGTTGATGAGCTATCTTTTGATGAAAGGTTAACCGATCCAGAAAAGGCATTTAGAGCCCACGTATTTTACAAGACCGTCGATACTGCCTTGATGCAACTAACAGAGAGATTTGATGGGCAAAATATGGTAACATCTACTTTTAATATCTTGTATCCACAGAGGATGTTAAAATCAGATGAAGATCAGTTAAAAAAAGGAACAGAGCTCATCCAAAAGCAATATCCAAAGGATTTTTCGGAAGATCTAGATTCTGAACTGAGGTCACTTGTCAATGAATTCAGAGGTGAAATTTCTCAGAGAGACATTATATTATATTATATTATATTATGTTATATTATATTATATTATATTATATTATATTATATTATATTATATTATATTATATTATATTATATTATATTATATTATATTATATTATATTATATTATATTATATTACATTATATTATATTATATTATGCTATATTATATTATATTATATTATGTTATATTATATTATATTATATTATATTATATTATATTATATTATATTATATTATATCATATTACTATATTATATTATATACATTATTTATACACGAGGAATCCCTTCAGCAAAAACCTTAAAATGCATAAGCATAAAAAATAGATATATAAAAATTCAATGGATGGGGCTGATCTTCCAGGGAGTCGTGTTTGAGTTTAATTCAGCTCCTCAAATAGACCAGAGGGGGAAGGGGACCTATGGTCACCAAACGAGAGACTTTGTTGGATGAACTTTTTCTAGTGCAGATTTTAGCGTAGAACCTGAAAATGGATGTTGATCGGGCGGGCGAGGCTGCTTTTCCGAGATATTGGGAGGCTAAGGTCATTTTTTGCAAAAATATGCAAATTAACCATTTGTATGTTCAACAGACGAAAGACTAAATCAAAAAGACATTTTCTAGATCAGATTTTGGCGTAGAATCCGAAAATATGGATGTTGATCGGGTGGGCGAGGGTGCTTTTTCGAAATATTGGGGGCTAAGGCCATTTTTGTATTTTGTACAGTATACAAATTAACCCTTTATATGTTCAACAGATGAAAGACTTAATCAAATGGAAAGGTTCTAGATCAGATTTTGGTGTAGAATCCGAAAATGGATGTTGATCGGGTGGGTGAGGCTGCTTTTCCGGGCTATTGGGGGTCTAAGGCCATTTTTTGTGAAAACATACAAATCAACCCTTTATATGTTCAACAGATGAAAGACTTAATTAAATGTACGTTTCCTAGCTCAGATTTGTGCGAATGATCCAAAAATGGATGTTGATCGGGTGGGTGAGGCTGCTTTTCCGAGATATTGGGAGGCTAAGGCTATTATTTGCAAAAACATACAAATTACCCGTTGTATATGTTCAACAGGCGAGAGAGTTCACTACACATACTTTTTCTAGCTCAGATTTTGACGTAGAATCCGAAAATGGTTGTTGATCAGGTGAGCGAGGATGCATTTCCAAGATGCTGGGGGGGGGGGTCTTTGTGAGCAAACACATCATTGTTCAGATATTCAAATGACATTACAGTAAGTAACAAAACCCAAAATTTGAATGAGAAACAACGGTTTGTTAATGTAGCTTCTCAAAGTGAAATGATTCCCGTCTGATGCTTGAAAAGGTTTTTTTGCACAAATATCGACTGCAGCGCGCACAGTACGTAGAATACGAGAAGGTATAATAAAGAAATGCGTGTTAATTGTTACCTCGAGATTTGATGCAAACACTTGTCCATTTTTATGAAATCATGTATCAGTAGAGTCTTCTTCAGAGCTGCTGTCATCTTCACTGTCATATTCAACATCTAGACCAAGAGTAGAATCGAAATCAGGTAACTCCAGAAGAAGTTCTTCCAAGTCAGCAGGGTATGCCTTGTCAATCCAATCGACTTGGTAATCTGTAAGCCAGCCATGTGAAGTAGGAGATTCAACATTCATCATTGCCAAACTTGCTTGTCTCCAAATCATCACGACATAATTTGCTCATTTTGTGTGTTTCTCCAAACTTCTTCGGCAAGGAGGAAGCAAGGAAGATCATCTACTTTATTCGTTCTGTTCAATTTTTTTCCAAAAAATGCTTGCTCTAGCATCATTTACCGATGTCTTCCTCTTCTCTCTGTAAACATGGCACGCAAATTTCTCCAGTTCTTTCATCAGGATTTCTTGGATTTGAGTAGCACAGCCGATCTGACAGAAGGTTCTCAAGTAATTAATGTTCTTCTTTATAGCATTCCAGCAAATTGGCATACCCTTTTTGAAAAAGCTTGATACTAAGTCATTACCGGTAAATGCATGCAGTCCAAGTAAAGCCTTTTTCTGGATATCTGTGAGGCAACTTGATGAAAGGTTGATTAACTTCCTATGCTTTCCCGTGCCACTGTCTATATGCACTTGATTCACTGACATTTCATTTCCAAGGATTATCACTGGTATATCAACATCAGCGGATGGTGAGCGCACAACGTACGCAGCTCCTTCTTCCGTGTTTTTCTGAGCATGAAAAATCATGTATGCAACTTTTACATCTGCTTCTTCGTGATTTGTGCTTAAAGCAGGTTCCAAATTTACGCCATCGCACTTTGTTTTTGTACAGCTATTGCCTCTTCCAAAATAAATAATTCTTTTTGCAACCATGTCTTTGTTTTCAATCCATACTTCCGCAATTAATTCGAAGAGCCGTTCCTTATTGCCACCGTTACCCAGGAACTTCTTGAAGTCAGTTGAAATATGTATATCTGTATTTTTAATCACAAACCTTTTGCCTTCTCCTTTGAATACTCTTTCAGAATTTTTTAAAGGATCTGCTCGATCAGTGTCGCAAGCAATGTAAATTGACTGATAATGTGCTGGGATTTCTTTCAAAATCTTTAGATCCAGCTCTCTAAACGTGTCTGGCACTGGCATGGTTGAAGGAACTATTGCTGCTAGATCTCCAAAATAACACATATGGCTTGCCTCAGTACTTCTTGCACTTGAATTCTCCTCCACTGTTTCACTTAGTGCTGCCTAAAACATTTTACCGTAACATGTTTTACGCCACTGTCCATCACTGGTCGCAAGAGCCAAAGGAACGGGGCGTAAAGGATATGAAATAGCTCCGTCGATGTTAATGATCACCGTTTTCTCGGGAGGACTTTGCCAGCAGATGACCAAGTATGTCTCGTTGCACATGTATGTCTTTGCATTTAACACCTACTTTGACTTTCAGTTTCTTTCTGCTGTTTGCAAAACTGTTACAAGGAACTCTCTTTACCGGATCAAAAAGCTTCTCTTTCGACCCATCTTTTTCACATCGCTGATCAAATTCCATCCTTACTTCGCCACGCTTCTCTGCTGCTTCATCTGAAAGTAGCTGGCCAGATGCAATGGTGTTCCTTATCAAGTGTTGGACAAAACGGATTGATGGAATTGTCGCTCATAATTTTCACAAGCTTTTGTGGGTCTATTCTCTGATTTCTCTGTTTCTTTTTTTCGCAAATAATATTGCAAATGAAATATCTACACCACATCTAGACATGTTACCCGACTTCCCATCACATCCCACCACACAGTAAATCATTTGTTTTTATTGACAAGCTGCTTTTCTAAAGTCAAGACAATTCTATACGCATTATACAGCAAAAGATAAAGTTTGAATTTCTTCCTAAAATAGACCTTAGCCCCGCCCCCTTATGTCTTGGAAATGCATCCTCGCCTTCCCGATCAACATCCATTTTCGGATCATACGCACAAATCTGAGCTAGGAAATAAATATTCAATGAAGTCTCTCGTCTGTTGAACATATAAAGGGTTAATTTGTATGCTTTTGCAAAAAATGCCCTTAGCCCCCAATATTTTGGAAAAGCAACCTCGCCCACCCAATCAACATATATTTTCAGATTCTATGCAAAAATCTGATCTAGAAAACATCTTTTTGATTAAGTCTATGGTCTGTTGAACATACAAATGGTTAATTTGTATGTTTCGCAAAAAAATGGCCTTAGCCCCCCAATATCTCGGAAAAGCAGCCTCGCCCGCCCGATCAACATCCATTTTCAGATTCTACGCTAAAATCTGAACTAGGAAAAGTTCATCCCACAAAGTCTCTCTTTTGGTGACCATATGTCCCCTTCCCCCTCTGGTCTAAAATGTATCTTGAGGTGTTTTTTGAATTGTTGGAAGGTAGAGAGTTCCCTGATGGTATTGGGGATTTCGTTCCAAGCTTTTAGACCAGAATAGTGAAAGCTGTTCTTTGAGTACTCAAGATTGTATCTCGGAAGTTGAATGTCCGTGCAATTTCTTGTTCTATAACTTGAGTAAATATTCCTTGTTTTGTATGTATCCCAAAGGCTTTCAGGGCAGATCTTATTCATCATCTTATAGGTCATAACCGATCTGTCAAAGTTTATTAGTTGTTCTACAGTCAACCAGTCTCCAGACCACTGATCTTTGATTTTTGCCCTTTCTATGATGGAATGAGCTCTATTTTGAAGACGTTGAAGGGCTTTAATTTTGTGTTGGAGAGAGACCCCCATACAACATTTGCATATCGTAAGTGACTCTCCACAAGAGCATGGTAGATATTAACCAATTGGGATTGTGGAACAATTTTCATTAACTTTTTTAGAGACTTTCCCTTTAACTTTCTTGTACTGTTCATTCCAATTCAATCCCTCATCAACAATTATACCCAACGACTTTGACTCCTTGACATGCTTAATTTCTGCGCCATTCAACATAAGTGGCTCATGGGATAATATCTTATTCGTTCTTCGTGGGTGCCCAATTATCATGTATTCGGTTTTTTGTGGATTAATGCTTAGTTTGATAATTCTCATCCATTCCGAAATATTCATCATTTCCTCCCGAGCGCTTTCAAACAGTTCTGCCAAGCTATCTGATGTTAGAGTCACGTGTGTATCATCTGCGTACATACCCGCTTTAGAGAGCACAAGACAATCTTCAAAACCATTTAAATAGATAATGAATAAGAGCGGGCCCAGACAAGATCCTTGTGGGATGCCACATGTAACCAAGCTTTCACTGGACTTTTGATCCCCTAAAGAGCAGTACTGTTTCCTATTACTCAAGTAGGAGGCAAACCAGTCCCCTGCAATACCTCTAACACCAATGGCGTTCAATTTCTTAACCATTATTTGGTGATCTACAGTATCGAAGGCTTTCTTTAGATCAAGAAACAAGGACAAATTCAATTGCTTTTTGTCGATCTTTCTGTACCAGTTATCAGTGCAATTTATTAGGGATGTATTCGTTGAATGCAGTTTACGAAAAGCTGATTGACTCGGTGTCAAGATGTTGTTTGTTGATAGGAAATTATATAGCTGATCGTGTACAGTTTTTTCGAATATCCTTGCAAAAACGGAAATGATTGAGATGGCTCTATAATTGTGTGCGTCGCTTTTGTTGCCAGATTTGAAAATTGACACGGACACGGTTTCCGATGTCATTCGGTTGATGTTGGAAAGCCACGTCAGCTCATCATTCTCAGAGTTGCATAAGCTGCTCACCTTGTTTGTCACGATTCCTGTTACAGTTTCAACGGCAGAGAGGTCGTCCTCAAAGCTCAAATTGATAAAAACATATCTGAGATAAAAAACGTCGCAGGAAAGAGTGGATGGATTAGCCATTCTTTCGATTGAGAATGCTGAAGCTAAGGATATGGACAAACAGAAACTTATCCAAAACTTTGCTTCTGTAAATGCACGCAGACAGAAAAACATCAGCATCTGAATTTAAATTAGGACGGCGCTTCCAGTTCCAGAGCATTGTTTTTGACAAATTCTCTCTGCGCTACGTACATTGACCTGAAAACCGATCCGTAAACTCTTTTTCAGCCTTCAACTATTTCGTGATCCTTAACCCTTTCCATCTTTGTGGTCCACTTGTGGACCCACCAAAAAATTTTTGAGCAAAATCGAAATTTCTTAGAATTGTCTCAAAATCGGTACAGAGCCTATTTCAAACATGCTGATTACGAATATGAGCATGATTTTTTAAAATTTTGTCTCTAAATTGGTGCAAATGGCACAAAAAGTGGCACAAATGACCAAAAAATTATGTTTCATAGAATTGCCTCAAAGTTGGTACAGAGCCTATTTCAAATATGCTGATTACGAATATGGACATGATTTTTGAAGATACTGTCACCAAATTGGTCCAAATGGCACAAAAAGTGGCACAAATGACCAAAAATTGATGTTACATAGAATTGTCTCAAAATCGGTACAGAGCCTATTTCAAAAATGCTGATTGCGAATATGAGCATGATTTTTTAAAATTTTGTCTCTAAATTTGTCCAAATGGCACAAAAAGTGGCACAAATGCCCAAAATTTGATGTTACATAGAATTGTCTCAAAATCGGTACAGGGCCTATTTCAAACATGCTTATTACGAATATGGACATGATTTTGAAGATACTGTCACCAAATTGGTCCGAATGGCACATAAAGTGGCACAAGTGAACAAAAATTGATGTTACATAGAATTGTCTCAAAATCGGTGTAGTGCCAATTTCAAACATGCTGATTATGAATATGGACATGATTTTTGAAAATACTGTCACCAAAGTGGTCCAAGTGGCACATAAAGTGGCAGTAATTACCAAAGAATCAAATTGCATAGAATTGTCTCAAAATTGGTACATGACCTAACTGGAACATGATAGTTACGAATATAGAAATGAATTCTGTAAGTAATTTTACAACAGTGGCTCAAATGGCACCCAAATTGGAACAAATGACCAAAATTGAAACTGCATGAAAGTTCTTCAAAATTGGTACAGAGACTATTTAAAGATTGCTTACGAATGTGAATGAAAATTTTGAGAAACGTAACACAAAAGTGGTCCCAATGGAACACAAAATGGCGTGAATGTGCAAAAATTTTGAAACAAGAATTCATTTTATTTTGGGGTAAATTTTGCAGTAATCCATGCACTTTCTGTAGAAAGCTTTCAAGTGATCATTCGTGTATCAAAGAAGTGAGAAGATAAATACAAATCAGAATTTATCGAATAAGATAATTGCGTGAGCCCGCTGGGTTGAACTGCAAAGCCGAAATTTAGTCGAAGAAAGTAGTGAGAAAGTTGCCTTTTTGATAAGGATCTTGAAACTGCTCCTCCACTGTCTCCGACAACAGACAATTGCGCTGAAGGGGGTATCAAGGAATTTCTTAGGGCAATCCCTTGCTTCTGAAAGAGTTCCTGAAAGAGCTGACTTGAGTGGCTGATTTAGCATGAAATGTAGAGGATCAAAAAAGAGTTAACCTTCATTCTCAAATTTTGGATAACTATCATTGAAAGTTTCTGCTTTGCTTTATTTAACCTTCCAGATTTCAGTATTGACCCCGGGGGGGGGGGGTACTCATTATATTTGACCGACGGGGATGTGCCGTTTTTCAGGGTATCGTTTTGGCCTAATTTTTCTAGAACAGGGTATCAAAAGAAGGCAAATTTTCTGGAGCAGGTTGTCAAAACATGTAAAAAGAGGAAATTTTGTTTGAACAGGTTATCATTTAGTCCAATTTTTGTGTTTTTGAGTATACTTTTCACCGATTTTTTCTAGAACAGGGTATCATTTGAAGGCACAAATTCTGGAGCAGGGTGAAAAAATTTTTTTTCGTGGGCAGATCCCCGTACAAATTTAGGTCAAGTACCCCCTCCGGGGTATTGACTTACTTTGAAAAACAAACATCCCGTCGTGAAAAACTCCTCTAGCGCTTAGCTGCTTCTATGATCGCAGCACTTCGTGCTAAAACAGCAACTTCACCTTCACCAAATTCACCAGTTTCTGAGTAACCCGCACACAGATTTGCAATACCATCTGAGTGCTACCATATCATCTCACTGGTGGGATCTACCGAGGCATTTCCTCTCTTCTAACGTTGTACCACTTTTGAGACACAGATGATCGCTTACTACACTTCCACGTTGAAGAGTTCTTGTGGGCCCGTTCTCATTTATTAGGAGGAAGATTAAACATAATTATCAAATAAAAATGCAGCACTGTTTTTAACATTCCATCCAGTTGAAATGTGTGCATGTTTTAACCCCCCAAAGAGACTGGAAACATTCATTTGAAATGATTTTGTTTGGGCAAGAAATTCTTTACCCGAAGTGGCAACTGAGCCGAATAGGGTCTGACTATTCTGCACATTTCGCAAAAGATGGTAACTGTCACAATAATGCGCTAATAGCTATGTTTCATTTGACACTAAAATCTCAACGTCAGTTTGAACTGTTTGAACTTCACGACTTCATCTCTGGTCGAATTTCATGATTTCAAACCAACATTTGCCCTAAGCCCAGAAATATGGTAACATATTTAGGCTTAGGCACCATTTCTGCTAAAACTTTCACAATCTTTGTCCCTTTAATCTTCTTCTATCAAGACAAGAGGGATCAAGGTGCGCTTTTTCTGGGCACGTTCGTTGGTGGCATCTGTGCACATATTTACGACCTTTTTCTCAATTCATTTCTGCTACTAAGCAATACATAAGAACTTGCCAAATTTGAGATGAACAATCAGATCAATGTCAGTGAATGACAAATAATCGTGTGGCAGAGAGGCTCAACTAGAGCTACAAATCCAATAAGATTATTCATGCAGTTCTGGGATTATGGACCATTCTTGTACATGCAGAACCAGGGCAAGAAAGTTTTGACAGGAGCATGATTATTTCCAAGAAAAGAACATGAAAAGAAACTCAGTTGCGTCTTGTAAGCACATGAATTGCTTTTAAACTTCATTTTTATCATTTAAAAGCTGAAAACTGAACAAGATTTTATCGCTACTTCAATGTTTCCTTTAGGAAGACTGAAAACAGCTTCGACTGAATTTATTGATATCGTCGAAACCTGTTGGTCACTGTATTTTGACTCTGTCTGAGAAACGAGGAGCTGGAAATAGCCCAAATTTAGAACTTTGCTTTGTCAATAACAATGGCTAAAAGATGAAAAGCAAACAATATGACATGAAAAGGGAAAGAATCGCAGTTGAAAAAATTTAAGCTAGATATTTTCAACGCTTTGGAACAAACAGTTAAACCAAATTTGACAAGTATTTACAAGATGTCCAGAGAACCAGATGGTTCCAAAAAATGCAATTTGCAAAAGCTCTAATTTCTTGCATGAGGTTATCATCCTTCTCCTTTGCTAATGATTCAAAAGATTGTCAATAGGGAGACGACCTGACTTCAGATAAAACTTTTGCAAGATGAACAGAAGCACAGAAGATTGACATGCTCAAAATGGTTACAACATGCTCGTCTGTTATGCAGAATTAATCTCAAACATCATCATCATCATGTGCCTTGGTAGTAGGCGTTGACGATCATGACTCTCCACTTGTCCCCCGTCCTCAGTCGTTCTGATGACTGTGTGTTTATTTACAATTCCGAGCTTTGTCATAAGGTCCTCTAGCATCTTTGTGCGCTGTCGTCGTGTCCTTGGCTCCTCTTTCCATTGATCTTTCCCGTTGTTGTTAAATGTTCTTGTCCTTTTTGCCTCATGATATGTCTGAGGAGTGCTCCTTGTCCCTTTTTAATGTCATTGAGGAGTGTTCTTTTCACATTTGCCTCTTTAAAACAGCTTTGTAATTTTGTGATCAAACTTCATTTACACCTTCAAACATTTTTCGTTCAAAGTATTTTCAAACTTTGTGACATAACACTTTTGTTCCAGTATTAAACCAATGTGACGTAATATCAATTTTTGGACATTTGTGCCACTTTGTGTTCTATTTGGACCAGTTGTGTGACATTTTTTCTTCAAAATTGCCATTCATATTTGCAATGACCACATCTGAAGAAGTCTCTGTACCAATTATGATGGAATTTTATCGTTTCATTCTGGGTCATTTGTTTCATTTTGTGTGCCACTTAGATCACTTTTTCGATGATACTTACGAAATTCATGTTCATGTTAGTAATCAGCATGCTTGAAATAGGCTCCGTACCAATTTTGAGACCATTCTATGACATTATGTTTTTTGGTCATCTGTGCCACATTTCCTGCCATTTGGACCACTTTGGTGACAGTATTTTCAAAAATCATGTCCATATTCATAATCAGCATGTTTGAAATTGGCACTACACCGATTTTGAGACAATTCTATGTAACATCAATTTTTGTTCATTTGTGCCACTTTATGTGCCATTCGGACCAATTTGGTGACAGTATCTTCAAAATCATGTCCATATTCGTAATAAGCATGTTTGAAATAGGCCCTGTACCGATTTTGAGACAATTGCATGTAACATCAAATTTTGGGCATTTGTGCCACTTTTTGTGCCATTTGGACCAATTTAGAGACAAAATTTTAAAAAATCATGCTCATATTCACAATCAGCATTTTTGAAATAGGCTCTGTACCGATTTTGAGACAATTCTATGTAACATCAATTTTTGGTCATTTGTGCCACTTTTTGTGCCATTTGGACCAATTTGGTGACAGTATCTTCAAAAATCATGTCCATATTCGTAATCAGCATATTTGAAATAGGCTCTGTACCAACTTTGAGGCAATTCTATGAAACATAATTTTTTGGTCATTTGTGCCACTTTTTGTGCCATTTGCACCAATTTAGAGACAAAATTTTAAAAAATCATGCTCATATTCGTAATCAGCATGTTTGAAATAGGCTCTGTACCGATTTTGAGACAATTCTAAGAAATTTCGATTTTGCTCAAAAATTTTTTGGTGGGTCCACAAGTGGACCACAAAGACGGAAAGGGTTAAGCTACATTTCATTTTAATTACGAATTTAATCACAGATTCATAGTGAGTTTTGTTGCGAAGAGACGCTAGAATCAAACGTCATTGTTGTTATCGAATAGACCTTTTAGCTATTCTGAAAAAGAATGTTGATCGAACGATATTTCATCACAATTTGTAGAATTTTCGAATATGCACAATGGTGATCGAAGCTCCAACGCCATTCAATCGAACCTTGCGCATCAAAATGTATGAAAATATCGCTCGATCCAGGCTCTTTTGTAGAATAGCTAAAAGGTCTATTGGGAACTTTTAAATTGTTGTTTCGTTGCGAGGATTGAGCACTGAAGTACCATTTGATTGCAGATTTTGAGCAATTTATTTCAATAAACGTTTAGAAAGATGTGCGAGTGAATTTTTCAAATTCAAATTGGACATGGCTTTCTATTGTTTGTATCTATATTTTATGCTGATGTTTATAACTGGGGGGGCCCAGAGCTGAAAAATCCCTAAGGGGCCCGGCTGCTTCCGTTACGCCACTGTCTGAGATACCAGATTCAAAGACAATTTCAAACCCAAATTTGCCTTTACGCTGAAATGATCGCCCGCCATCTTTCCCAATCAACATTTTGTAAACTCAACGCAGAAAAGGATTTGAAGTCGTTTGGTTAAACATTTTGTTTGGAAATTGGTTGAGCTCTGTTCCTTATCCCATTGAAGTTTGGAATTCGGCTTTTTGCACATCTTACGGAAACATGGATTAGAAAAGGAGGAAGAGAGTCCAATGTTTGAATGAATGAATTACAATATGTGTATATGTAAATCTGATTTTTTGGAGAGTAGCAATAGCATAAATAACATCTCAAGAGAGAGCTAATTCCCTCATTCAGCTACATGCTGATACCGTTTTCGTGTTCATGACATTATGTTTCAGGAAATTATGTTTTCTTGATGGTGAAGTGTTTTGGGTAGATTGATTGATTTAATAGATTCTCAAGGTAGATAGACTTGATTTAGGTATAATTGGTATGATATCATTTAACATATTTGATCATTTTGAGCCAAAACGTTCTTTCCAGTATCTGCTCAGTGAGCCTTATATCCAGTTTCATACAGTAATTCAGTTAAAAGCCCAGAGGTGCTTCCATTCTGCTTGAAGAATTAAATTATCTTTGAAGGGTAGCTTGCTTTAATTAGGTGAAAATATTGATTTCATCAACTGTAATTGCAACCTTTTTTATCAATATTTTCATACACAAACAATGAGGGATGGTAGCAGCCTCGTAAGTAGCCCCCGGGGGGGGGGGGTACATGACTTGCGGATGGAAGGGGGTCTGCCGCCCGATTTTTAGAAAGGCACCCTCTTTTAATTACCGAAACTTGCTGTCATACCCACTTTTATGATGAATTTTGGCGGAAAACTGCCCTGGGTACCAAAGCCAAAAAATAATAAAAAGAAAACAAGTAAGGAAGGAAAGAAAGTTGGCTCTGGTCAAATGGTGACATCCATTTGAGAAGCCTATATACCCAATCGGGTATATAGATTCTGTGAGATTTGATTGGATAGCGTGCGTCACCTGACAAGACTTCGATTTGATCAGAAAAATTGATTCAGACGGTTGTGATCACGGTTGCTTTCAAAGCAATGGCGAATGTTTTGAGGCGAGCTGTGGAGTTGGTAACTGGAAAGCTTTTCAGCAAAAATAGGAACTTAACTCCACAACAGTTTGAGACAATAACTTCATGATCACGGAAAAGTCGTTGCTGGTTGAAGTTGAGCTTTCAGTTGCCCAGTGAACTTGATTGAAGGTTTAGGCCCAGTTGAGGCTAGGGACAAGAAGTCGAGAGCAGCTTCAAGAATTTAGCCGTGATATTGTGACTGTCACGCTATCATTGAAAATCATGGACACACTGGCAGAATCGTTGCTGATGAGGACTGCATTCCAAACTGGTAGGAACGTTATTATCTTTCTTATAGTATGTGATATGATTTGTGTTTTCCTGAAATATCGAGTATAAGAATTGGATTTCAGATTGATTCCTGTCGAAATGTGACATTCTCTGTCTTCAACCGGTTTCTTGTGATAAACTAAACTTCTGATGCAAAAGAAATATTTCCTGAATCGATCATTTTGCTGCGAACCTGATTTTTGTTTGAGGCAAGGCCGCATTCCATCGGAGACTGGGATATCAAGGATGGATGGTTTTGCTTTAGCATCATTCTTCTGGGCAATTTTTAGTTGTTCAAAAGTTTGTTTGAGCAAAGACATCAGTCAATCATATAATTTACAAATACCAACACAACACGGACGTTTGGATTTGACCTTGGTTTCCCCATCTGGTACCCAAGGTATCTCATAAGTGACTTGACCTTGGTTTTCCCATAAGTGTTTTAACAACGGCAGACGGTACAGTGCAATTTTGTATGATAAATACTTAGCTAAATCACTCGTACTGTAGTTGTGAATTTAGGTTGTGAATCGCCCGAGACAGCCTTCAGTTCCATGTTAATACTTACAAAAGGCTGGAAGCAGTTCAAATCAGTTACTGTGGTTAGACGAATTTAACAATACCGGAAGCTTTCAGCAAACATCCAGCTCCATTACAATGAAAGTTTTTTCGCCATTCGAATCAGATCATCAATCATTCAGGAAAATAATAAAGCTCAAATAACAAGAAAATATGTGATTAATAGTATGAATGACGAAGGTGTTTATTGATTACAATCATTGCGCAAAAGGTGATCGAATTGATTCATAATCACGCTGATCAGCACCAAAACGAGATCGTGTTATCATTTGACCAGAGCCTCCTTTCTTCCTTCTCTCTTTTTCTCTTGCCAATTTCCTTTCATGTAAATTTTGAGGCTTTTCATGTAAATTTTGAGGCTCTGGTACCCAGGGTAGCGGAAAACCACCCATTTTTGACTATTTTTCGCCAATTTCTGGAAAACCCACCCATGTTTATGGAAAATCTGCCGAAAAAAGGACCCTTGTCTAGAGAATATTGGGCCCAAAAACCCACCAATATGGGAGCCACATACCCGTACCCTCAACATGTTATGTACCCTCCCAGGAAGTAGCCCACCAGAAGCTAGCAAGATTTCATGATTGCTGCCAACATTGTGACGTGATGCACGAAAAACAGTGTATATATGAAGATAATCAGGCATGGCAGATATTTCAAACACAAAATTTGTAGTTTTATGGTGGCACAGGGCCATAGCAAGCAGCTGCTGATTGCTGGGGGGGCAATTTTTCTAAAAAAAAACATCTAATTAATGCTTGTGACGTAGCACCATTGTCTTCAAAATTATTGGGAGCGTAATACAGGTTCATTTAGGCCAATTTTCGTAAGGTATTGCCCATTCATTTTATACTTGTTTTTCCTTCATTTGTAACAGTGAAACCGTAATCTTTGTTTTAAGGAACTGCATGTACGTCATTTGACATTTTACACGTTTTAGGAATAAGTTCAAGGAAGGTATATTCTTTCAGAGATTATAACACTTATGATTCAAACAGTAACTCCTCAACCGACTATTGTATGACTCAAACTTAGTACATGTAATGTGGACGATAACACTTCCGATGTAACCACTAAAGAGTATATTGATTGATTCTGTATTTAGAACTCTTAGACTATGAATTTGTATAAATAAGAGTTCAACTTTACATTAGACGGAACAGACATGGATAAGTGATGCTAGTGTAGGAAGGGTGGATTACCACCAGCACAAGAGTCTTGTGAAAGCTCTTAGTGTTTATTTATTATTTACGTTTAAAGGGCATACAGTGCTTGAGAAAGACTGGGATGCGCCTGAGGTTATATTCGTGCATTTAAGGGCATACAGTGCTTGAGAAAGACTGGGATGCGCCTTAGGATACTTGTATATTAGAGAGCTCCTAGCAGTGAGAGCCAACCAGAATCTCGCTAGCATTGGTTAAAGTTATAAAGAAGGATAAAGATCAGAAAGGGAAACTCGAAACTTGTGTCTTCTCTGTTGTCAACGCTCGTGCCAAGCCGAAGATAATCAGAACACTTTTTACAGGGAGCTTGAACCCTATCCGCACCCCTGCATCCTACGGGTCTTAGTGACATCTGTTACCTTTCAAAGCAACGCCTCACTTGCTCTTAGGAACATGGGTTGCTTGTTCCCCAAACAATAAAGTTCATCGATATCTGAAACGGCATGTCAGCAAGGGAAGTGAAATATTCCTCGTTTTACTTCACCTTACTTCGATACTGCAATAGAAAGTCAATTCCCAAAAGCGGCAATGAAGCATGTAATGCATTTGGATAGATTGCGACGAGTGAGCAATAAAAACCGATTTGCGGTCACCGAGATAACGATCATAGCTGCAAACCACCCTCAAAAATTTGATGAAGACAATAATGGCAGACACATGAAAACTCATTTCACTCACTAAACTCACTTAAAATCACTCAAAGTGCTCCCCAAAACGTATGGGGAATTTTGTTTGGAAACTGTCTTTGGGAGCCTCTTGAAACTGACAAAAATAGTGACTCACTCACCAGTTCTTAAAGATTTCATTACTATTGCTACGACGTAAATAGTAATCTTAAGTTCATTAGAATGCAGTTAGTTTTAAACAGCTCGATAGTTTTTGCTAGATTTACGTTGCCGTTACGGAAATGGAGGTACCTTCCTGTCAGGCATCTGGTATTGATCTGGATGTGTCGTTTTCGAACTAACCACTTGCGTTCAATTTTGAAATCTGCCTATAAAGACTGTTTTCGATGATTGCAAAATGCATTAGCATTGCAACTTTCCATGTGAGTCACTCAAAGCATGCCCAGAACTTTTGAGGATCCATTCCAGAAATGTGCTGTTGCAGGGCAAGTCATTGCTCCGTAAAGTTTCTTGAATAGCTGCAAGGACAGTTAAGGCGAAGTGACAAGAAGTAAGTCATAAGAGAGGTGTGGCATTACATACGATACGTGCTATTAATTCTGCAATCCGTCCTCCCTGATTCCCTCATTAAATCGCGCATTTGGAGCATGAAGAATCTCAAAACTGTATGCATTGATCAACAAACTAGCAAGAATATTCCAAAAGGAGCAGGTGCAAAGAGCGTGTTTGCTTCAAAATAAACAAGGTTAATGTTTTTATACCATCTTGCACCATTAATCATTCATTAGAATTTCTTTGTAAATTTTTCTAATTAGTCCATTTTCTTTGCCATGCCAAAGAAAGTTTCACCAATTCAAGTTTGAACAAAATATGATTCTCGACAAAGACCTAATCTTAAGAAAGCATCTCTTGAAACAGAACCGGCACAGAAACAACAATTTTATTCATCAATGCAACAAAGCGCTTTGATTGAATACTTAGAAAGTAAACAGTAACGACCCCTCCCTTATCACTGTTAGTCTTATCAGAGTTGCTTGGTACCAAATAATCAGTTAAACTTTGAGATGTATATACTTGATTGGATTCCATATTATATAAATTAAGGGATTATGTATTTTATGGTACAAAGCTACCTTAGGTTCTACCTTTGTTGCTAGAGTATTAGAATTGTAAGTGTCATCAGTAGGGACCTAATGACCTTGTGTCTTTTTCTGCTTTTGAGTAGAGTACAGTAGAATGTAACAAATTTTTTTGTGTTTTAATCTTTTGACGTTGATGGAAAAGAAAAAAGCTCTAAACAGAGATTCCAGACGAGTCAAGCCACACGTCATGCTCAAGATGTTTCTTAAGAATTCCATCCTACGACAGGGCATCTTCTGCGACCCGAGGAAAGAAAATACTCATCTCGTCTGATAGCTGCAAAGATAACAACCAATTTGCTATATCGTTTATCAAAGATACAAATATAGATACAGATACAGATATTGTTGCTTTGCCCGTCATTTGACATTCAACGGCAAGATCTTCTCGCTGGAGTTTCGGAATTGTTACGACCATTTGTCCAAATCGACACCCTTCCAAACAACGTTCTTGTTCAATGTTTATTGTATGGTAATAAAGAGCTTTCTAATGACGTAAACAGAAATGTACTCGAACATACTTTAAATTTCATCCACAAGACAGGTCGGCTTGGATAACTTTAAACTTTCCTTTTACGTCACACAACCACTAGGTACACTTCTCCCCGTTTCTCTTGTAGGTCTGTTTCACATTTGCTGTTAGGCACATGATGCAAACTATGGGAACTTATCCATGTTAAACCAATGACGGTTCAGCACATTTACTGATGCTGTCCTGACATCCAATTTGAAACGGATTCGAGTAATTAATCGTGTGTTTAGCGTTTTGTAGGTTTCATTTAGTTAATATTTACATGTCTTTATGTTAATGGCCACAGGGTAGTCATTGTCCTTTGCTCCTCGTGGTCCTGTCCTGGTAGTGTTTGTATAGTTTGTATAGTAATTAGGAAGTACAGTAGGATGTAGGTGTAACATGTATTGTAAAATTTTAGATGATTATAAAAAAGATACAAAGCTAAGGTACAAGGATATCAACTATGAAAAAAAATGACATACAGAAAGGAAACTTTTGATCTCACAGTTCTGCATGCGAGAAAGTTTTCAAATTTAGGTAGTCTGTGTGCTTCATTGTTTGAAAAAAATTTTTGAGAGGAACCGGTCCTGAGTAGCTAAGGTAAATTATTCGATGATCTGGCACCAATGCTTTTAATCTTCAAATTTCCTCGACGTCTCTTTGGAAGGCTGCATAATCATGGAAGGTTAACAGAAAGACTTTGTACTAAATCTTACTTGAAGCATTATTTGAGAAGTCTCGCCTCAGTTTTATCTCTGGCTTCGAGAACCCCAAGCTTTTAGAATATCATTGGTCAATTCTTTATTTCAAATTGAAAGATCATAATGATTCGACTTATGCCACTTGGATGCGAGGGGCAATTCACTGATTTTTTTTTCGTACCCTCCCTTGAAATCACAAAAAAATCACATACAAAATCACAAGAAAAATCACAAACAGAAAGCACCAAAAATCACAAATCACTGAAAAATTACTGGAAAATCACACGAAAAAAATCATTAGGAATCACCAAAATCACAAAAAATCACAGAAAAAAAATCATGTGATTTCAAAATCACCAAAATCACGTACGCTATTTTGAGAAGTGATTTGCCCCTCGCTTGGATGTTCTTTAAATGTCGTGCAGTGCGTATCTTGTGAGAATCTGAAGCTAAAGATCTGAATCTGAACGGAATTTGAATGTCGAAAAAGTCCGAATCTATTGAATATCTAGACCTCCAACCTCCAAAGAACTTAGATTCAAGTAGAATACGAGTTTCATACATTTTGAATTTGATTCCAACCAAATAGAGAGCCAAATCTAATTTTGATGAGCATTTCAATCTGAAGTAACCAAGAAGATTTGAGTGAAAATTTTTCCTTTGCGTGTTACCCATAAAGATCTTTTATAATTATAAGAGAAAGAATGATAAATTCGACATAGAGCGATCGAATTTCCATGAAAATCTTGCTACGAATTATGTGGCGTAGATTGGTAATGATGAATTAGAATACGTCATAAGAGCGATGAACTTGAAGCCCCTTGAAATAAAAAAGTAATAATTTGAGACAGTTTAATGAGGAGTTTAATATGTTTTTTTGTTGGTTCCCCAAATCTGTTGTGCCTCCTATGGGACTCTTTCGTGTCTAATCTAATCAAATCTAATCAAATCTAGTAAAATCTAGCTGTCCATGAAGCCTCAAAGTTGCTTCAGTCTGTTTCGTTTTCTTCGACGTGCCGCAAAGTAGTTACGTGCTGTCAAGGTTTTAACAAAAATGGAATCGTGACTTTTTCTATAGAGCACTCTGCTTTTATGGCTTCCAAAAGATCCACAAGAGTTTTGACAAATTCCCTCCTACGAGGGACAGTGGATATCTATCATGCATAGCTAGATCATCCCAAATGGGTCGATAGCTTTCTAAGTCCAACAGCGGGTGACCAGAGGGGCCAGTCCGCTTCTGTTGGACTCAAATTTTTCATGAAACCAATCAATTGAATGCGTTGTACGAGAACACAGGCTGACTTACTTCCAAGCTTGTACGCTCTCATACGAGGGCACTTACAGTATTTTCTTAAAGTTTTGCAAGCAAAATGAAGTCATCTAACAATCTTTGGAAGTGCATAGCGGACAACTCGAAGTGAAATAACAAGTGAATTTAGACAGAATCCCATCTAGAATTCAAACAAATATGAGATTCACATGATTTGCATTTGATTCAAACCAGAAAAAGAGCCAAATCGAAAATGAAGTTAGATATCAAAATTTTAACGGTACTATTTAGTCATTCAGAAGGGCTTTTCATTGTATCAAGAAACATTTTCGCTTCGGATCACCTTTAAACAATCAACGATGGGAAGACCGATGAGCGATGACAACGAATTACGTAAATTGATGCCTAGCAAAAAAGCATGGACATTTACCGCTTTCATGGGCCAACCACATAGACAATATCTCCTTCCTCTGGATCCTCCCTGGATCAATAGCATTCAAAGCTGAATGATTCCCTCGCCTTTTTTTAGTTCCTGTGCAGAAATCTACGGCTAGGAATCAAGCATTACGTTAAACCACAGAAAATTCGAAAACAGACTTAGTATTCCTGGACACAAAGATGAAGATCATATTGATAGGAAAAATGATGACCGAAATTATACTGCAAACCAATTTCAGCTTACTCTTACCTTCTTACCTTCACCAAATGTCTGACCATTCACTTCACACCACACGATTTAATCCTCTGCCTCGGGTTGTTCACATTTGAGTAATCTTCCACCGCAATCAGAACTACCAAAAACATGCAATTCAGTTCATTAAATCTTACGTCTATCGGGAATATTCAAGGTCAGCCCGAGAGGGGGGGGGTAACTCCTATAGGGGGTCGGGTATATATGTGCCTTTGACCCATAACCATAACCAGGGCAAAATTTTGAAGTACGACCCCATAAACAGGGCAAAATTTTGAAGTACGACCCCATAAACAGGGCAAAATTTTCCCCAAGTATCATGAAAGGACTATGTTTTGTGTCATTCTTGGAGCAAAATTCTTTTTCACAAAAGTTTTTTGTCATTATGTCTAACAATAGCTATAAATTGCTAACATTTATCCATAACTGCGGCAAATCTCCGTAAAGCAAACCCATAACCAGGGCAAAATTCACAAAACATGACCCTTAACCCGGGTAAAATACCGCAAATTGACCCATAGCTCGGGCAGGCACATGTATACCATGCCCCGTATAGGAGTTACCCCCCCCCCCTTCGGGTCAGCCTTAAACAGAATCGCAAAAGAAGTTGAAGAATAGGACAGAACATCATTCCTCATTGGAAATAAAGCAAGGTTGGACACGAATAAGGATAGTATACCAAGGATGATTAACTTTAATAGAAAACTTCTAGAGGATTGCCAAAAAATATTGCCAGAGACATAAGGGCACAAGATTATGCAATTGTGACGAGAAAGTGCCCTTTTCGTTGGGAAGTGCCCCTTTTGGAACTTTTGATGGAAAAGTTCCCTTGAAGTGTGATGCCTCCCACATTTAAGATGCTTCGTACGGCCCTGGTAATATTGCGCAGAAATTATTAGTTAGTGATTCGTAGCAAGAGATCCAGATTTGGGAAGAATCTTATCAGATGCCACATGATGGCACCTCTTCGTAACTCATGCCACATGATGGCACCACTTCGTAAAACTGGTAAGATCTGAAAGGCAAGAGCCAGTCATACATCTCAAGGATCAGGTACACCCAAAAGAAAACACAAGAACGGGAATATCCTTGCAAACGATGTCCACATTTGGAAAAGCAAATATCGTGATGGATGAAGTCATTGAAAAAGTTTCGAAAACCTCCGAAGGTATCTCCTACAATGTTCTGGCACAGTTGGGTAATACTTTAACTTTTTAGCCAGAACAGTGAAGCGGGCAGGTCTCAATCCCAGGCAGAGCCCCACCATTTGAGCGTAATGATGAGGGGTCCCGGATTTGCTTAGGTCCTCTCTGCTTCTGCCATCCCAACGCTATGCACTAAAACTGAAACGTCACCTTTACCAGCTTCACCTTCACCCACGCAAGAGCGCTATTTATGCATCAGAATGCAATATTCTACATCTGGTAGCCAACAATTCAACAAACAAGGGAATGATGCTAAGAATTATTTTACTGCAACAGAACTCAAGAGCATATTTTTTGAAGGCAGCATGGCAACTTTGATAGTTATTTATCCCCAAAACATATGCACTTTTGGTTTGACACTGCGATGTGAATTTTGTTTCAATCAATGACCAATCTCTTTCAAAATGTTCCTCGATTGTTAACTTGAACACGGATGCATCATTCTTGGTATTGGTGCTCTGAGAGCAAAAATATTAGTCTTAGAACTCAACTTTGGGTCCTCCTACTAACCAGAACTGGCCTCTTAACAACAGACACTATTTCTTTCCGTTGTCGTCGTGATAAATTCTTTTGATTTACACACATTTTGAATGAAGAAGATCTTGTTAAGATCTAGATAAACCACTGAACAATTTTGCTCTTCTTGAATTTATTTCACTAAAGACAAATCAATCTTTACTTGTGTTCGAATCTTAGAAAATAATATCATGAGATGCTTCCAGCTGAGGACAATGCTTTCTTGTAAAATCATTCTAAACCGTATCTGTATTTACGTTACTTTTGGCTGCTCTGTACTGGGGGTGCTTCTCATCTCCCTCTTCACATCACAGAATAGCTATGGAACAAAGAGTGATGAAGACCACTGTTTGGAAAATTTCGAATGTAGAGCAGGCAATGACCTTTTAGATTTTCTGAAAAAGATCTGAATCGAATGATACTTTGACTACATTTTTGGGATTGCTGAATGTTCACATAAGGGATAGAGGACCTAACGCTACTTAATCGAACCTTATGCGTATAGCAATGTATGGAATATCGCTAGATCCAGTCTCAATCGTAGAATAGCTAAAACGGCTATTCGAAACTCGATGAACGACTACAGGAAAGATGGCTGGCGAGGTACCGGGTGTCCCAAAAAAAAACCTAATGGAATTTTAAAAAGTTCTGACACAAGCTATTTCAAATTAATAATCAAAATACTTATATTTCTAAAAATCTGCAATCATTAGTTTAAATTTTGGAATACGGCAAAATTACAAGCATAGCATACATGCAGTTTCACAGGATTACAGACAAGCACACAATTTGATCAATAAACTGTGACAAAGGGATCCCGTGCTGATTCATGAGTTATCTAGGTTTGAGGGAGCTTTCATTGTTTATTTCAAATTACAAGCATATCTCTAATGATGGCCTAGTCATTTTAGAAAAAGTAACTGTGTCTTGACCGAAATCTTTATTAAAAGTGTCTGCTGAATGTTCAATCATCTTGCGTGTCGCATGCTTGTCAGCAGTCTGTCATGTTTTATGGTTCATTATAATTTGAATTTGACATTATAATTCACTATTGCTAATGCAGCAGCTCTGGTTTTGACGCCAAGGAACAATTTTGAAGTTTGCTGATTTTTAACTTTACAACCAAGTCCCCACAAATACAGGAAAATATATACAAAATTATTCTAATTACTGCACATTTCAATGAAAATAATTGTTTGATAATGACTATGAAACAGTTGCCATTGGAATTCACCCAGTATCTTCCAGAATTTCTTGGGTTCCAAATTAGAACTTCGATAGAACAACAACTTTTTAATGTAAGATCATGATGAGTCATCAGCCTCGCTCCATTAGGACCTTTATGGTACGCTCATCTCATTAAGTTAAAATAATGCTATTGTTGTCGCTGAGCTGAAGGCCTTGTTCCCCTAGAGCCGTAAAACCATAAATGACACGCAACAGTGATAGAAGCTCCAACGCCACTCAGCTAAACCTTTTGTAGAAGATCTAAAAGGTTTATTACTTGGGCCATATAGAATCAGTACGGAGGCAATCCGCTTCTGCAAGTGTAGTGAAATGAGTCGTAGTTGTAGCGCTATCAGTTCAGGCAACAGGCAAAACTATGAATTCTAACCGAGTCTAATGAATCATAGGAATGTGCACTTCTCCGCTATCTTTCCGACAGAGCAGAAACTGCGTAGAATGACGTCATTGAGAAATCTGAGATAAGGAAGAGTTTGGATTGATAAGCTTTTTGAGATTATAAATCAAGAGTTGAAGGTCCAAGGAAGAAAATATCAAGTGTTGCCTAATTTCGGGATCAGTTGCAGAGAGCTAGGAGTGTTGAAAGTTGCGAGTTTTCGCGCATGCGTGCGCAGTTTCTACTCTGTCTATCTTGCATTTTTCTTGTCTCTTTACTTCGATATTTCTACTGTTATTTCTCTACACTTATCTCTTGAGAAAATAATTTCATAAAATCATCTGTTACCTATTAGGAAAGGCAGAGGTGATTCGTTTGCAACTGTAAACAATAAGAATTTTTATTTCTTTCCAGCTTCCATATTTTCAGATTTCAGGAAAATTTTCGCTTCACTAACTTTTCAAACAAGACATTTATTCGATCTTTGAGACTGCAGGTCTTTGAAAAATAATAGCATGAAGTCAAATTTTGCATGAAGTGAGTGTTTTTAGCTGTTGCTTGTCAAATATAGCACTGTGGAACTTCTAGCTTTTCTAGAAAGAATCCGAATCGAACCAAAGTTTATACGCTTTTAGGATTTTTCGAATATGATCAATCGAGTATGTCGTTTGATGATGTTCAAAAATTTCGCTCGATCCAGACTCCTTTGAGGACCAGATACGATGATTATGGTCGGTTGCAGTGGGTGTTCTAGCCCAAGTGCGTTAAAAGTTTGTGGGTTATTTTCGATGGGGGCGGTGGTGCTCGGATTTCTTCTGTGTTGTTTGCCAATGGTGAGGGATAATGAAGGGATTTGGATGCAGCTGCTACCTTTGTCAGAGGTGGCTCTCGTAGTGGGCAGTTGTGGAAGGTCAGGATTTGCTGCAGAACCATTTGAAACGTAGCGATCGCTCATTTTCATCTTAATGTACTTTAATTCACTCAAGCTTTTCAAGAATGTTATATCTGTATGACTTTTAGCACAGTTCACGGTGAGAACTCGATGAATTCATGGCTTTTCCCGCTGTGAATGGTGCAAGTAGTTGTATTGTAGTTTATCATAATTGAAAGCATATCTAAGGAGGGCACACATTAATCTACTTATTTCCGTCTCAAATTTTTATATGAAGGTCCATAAGTCCCAGTTTGAGCAAAGATAAAAATGTTATTGTTGTTGTCATTGTTGTTGCTGATGTTGTTGTGATGACTGGGACTACATCGTGGGTCTAATTGACTAAGTGATATGAGTGAATCAAAGAAAGGAGGGAAACAGGGGATGAAAAAGCAAAAGTCTAGTATTTTAAGTTGTGGCTACTGTTACATTGAATCCTGCTTCCTACTTTCAATAGCATGCCATCGAATACTTGGAAAAACATAAATATTCAACTTTGGCAACTTTTTATACATTTGACTCATCCGATATATAAAGTCAACATTAGTATTAGGGGACTTCAGTAAAATAGATTAAAACAAGAATAGTTGAATATAGGTCGATTCCATCACTTTCTAAACTTCTTGAAATGCCGACCTTTTACTAGCCCATCATCTTCACAGTAAAGGTTGTTATTTAGTGCAGAAACAGGATGACCCTCTACTCGCACAAAGGATGTCTGATTCTCAGTAATTAACTCTTTTAAGAGATTTCAAATATGATGGCCCGACCTTCACTATAAATAGATCACGTCTATTTAAGTTTTCGCTTATATTATCTTTGCAATCGTCCGAGTTCACTGGCCGCTTTTCATCGTCATTAAGCTTTATGATATGCATAACACGAGGTGTGTGTGCAAAAGTACACGCTACCCCCGTGCCACATGAATTTATACATATGATAAATCGGATAGAGGACATTAAAAGCTTGGGAATATCAGATTGTGAGGGATCATCCTTATAGTCGGTTTAGAAAACGACTGTCTTTCACTGAATTATTGGCCTAATAATGATACTACTACAATTTTTTAAGATCCTCTCCGTATTTGGAATGATAATCATGCTGTGTAGAGCCAAGAGTACAACGAGGGACTCACTCTCCAGAATAAGGAGGATACTTCATGACTTTGAGAGAATCATCAACAGCAAACCTGACAAGACCAACACGTGAGTTCATGTTTCTTTTTATACTTTGATTGAGTGATGAAGTAACCACTGTCATCTTCAACTCATTGTCGCCAGACCTGCTCAGCCAAAAAAGATCGATACTTAGTGGGTAATGATTAAAGTGTGGTAACAGAATCAGTTTTATGGAAGGCTATAGCGGACTCCTGCCTTAATACAATTGATATCATGAATAATTTGCTCTACAATAGTTGACTTTAAATCATCTTTAAAACTTTTCAAGCTCACAGTAATTCCAATTTAGAGTTGTGGTAGGTAAGTGATGCCAGATGACTCTCCTTTGCATTCCCATAGACACGAATCTTGGCAGACTGTTTGGCACCTTTCGTATGATATACAGTTGGGCTGCTACGATATGCCAGACGATTATATGAAACCATACCTGTTTGAAATGCTTCTGTTCCGAAGATATCAAAGTGATGATGCCGACGAATGCCCTGTGATAAAACAGACATCTTGATTTGATCTTAAAAGCTACCTCGCTTACATCGGTCTCTTCGTTTATAGAATATAAGAAATTTTTCTGAGAAAAGTCCGGGCGTAATGGATTCAACAACTGGTGAAAATAATGCACATATTTCGTCTGATCTCCTGTCTCACTAGATCATCGATCATCCTGTGATAACGACTCTTGGGAGGATCACATCTTTCAAAATGATTTCATCATGTATGCTCTTGGGAATATGAGCTTCAGCCTCGCAGTATGTTAAACCGTTTTTGTTCATTTCTGTAGGAATCATTGTGGGATTTGGTCATTTTTCAAGGCTTCTCGAAAGAACATTCTACTGTAAATCTATCATAACTACACAATTCTGCAGACGGAGTGGCCGATTTTCGTCTGGTGTTTAACCCAAAGCTCTACTTTGAGATCACCTGTTTTAAAGGGATATTTATCAAATTTGTCGCATAGATATCGAAGGAACAGTAGCTATTTCAATGAGAGTTATTTTCTAACTCACCCTGTAATCTGTTCCTTCTCGATCCTCTCGGAATGTGTCGTTTCATGCATAGCATTAAAAACTTCATTTTAAGACAATAATAGAGTGATGAAAAATCAGGTTGAAACGTAGCTATTTCAGAAGTGCAAAATTCAATTGATTTCCCAACAATTTCTGGCAAAGTACTGTGGTCAGACATTTTCTTAAGTATCTACGGGGAAACAGATATTTCTTCCAGCTTGGAAACTTTGAGAACATTCTTTCTCTTATTTTTTTCCAATTCAAGAAATTGGGAAGAGTTCTGATATATGGCTTGCTGTGGAAGTTTTAAGCTTTTGTGATACAGATATAGAGTGTTAAATTTGGCGGAACTCTTCAGCAGATTGGAATGGCTTGTCGTCCATCTTTCCAACATCTGTTTTACCTTGTGATTTAGAATAAGGGTAGCTGCATCGATATTTTCATGTCAATATTTTCCCTAATCGTACGGAATTCGAAAATTTGTCCAGCCGGAAGTATTGAAGTAAATTGAAGTCTGAAATGGAATCTTGCTCTGCAATAATGAATTACATTAGGTTGTTTTTGATAAGCCAAGAACATTGCTGTTAGACTTGCTATGATTCTAGGCAAGTCTAAATTCTAGTTGAATATTAAGGCGGTCAGGCTGACCAATATACTCTTAGTAGGCTCTGGTAATGCATTTGTCTTCGCTAAAAAGTAAAGGTTTTTGTAAATCGGTTAGTGGATCAAGGCATGTTTCCACTGACCAAATATAATTTCTTGCTGCTCGACAATCACCAACGATGCATGAAGTCATTACAATCTCCTTCGTTCTTGCAAAGATCGTCAAGATCCATGCTCGAGGCACCTTTTTACGAGAGCAAAGCGGTTTCGAAAAATGGCTGGTGGCCGACAAGCTGCATTTCACGATTTCATTTAAGATTTTGAGTCATAAAAATGTGGGAACAAATCAGCTGAAATGATTTTGAACAGAGATTTGATTTAAACGTTTCTCTTGTCATCTTGCAAAATGCATCAAAATCACAATGAAGCTTAAAGACGGCCATAGTTTGAAATATCTCCTCCCAGTAATCGAATCAGAGATCAATAAATCATAGAATTCTTAGGAATTAATATATACCTATTTCTACAAAATTTCTCACATCCTGAACGTAACACGAATGCTAAGAGAATATTTATATTTATCAGAAACTTGGTCTTGTCGTAAGCAAGGCCGTCGCTGCATTGGGGTCGCTGAGCATGCAGACCCTGGCCCTCACCATGGTTAAACCTTCAGATCGCAAATCAAGAGAAAATAGCACTCAATCAGAAAACTTGGGAAAGGTTTGATATAATCGAAAGGACAATCCACATGTTAAAGTAATCAATCTATCAACAAGCAAATCTCGTAACATATCAGTCTTTAAGAAATGCCCAAATATTCTAACCAAATCTAGGTTATAGAAAGGAAAAAATTTTCTGTTCGCTTTCCTTGCATTTGATACATTCTTGGAATGAGTAACCTCCCATTGGCTTCTGCAAGTGATTGCCCTTGTGTTCAAATAATGATAGACTTAACGTGTGCGTTAATGAACTTTACGATAACTTAGGATGCTTTGGAAAGAAACTTGCACTTGCAATTGGATATCTCTCTCTAACCTTATCAAAAATGACGAGGCTGTTGTCACATATAAGATAATGAATACGTTATGTCGAACAGTCTTCAAGGAAAATTCACAACGAGATCTCAAATATCTGCGTGCGCCACGAAAAACAGCCAAGATATTGATATCCCAAAAACTCTGGTGCTAACCGTGGAATGATATACATCTCGACATAAGGAATAGCCGCACAGTTCTCGGATTTAAAAAGAAACTGGAGCATTTAACCCAAAGCAAGATCTCTACGAAAGAGCAGCACTTACCTAATGATTGCATTTCACATTATTCTATGTAGAGATAATAAAGTACGTTGCCTTTCCTTCTTTTCACTGTGTCATAATTTTTCAAAATATTATCTTCATGTAATAGCTGATAGGGATTAGTGGATAAACATGAATTCAATGAATAAATGAATAAAATGAAATGAAAATTATTGAAAGCAAACTGTGATATTTCAAAGGTTTTAGTTCGGCAGCCTTCGTTATTTCTGCTCGTTTACTTTCAATTTTCACTCAATTGCATCAAAATTGCTGCTCGCTAACGAACTCACCAACAATTTCACATCATCATTTGTTCCTGACATAAAAGCATACAATTTGAGAAATAGATACCTTTTAAAGAATTCTATAAATATTTCAAGAATATCATAAGGGCAAAGGCCCCTTTGCTCATATCATGCTGAATTCCTCAAACACAGGCTGCGCGACTAAACACATTTCTTATTAAAATGACACATCAATATCTGATGCATCGGAAGTTACTACGTTGAACGAATGCTCAACGAATAATCGAAATATAACAAGACCAATTCTAATTAGGTCAGTTAGCCTTCTAAAGACTCTCACTGGGCCATTAGCAAATTTCAGTTTGGCAAGTGAAATGACTTTCGTTTGATAAAATAAACTTTCAGGAATGTTTCTACGCAGAAAACTGCATTGGACCCTGGTGGACCTTGAGAGTTCAACGGTTGAAAACAGTGAGCAACTCATCAGAATTCTACGATTTTTTACTGCAAAAAAGGATACAAAATATGAAAGCCGTCATTTTCATTTTGACTACAGCTAAGTGTCAGAGACGCCACACTGTGTAGCGGTCCAGCATGGCACAGCAGATATCACGTGGCATCCCCATTCAACAGAAAAAATTTGCTACGTTTCTTTACTTAACAAAATAAACTTCCTTGCCATCGGTAACGAGCTCTTATGTGTCAAGTATTAGCTGAACAGTTTATGATGGCGAAGCAGAAAAAATCATATTTTGCAAAAACAGTGTCAACTCCTTCTGATTAACACATAAGTACTAAGTGGCCAGCGATGAAAACATAAAGGAATTGGTATAGTCGATTCGTCCAATCATAAGATGGTTGCAAATATGACTGCCTATCGCTGCGCATTTGAAAAGGGATTAGTTACCATAAAAATGAATCTATCTTAAAGTCTGTCCATGGGTGAAAGCACACAACATGTTAAATCGTTTATAAAATTTATGCGCAAATCATACCTATGTGTGTTTAAATTGTTGCTTTACTTGCCCTTCATAGGACCTCTCAGTTCGATTTAAATTTGTGGCCTTAAGTTGATTCTGTAAAAGCAAAGCTGTTCTTGTTTGCAGTTTATGAAAGTCAGCGGTTATTTCACAAAACTGCAAACGAGGACAGCCTTGCTTTTGCAGTAAATAACTTGGGCAACAAATTTGAGTCGAACTGAGAGCTGCTGTGTAGGGCGGGCAGAAACAATGATACAGACACATACAGGTAGGATTTGTATTGGACTTGCTACAAGTCTCATCCACAGATTTGTGTAAACATTTTATCAATGAATAAAAATGTTGTTGTCTCTTACCTGTGAATGTCTCATGGAAATGCTCGCAATGAAAACTTTAGGCAAATTGATGTTCATAACATATGATCCTGTCTGACGGCAGAAACACAGCAAGGCGACGCGAAAGAAAAGACAACTATGTTTTAAATTAAATATTGGTTAGATATTTATGAGAGCTGATTCATCTCGGCATAAGAGACTTTAGTTTTAGCTTCTTATGCCGAGGCGAAATATCAGCTCTAATATACATAACCAACATGTAATATAAAAAGTCATCTTTTCTTTTACTTCATTTTGCGGTGTTTCTGCCTTCAGATTTTATTCACCACTCTTCGCTGCAGCATCTTCATTGAGATTCGATTTGCAACAAGATCCGACGCACAGCCTACCATCGTGGCTTTTTCTCAATACAATTTATATTATCTTTTACAGAGTGAGAGAAAAGACAGAGCTGGTTAAAAAAGAACTTCAGTTAGAAAATCCATGTAAAGAAAGAAAGATGGAACTTTATTTCAGTGAATATTTCAAAACTGCTGATCGCTTTTATCCGGAATCAGTAACGATTGTCCAATGTGCAGACGAGAAACGAAAAGACGGCTATCGTGTGAGTGACGATCGGAAATGTATTTGCAAAACACAGAAGAGGCAAATCTATTTTGAGAGGAGGAGAAGCTTTGACTGTAGACTTTGGCACTTCGAGACTATGGTAATTGCGGATGGGTGCCAATGCTTTAAAACTGTTTAAGTGGCAAAATTAAGATATATTGTTGTTAAACTGTGAATATTAAGATGAATTAGGTGCAGGAAACGACAACTATGGTTTTATCATGTACTTCTGAAGGACAACAGTTTCGCCTTACTTGTGAATGCAAACAACCCACCCACTTCTATGCAGCCACTTTTGCTTTTTTTATTCCGCATCTTAGTTGACGAAGGATGATTTCAAAAGTTACACATTATAGTGAATAAACTGAGTAATCTTGTATGGTGATGAAAGGTTTTAAATCAAATAAAATTATCATTAAAGCAACGCTTGAGATCATCGAGTCATCAAAAGAGTTTCTTAATCATTTCAATGAAATTTCCTCTCCTCCCCCCCCACCTTTGTATCATTTTGTTTCTTTTCGTAGCTCGTAGTTTATGCTGTGATATAGTGGTTCCTTCATCATTTTCAAATAAATGCTAAAGCAAAATGGTTGCAAAGTATTCTTGTTCTTCTTGTGGTATCATCTCGTAAATACGTTCCGTTATCGTAGAATTTCAGATTGATTTATAAAAAGAAGCTGCTCTATTTTACAATATTAGAGGTCGATGCACAAGGAAAACAGCCCTAATGCTTTGAAACGTTGCTAAATTACGTTCTGAAAGACAAACCTTCTGTCATCGAGATAATATTTTGCAATACAAGTTACTGTCTACTCTACAAGTTAGGGCTATACAATTCACAACACTACAGGGACATGAAACCACGAGGAGCAAAATACAGAGTGTCCAAAAAAAAGTATACAGATTTGGTCGACTAGAATATAGCGTAAATCAATCCGAAATGATTTTCAAAGCATACCTCGATAGCTAGCTTGAACATAGATACCTCGTTTGTTGATATCGGTGCGTTGAGAGTGCAGATATTAATCTTCAAAGGACAAATTCATATCCACCTCCAAACAGAGCCTTGACGATTTGGCCTAAGCAGATTCATGAAGCACAGTGAATGGAATAAACAAAATTTGAAGACAGCACAACAGATGTGTTTTCCAAAGTACAGTTTATGTGAGACCTATCGTCAAGGGAGCTCCGAAATCTGCTTCATTCATCTCAATATCGACAATTTATTTTACACTTAAGCCTGGCTTCCATATGATCGTAACAGTCGGCGACGCGTCGCCGAGACAGGATCGGGGACACATCGGGGACGGTTGCGTTAAATGGGAACATTTTCTGAACGACGTCGCCGACGTCGCCGACGTCGCCGATCAGACGGGGACGGTACGGGGACGCATCGAAAGAGTTGAGATGAGTTTAAAGCGTGGTTTCCATATGATCATAACAGTGATTGTTTCCATATGTCGCCGACTGATCGGGGACACGTCGCCGAAGCGTCGCCGACTGTTACGATCATATGGAAACCAGGCTTTACTATTCATCGGTGAAAGTACTCCCTTGAGCATCAACAGACTGGAGCACTACTCATGGATCTTTCAAAGGCTTTTGATTGTTTAAATCACGAGCTTTTGATTGCAAAATTAAGTGCTTATGGCTTCAGTCCAAATGCATTGCGGTTGGTTCATAGCTATCTCAGTGAGAGAAAGCAGAGGGTAAAGATAAATGGGTCTTTCAGTACTTGGAGAGAAACAATGATCGGTGTACCACAAGGTTCAGTCTTGGGGCCCCTTTTGTTTAATATATACCTCAATGATCTCTTCATGTTTGTGAAAGATGCTCAAATATGTAACTATGCAGATGACACAACGATCTACGCTTGCGATAGCAATATTGAAGGTGTTATCGCAACATTAGAGAGCGATGCCCTCAAAATTGCAGAATGGTTTCCAAACAATTGTATGAAGTTGAATGAGGACAAATGCCACCTAATGGTATTTGGAGACAAAAGTAATGATGTGTCAGTAAATATCGGAAGGATAACAATAAAAGAAAGTACAGAAGAAAAGTTGCTTGGAGTGATTCTTGACAAAAAATTATGCTTTAAACAGCAAATAAAGTCCATGTGCAAAAAGGCTGGTCAAAAGCTACATGCACTATCAAGAATTTCTTACTTTCTTGATACCGATCAACTAAAACGAATAATGAAGACATTTATCTTGTCCCAATTCAACTACTGTCCTCTTGTTTGGATGTCCTGTGATAGAACACTGAACAATAAAATTAACCGTATTCACGAGCGGGCATTACGGATAGCCTACAAAGATATGACATCAGATTATGATACAATGTTACTCAGAGACAATGCAGTCCGAATCCACATAAGAAATTTACAGTTGCTGATGACTGAGGTCTATAAAACAAAATGGGAGCTTAATCCTAGTTTCATGAAGGAGATCTTCGTTGAAAAACGCAGTTCTTATGGGTTAAGAGGCTGCCATGATCTACTATTGCCTCAAGTGCGCACTACGTGCAATGGCTTGGAGACGATATCTTTTCGCGGGTGTAGGTTATGGCAGGCACTTCCCAATGACATAAAGCAGTCAGAAACCCTCTCCAGCTTTAAACGGAGAATCAAAGTCTGGAGAGGAGTAGAATGCAATTGTAGACTTTGTAGACCTTTCGGGCTCAGGTTGGGTTCCTGAACTGATCTATTTTACTACTTTGTAAATACCGTCGAAAAGAACATTGTAAATATAGAAAACATTGTAAAAATGTATTTATAGATAACTATTCTTTATTTGATTTCTTTTTTGCCTTTTTTTTTACAACTTTTACTTTTTTAGATAGTAGGCCTGAGTTAGCTCTTGTTTTTATAGCTATTTTGTATGTTGCCTACTTTAAATAAATCAATAATAATAATAATAATAATAACAGACTCTTGGAACCGCGACTGTCGAATCATTCCTTGAAAAGAATTTGTTATCAAATCTCTCGGGAGTCAAGACTGGAAGATCTGGAGATCTTCCGGGGGCCAAAAGATGTCTCCTCTCTTGTTGATGACCCATCCGGGAAAGCAGCTTTGAAGATACGTCATGATCAACCTGATCTCGAGAGATCTGATAACAAATTCTTTTCAAGGAATGATTCGATGATTCGACAATGTCAAACGTGCATTGATGCTCAAGGGAGTACTTTCACCGATGAATAGCATGAATAGAATGAAGCTGATTTCGCAGCTCCCTCGACGATAGATCTCACATAAACTGTATTTTGTAAAACACATCTGTTGTGCCGTCTTCAAATTTTGTTGATTTTATTCACTGTGCTTCAAGGATTTGCTTAGGCCAAAACGCCAAACCTCTGGTTTGGAGATGGAGGCAAATTTGTCCTTTGAAGATTATTATTTTCACTCTCAATGCACCGATATCAATAAACAAGGTATGTTCAAGTTAGCTAACGAGGTATGTTTTGAAAATCATTTCGGATTGATTCAAGCAGTATTCTTATCCCTAGGGTCGATGGGATCCGTGTACTTTTTTTTGGGACGCCCGGTGGAATGAATACCCCATGGCCATCACATTTAACAATAAAAGACAAAACGCTGACAGGACAACACAGAAAAGAAAAAGAGAAAATAATTGCTTTTAAATTAAACACTTTACGCTAACATGATATCAGTTGCATGCAGTGGCGTAACGCACTGTGGTCGGGGTTAGAGCAACTCCTAAGGGCCCTAGCCTGCGTGCAGACTCTTGATAGAAAATTGAAAAGATGGAGAAAAGTAGAGTTCTCTTCTTGTTCGCTGACGTCGTCATTCTATTTTGAAGCTTTCATGTCACGAGAGACGGTTATCAAATCCCTTTGTTTTCTGTATTAGGCAAAATTGGACGCTAATGAAATGGTGCTTATCCCCATGACCTTCCTACTATACAGAAATCACAATAAATCACACAACTGAGAGAGCCTTTTGTATAGCAAAATTAAAGCTTGAACAACAGATTTAATCTCCTCTATGAAATGCTTTGTACTCATATTGTCAAAGCTTTGTCAAACGGTTCCTTAGTTGAACAATAGAAATAAAACGTTGTCTATTTAAAGGATAATTTTTAAAATTCGGGGAGACAACAGAATTTTGCAAGAGCATTCAAATTTGGTTCCCTGATTTCGAGGAACCCTTGAACAAGAATAGTGGCTAAGTTGCGCAGACTCTATTTTTTTCCATCTTTTCAATTTTGTATCAAAAGTCTGCACGCAGGCTAAAGGGCCCCAAAGCTTTAGGGGCCCCCAAGGGGCCTCTTACGCGATTTTCAGATTTTCAGGTTTTGCAGAAACAGCGTGTTGTTGATTTCCACTGAATGCCTTCGGGCCCAGTCAAAGAGACCTATAGACTTCTAGTGATATGAACATCGTATTGCAAACTTTTCAAAGATGCCCTGCTAGCTTCTAGCGAATATGAACGTTTTAGAAGATGACTTGTCCAAAAATCCATTTCTGTACGATACCTAAGCTTAACTTTTGAATGTTTCCTTGGGAATCATCTCGTCAACCACAATTCTTTTTTCTGAATTCGATGGTGGGGTGCTACAAAAGATGCGTTTTCCGATATTCTAAAGAGCATGGTTCAAAAAATTTTCCCGACATTGGACCTATAGGATTACTCCAAATGTAGCTCGTTAGCTCGCGTAGCTAGTATTCACTTTCAGCCACCATCCCTTATATTTTTCTTGTGCAAACTTGCCTTCATAAAAGAAACTTCCACAGACGCCTGTTATGAAGGTTTTGATGTGCTGGACTCAACTTGATTTTGACAATAAAACAGCAATTTGATATTGGAAATTTGGCAAACTTTTGTTGATCTATCTGCCGCCTCAAGGGGGCCCTGCGTAGCTAAATTACTAAGGGCCCCGAGCTGCTCCGTTACGCCACTACTGGTTGCATGATAAGGACGTTTGTGTTAATGACTGCGGAGAGGAAATTCTAAGTAACTAACCGCTGCATCGTACCAATGGAATTTAAGTCAACTTGATCAGAGGACCTCATTCAAGATTTAAGAGATCGATACCACTATCTTTACAACAGTTCTTCATTTGAATACAGTAGACAGCAGCATTGTCGAGTAAACCTAACTACTACAAAAGAAAATGAAACAAGAAAACAAACCGTGTTTATGCAAGAAGGGCATGGAAGGGAATGGGGATATTTCTTGGGGTAGTAGGAAATACGTTCAACCTGATTGTTACATTAGAATTGATCTGTTTACCTCATAAGACAGACTCTCATCACCATACAAAAGAAGCTGCAAAAAGATAAACTAGTCGTTGATAAGAGTCGGTTTTATTCCTGCTGACGATCATATCATGGGCAGACGAACACGGGCAGATTTTGTAATACAATAGCATCAGTAGCTTTGGTTCACACCTCAATTCAAAGCGATTAGCGAACGCAGACAAAAGAAATTCTCTCAAGCTGAAATTGAAAACAAACGAAGCCACAAAGTTGCCCTGAAACCAGTACGGCGAACTCTCGTTTGGTGCGGGCGAAGGGAGGTTTTTTAAGAGAAGGTATGTGCTTATAACAAAAGAAGAAAGGTAAATCTAAAGTTCTATCTCTCGGATTTTGTTTGTTTGATTCAGAAACCGAGCAGAGGGCATTACAATTTTTGCATATTTATTGCTCAGATGTGCGTAGTCACTCTTCAGCTCCTGAATCAAATAAACAAAATCCGCGAGACAGAACTTTAGATTTATCCTTCTTCTTTTGTTGTACGCACATACCTTCTCTTAAAAACCTCCCTTCGCCCGCGCCAAACGAGAGTTTGCCGTACTGGTTTCAAGGCAACTTTGCAGCTGCGTTTGTTTTCAATTTCTGCTTGAGAGAATTTCTTTTGTCTGCATTCGCTAATCGCTTTGAATTGAGGTGCGAACCAAAGCGACTGGTGCTATTGTATCACAAAATCTGCCCTTGTTGGGCAGACGGCATTAAAACAACATCTATTTAGCCATTTGGGCTTCCTGTCATTGGTTTCGTTGATGTTTCACATGGTATATTTATCAATTTATCAACTTTTTTGAAATCCGTCATTTCTTTCTGTACGTGTTTACAATTTTGTGATTTAGCTATTTTGTTGAAAATTATACTTTTCACAGGAACTTTCTGCATTCTACCTTAACGGTAAAATAACTAGTTCTCTAGGGATACAAAATAATGACAATAGGTTTTCTTTTTGTCCTCCAACACGATGCATGCCAAGATAGAAATCAAATGTTTTGGCCGAATTTTGCTCGTGGCCCATGGCCGGAAACCATCAAAATTTCGTTTTCACGGACCAATCAGACGGCGAATAAGTGAGGAATACAAAAGAAACGTGTGAAGATTTTTCTAAATTTTACCTACCTTAATAAAACGCAACCAGGACAAAAAACTGCTTGAAATTTCCCGAATTCTTTTGAAGAAATCTACTCTCCATACGTTTGGGTATACATATTTGGATGCCGGTCAAAATATCTCCCGATTCCAAGGAGCTATGACGCCTCAAAATCACGACCTTTGTTCGTTTTCAGCATTTCTGGGCTTCCAGCATTCTTGGTACACAATTCATTCTTAAAACGTCTTCTAAAGCACATGTGAAACATCACTAATCCCCACAAAGTCGATAACTTGGGTTTGGGGGCCTTTTATTGCTTCGAATATGAGCAAATCTGACCTGCAGCCTTTGGTGTCCGAAATATTGCCTAGCTCTAAAATGTGCTACATCGTGTTCTCGGCTCAGAAATTTCAAGTGTACCCACCTCTTTTCGTTTGTTTAAGGCATCCTGTAGTTCTGTATATCTACCAGACTGTGCATGGTCTCCATTTGACGATTTTCTTCCACAAATAATGCAGTAAATAGCATCGTAAACATCAAATTTCTGTCTTTATGCGTCCAAACACTGATCTATGATCACGAAATCACGAATCAAAACATCACGTGACAGTATCACGTGACACATGATACTTTGACATCTTCCCGCCTATTGACATTGCTACGAAATATGCTAAGTTTTGAACATGTGTTAGCCCTATAGTGGTTGTTGTTTGGTGATGTTGTGTGAATAATGAGAATTTCAAAATGAAATGAACTTGAGATTGAACTTGAGTCGTTGCTCGGTTTAGCTTCCAGCTTGAAAACAAACCAGTTATTACCACAAATTGTTATTTGAAGTGTAACTTTTGGCGCGGCCTTGACTATGCTTGTTACAACAATAACGTGCTGAAAAGCTCTTGTAGCGACAGAGGGAGGTTTACTTAACAAATGATGGAGATATTAGGCAGCTGTAGCTTGGAGCCTGTACAAGTTAAATATAGACCGTTGTATTCCATTGTATTTGATGATCTAGAGAGACTATCAAAACAATTGAACAAATGAAGACACGTGGCTCCCTCACAATTTGACAGAGCATTAGCAAATTCCATTGCTCATGATGTCATTATTTCATATTTCATTGTTTGGAGAGCAATCAATAGCCTTCCACCTGTCATCGTGCTCTTCTATCTTGGACTTAGGAAAGAGCAAATTGATGAAGCTTCAACAGTGCTCAAGTATTTGAGAATGCATCCATAGTACATTCATGTTGGCTCTTTTTCATTCGGTGTATCATGGAGAAAGGTAGAGAATTTTCATATCAAATTCATTGGTATGATGATAATATCCATTAACATAAAGATAACACTCGCTCCAGAGTCCTTCTGCGAATAGCTAAAACGTCTATTCAAGGGCGAATATCACCATTTTACCAAAATTCAATAAAGAACTTAGAGGAAGAATGTAACAGTGAAGTATGTAGAGTAGACAGAAATAAGTAGCAGGCGCCAAATCAGAGAACAGCTGATGAGGATGATGAATGGTGGAGATTTGTAAGTGAGGAAATTACAAAGTTCAAAAAATGAAGAGCAGATCCACCCAGCAGAAATGCTTAATGTCAAAGAGAGTGTCGAAAGGACAGAGAAAATTATGAATGAAACAAGGTGCTTGTCATGAGAATTTGACGTCCATGGAAAAGAGAACTGTGCACAAAAACTAAAAAAAATATCAATTCATGTGTAGCATAAGGAACGAGTATGACACAGTAACAGTAACATGCAAGATCTGGTCAATCGAGGAAGTGCAAAGAGAATACATTGTGAGTAAAACAAGATTCATGAACCCTGCAGTGCAGGTCTTGCGCGTCGCAACATGCTTTCGTGCCTAAGAGTACTTAAAACGTCTTGACAAATTCTTTTATTCTTTATGAACTTCTTGTTTGAAAACTCTTACATTCTACGCCGCTCAAGATTCTTATCTGAGTGTAAAGAATTCTAATATATTTGCAGCGAGCAAACACGAAACGCCTGCGAGGTGGCAATGTAAGCGCGACATATTATCAGTCGTGGGCTATCTGGCTACTACTATGTGGCTGGCTCATTGAATTCAATTCAATTGACTTCAATTCAGTGCAGTCGCAGCTCAATGGGTTGACTGAGGAATTCTTGCTTCTGTGGATCTCAGGGAAGCTCTGGAAAAGCTGGCAAAACTTTCAAGACAAGAAGAGATTGCTACACTTGGCTCGCAATGGTCGATTTATTTCCATGAAATTATGAAAGGGTTTCTTTAATTCCTCCCAGTTGTTCAACTATTCATAGAATTGGTTTAGCATCTGATTTGTTTCATGGACAGGAAAACATGTGGGACCTAGGCTAGGCCTTCATATGCCTGCACAAACAATCATATGCCGTGCTGCATGCCACCGGCAGGGGACAATGTTCATAATTTAGCTGGCGAATTGCACGGAACTTCGGGGTTAGGCCAAATTAGAGAGAAATTTTGTGATTTTCAATTTTTTGCTACGATTTTCTTTAAATTTCTTTCAGTTAAGAATCAAACATGACGGAGGGGTTCTCGGCTAAATTTCGGGTAGGGGTGTGACGCCCACAGTTTCAAATAGGAACCGTTGGCTCGACCAATCTGTGAAAATGATACCCTTGACATTCTTCACCCTGGTGATTCAAAGTGTTTGCTTCCTGTGCAATATTTGGCACAATTGTCCTTAGTCAATTATTTATTACAAAGAGTGTCAACATTTCTTGATATGCTGATAAATGGCATTTTCCAGAATACCTCATACATGAGACCTTACCCCCTTAAAGTTTACTGAGTTTTTCCTCTGTTTCAGGGTTGAAAGATTGTCTGTTAGCAGCAAGTGAAATTCCTGTAAAGACCAGCATTGGATTGAGTGCGACATTCACCCTAAGAGTAGAAGGCTGTACTATATTCTTCTTGTGACCTTCAATTAGGATTGTGATATCGACAACTGAACAAGTTAGAGCCAAACATAGTGCATTATACACTTGTTTTCATCAAATGGAATGAGACATTGAACAAATTCTTATGATGATGCACCTGTATGATTACCATTACTGATGGTTCTTTTTGCTGTTTGCCTCTACCTTACCATGAGACTGTGACTTCCTCCTACTGCTGATGCAATCAAAATATCTTTGTTACAGTATTGAATCAAACTTGAAGCAGTCTGTCATGATGATTTAGCTGTTTGATAATCAAGCTTTGATTATTATTGCTGATTCTGATCAATGCTGTTGGAAGCAAACCTTGAGTCACCGTAACTGAGACCTCATCACAAAACAACCAATCATTGCACTCAGGAAGTATAACTATTTCGCAGTGTTCCTCGTGGGGAGATATTTCAGCTGGAGTACCCCAGGGCTCTATTTTAGGACCTCTATTTTTCCTCGTGCAAATAAACGACCTCACTGAAGATTTAAGGTGCAATGTTAAAGCTTTTTGCTGATGATACTTCGTTGTTCACAGTATTTGAAGATTCCAATGCCGCAGCAATTGACCTGAATCATGACTTAATATTGATAAATCAATGGGCTCATAGCTGGAAGATGTCTTTTAATCCTGATCCACAAAAGCAAGCTGTTGAACTAATATTTTCAAGGAAGAAAAATGAAATTGATCATCCAGTCGTTCTCTTTAATGACGCACCTGTGAAGAAAGTAATTGAACATAAACATCTGGGAATTGTTCTCGATTCCAAGTTGTCTTTTTACGCTCACATCAAAGCAGCTATCTCTTAAACAAGAAAGGGTATTGGTATGCTGAAATTTCTCTCCAGGTATTTGCCCAGACATACACTTAATGAACTTTACAAGTTGCATGTTCGTCCCCATCTAGACTACGGAGATGTCATCTACCACACTCCAGCAAAATTATGCGAATTGAGTCATGACGAATTTTAACAAGCTCTATGGAAAAGCTAGAGTCTGTCCAGTATTCTGCTGCCCTGGCTGTAACAGGGACATGGAAAGGAACTTCGCGAGGGAATCTGTACGCAGAGCTTGGCTTGGAATCACTGAATTTACGAAGGTGGAGCAGACGTCTCACGCTGCTCTACAAAATTGTAAATAATCAAACACCTTCGTGTATGACAAAACTAATCCCCCCTCTTCAGCAGTCGCATTACCCTCTTCGCAATCCGGATGTCATAGGGCGAATAAGGGCAAGAACAAAAAAATTCAAGTCTAGTTTCCATCCTGGTTGCCTTACTGAATGGAATGAACTTGACCCAGAGGTTAGACTTGCACCGTCTGTCACTGTTTTTAAGAAAACTTTTGTCAATTATCCGTCCCATTATCCGCCCCATTGATTGGAAAATCTGTTTTCGGGATTCTTGACCCAATGGGATTATCACACCTTACTCAGCTTAGAGTGGGTCTCAGCAAAAATTTTCACAAATTCAGGCATATTTTTAAGGACACCGTAAACCCAATGTGCTCTACGAACGATGGTGTTGAGGATACGGAGCACTTTTTGTTGCTTTGTCCATCTTTTGTGGTTCAACGACAAAACCTTCTTGCTGAAATTCTTCCACTGTTACGACCATTTGGATATGCTAATCTTTCAAATGAGGTTCTAAGGCAGCTCTTATTGTATGGTGATGAAAACCTCCCTAATGATGTTAACAGGAATATACTCGAGCTAACGTTGAGATTCATTGAGGAACCGGTTGTAAGATTAAGCTCTTTCCAAACTCTGCTACAAACAACGCAGCCGCCAAGCACTCTTTCTTTGCAACACCTTTTTGTTTTGCTTAATTTTTGTTATCCATATCTTTCTTAATAGTAATGTCTGGTTTTCGTTTAAATGGAGCGTTGATCTTCGCCAAATAGCAGAGCTCATCATGAGAGGTGCCACCCACAGCAGCATAATGAATTAAAATTAACTGTTTCTGACTGAAAATTGCAATTTAATGCTTCAGTTGACATTGATATTTGATTAGGATCAACATTCTAGTTATGCTAAGTTGTCTTGTAACTATCAAGAAGTTGTCATTTTGTGATCATTTTAAGCCCAGGATTAGTTTCTCAAAGCATGTGCAGTCAATTGCTTTGCAAGACTCTGAGCTACACTCACTTAACTATGAGATAGCTGCTTTAATGCTCACATCAAAGCAGCTATCTCTAAAACAAGAAAGGGTATTGGTATGCTGAAATTTCTCTCGAGGTATCTGCCCAGACATACACTTGATCAACTTTATAAGTTGCATGTTCGTCCCCACCTAGACTACGGAGATGTCATCTTCCACACTCCAGCAAAATTATGCGAATTTAGTCACAACGAAATTTTAACAAGTTCTATGGAAAAGCTAGAGTCCGTCCAGTATTCCGCTGCCCTGGCTGTAACAGGAACATGGAGAGAAACTTCGCGAGCGAATCTGTACGCAGAGCTTGGCTGGGAGTCATTGAATTCACGAAGGTGGAGCAGACGTCTCACGCTGCTCTACAAAATTGTGAATAATCTAACACCTTCTTATATGACAGAACCAATCCCCCTTCTTTAGCAGTCGCATTACACTCTTCGCAATCCGGATGTCATGGGGCGAATAAGGGCAAGAACAGAAAAATTCAAGTCTAGTTTCTATCCTAGTTGCCTTACTGAATGAGATTAGACTTGCACCGTCTGTCACTGTTTTTAAGAAAAAACTTTTGTCGTTGTTGTTGTTGTTGTTGTATCTTTATTTTACATCGATTGATTTTTATCTAGTCTGCTATGTATATACATATATACACGAAAACAAATCAAAATCGATGAATACATTAATTAAAATAGAACAAATAAATATTTTTTCAAACGGCTTGTACATTATTTACAGTAAAACGACAGGCATTGCAGTTGCACATGGGACCATTGCATTGTGCTATCAGTCTTTTGAAAGTATTAAGGCTTTCAGCCGATTTTAACTCATTTGGTAAGCAATTCCAAATCTGCGGTCCTAGGAACTTGAGACTATGAGTACCGAAAGTAACCTGATTTGGTTTGTAATGAGCAAGGTTATTAGGATTACGCGATGAATAATCAGAGGATCTAACTTGAAAAATATCTTTCATGAAGGATGGATTCAGACCATTTACAGTCTTAAAAATTTCTATGGAGATAGCTCTAAGTCGGTGAACATGCATGGTACATCGCTGTGATTTCAGTAGAAGGTCATTATATGAACTGGCATGATCATTATGAAGGAACCTAAGTGCACGTTCTTGTACCTTCTCAATCTTATGCATTGATTTCGCTGAACAAAAATGCCATACCAAAGGACAGTAATTGAAATTAGAATAAACAAAGCTCTGAACAAGGACTTTTCTCGCATCAAAACCAATATAAGCTCGAAGCCTCTTTAGGACATTAAGTTGAGTTGCTGCTTTTTTACAAAGTGCTGAAATGTGCGGATCAAAGTTTAATTTATAGTCTAGTTGAATTCCGAGAAGTTTGACTGAATTTTCAGACTTAATGGTTTTTCCTTGAATACTTATTCTCTCACCACTGGTAGTCGTTTGGTCTTTTTTAATTAACAGTGCATGAAACTTTGATGGATTTGCAATCATATAGTTTTCCTTCAACCAATCTAGTGCAACGCCTGCTTCTGCCTCCAAGGCTCGCACCAAATCTGGTAGAGTCTTAGAGAAACAAGCAAGCGTGTTGTCGTCGGCATAGTTATATAGCGTTGCCTGTTTAATAAACAGAAAAAGATCATTTAAGTATACATTAAATGTCGATTATCCGCCCCCCTATACATTAAATGTCGATTATCCGAACCCCTGCAAAATCTGTTTTTGGGATTCATGACCCAATGGGATTATCACACCTTACTCAGCTTAGAGTGGGTCTCAGCAAATTGAATTTTCACAAATTCAGGCATAATTTTAAGGACATTATAAACCCAATGTGCCCTACGAACGATGGTGTTGAGGATACGGAGCACTTTTAGTTGCTTTGCCCATCTTTTGTGGTTCAACGACAAAACCTTCTTGCTGAAATTCTTCCACTGTTACGACCATTTGGATATGCTAATCTTTCAAATGAGGTTCTAGCGCAGCTCTTATTGTATGGTGATGAAAACCTCCCTAATGATGTTAACAGGAATATACTCGAGCTAACGTTAAGATTCATCAAGGAAACCGGTCGTCTAGATTAAGCTCTTTCCAAACTCTGCTACAAACCACGCAGCCACCAAACACTCCTTCTTTGCAACACCCTTTCCCCCCCTTTTTTTTGTTGTTATCCATATCTTTCTTAATAATTATGTCTGGTTTTCGTTTAAATGTTCTTCTTTTTAATTTTTCTTTTTTTAAGGCCTCGGGGTTGTCATTGTATTTTGCTCCTCTTGGTATCGTCGTCCTAGTATTGTAAATTGTAAAGTAGTTTAAGTAGTGTATTAAGTAATTTGTAACGTAAATTTTTGGATTGAATATATATATAAAAAAAAACTTAACTATGTTAACGGCAAGCCTAATAACTTCCTAAGAATTCTTGTCATGTAGATATACGCGATGCACTTTCTGTATGAATTAATACCATGGCGCATTAGAGAATAAATATGTGAAGTACGACTAGTACATCGTTCTCTCGATCAAAGAATGTGAATGAAATTGGATAAACTTGATAGACATCCTGTCGGTGAGTAAATTGGAACGAATTGTCCAGGAGAAGCACCCGGGGGGGGGGGTACTCCCATACTTGACTTGACGGGATGTGCCGCTCAACAGGGTGTCCTCTTACGGTAAAAATTATGCGACAGGGTGTCCTTTTTTGATAAAAATTATGCGACAGGGTATTACAATTGATAACAAAATTATGCGACAGGGCACCATGTGGAAGGATACCTTTAAGAGTTCTCATGAAACAATGGATTTAGGCAAAAGTTTTATGCGACAGGGTATATTTTCGGGCAATTTTTTATGCGACAGGGTACAGGGTGTTGAGTGGTTTGCCACACACCCTCGTCACTTCTCTAGTCAAGTACCCCCCCCCCCCGGGGCAAAGCAGAAGTTAGGGATTCGTAGTGGTAAAACTTTGCGACAAGCACTTGTCGAAATAATTATTTGTACGAAATATAGAGTTGATCAAATTTGTCACGCTGAGAACATTAGCAAAGATATGTGCATGCGTAGAGTGAATTGAATGACAACAGCAGGAAGGACAAGAAATCTTAAACGAAATCTCAAGCATGCCATGTGAGGTCGCTGTAAATATCAAATTCTTTTTTAACAATTTAAGTTTCCAATCCGTTATGATTCTCGAAACGAATCCAAATCAGAATGGCCGGAACTGACAATGCTATAAAGAAGACACATTTGCACGAATTTACGTATTTAAAGTGCCCATTACATTATCACAAATTTAAGGGTCTATATGACTAATACAAAAATTGACAAAGACAAATAGAACCAAGCAAAATTGTGAATTTTGCTATTCTATTGCAGAAAATTTGCAGAGAGAGGGGACTTCGGCTCTATTCCAAACTTTATAGAGGTGTTTAGTTTCAGTAAACCTAAAACCTGATGTGATTTTGCTTGAATAATTCAAAGACTACTTTAAATGTTGTCCGAAAAGTTATTACCCTTAAAAATGCAAAAAAACGGTTTTTCAAAGTAAGAGAACCATCATTGACATGGCAAAGGCCCTTCCTGGAGCAGCTACTTAAAAACGTAGTCGACAGGCTACTGGGGAATCATGAAATTGACATAAATAGCCGTCAATCATCCACCTGAAGCTCCATGAAATCAGAAAGCAGCAGAAAACAAGCAACCACTAGCAAAGCTGTTAAGTTACCTTTGCCTCCTCCATTCTATCATTTAGGCCTATAAGTTGTAGGACATTTCCCCTCCCAATCTGTTTAAGTCTTACAATTTTTCGTTAATATTCATAATCGCTTCTTTTCGCGCTAGTGGCATTTATTTTGTGAACAAACAAATTTGTGGTATAAAGTCTCAAAATTGCCTCAAATAACGGATTCATCATACTAAACCTATAAACCCAAGAAAAACATCGTAATCTGCAGAACGAAGACTGCTAACTCCTGTAAAAGAAAAAAAGCCAAAATAAACCAGCAACTGGGGAGAAAAACTGTTGAAACTTGCAAAAGAAGCGAGAATTTATCTTAATATCTGAAAGGGAAGAAATAAGTCAGTAACTCACCAGAAGCTGTAATAAAAAGGACATTGAATAATCAAAAACGCGTTTCGTCGCACAATCGTCTGCTAGGTTCATGCAAAGAACAAATCAATGATACATCCATTTTGCTACGGAACGGTTTCTCGGAATTGCTTGACCAAAAAGACATCGCATGCTCATATTCAGTATGCAAGAAGAATCCAGCGAGCTAATTCATCTCTTGATTGAATTTAAAGGGCACAAATCAGCGCTTCTTCGTTGTGGTAGCAGAGAGGAAGTTTCATTGCGAATTTTAAGGAGCACTTTTTCGCATATATCTTCGTTAACGGTGGTGAAAAAGAATTTTTCCACTGAATTTTCTGAGCATCGTTTAGGGTACATCGTCATTAGCCAAATAAAATGTTACATACGAATTTAACAGAGCACCGTTTAGCGTATGTCCTCGTTACGGTAGAAAAAGAATTTTGATAATTGATTGGAAAATAGCGTCGAATAACGGACTTATAGTCCTGAATCCATAAACGCAAAATAACTCAGTGATGTGTAAAAACAATACTGTTAACTCTTGTAAAAGAGCCACTGCTAAGATAAACGTCAGAGTAAAGAGAAAGCAGTTGAATCTTGCAAGAGAAGAAACGAATTCATATCAATACTCGAAGAGAAAGAAGTAAGTTTGTAACTCATCAGTAACTGCAGAAGAGAACATTCATTTTCATTCATTCAATCAAAATTATTTATACACGAAAAAAACCCTTCAGCACTTAATATAAAAAACCTACTTACAAATTTAAATCTAGAAATCAAATTCCTAAAAAGCCTAAAATCCTACATTCCTGATCTGCTGTTGTTCCAGGGAGTCGTGTTTTAAAAATGAGTCTAGCCCTTTAAATGCGTTTTTAGTCTTTGTTTAAAACGATTTAAAGTCGGTAGCTCACGAATCGTGGAAGGTGTATCATTCCAGACTTTCAGCGATGCATAGTGAAAACTCTTTTTGAAAAACTCTGTCCTGCATCTAGGGATTTGAAGATCCTGAGAATTTCTCGTATTGTATGAAGAAAAACATGATCTGGGCAAGTATTTATCAAAAAGGTTTTCAGGACATAATCTGTTTACGATCTTGTAGGTCATCACGTTCCTGTCATAACGGATAATATTTTCTACATTTAGCCAGGAACTAGACCAAAGATCTTTAATTTTTGCATTCTCTATTATTGACCATGCTCGGGATTGAAGACGTTGAAGAGCAGCTAATTTTGTTTTACACAAGCTACCCCAAATAACGTCGCCATAACGCAGATGACTCTCGACAAGAGCATAATACACACTGCAAAGCTGAGATTGTGGTAAAATATTTTTCAGTCGTTTTGGAGCTGAAAGACCAGCACTCATTTTGCCCTTTACACGCCTGTATTGCTCATCCCAGGTAAGGCTTTCGTCAATAATGATGCCAAGGGATTTCGCTTGACCAACCTTTTTTATATCAGAACCATCCAGCGTTAGAACCTCTGGAAGGTCAAGACTCCTAGTCTTGAGTGGGTGTCCTATTACCATGAATTCAGTTTTTTTGGGATTAGGACTTAGTTTATTCACTCTCATCCACTCTGAGATATTGAGAAGCTCCCGGTGTGCATCGTCGACCAATTTTACTGAATTACTAGAAGCAATTGTCAAACTAGTGTCATCAGCATAGATGCTAGCTCGTGAGAATTGCAAGCACTCTTCAAGGTCATTCAAATAAATGATGAAAAGAAGAGGGCCTAGGCATGACCCTTGTGGTATGCCACAGGTGACCTTTTTAGCTTTTGAATGCAAACCATTTAGAGAGCAAAATTGTTTTCTGTTTGTTAGGTAGGATTCAAACCAATCCCCAGATTTGCCTCTCACCCCATACGCGCGTAATTTTTTCATTAATACGCTATGGTCGACCGTGTCGAAAGCTTTCTTTAGGTCAAGAAATACAGTAAGGTTGACTTTGCTGTGATCTATGCTCTCATATCAATAGTCAGTGCTGCCAATCAGCGAGGTTATTGTGGAGTAATGCTTGCGAAAAGCTGCTTGGTTACTTGTTAGTCGTTTGTTTGTTTTGAGAAATTCAAACAGCTGGTCGTGGGTAAGCCGCTCTAACATCCTCGAGAACACAGAAATTACAGATATGGGCCGGTAATTGTTTGTATCACTTTTAGGGCCCGATTTGTAAATAGGGGTGACCCTCGCTAGTTTCCAAATATCTGGAAAGTTGCCATTCATAAGTGATGCGTTATAAATCAGCATGAGAGGATAAGCGATGGAACTGGCCGCGTCTTTTACCAACGTTATCGTTACTTTATCGGGACCGGATGCTTTTCCTTTCTTTAGCCGATTTATTGCATTCAAGACATATTCCTCATCTACCGTTTGAAAAAGCATTTCTCTATTTTCTGGGATGATATGCTTCAGGCAGTCATCATCAGATTTGGAACTAATCTGTTTTGCAAGATTAGGTCCAACTGAAACAAAGTGACGGTTAAGAGCCTCAAGCATATCATGTTCTTTTGTCAAAGTTTTGCCTTCACTTTCAATGGCGGAGAGGTTTGTGGATTTAACATCTTTATCCAAGACCCGATTTATTGTCTTCCACATTTTTTTCGGGTCCCCATTACTTTCATTGATTAAATTTTTATAGTGATCCTGAATAGAATTTCTGATTTCTTTTGTTACTCTATTACGTTGCTTGGTATAGAGAGACCACATTTCGGGATTCTGAGTTGCCCTTTTCTTCAGCCTATCCCGGGTTGCCATTGATTTCCTAATAATCGGGGTAAGCCAGGGTGCAAACTCGGACCGAACTCTTCTCCTTTTTATTGGAGCGTGAACGTTCAAGATTGACTCAAAAATTTCCTGAAATATGTTCGCCATACCAGATGGATCACTGGAAAGAGGGTCAAGGATGGTTTTCCAGTCTATTTGTTGTAGGTCGTTCAGAAAGAGGGCCCTATCATATTGTTTCATATTTCTTGATTCAACTAACTTTGGCTTTGCATGTTCTTTTTTCAATCGCCAGGCATTAACTTTCCTAACCCCATACACCATATAATGGTCAACCATCCCCGTTTCTAAGACATCTGCCTTTAGAATGAATTTTGAGTTCGAGGTAGAGAAATGGTCTATGAGTGATCTACTTACTCTCTTATCACCTTGCTCAGTTGTTGTTACGGCAACTCTTGTATAGCTCTTTATTAACTGTTCCAATTGATATTCAGAATAGACAAGCTTAAGTTTTTTGGTGTTAGCGTTTTTGTGATCCATTATATCACAGTTTGTGTCCCCAACTAAAATTATTTCCTTTTCTTCCTTATCCAGTTTCGCTAGAATTTCTCTCAGATTTTCGAAAGCAGCATCATCCACCACAGACGTTGGTGGTCGATACCAACAGACGAAAATAAAAGATTTTGCATTTTTTGGCTTAATCCTTAATGAGAGAAGTTCTAGCTTGTCACTTTTCATCTCAATTATGGGTTCGGGTAGGGAATCTTTGACATAAATTGCAACTCCTCCCCCATTTGCATTCCGATCATTGCGAACAATTTTGTAGCCCTCAATTGCAAGCTCGCAGTCTTGGACACTTTTATCTAAACGCGTCTCGCTTAGGCCTATAATGTCAATGTCATTGTCGTGTAAAATGACGCCCAGTTCATCCTTATATTTCCTAAGCGATACTATATTTAGGAAAGCTATTTTAAGACCATTTCTCTTCCTAGAACCAAGCACCTTGCTTTTGTGAGTATGACTATTAGAGCTAAGACCCCGTTAACAATATTTACTGAACTTAATTAAGTTATCTGCAAATTTTCGTACTCCCCCTGAATTTAAATGCAGTCCATCTTGCTTCAAGTTACTGAATAATATATTACTGTTATCGATGATATCAAAGCCATGCAAGGGTAGTTCTTCCGCTAATAGAGTATTCAACTGTGTAACCTTGGCATTCAGTTCATGCGAGTCCTTTCTTCGAAAGACAGCAGAGTAGGCAATTTTCGAAAGGGCACTCGCTGTGTGGGAAGGGCATCCCGAATACTTGTTGACAGGATGAGACAACGTATGCTCCTAGCAATGAGGAAAGATAGCAACAGGTGCAACGGTCGTTTTCAACCAAAACAAAAATGTAAAGCTGGCCTTGAAAGTGATTCTGCGATTGGTACTCGTTTACTGAGTAGTAATGAGAGTAAGAACACCTCTGCAGCGATGATTGTTTGAAGAACTCAAGGTCTGTCTTACAAGTCAAATCTTTCAAAACGGCACAGACAAACCGACAAATCTTCCAATTTGATGCTTATTAGCCAATGACATTACCGTATTCCAATCATGCAACTGCAAATAAGCCTTTTGACACAACTTTTCTGCTGCTTTCACGAAAATAAACATATATATTCGACTAATACAGATACAGAGCCAGGTTTACTAAGAGTCTATCAGGTCTTACACCATATTTTACGATTGGCATAATCTCGTCATGGATCGGCGTTACGTCGAAAAAATGGGCATTCGTTCAAGAACTTTTCAGGGTGCTAGAAATAAGATGTAGCTTTAGAGTTTTACATGTTACGTCAGTTTTGTCCAGGATCAAGGTGAAAATATTCAGTGCGTGGTTTTCAAACATCCTTTGTGAGTAAAGCTTTTTTGCTACTAATAAAGCTGATGGACCTACCTTCATCCGAAGCAGAATCCCAGTAATTGGCATTAAATCAACTTCTTTCGCCGTAAGAAGGCAGCGGATACATCTCCCAATAAGGTGATCACAAATCTAATGTCTTTCCACCACTTTATGATCGTGAATTTTGGCAAAATGTGATCAAATTTTGCAGCGAACTTGAGGCTGGTTTTTCATATGTCACATTTCATCGCAATTTTTGTGGGATGTCCATAACTGCGATTGTCAAATTATATCAAAATTGAGTATTGTAATTCATTGGAATTCGTCCTATTTTATCACAGAAAACAAAATTTTTTTATTCGTTGGGATCAGTGGCGACGAATCGCAATGAATTGCGACGAATTAGGATGAATTAGGATACCTTGTTCTGGTTGGTTTTCATATATCGGAAATAATCCTAATTGATCGTGGGATCGTGTCAAAGTCTTCAAAGTTTTCTTGTCGCAAAAAGCCGGGGAAGGATTGTGTAAAACAAAAGATTGTGCAAGGCTCTCCCATATGACATAGCAAATTGATACCTTTGACAATAGATTGTGCACATCTGACAATGGACTGCAAGAGAAATTTCTTTACACAAAGGATGTAGGTTTTCCGATATGATAAAAAAATTTGCGAATGTATGCCTTCTCTTCATTTTCCTATGATAGACTGCCTTGAGGGGGGTGCAATTTATTCTCAAACGTATCAATTTGCGGTGGCATATGGGAGATTCGACCTCTGCACGATCTTCTGTTCTCAAGCGTTTGCGACAAGAAACCTTGGAAAGAAGAAATTGGATGTAAGGTGACCAAAGAAACCAATTTAATGCCTATTGTTGGGATTCTACTGCGCAGATGAAGGTAAGCCAATTAGCTTTCTTAGCAGCAAATAGCTTTAATTCATAAAGGATTTTCAAAAATCACACAAAGAAATATCTTCATATTGTTCCAGGTCATAATTCACGAAAATTGTAGGATTTTGAAAGCTACTTGGTGTCCAAAAAAACGCAACAGATTTGAAAACTTCTAACGGAAGCTGTTTCATACTTATTATAAAACGATCACCTTTATTGAAATCTGCAATGATTAGAATATTGATATATTTTCCAGTATTTTTGGTGCCTTGGTTGCAAAGTTAACGATCAGCAAACTTCATATCATATCATATCATATCATATCATATCATATCATATCATCAGTTATTTAAGCATGGTAGCCCATTCAACTAAGTTGGTTTACAAGGGGCCATGCATCTAAAATACTACAAAAAGCAAAAAATTTGAAAAAATATAATACAACTTATCTAGATAAAGAAAAAGAACATTTTATCATACTCTACTCCTCTACCCAACCATTACATTACTCTACCCTGCCTTACCCTACCTCGCCCTACTCTACCTCACCATACCATACTCTAATCTACCCTACCTACCCTACAATACCATACCCTACCCTGCCCTACAATACTCTACTCCTACCTTACCCTACCCTACCATACCCTACCCTACCCTACCCTACCCTACCCTACCCTACCCTACCCTACCCTACCCTACCCTACCCTACCCTACCCTATCAGGTTAATTTGGATACCCTATTACATTACTTTGTCTTTTCTTTACCTTTATCTGTTTACATAAGTTTACAAGTCATATAAGATAAATTTGAAATCATAACGGAAAAGTTTAAATCAAAGATTTGAATCGATTTAAAGAGGTTGCCCGCTTAGCTTCGGTATCTAGGCTATTCCAAAGTTTAGCACCTCTAAACGAAAATGACTTCTGCCCATTACATGTCCTTTTCTTCACGACTACAGGCAGAAGTCATTGCCCATTACATGTCCTTTTCTTCAAACTTGCCCCTAGGTCAAAACCAGAGCTGCTGCATTGGCAATAGTGGATTATACTGTTAGATTATGAAACATGAAAGTCCCAGCAATCACCGAAGATTGCCGACAAGCACGCAAACACGCATTGAACGGACACTTTTTATGAAGATTTAGACCATTATTAGAGTTACACTTTCAGTTCGAAAAGAACACTGAGAGCTCCATCGAACTAGATAAGTCGTGAATCATGAAGGGATCCCTCTGTCACGGTTTCTTGATCAAATCGTGTGCTAGTCTGTAGTCGTGAAGTTGAAGATAATGGCACGGTTGTAGTTTTGCAGTAAACTTTGCACTAATGCTGGCAGCTCTGGTTTTGCCCTGACAGCAAACTTAGAGTTTGTTGATTAATAACTCTGCAACCAGGTCACCAAAAATTTTGAAAATAAATAAAAATTTAATCTAATTATCGTAGCCAGAGAAACATAATTATTTGATTTTTAATTTGAAACAGGTTGTGTTAAATTTTTTAGATCTGCGTTTTTTTGGGACACCCGGTATATCTTCAGAGCAGTGCACTCCATACTTGTTTGCTGCCATATTGTATTGATTTGTGCGCGCGCGCCTTGCCGTGTGCAGAGGTCAAGATTCGAGACCAGCAATTTTTGGAGCCACGCCCTTCACTTTAGCTTTGTTCGGGATACTATCAGTGAAAGTCTTTCGGACTTTTTCCAGAAGAGCCACACTCCCGTCCAAGCGCTTTGGAGTCTGCGCAGTATCAATGTCGAGGTCATCTCCGTTCATCCTTTCTTTGTAAAGTTGGGCATGCCCCAAAACGCTTCGCTCGTCTTATTGATCAGCGAGCCAATCAGAGTTAACATCCTTTCCTTTGTGACTTACAAAAGGGGGAATTCGCAGTATCCCGACCAAGTCTATAATGAATCTCTGAATATCATACTTGCCTCTTGCGATAAGGAAATTTCGAGAAGTTTGTGACACTCATTTGATAAATCGAAACGAGAGGAAACTTTCGAAGAAATGAAGGCTAAGATCAAATGCATTTCTCAACATCATACTTGCCATTAGTGATAGAGAAATTTTCATAAATTTGTGAAAATTGATGTCAGTGTGTGAGTAAAACTGAAGAAGACAGGTTGTTTACTTTGGCATAGAAGACATCCAATAATTCCAAACTCAGATCTACTTATAAGTGATAATTGATTTGCGCTGCGGAGCAGCATGCAAATCTTTAAAATGCACTGAAAGCAAGCTCGGACTGTGGCGCGAAGATGGCTGAACATTGGTAAGGCTTAACAATAGATAAACAATGGGTAAACTGCAAAATGCTCGCTTACGTTCAAAGGACGCAAAACTTTGTTTGTTTGTCATCTTATTTAACATCGATAATTATTATTTAGCTCTCTATGTACATATGTACATATCGAACTAATCTAAATCGATAAATTAAAGTGAAAAATAAATAATACAGGTATGTACATAAAGATATTTACATGATACAAAGAGAGATTAGTTTTCTGTCACATGCTGGCAAGCATTGCATTTACAATTGGGGCCATCCCACTTTTTTATTAGGTGTTTAAAACTATTCAAATTTTCGGCAGATTTTATTTCATTCGGCAGTCCATTCCATATTTGAGGTCCTAAAGATCGAAGGCTATTAGATCCAAAGGTGACTTGGTTTGGTCTGTAATGCTGTAAATCATTTGGATTTCGTGATGAGTAAGTGGAAGATTTGATTTTGAAAATGTCATGCATGAAAGATGGGTTTAAGTTTTTCAATGTCTTGAAAACCTCTATGCAAAGAACTCTCAGACGAGAAACCTGCATAGTGCACCTTTCTGACTTCAAAAGTAAGTCGCTGTAAGAGGAAAGGTGATCATTATATAAAAATCTAAGGGCACGTTCTTGAATCTTTTCAATTTTTTGTAAAGCCTTAGCTGATGAGAAATACCACACAAGAGGGCAATAATCAAAATTTGAATAAACAAAACTCTGGACAAGGATTTTTCTTTCGTTAAAACCAATAAAGTGTTTGAGTCTTTTCAAGACATTGAGTTGGGATGCAGCTTTTAAACAGACACAGCCGACGCAAAAGGCACGGTCTCATTTGCGTGCACACATCTGCAACGATCAGAACAAACATTTTCTTTGTTTTGTAACAAGTTTCCTTGCAGTTCGGTTGATGAAGCAAACTTCCAGCTTTCCAGGATCATCTAACTCGAAAGGACTTACTATCGTTGTGGAAGCACCCAAGGGCAGAAAACCAAGCGAAGTAGAAGCGAACGAATTTAAGTGATAGTTCCAGTTTGATTATTGGTCAAAGCGTTACCATTGTTCGACAATGTCAGTTGAATTGGTATTGAAATCAACTGACGCAGCTTAAAAGGTGGACTGTGAATGATGAAAGGACACCCAGATAAGGGATTTCATGCCCAAAGCATTTACGTTCAAACTTCAAATATGAGCTGACATCAAGGTCGCAAATCTTAAGATAGTAATATCTCTAGTTATTCCAGTCAAATGAGGACTACATACAAAATGCCATCACGGTAATTGTACTGTAGTATGTAATCTCCTTCTAGCATTTCTCGAAAAATTCTTAAGCTCAAATTATCAATGAACAGAAGTTTCGAAGACGACTGAAAACAAATAACAGCTGTATTTAAATTTTGGATCAGTTATCTATCAATGAATGTTCGAAATAAGTAACACTATGGTAACACCGTCCAGTCGTCCAGTCAGTATCTCAGATGGAGTGATTCGCTATCACGATACATGAATGAAATCCCAACAACGATTGGAACTACAATAACTTGAGTTAGCATTTGTTCTTGCTGTTGTTGTTGTCTCGCCGTTTGCCTTGGGAAATTCAAGGGGTTCTCTAAGCTGTCACATCCTTGTAAATAGTTTATACTATGGACTCCCTGTGGAGCGAAGACAATAATTATAAAGCTGAGTGTTTGTATACATTCGTTATTCATTGGTCGTATCATTCGTTCTATCCCCTAAAAAGGGCTCCAGATCGCATGCGTGGAACGATTTATGCCAATGACGTAATATGCAAATTAGCTTGACAGTTGAGAATAGGAGAAGAAAACAATAGCAAAGTTGTGCATGACAGTGTGAACCCCACCGTTGATTCGCTCTCAACAAAGCTGAATCACAATCGGTCAAAACAATAGGGTCAGCACTTCATCTCCTCAACAATTATGTTATGTTCTCAAAGTGGTAGTTCTCCCTCGTGTGAATCTTGAAGAGCAGACACTTGTTTCTTTTTGTTCCTCCATTTTATTAGTATTTTCCCTGCAACTTTTTTTTTGGTTAAGTTGGCTCATATCATTCTACTACTATTTTCGTAAACATTTTTTATAAAATTTATTTCATTTCAGAATTTTTTAACTTTAAAGCTTGACTTTTGTCCGAGAAACCTTTGTTTTCTTTATCAAGCAACCACATTTTAGCTAACATCTCCTAAAAATCTTCACCTTTAATATGCCTTGCATCCTTTTTCTCTGAATCTTGGTTATCTAACCGATTTAGAATATCTGAAGTTTTCCTTTCCAGGAAACAACTCCTTGATTCATGTCATCTGAAATCAAAACTGACTCTGCGTTGAAATTCTATTGTGTAATATCTCTTTTTAAATCAACAATATTTTCATTTCGTAAAAATTCACCTTTTTCACTCCCAAACTTTTGACCACTAACTAATCCATTTAGTAAAAATTCTCTCCCTCAAAATGTGATCCACTGTGTGTACTTTCCGTATCACGATCAGAATCCAGATCACTATCACATGACTTGTCTTTCTCAGAAGAATCCAGTCTCTACTTCTCTGCTTGGACGATGGCCTGCAGTTCAATCTTGCATGCGATAATTCTGCCCGCATCACTTGATAGATTTCTGCCTTTCCATTTTCTTCCTGACTTTCAGCATGCAAATTCGCTCTTGCTTCATCAATTCTCGGGGATTCCAGACTCCCTTTCGTTGGTCGAAATAAGTAGATGGTATAATCATATCTAGTGCAATAAATCTTTAATTCAGTTAAGCTTTCCGCAACCAAATGATTGGCATTTCATTCAAATTGGAGCAGAATCTATGACAGTACATTTTGGTAAACGCTGATACATCATTTCGGCACACATGGTACATCATTTGATACCAGAAAGGCTAAAGAGATGGTAAAATCTAACTGCAAAATATGTTGGTACTATATTAAAGTTATGGATAATTTTTCATTGAAGCTGTGAATGAACAAACAGAAAAACTTCCTGTTTATATACTAGCAGCAAAGTACGCCTATCGATTTTTATCAAAAACTTTCAAGCAATGAAAAAATCTAGATGCTTCAACTTAAACTTCGATACAAATCTCGCAAAAATCAATTTGATTTATAACACTTAGTGGGTCGTAATCAAACAAAGAGCCTAGACTGAATCAACCAAGGGCACCTAAACAACCTGAAAGACACTAGGCAGGTAGGTAGGTAGGTAAGTATTTATATTTAACGTGGCTGGCCTGCGAAAGTCTGAGAGACTTATTTCCAGCTGGGGCCACGGATGTTTTACCATCAGTCCGCCGCAGCTACCCGCCGCAGCTACCAGATTTCCCTCACATGGCTCTGGTCGACCCTGGCTAGAGTTACGGCCAGCGACCAAACTGTCCAGCGCGGGATTTGAACCTACGGCCGTTCTGACCTTTGGCTTACGAGTGAGACGCCTAAACCACTCGGCCACGCGCTCTCTGGCCTCGTTCACACTATTCTGTTTTCTACAAAATGGGGAGGAAAAAGCCGTTCTCGTCAAAGCGGTAACACTGATCCTCACAAAAGCAGCACAAAACGGAGGTTTCCGAAAACACTGTCAAAAGTGGATATCCACAAAAAAGGAGGTTTTTGAGAACGCTCCAACATTTAGGAGAGTTTTACAAAACTGGACCAATGTGAACGCATAAAATAGCAACCCCCGTATGTTATCATAGGAATAAAGAAGTTGTCTTATCGACGAAGAAAGAAACGTCATTTGCATTGACGGAATTTCTACCAAGTTTGTTGTTTCACCAGAAGCTCTGGTTTCAACTATGACATACTTTAACGATGAAGTTATCGGCAAGTTCTTAATTGTTTCTTTCAACATTGAAGCCTCTCGCTGACATTTTTGGAAAAAGTTGATAATAGCTTTTAGTTCATTAGGCAGTGATGTACACGGAGTTAGTTTTCCTCTGAGACGGCCTGTAGTTTGACATAATTCATGGGTTGGTCATTTCTACAAAAAATTTTCAGAAGTTCAGAATGTCACGCAGAAAGTACAACTTCCACTAAATGGGTTGGTTCTGAGACGGGTTTATATCCCAAATCTTCGTTTAAATGTGACTCATAGCAACTGCAACGACTCTGAAAACCTTTTAGCAGGAACTATCCGAAAATGACTGCATTCCGTATATATTGCAGGAATGTCTTCAACACTGCTGTCCAAAAATGGCAACTTTAAAAAACTGCGCTATGGCAGAATCAACAAAGATCTAGAGTGTAACTCCTAATTGATTCCTCCAGACATTTCAAAGAAAGTGTTTCAGTAGAACATAGCTTTAACCAACACAATGACTAGATCAAGATTGATGCCAAATATTCCTTGATTTCTGTTGTGGTCATCTTGCGGAATCCTTGTTCATTGCAAATTCCTATCTCAACGTTATCTTCCGTCATTTGGCCTTCAAAGCCTTCCTACAACGTAAGGACACATTGTTTAGAAAGGCTACTTGTTGGTCGTCATATACTCAGAGAGGTAAAGAGGGTATCGCTATGGTGATCTAAGAATTACCCACAAATCATCACGGAACAATGCTGAAAAGTGCAAAATTTAATCAACACCCAAGTAAGTTTCTGATAATCAAAGCTTGCTTATGATAATCATGATAATCATGATGATAATTCTGATAATCACTTTACTATGGGCAGCGCTCGTACAGGATCGGTTCTGAAAAATTCCAACGTCCTTGTCCCATCGTAAATATTATTTTTGAAAACAAAAACAGTAAGAAATCTCTTGTTTTTGCATAGTGTCCCAAAAACATGTGCGTCGTTTAACCAGCTACCGTCAAGGAGCCATGAATCTAATTTTCCTGTTTTTCAGATTTGAGAATAAAAGAGACTTCAACTTAGAGGTTGCACCGAATTTGAGTAAATCTGATAAGTAGTTGCTGATTTATGGAGCACGAAAGTCAAAATTAATGGTTTCCTCGAAACCAGAGGGTCTGGCGATGTCCATCAATGTTAAAATCAAGGAAATTGAGTGGAAAAATGAGCCTAGCCAGTTTTTTAAACATAACAAACCTTCAGCGTAAGAATTGCGGTGTGAATTGCATCTTCTAACTCAATACTTTCGTTGTATCTGTAGATATAAAATTATGCTTAAAACACATGAGCAACAACCTGCAAGCCTTCAGGATGAGAAAACAACATGGCTTCTTTGCCAGCTGTATGGTTGCGATAAACTACTCAACTTTACATGTGAAAAGTTCGCTGCATAGGAGAAAGACCGATTTACTTGGTACCAGTCTTGCCATTCTAAAGAGCAACGTTCATAAAGTCCTGAAAGACAGCTATGATTGGAATCAATTTCCAAGCACATGTTAACAGATCCTTTCATGGAAAGAAAAACATACTGGAAGAATGGAGTAAGATTGGAGACTTCTAGGCTACCAGATTTCAAAGCGTTGAGGCTTTGAGGCAACGCTACGCTACGACAAGCCACGCAAAGCAATGCCACGCCACGCCACACCACGCTACAAATTCATTTTCAAATTTACAAGGTGTCTGATAGCCAAATCAGCTGCAGTTCCTCAATACTTAATGAAAAGTAACAGAAATTAGTTGCAGCTCCTTACTCTACGAAATAAAAAAAAATAGCAAAAACATACATGCAGATTTAATCACCGTTTCATAGCCAGAAACAGTTTTGCTCTACATGGTTTTCGGTTGTACTTTCCTTTGCAGCAAATTTGCACAAAGTTTGATTCAAGTTTAAAATTAAGAGTTTGCCAATAGTCTTTAAACAGTTTGAATTTTGCATTGGTCTCCCAGAACATGAAGGGCTCTTATTCTCGTCTGCATCGCATTGCATTCTCTCATTATGGCATCGTAAGATGCCGATAGATGCCGATGTTGACAGGCTGACAGGCGATGTTGATTTCACGAGCATTTTGGGATCGAAATTGCAAGAAACTTAATCCAGTGCACGAACAACTAACTATTTCGTACGAAAACGAAGAGAGATTACAATTTATCAAAGTGAGAAACTGATTACAGTGGACCAGATCAGAGGGGTAGGTGCTTGTAGAGTATGTTGCACCTAAAATGTCTAATGTTTTAGAATGATGAGATAAATGAACTTCCACTTCATAGGACTCTTAAGTTCTTTTTTATTATTATCAATTTCTTTACAGTTGGATGACAGTAAAAATAGCTAAAAGTAGTTAGCTAATTAATTCCAACCTAAAAACATTACAATGAAAATATTACATAAAAATGGATGGATAAAATATTTACAAATTATCAACATTAAACAGTATAAAAACAGAGATCTAAAAATGTGCATCATAAAAACCCCAAGTTGGGAACAAATGTGCGGCATAACCTGCATCGACAATTTTCTCCGTACCAATTTTTTATCTTTGTTTTAAACTGATAAAGGGATTATGAATTGCGTATTGTTGGTGGTAACGTTTGCCACAGCTGCGGACCTTTAAATCTGACGCTTTCTGAGCCGTTGTTGACTGATCTCACTCTTGGTTGAATAAATTCGTTATCGTTACCCAAATTGTAGTGAGTCATATTTTCACAGAGAAATTCCTGCATAAATGAGGGATTTAGGTCATTTCTAGTTTTGTACATCTCAGTCATAAGCATTTGCAAGTTCTTTGTATGAATAGTGACTGCACAGTCCCTCTGTAATAGGTCACTAAAAGTCTATTCGGTGTCCTTATATGTTATTCTCAATGCCCTTTCATGTATTTTGTTGATTTTTTGGTTCAGCTGCCTGTTGTGAAACATCCACACTAAAGAATATTCTTCTTAGAATATTTTTCAGTAACCGAACTGTGATTTTTCGGAAAAGAGATATTTTGACTTTACTCGAAATCAGCTGTGTGACTTACTGGATAACGCAATGCTTTCTATATCAGCGAGTGCACAGATCTTCTAAAGCTGGACTTTTTAAAATGAACTGATTTTAGTCTTTCCACTATACATCATAATGTTCGGTCAATGCCTTCTTCTTGGTAAACTTCGATCATATAGGGCAATTGCGTTACTTTTATATCAAAAGTACGTTGCGAAATAGCAAAGAATAGAAAACAATGCGTATTTTTAAATCATGTTTATTTCGCTGACGCTACAAGAAGAACATTATCTAAAATGGTTTTCGTTGTAGAGAAGAACCTACACTGCAAGAAAGGTAGTAGGTTTCTTATGTTCTGCTTGTGCCATTTTGACCTATTTCGAAATTTTTCTAAAATTCAGTAGCCATGATGAATAAGATTTCGAAGACTTGTGAAAGAGAAATGCAATATTTCCTATCATCCCTGCAGAATTTGAAACATTACTGTGTATGAAAATCAAGTACAGGTCATACTCAGCCTCTTGAGTAATTGCAAGATTTTACGGGATGTACGATACCAAATAGTTTGGCCGAAATGTGCCTGTGACTGAGTTTGAAGCCAGCGACATGTAGGCCTACAAAATCACGATTTTTAACACATTGAGAGTCGCCTACTCCTTTTCTACTGAAAATATTTTATCAAACTTGGTACCAAACTGCTAGAGAATCATCATTCTTCAACACTTGTTACAGCCGCATTTTGCAAAAGCTGATTTCTTCGCTACAAGCGTTTGCTGACCCACTGTCTGAAATGTATTTCTGCAAAGTTCCTGTTTCCAACAAGCCTGGATGAATCATACATTAGACCAATTTAATATATTTTGATTAATCTCTTCTCAATATGCTATATTAATCTTGGTTATTATATAAAGCTATCGGCAATTTATTGAAATGGTTTTGCCTCTAAACTGCCCCCCCAAAACATTGAAAAACAGCGATTAATTTCTAAAGACTGAATTTGGCAGAATAAGGGGTGTTCTCCTCGAAATGACAAGAAAATTTTGAATCGATTATGTCGCATAAGCGGTTGCTTGATGATTCCACAATTTTATTGTCACTTTTATCAACAAAAGGATATGACTTTCTTTGAAATGATACTTGTTGGCTACTGTATTTTGTGCATGTAACGAATAAAAAATATACTATACAAGCATGAAGATTTAGGATGTTTGGTGCCAATACCTGGTACCTAATTCCTTACATGCATTAGGTACATTAACTAAAGTACCTAACTAAAATTATGCATTAACTAAAGTAGCTACGAGTATCATTTTAAACACTGCTATAAAAAGGAAAGTTTTTGCTTTCATAAAGGTGAAAATAAAGTTGTGCAAACATCAAACGACTGCTCGTCCCGCAAAATCCAGTTTTAAATCTTCCTGGTCATTTCGCAGAGCACTCCCATTATTTTGCCAAGTTCTGTCTTCTAGAATTTGATCGCTGTTTTCAGTCATTTTTTCGGGCAGCCTGCAGGCAAAAGAATCTTAAGAAATCGTTGATACATTGATAAATAAGCATCCGAAATATCGAGCAAATTAACCAAGAATACTATAGGATACTAACAAAATACTTGAAATTGTGGCAGTGTAAGATTCATCCTGGCATGTCGGAAATGGCAACTTTTTTCTGGCTCACCTGGCAGCTAAGGGCCACGTATCCAGATAGTTAAACATCATAGACTATGAATATCAGTATCCTAAAATATTAAGATTAAATTTACCACTACAGAGGCACCTTACAAGTGCCTGCTCTTTCTGAAACACCCTGCACAGTGGTTAGAATTTACCATCTTCGTTTCTCTTTATAGTGACTTCAACAATAACAGTGTCCTAGAAAGTGTGGCTTTTTGTTGTGTGCTTATAGATCTAGCACAAATATCATATCAACATCACAAGTTTCTTCAACAAATTTTGAGTAGAGCCCCATCGCCCTTTTCCGATCACAGGCTGCTGTGAGCGCTTTTTATGTACAATCGCGCGATGTTTGTTTACAAGAGCACTGGGGCTTCTAATTAAAAAAGTGTGCGAACAAATACTTTGCTGACACCATGAGCAAAGTTGACAACTAGACCAGACGGAAAATGAGGTAGGGGTAACCTGGAGCCGAACTTTACTACAATCCTGGTCAAAATAAATTGGGACACTGGCAAATTTCTGTGTTTTCGTCATGTTTCCTAAAATATCGAGGTGAAAACATACGTTTAGAACCTTCTCATCCCCCTTCCCCCCTAATTCAATGTTGGGATGGTCGAATGGCGTTTGATTCAACCAACATTGAAACGGGGGGAGCGGGGGGCACCGAATCAAAGACCGAAGTAGTGCAATTTTGTGACTTGTCCCAAGAATTTTGACCAAGATTGTCTGAAAAACTGCCATTACTGCTTATTGTAAATGTTAAAATAAATCCAAATCTACTTGTATCCGACAACCCCTTTTACTACGACCCGATAGCCACTTAGTGTGGGCTAAACTCCAGAATACTTCAGAGTTTAAAGTTTTTATAGTTAATGGTTTATTTATTAGAACTATGACGTCATCGAATTATGAACGATTTTCCCATTGCGTTTTGCAAAACTCCTTTTGTGTATGAAATCTACCAATGGATTTCGTTTGAAAACAGCACAACTGGGAAAGAGGATTCGAAAACAAAGTTTTATTTCGAGAAAGTGCCAATCATGCGCCTCCACAGCGCAATTGTCTTCTTTTCAAATGTGCCCTTTCTCAAATTTCTACTTATTCATTTACTTTCAATGAAATTAACTCCACTCCAGCAAACTTTCATTCACCCTTGGAGGGGATTTAATCTTCCATTGTGCTCGACAAATGGTCATGCAGAACTCTTTGTTGAAGAAGAATGCCGGGGTCGCGTGCCGACAAGGCGGTTTTAGGCAATGACTGGAATTTTGAGAAAGTGATCAAATCTTCAACGCTTCTCCCTTACTTAAACATTAATAACTTTGGCTTCGCTCGAGCTATCTTGACGAATTTTGTCTCATTCTGCTGTGCAGAATAAGCTTTATTAGCTTACAATCAATCTTTGCTGTAAGATTTCATGAAGCACGATTTTCCACGGTTCTCCGTCAATTTCATAAAACACTTATCCGGAATTGTTTATTTTAAGTATTTTATTTTTGGAGAACCGTTGGATTTCGCCCTTCCAGGCGATTTTTACCTGGTTTTTCTGCATGAGTAGGAATACTCTGATGTTCCAATCTGGAATCAAACGAATTTACCGAAAAAGCGTAACTTATCCCAAAATTATGGGGCGTTTTCTGTGGAGCGCCGTTGGGAGAACCGAGGAATTCACAAGAAACCGGCCCTCAGACAATGCCCCAAAAGCTTTTCTTGCAACGATTACTCACATTCAAAAGAGCAGCAGACTATGCAATCCGATGACAGTGGAAGAACGCTCAGAACCCGAATGTTTCTCACATTTCATAAAGGAATCTGTAAGCTTGTGTAAAGCGCAACAATTTTGCCACGCCCACATTTAAGATAGTGCTCAGCGAATTTAGCGAACAACGCCTACTTCGGCATAAATGGCTGAGAAGTTACTTCTTGTGTCAGGGATGATGGTGGTAAAATTTCACGCAAAAATCTCGATGGGTTCTCAAGCTCTGAGTCTTTATTTGTTAACAACCATTTTCAGACAATCCTGGTCAAAATAAATTGGGACACTGGCAAATTTCTGTGTTTTCGTCATGTTTCCTAAAATATCGAGGTGAAAACATACGTTTAGAACCTTCTCATCCCCCTTCCCCCCTAATTCAATGTTGGGATGGTCGAATGGCGTTTGATTCAACCAACATTGAAACGGGGGGAGCGGGGGGCACCGAATCAAAGACCGAAGTAGTGCAATTTTGTGACTTGTCCCAAGAATTTTGACCAAGATTGTCTGAAAAACTGCCATTACTGCTTATTGTAAATGTTAAAATAAATCCAAATCTACTTGTATCCGACAACCCCTTTTACTACGACCCGATAGCCACTTAGTGTGGGCTAAACTCCAGAATACTTCAGAGTTTAAAGTTTTTATAGTTAATGGTTTATTTATTAGAACTATGACGTCATCGAATTATGAACGATTTTCCCATTGCGTTTTGCAAAACTCCTTTTGTGTATGAAATCTACCAATGGATTTCGTTTGAAAACAGCACAACTGGGAAAGAGGATTCGAAAACAAAGTTTTATTTCGAGAAAGTGCCAATCATGCGCCTCCACAGCGCAATTGTCTTCTTTTCAAATGTGCCCTTTCTCAAATTTCTACTTATTCATTTACTTTCAATGAAATTAACTCCACTCCAGCAAACTTTCATTCACCCTTGGAGGGGATTTAATCTTCCATTGTGCTCGACAAATGGTCATGCAGAACTCTTTGTTGAAGAAGAATGCCGGGGTCGCGTGCCGACAAGGCGGTTTTAGGCAATGACTGGAATTTTGAGAAAGTGATCAAATCTTCAACGCTTCTCCCTTACTTAAACATTAATAACTTTGGCTTCGCTCGAGCTATCTTGACGAATTTTGTCTCATTCTGCTGTGCAGAATAAGCTTTATTAGCTTACAATCAATCTTTGCTGTAAGATTTCATGAAGCACGATTTTCCACGGTTCTCCGTCAATTTCATAAAACACTTATCCGGAATTGTTTATTTTAAGTATTTTATTTTTGGAGAACCGTTGGATTTCGCCCTTCCAGGCGATTTTTACCTGGTTGTATGTATGTATGTATGTATATGATTATTTAAACTGGATAACACTGTACAATTTTGAAAATTGGTATAAATAGTGGTCCAGCTATTAAAATAAATAAATAAATTAATAAATAAGTAAATAAGTAAATGAATAAATATTACAAGATTTGATAAAATACAATGTAGGCCTAGATATATTTATAGATGCCGTATATACAATTTTACTTAAAATACTACATGACTGTCCTTACTTGAAAAGAGAAAAGGGGTTACTTCTTTCTTTAGTTAAAAAAGACTTCAAAGTTTTCTTAAATTTTGTCATGGTGTTTATTTCTTTTATGCTAGCTGGCAGTTTGTTCCATGTTTTTATAGATGATTGCTGAAATGTTTTTTGCTCTTCTGTTGTCACCCTTTCAACTTGAAAATCTGCTCTACTTTTTGCTCTTGTAGTCATTTGATGGTTGTTATCAATAACAGGGAGAACAATTGTAGCTTCTGGCCCCTGTTGTCTTAGCTTGAAAATTAACTTCAGTTGGTTAAACACAAGCTGCTCCTTCACATAAAGCCAATTTAATTTAGCTAGCTGGAAATCAGTTATCCTTTCATGACAATCAAGACCAAGGACCATTCGAATGATAATGTTCTGCTGTCTTTGCAATTGTTTTATTTGAGTAGCTGATAATGCACTAAACCATGCACTGGAGCAGTAGGATAAATAAGGACTGATCACTGCCTCTGCAAGTCTTTTTACGTGAATGAGAGGGAGTGATTTGGCTTGTCTTCGTAGTGCAGATATCCTTTGTGATATTTTCTTGACAAGATTTTGTAGATGTTTACTGAAGTTAAGCTTTGAATCAACATAGATTCCAAGATACTTAAACTCTGTTACCCTCTTTAGATTGGCAACCTTAATGCCCTCTCCTTCTTTGATCTTACTTTTAGGGCTAAATATCATCAATTCAGTTTTATCCAGGGCAAGAGAGAGTTTATTGTCCACAAGCCAATCATTCAACTCTGAGAATTCTTCCTGCATTATTTTTTCAAGGGTTTCAGGGCATTTGTGACTGACATGAAATACTGTATCATCTGCATACAGGACAGTTGATGAATTCTTAAGGGCTGCACTGATGTCATTTATGTAAATTAGGAATAATGTGGGTCCTAGAATTGACCCTTGAGGGACACCACATGACACCTGTTCTTTTGAAGAGGACTTCCCTTGCAGCTCAACATATTGCTCTCTGTTCTCTAGGTATGACCTGAACCAGTTTTTGGCTTGTTGTGTGAAACCAATGACATTCATATTTTCTAACAACAGGGAATGGTCCACAGTGTCAAAGGCCTTGCGCAAGGTTTTTCTGCATGAGTAGGAATACTCTGATGTTCCAATCTGGAATCAAACGAATTTACCGAAAAAGCGTAACTTATCCCAAAATTATGGGGCGTTTTCTGTGGAGCGCCGTTGGGAGAACCGAGGAATTCACAAGAAACCGGCCCTCAGACAATGCCCCAAAAGCTTTTCTTGCAACGATTACTCACATTCAAAAGAGCAGCAGACTATGCAATCCGATGACAGTGGAAGAACGCTCAGAACCCGAATGTTTCTCACATTTCATAAAGGAATCTGTAAGCTTGTGTAAAGCGCAACAATTTTGCCACGCCCACATTTAAGATAGTGCTCAGCGAATTTAGCGAACAACGCCTACTTCGGCATAAATGGCTGAGAAGTTACTTCTTGTGTCAGGGATGATGGTGGTAAAATTTCACGCAAAAATCTCGATGGGTTCTCAAGCTCTGAGTCTTTATTTGTTAACAACCATTTTCAGACAATCCTGGTCAAAATAAATTGGGACACTGGCAAATTTCTGTGTTTTCGTCATGTTTCCTAAAATATCGAGGTGAAAACATACGTTTAGAACCTTCTCATCCCCCTTCCCCCCTAATTCAATGTTGGGATGGTCGAATGGCGTTTGATTCAACCAACATTGAAACGGGGGGAGCGGGGGGCACCGAATCAAAGACCGAAGTAGTGCAATTTTGTGACTTGTCCCAAGAATTTTGACCAAGATTGTCTGAAAAACTGCCATTACTGCTTATTGTAAATGTTAAAATAAATCCAAATCTACTTGTATCCGACAACCCCTTTTACTACGACCCGATAGCCACTTAGTGTGGGCTAAACTCCAGAATACTTCAGAGTTTAAAGTTTTTATAGTTAATGGTTTATTTATTAGAACTATGACGTCATCGAATTATGAACGATTTTCCCATTGCGTTTTGCAAAACTCCTTTTGTGTATGAAATCTACCAATGGATTTCGTTTGAAAACAGCACAACTGGGAAAGAGGATTCGAAAACAAAGTTTTATTTCGAGAAAGTGCCAATCATGCGCCTCCACAGCGCAATTGTCTTCTTTTCAAATGTGCCCTTTCTCAAATTTCTACTTATTCATTTACTTTCAATGAAATTAACTCCACTCCAGCAAACTTTCATTCACCCTTGGAGGGGATTTAATCTTCCATTGTGCTCGACAAATGGTCATGCAGAACTCTTTGTTGAAGAAGAATGCCGGGGTCGCGTGCCGACAAGGCGGTTTTAGGCAATGACTGGAATTTTGAGAAAGTGATCAAATCTTCAACGCTTCTCCCTTACTTAAACATTAATAACTTTGGCTTCGCTCGAGCTATCTTGACGAATTTTGTCTCATTCTGCTGTGCAGAATAAGCTTTATTAGCTTACAATCAATCTTTGCTGTAAGATTTCATGAAGCACGATTTTCCACGGTTCTCCGTCAATTTCATAAAACACTTATCCGGAATTGTTTATTTTAAGTATTTTATTTTTGGAGAACCGTTGGATTTCGCCCTTCCAGGCGATTTTTACCTGGTTGTATGTATGTATGTATGTATATGATTATTTAAACTGGATAACACTGTACAATTTTGAAAATTGGTATAAATAGTGGTCCAGCTATTAAAATAAATAAATAAATAAATTAATAAATAAGTAAATAAGTAAATGAATAAATATTACAAGATTTGATAAAATACAATGTAGGCCTAGAATGTCCCAAGAATTTTGACCAAGATTGTAGGTAATGTTTTTCTGGTGTAGAATTTTGTGCTGAACAAGAAAATTTTTGGTAAACGCACGATACCCGCTGCGTTTACCATATATGGGCATTTTTCGAACCGGGGGTATAGTGATCAATTTTTTTGCAATATTATTTTCTTAAGGGTTGGTCTTGGTGTTAAACATCCATTTTATACCATTTTAAAAACTGATTTGATCCTTTTTTTGTTAATGCTACAAAGCAGCAGCAAGTTACAGGAATCAGAGGGATTAAACTTGCGAAGACGGGGGTTACATCATGATTTTGATTGCCTAAAATATTGCTTATAGTACAAAAGAGATAGTACCTGCGCTTCACAAGAAGTCTTCATCACTGTCACTGAATTCTTCATCCTCGCCTTCATCACTGCTGTCATCATTACTCTCTTCTCCAGAAAAAAATTGCTCTATCTCTTCAGGGAAAGCAGCATCTATCCAGACTATTTTGCCGTCCGTTGACCATCCATTTTGCTCAGTATCTGCAAAGTCAATGTTCGCTTGTAGGCAGGACCTCCACACTTTTGCGATGTAGTTTGATCGCTGGCAGTGTAACTGCAATGATTGTCGACATGGAGGCAGCAAGGACAAATCTTGAATCTTTCCTTTCCTTTCATAAACATTTTTAAAGATCTCATAGCGAACGGCATTTACGTCTTTCTTTTTTTTCCCAAAAACATTACAGACATATTCTTCCAATTTTGAAAGCTGATCTTCATCAATACTCCACTCAGCCCCTAGCTGCGAAAACATATGAACGAACCTGTTATTCTTTTCAACGACTTGCCAACAGTGACTCTTTGACTTTCGAAAGAAAGAAGAGACATAGTCATTTCCCGTGAAAGAGTGGAAGCCAATCAGAGCTTTTTTGTGTTCATCGCTCATATCAATCGAACTTAGCTGCAGAATCTTCCTGGAATCTCCTCTGCCATAATCAATTAGTATCTTCTCGGGATTCTGTAAGAATACACTCAGAAACAATATGTTTATATCAACATCTCCTGATGGTGAACGAACAACCACGGATCCATCAGCATTCTCAGAGAGCGAGTGTGCAGCATGCAGTAACAATTTGGTGTCTGCTTCTTCCTGATTGCTGCTTAATTGCTCAACAACAGCAACACCCGAGGTTGTGATTTCGTAGCATAATTGATCCATCGAAAACATTATGCGTCGGCACTGTAATTTCTGAAGCAATGTCTCTTTATTTGCAGCAAGCTCTTCTTTCACGATTTCTATAAGTCGTGTCTTATTTTCTCCGTTTTTTAGAAAATTGGCAAGGTTCTGGGGAACTTTTGATTGGGGTGATTTTACAATGACTCTGTCAGCAACACCACGCTTTTCACGCTCTGGATCTTTTAAAGACATTGCCCTGTATGTATCTGCTACAATGTCAATACGATTCTAACCAACTGGGAGCATATCAAAGAGTCTCATAGCTAAGTCGTGGTAGGTATCAAAGTGTCTAGGCATTGTCCGTACCAAAGCCATGAGGTCCACAAGATATGTTGAAGTGGCTCTGTCAGGTAGATCAACATCTTTGGGATCTGTAGAATCGCTGCAGCAAGAAAGGATAACTTCCATGAATGTGCTCTTTGCTGTTGTCCTTCGGGAACCATCTGGAAATGCTAGGCATAGCGGAAAAGAATGCAAGGGAAATTTTAATGCCTCTTGAAAGTCGATTGTTTTGTCACGTTTTGCTGACAGGGCTAGGAGTTTCCCTAGAACATTCCTATTGGCTTCAACCGTTTGCTGCTTGTTTTGAACTTTGAGCACAACTTTTTTTCCAACATTTCTGAAAAGTGTTAACTTTTGTCGTTTGATTGCTTCATGGATCTTCGTTTCTGTTGATCGAATTCGTTCATTTACAAATTCTTCATATAACTTTTCTCCTTTCTTCCAGATCGTGAGGATGGATTCTGCTATTTCTCCTTCAACAGGCATTCCAGAGCTTAGATTATACAGGCGATTGGCATCATTGCCTGGGTCGAATGGGTTTAGATATTCTTGGGTTATGACATTGTGAATCTTTACGACGGTTTCTTCAGACTTGATGATTTCAGATGGACGATTGTGCTTATAGATATCATCAGTTCTCTTAATTTCTGCTAAATCATAAAGAGCCTCTGTATTCCTTGCTTGCGCTGCACGATTTAAGGTCCATTTCAATATGGAGTTTGAATCAGAGGCAAAGTATTTGATACCTCCAGCTACTTTTGCGTCTCGATTTATCGTCTGTTCACCGCGTTGGTCAATTGCAGTTCTGCAAGGGTACTTATTTTGTCCTTGAACTGAAAGTCCTTTGTGCTTGATCAGTTCGAGACAGCCTGGATGAGTTTCCTCCAGATTTTCCAAAGAATTGACATACAGTGACCCATATCTGGCGTAATTTTGCTTATTCAGTGCAAACATCAAAGGCAAAACTCGTTTTAAGCCATGCAAGCGTAGGAGAAAGTTGTTTGTTTGAACAGCAAAATGGATCAAGTGCTGGTTTCGCATGATATCGAGGTAGTAAAGAAGCCAGAACTGACTCGTTTTGCCATGAATGCCACTTCTCACATCCTCTTCAAACTTCATGTACTGGTCAAGCAATTCATGTACGCCTTCGTCTTCAACAAGTGCTTCGAAATACTCTTTCACATCACGACAACGTGGTCTTTCTTCAAAAACTTTCGGAATTTCGTTAATGGTTGTCAAAAATCTTTCGAAAAGTAGTCGCTCAAGAACCTCGCCAAGATGGGAGTGAACTGTCCAGCATCGATTGTAATGAGATCCGGAAACCACACCTTTCAAACTGCCTGACAAGCACAAGCCTGACTGAAAAATGACGTCTTCGAATCCAGTTCCACTGATCACCTTCCCAAGGACACCAAACACTTCTTTCATAAAATGGAAATCACCAAGGTGAATTACAACGTTTTTGAATCTTTCTGGGTGGTTCCACAAAACTTTATACGCATTCATTGCCGCGCCTACATCAAGAGTTATGTTTGCATAAGGCATGGTCTTCTTCCTTGCTTGTTCTTGAATAATATCGAATACTTTTGCCATTGTAGAAAACTCGGTGATTGGTGCATCGATTGGTGGAAGGTATGTTAGAACAGTCTTCTGAAAAGTGTCCCCAAAAATTTCTTGGATTTTAACTGACCAACCAGACATTGCAGGTACTATTTGGTCACATGAACTTAACCGACGTGAAAGCATCTATACGAATTGAAATGTATGGAAGGAATCGACGACTTCTTGAATTTGGAGTGCTGTATCGTCTGGAACAGGAACAGATGTAACTTTGGGTTCTTTCTTCTTATCAATAATTATTGATGGCAGACTCCAATCGCTGGATCCTAATGACCTACGTTTACTACGGGGAATGCAGAGTGTAAAATGGCTCGCTGCTATTGCACTATCTTTGGGTTCAGAGAATTGAATCAAATGGGTCAAATTGATAACACCGTGACCAGTCGTCGATTCCAGTGTCTGATTGAAGTTATCAGCCCACCAGAACGTAAGGATCGGTGAATCTGAAGTTGATTCTTCCGCTGGATTACCAGTTCCTCCTTCATATAACATTTGCGCAACCTCTGCCTCAGCTGTCTCTATCTCACAAACAAGGTCATAGTCATAACTGTGACCGAGATGGGAAAGAACTTTGACTGGAAGCTTCAAGCCTGTCATGTTATGGAGTCCGACTCCGAGAAGAAAATGCTTTAATGTTACAACTTTCCCTCGTGTAACACCATGAATCAAGTCGTATCCATAAGAGGATACCAATCGTTTGACCTTATCGCTACACTTATGATCTTTCGATAATGTCTTCACGGATGTAGTCAGCAGCTTCTTTCAGAATAGCATCCTTATCTCTGCAGATGTTTGTTGCATCCAATCCATCTGAGCTTACAACATCTTCTGGCGTCACTTCATCGATTTTCAGGAATTTTAAGGAGTCCCCAAATTCATCAACAATCCTCGCTTTCAGTTTATTACGGTAAACTTTCTCATTTTTATGACCAAAGCCTGTACCATAAATCTTATGAAGGGCTGTCATAGACACTGCCTGGCTACGATTTATGATCCCTTCTCCGATAAACTCTTTCACTTTGTCAAAATCACCGAACCCTACTCTTTCATGTTTATTATCTGCAATGGCCTCTGCTTTTTCTGAAATACAGCGAATATAATCCAGGTAGCATTGCTTGTGTGTCATGAGCTCTTTTGCTATCAAGTCGACGCCTGTAATTTGAACAAGCAGCTCCTTATCCTCCTTGAGTGCTGCAGCTTCTTTGATTTTTGCGGCCGCATTTTCTGTGGTTATTGTATACGCAACATATATCTTTTTATGGATGGTTCGTCGCTGTTTCTTGCATGCAAAGCAAACCTTCGGGAAGATACCTGATGTTGAGGGATTGCCTTCATGTCTGGTACGTTTCAAACGACTTGTTTCTGCCTGGTCATTTGACTTTCGCTTTCTCGAACGTGTAATTATCGCAGTGAACTTTTTATAACAAGGATCAAGGTGTACTCCGTGCTTGGTTTTATCAAAACCACCATCAGGTATAGCTGCACATTGTTCTGTGTGGGCATTTAACTCTGTCGAACCCTGTCTTATTTCCTTAGCTGCAAGGAGCCTTCCATATTGGTTGTCTGATAAAGGTTTCAACTGTGAATATCTCGAATCTTTGATAGCATAATGAACTACACATTCCATCTCTTAACGTTGAAGTTAAATCACGTCATTATTCCACAGCAATTACAGTATTTCAGAGAAGAAACTAAGAAAGAACTGATCATTGGTTCAGTGTAACAGACGAATGAGTACCTGCATGTAGTCAGACCTTCAAGTATGGAAGATAATTAGATATGTTTTACACTGACGTTTGAAATTTGAATAACCCTCTCAATCAAAATATACATCCTGTGGGTGGTCAGACTTGTTTCAAATGATTGGAATTCACATCGTTGCACCGAGTATTTCCTATATTATAAGCTTTGCACCAGATCAAGTTACAAGATAGCAACCTTTTAATTCATTGCCGTCGGTCTTTGCCAAAAAGCATTATATATCCTGAACACGCAATATTGAGGAACTGGTGTTTTATAGTAAAAATGATAGCCATGACAAATGATGTAACCCCCGTCTTCGCAATTTCAATCCCTCCGATTCCTGTAACTTGCTGCTGCTTTGTAGCATTAACAAAAAAAGGATCAAATCAGTTTTTAAAATGGTATAAAATGGATGTTTAACACCAAGACCAACCTTAAGAAAATAATATTGCAAGAAAATTGATCACCATACCCCCGGTTCGAAAAATGCCCATATATGGTAAACGCAGCGGGTATCGTGCGTTTACCAAAGATTTTCTTATTCAGCACAAAATTCTACACCAGAAAAACATTACCTAGTAAAGTTCGGCTCCAGGTTACCCCTACCTCATTTTCCGTCTGGTCTAAACAAATACTTTCCTTGTCGCAATCATATTTTCAATTGTTCCTCTACTGTTCATCAGAACCGCAGTCAAAACATTTCAACCTTTAGTCCAACTCTCTAAGCGTAAATTTACAAAAAAAATTTGATCCTAATATCTCTGGCTTCCCAGCCGGGTGTAAGCTTGTAACTGCAGTCAGATAGGCTACATATCGCCCTTTTCCGATCACGAGGTTTGGCATCGAATCATAAGCGTACGAGGCGGGAGGGGGGGCGGTAGCCCCCCAACTTTGGAAAGATTTTCAAAAATCAGCCCCGCTCGGGCAAAATTTTGCTCCTAGTCGGGCAACAATGTTAGTAAACGATGGGCTTTGTGTCGGGCAGCCCCCTAGATCTTTTCTTCCCGTACGCTTATGCTTCGAATCCTGTGAATGGTTGCTAGTGAATGGCTTCTCTCTCAATGACGAGATGGGGTTGAAGGTGAAATGAACAAAGAAACTTCATCAGGGGGTTCCGTTGATTTTGGTTGTGCGTGAGGTAGGGTCTGAATTAATTCCAGGGGACGTTGAAGAATGGAGGGGGCCAAAGAGAATTGACGTTTTCATGGGCAAAAGAGAGCAGCCGAAAAATAATTTGCTGCTTTTCAAATCCAGCTTAGATATTCAAAGACCCCAAATAAACATTTGATAGAAATTTCAGATCCAACGTATGAAATATCTCCGTACTTCGTAGGACAATAAAAAATTTTGCGGTGATGCTATGCTAGAGTGTTGCCAGTTATCTTGTAAAAGCCTGTAATTTTCAATAGTAAATTCGACTATGGTGCTATTGAAGGAATAAAGCGGCAAAATGTCACTTACCAAACGATAACATGAACTAAACATCTCCTGCTATCTGTATGGCACCCATTTCATCTGGAAACTGCGCTTTCTTGAGCCCTCTGCGGTGGTGCTGCTCGAATTCATGCGTAAACTTACGTGATCGGAAAAGGGCGATGAAATGAATATATCGCGATTTTACAGCTGTGTCTTTCGACGACGATTTTACGGAAGAGGGTGGCTGAAGTTATAATAAATGGTTTTTATATCTTAAGCTATTAAATTAGGAATAATTCAACAGCAAGAACTTTTGCCGCTAAAATTTTCTTAAGCCAATTAATACAAGGTTTCTTTTTCAGTGATCGGAAAAGGGCGATGGGGTTCTATTTCTATGAAAGTAATCTATTCCAATGTGTATTACCTAAAATATTTGGCCAAACTTTCCGACATATCAGCCTTACCATTATCAACGAAAATCTTCGAGAGAAGCCCCCGAGCATGAAGGTAGTATGCAGGGGCCTCTTTAGTTTAAACAAAGTTAATTCAAGGAAATTTGATCTGCTAAGGAAGAATGAAATGGTGATCACAGTGATGCTCAAATGTTAGTAAATTGGCTTTCCGTCAACTGATACAAAGAGGGCCGATTTCGGTCATATAAATTCTAAACAACGAACATGAATTTGATCGTATATGACGAATAGCTACCAACTGACAAATGGCAGCTTCTCCATTGGATAAATACAAAGGTGAAGTTCCTTTAGCAAAGTCCGCTAAGAATAAAATGCGTGCTGGCAATACGAGTTTGATGTTGGAAAATATTTTCAATGGAGTGGGCAGCTGCTGGAAAATGTCTTACCTCTTTTCTAGGAAAGTTTTCCCGTTGACAAAATTCTTTCCCATTGCAGTTGCTTTCCACGCAAAATAAGCTCCCTATGAAGAAGGGAAAATCAGTTGAGCTCACATACCGTAAGGGCTCTACTAAGCCCCCAGGAGGGGGCATTCAATTTCGGACACTCAAGAGGGGGCTCAAAGAGATGTGGGGGCTTATTAGAGAGGGGGCTTTTTCACAAAATTCTATGACAGGGATCAACATTAAAGCTTTTCAATTCTTTTACTAACGCATATTGTGCGGATTCAAAATGCAATTTTACGAGTCAAATACATAAATTCGACACAGTTTTATCCAAAGCTATATGAAAAAATTGACACTTAGACAGCGTTCACACGATGCCGGCAGATTCTGAAAACGGTAGATTTTGAAAACGGAACTCTAATCGGCACATTTTGGAAACGGCATCGTGTAAACAGTTAAAAATGGTGAAAATAGAACATTTTCAGACGCTTTTGGAAGGATACTGAACAATTCTTAGGGTTTAGGTACACTTCTCTGGCATCAAAGTCTTGCAACGAGCTTTTCACTGGCAAATTTCCAACCGTTTTCAAATTGTTCCGGCATCGTGTGAACGCTAGCTCAAATTTTGCTACCGTCACAATTTTCATCGTTTTCAAAATGTGCTGGCATCGTGTGAACGCAGTCTTAAATTTGTATGGCTAAATAATAATAATAATAATAATAATAATAATAATAATAATAATAATAATAATAATAATTATTATTATTATTATTATTATTATTATTATTATTATTACTATTATCATTATTATTATTTTGTTGCTTTCTTCACAGTGGTTATGATGATACGTTCACTGGACGTTCTTGCGACTTCCAAAGATCAAGTCATGACCCATGGCCTTAGATCTCTAGAACTTTTCTCAGAATTCTTGTGGTGCCGAGCCAAGCAGATTTTTGAATCACTTGGATCTTGGTTGACACTCCAATTTCGTTAAGGTAGCCAGTCAAACTTTTAGACACCGTCCCAAGAGCACCAACTACGATGGGAACAACTTTTGCTTTGACTTTCCAGAGTTTTTGCAATTCTCTCCTTAAATCACTGTACTTTTCAATCTTCTCAGCTTCTTTCTGTGGAACTCTTGCATCACCTGGAATGGCGACATTAATAATATAGCAGCTCTTATTACTCTTGTCGTGGATTACTATGTCTGGTCTTCTTGCTTGAATTTCGTTATCAGTCTGTATATTGAAGTCCCACAATATCCTTACATTTTCCTTCTCCACAACTCCTTCAGGCTGGTGCTCATACCATTTTTGTGCAGTTTGTATGTCATACATTCGACATAAGTCCCAGTGCAGTGCACGCGCTACACAGTCATGTCGTCTTTTGTACTCTTTCTGAGCAAACTTTGAATACCCGCTGACAATATGATCTACCGTCTCTTCTGCCTGTTTACAGACTCTACAAGTGGCATCGGAAGTGTTTTTGTCAATCTTTGCTTTCAGTACATTTGTTCGGTAGAAGATTGCGTAGAGTTGGCGATTTTGGGGTTGGAAAACTACATTCAGAAGTCAAATGAAAGGTTAATAACAAGTGCAAGAAGAGATCTTGAAGATGAAGAATTAGGTACAGAAAAGGAATTCAAGGCACAGAGAAAGGAAGATAGAAAATCGGAATTAGAGGCCAAGGCATTGCATGGGCAGCACTTTCGACAAACAAAGGAATTTAGTGATACTGAATCCTGGAGATGGTTAAGAGAAGGGGAACTCAAGAAGGAGACAGAAGGCCTTATCATGGCTGCACAAACCCAATCGTTCCTCTTTCCTGGGCAAATACAGTCTCGCTACACTATCCCTTGGATGTAGGGCGTTATACATGTTCATTATTTTTCTTGTAGTCCTATCCATTTCTTTGATCTCATCTCTTCGCCATTCAAGGAAAGGTGCAGAGTATCGAATCAATGGCACTGCCCAAGTATTAATGGCAGATATCATGTTTCCTCCATTTAGCTTTGATTTTAGCACTTTCTTCACCCTTTTCTCCATTTAGCTTTGATTTTAGCACTTTCTTCATTGTTATTATTATTATTATTATTATTATTATTATTATTATTATTATTATTATTATTATTATTATATTATTATTATTATTATTGTTATTTTCTTTTGATTTCGGCCGTATATAATCTAGCTGCCGGGGATCATCCCGATACCTGAGGCAGCAAGAGGGTTTGTTACTTGCATGCTAATGTTGATATGCACTTCAGCGTTACAGTTATTTGCTGTTCAGAGCTTTAGATTGACAGTGCTTTGCGAAGAAGGTGGGTAGTACTTGTAAGTACTATTTTTTGTATTTCTTGCAAGTTTGGTTCGCCAGGGATTGTATTAAGATGATTTTGGATTCCCTTTTTCACCATCCCAAGTGCGCCAACTACGACAGGTACAATAGTTGTTTTAAGGTGCCACATCCGTTCTATCTCAATTTGAAGGTCTTTGTACTTTGATAACTTGTCAAGTTCTTTGACAGAAATATTTCGATCTGTAGGAATTGTCATATCGATAAGGAGGCATGTTTGCTCTTGTGGTCTTTGATGACTATATCTGGTCGGTTGGCTTGGATAGCTCTGTCCGTGTTTATTGGGAAGTCCCATAGTATCGTTGTGTTTTCTCCTTCTACTACTGGGGGAGTTTTATGTTCATACCATTTGTCAGCGTGCGGAGTATTATAATGCTTGCAGATTTTCCAGTGTAAGTATTGTCCCACTCGATCATGCCTGTTCTTATATTCATTTGGTGTAAGAACAGAGCATCCAGACACTAGGTGATCTATTGTTTCATCATATTGATCACAAAATCGACATTTAGGGTCAACCCCGTTTTTCGCTATTTTGGATTGGTAATTTCTGGTGAACAAGCTTTGGTCTTGCGCAGCCATTATAAAGCCTTCCGTTTCAGCCTTAAGACCCGTTCCTCGCAACCATTGATGTGTTTTGTCTTTATCGACATCAGCTTGTTGACTACGTTTTGGATACTGACCATGTAGAGGCTTGCTTTCCCCTTTTTCTTGTATTTTCTTCAATCCTTCTTGTTTGGCTTTCTTCTTTAGGTTCTTAGCTTGTAGTGTACAAGGTAATTCTTCGTTTATTGTTGCTTCGATGTTTAGTTCAGAAGCAAACTTATTACTTTCTTTCTTGATTGAATGCATTTTTTTTCCTTGCTCATGGATATATACTAACTGTAGCATCCAGTCCTTGGATGTTTCAAGGTATTTCTGTAAGCCAATTGTTGTCGTTTTCAAGCTTAGTTCTAATTGTTATTATTATCGTTATTATTATTATTATTATTATTATTATTATTATTATTATTATTATTATTATTATTATTATTATTATTATTATTATTATCGATTTATTTAAAGTAGGCGTATAAACATAGCTACAGAGATAAAAGCTAATTCAAGCCTACTACAAAGTAAAATTGTTTAAAATAAAAAGATAATACATATATATCTATTATAAGGAATAATTAAGTATAAATACATATCTACAGATTTTTACAATGCTTTTTACAGTATTTTTTTTGTATCTACAGTGCAACGCATTTATCCTTTCAAGAACCCAACCTGCGCCACGAAAGGTCTACACAGTCTACAGTTGCATTCCTCTCCCTTCCAGGATTTTATCTCCTTTTAAAGCTGGAGAGGGTATCTGATTGTTTCATGTCATTGGGAAGTGCCTGCCATAATCTACTCCCTAGAAACGATATCGTCTCTAAGCCATAGCACGTAGTGCGCGCTTGTGGCAGTAGTAGATTATGGCAGCTTCTTAACCCATAAGTACTAAGTTTTTCAACAAAGATCTCCCTCATGAAAGTAGGATTGAGCTCCCATTTTGTCTTATAAATTTCAGTCATCAACAACTGTAAATTCTTGATGTGGATTGGGACCGCATTGTCTCTGAGTAACATTGTGTCAAAATCTGACCTCATATCTTTGTAAGTTATCCGCAATGCCCGTTCGTGAATACGATTAACTTTGTTATTAAGTGTTCTATCGCATAACATCCAAATAAGAGGACAGTAGTTGAACTGGGACAAGATAAATGCCTTCATTATTCTCTTTAATTTTTCAGTATCAAGAAAGTGAGAGATTCTCGAGAGAGCATGTAGCTTTTGCCCAGCCTTTTTGCAAATGGACCTTACTTGCTGTTTAAAGCATAATGTTTTGTCCAGAATCACTCCAAGCAACTTTTCTTCCGTGCTCTCTTTTATCCTCACACTTCCGATATTTAAAGAAATATCATTACTTTTATCCCCAAAGACCATTAGATGGCATTTGTCCTCATTCAACTTCATACAGTTGTTCGGAAACCATTCTGCAATTTCAAGGGCATCACTCTCTAATGTTTCAATGATACTTTCAACATTTTTGTCACAAGCATAGACAGTTGTATCATCTACATAGTTACATATCTGAGCATCCTTCACAAACATGAAGAGATCATTGAGGTATATGTTAAACAGAAGAGGTCCCAAGACCGAACCCTGTGGTACACCAATCGTTGTTTCTCTCCATGTGCTGAAGGACCCATTCATCCTTACCCTCTGCTTCCTCTCGTTGAGATAGCTATGGATCAACCGCAATGCACTCGTACTGAAACCATAAGCACTTTGCAATCATAAGCTCATGATTTAGGCAATCAAAAGCCTTTGAGAGATCCATGAGCAGTGCTCCAGCAACACCCCCTTTATCTAAGGTCTTTTTGCAGGTTTCTATGAGTCGTAAGAGTGCATGTTGGGATCCATAGCCCTCTCGAAATCCACACAGAAGGGGAGGGAGGAAGCAAAGGGAATAAGATTTTATCTGACCCTCCAGAACTCTCTCGTAAATTTTGGACACAGACGATAAGACCGTTATCGGTCTATAATTGGAAATAAATGGAAAATAAATAAATAAATAATTAAATATTTATATTCAAATAATAATTAAATAAATAAATTTAATAATTAAATAAATAGATAAATAAATAAAATAAATAAATGGAAAATCGTTGGCAGACTCTGGAATTTGATATAAGTTGAGGAGAGCTTAACACAGAGTGGGCTAAACGGAGCATTTACTCTATACAAGAAATCTGACCTCTCTGGAATTTCATCTCAATGATTAGCCATGCTTCTGCTGCACGATTTGGCATCCAAAAACCGAAAAAAAAGCTCAACGAGCGTTACAACTGAGAGTTTGGTTGCAACTGCACCTAGGAACCTCACCTATAACAGGAAAATCTCCACATTTCTGGCCGAGCGATTTCCACAAGTCAAGGTGGTTACCATAAAGGTTAACAGTAAGTTCTGTTAGGTCTGCGTTGCATCAGTGAGACGTAAAACACAAATCGTTTCATTAAAACTGCTTTTCTGGAAACTATTTGCAGCTTTCTCGTTTTCAACTGATATCAACAAGCTACAATTTGGATCCAATGGTGTCATTTTCAGGAGAAATTTTTCGTTCTGTTTAAGGGATTTTCAGAAACATCTTCTAAATTGCCTATTACTTTACAACTATTTAAAAATAGTATTCCAATACAACATAACGTGACATGACGGTTTGTCGCAGAGTCACAAAAGGTGGTCCTCTTCCTTTGAAAATTATCCATGACACTTCAGCTGAGATATGTTGTTCTACCTTGCGACCTAAACAATCTTCAGGAGCTAGATCGCTAATAGTTTCCTGAAAGCACGGAACACAAATAAGGTATCAGCGTGTAGCTGAAAGGCTCAGCTATCTTTTGAGGTGTTGCTTGGTCGGTCTAAGGTATGCCTACAATCCGAAAAAACAGTTCCAAAAATATGGAAATTCAATCATTTCTCGGATTGTTCCCTCGTTTTCCAGTCGATGTTTTGGAAGATGTGAAAAAAACTGAATTCCACATTGGCTTTGTAGCAAAAATTTGAACGAGGAGCAGATAGCAATTATTTTGCAAACGAAGAATTCCCCGTAAACGACTTCAAATCCATGGTTACGTCGAGTTTTCACAAAATGTTGGCTGGAAAATGACGGCGATTATTGCACTGAAAACGAGGAAACTTGGACTCGAAATTTTCTTTGAATCTGGATTTTCGGATGGTAATCATTGCTTAAAATGATCATGCCGCATCTTAAAAGATAGTTAAGCCTTTCAGCTAAACTATGATGCAAAGTATTTGACAATAAGTTTTGATTTCAGGGAACTAGTTTACGCTCTAGCTCGTGAAGTTTTTTTTTGTAGGTCACCCGGTAATCTGATACAGTGAAAGATTTTGAAAATTTCAGAGGCACACAAACGAAGACCAAACGATGCACATCGTTTTATTCACTTACTCATTACATCGTTTGTGTGGTTAAAATTTTCCTGATTCCTAAACCCAACATACTGCCCGTTGTTAGGGTCTAGATTTCCTTGGTTATTCCTATTCTGCTTTTTTCCTGCACGATACTGCCGAATCCTATTTCCTTACCTTTCTACCCTCTTACCCTTCTTTTACGATCATTGATTTCCCTGTTTTCTTTCCCCTCCTTTCCGTCTACCTTTTTCCATTTGCTTCCTCTTTGCCTCTTTTCCCTTCATCTCATCTTCTGTTTCCTTTGCCCTTTTCCTGGAAAATTTGAGCATTTTCTCTACTTTTCTGGTTGCACCGCTCCCATGCTACTTCGTTTTGAGCCCTCGCTTATTGAGTCTTGTTGATGAGATTAGACTGTAGAATTTTATCCACTTAATATTTACAAAGATATCCATGCTAAACAAGCCCCTTGAATAGCCCACCTAAATACTGGACAATAGGATAGTAACATAAAATCTCACCGAAGGATCACATTGAAAGAGATATGGCCTATCATCATCCCAACCGCAAATCAACAATGAAACACCAAAAGGCCTCACTCCGCTGTTGAGAAACAAAGACATATCACTGAAGACATAATCATCAACTTCAAGAACGATGTACAAAGATTTTATTAAATTCATTGATCAATGAAGCTCTTGTGGTTTAACGGCAAAGTTTTTATGCGATACAGTAATTGTTTAGGCAGCCTGATAGATAACGTTGACTTGCAATTAATTCATACACCACCTTGGAAGATATTTATTGCTCAATGATGACGATTTTCACATTATTTTACGCATTGACTGAAAACTTCGCAATTTTCATCGTAGGCAAAAAAACGAGCACAACCCTTCACATGGGCATTTGTGGTTTCAATTATCAAATGAAACTGTTTTCAAAGTTTCCAATTATTAAACGAAACCTTGTTTTAGGTAAAAACATTCCAGTTTACTTGTATGGTACCAGATCCAATACAAATAAATTTTTTCTCGTTCACATCATTTTTTTTCATTTTTCAAAAGAAAGACTAAAGGACAACCAAAACTATTTAAAGAGAAACTGCTTTTGGCCATAGAACTACACATATATTCATATTTCATATATTTCATATTTCATATTTCATATTTAATTCTTTTAAGGAGGGTTGCCCTTCAACAAGTTGATTTTCAAGGGGCCCTCCGATAAAAACGTTAATTACAATATAATATAGAAATAAAAAGCTACTAATCAAATCAAACTATAAAACCCTATTTACAATGTTTAAAAGTTATATACAAAAATATTCAAAATTTACAATAAAGAAAAAAATGAAAGGAATAGAGGTTCTGTTTCTAAATAGTAATAAACAATTATTTCCTGCATTAATGCAAACAAGATATCATTTGAAACATCTGAGCAAGCAGAACGTTGATTCTTGCAAGCAGTGAATAGGTTTGGTCACTTGACTGGGCAACTCACATGTGAATTTTAGGAAATTGTTGTTTCACAAATTGTCCCGACATCCAAAACATCACTCCAACGTGCAGTTCTTGCAAACAGTAATACGAAGGCAGATCTTGCATAGAGTGACTAGCTAGATGGTCGTTTTTGATAGCTTGTGCTGAGATCAGTTTTCTTGCTCCTTTACTTTCTATATACAATTTAACAGAAATAACCCCGACCCGGGGCTATCTCAGTAGAGCTCACGGTCTCAGATATAGTAACAGCTTCAACAAAATTTCAATACGCTTGAGAGAATTAAGCTACACTCAGAAGCATGTTTCAAATGACAGCTAGTTAGCAGTAATTTGCAATAAAAAGGATGATCTAATAAAAAACAATCTTCTCAGAATAGTGTTTGTTCGTACTTTATAGTGCGAGGAGAAGTTTCTCACAGGTAAAGTACGAGAAATGAAAAGATAACCATAAAAGCAACAATTTTGAGACCCCATTTTTTCGATGTAAAGAATACTGAGGTAGTGTAACAAAGAAACCATACAAATGCAAAAGCAGGAAAGGACCGTCGAACGCTATATCAGACAATTTGCTAAAATGCATACTGATTCTATGAATTCGGTAAGGATGTTCAATAGTCTTCATTACATGTGGAGCAATGGTAAGAAAGGGAGCGACGAAATTTTCAATTTTTGAATAATATGAGATAAACGAACCCTTGTTGTGTATATTCCTGCATTACAGAAGCAACTTGTTGAACTAATTGTGACGTGGGAATATGTTCTTCATACTTTAAATGATAATTTGCTGCCAAGCGTCTTGCTTCTCTAACCAATAACCTGTGGAAAATAACTTCAACTTTTAAAAGTAACAAATAAAATTTTTTTTTAATATCAAACAACAAGCTTGGCACACTCTGACGATCAAATTGATTAAAAATTAAAGGATCTTCGAAAACACAACAAGAAGTCTGTAAAAAGACATGATACTTCTCCTGTGAACTTCAATGAATCTGCTCAACAATTTGATTCACTGCAACATTTTAGTTGCCATCATAAGTTTTGGGGCAAAAAATACGCCAGAAGCATTACTCTTATTTCTGCCACTCTTCAACTGGCATTGAGTTCAAGTAATGATCTACCAGTTCTGGAGCGCTTACCAGTTCATAATGATGCAATGCAAATTTGTTTCTTTAAAAATCATTGCATAGAAAAAATGTCAACTTACGCCATGGTCAAACGCATCCAACAAATCATCCAGCCGAAAACGAATGTTGGACGAAATGTTGGATGCGTTTGATCACCCATGTTTGATCATCAAACATCTGCAAAATGATGTTGGATAAAGTTTGGTCGAGATCAAAAACAAATTTTGTTTTCAAATGTTGGATGGAATGTTGGTTGCGTTTGACCACCCATGTTGGATCAGCAAAGACCTGATTCGTTTCGACCGCTGTGCAAAGTGCTTTTGCGTCTGCTCAAGCTGCCAAAAACAGCGAGGTGGGAGGGGGTGAACTTTTTGGGGAATGCACGCAGTTGTGGTGGAATCTATTGTGATCCAGGACTCTTGAGACGCGGTTTGGGATCAGGCGCATGCGAAAAGTGTTCAGAAGATAAACAAGCATGGCTGAAAAAATCATCGACCCTGGAAAGCTTCGATAAAGATAGATAATTTGACTTTACCTTCGTTGGGATGGAGGCAATATTTATCAAGAAAAATTCAATATGAAGAAAGGATTTTTATGGAAAAATGGCTCGCTGCCGCAAACTGAGCGTTGGTGGATATTATTTGCAGAATATGAGCATCATGTTGAGACAGGTCAGTATTCTAAAAAAATTGGCCTTGTGTTACTTTTTTTGCCATACAGTTTGGTCCGTTTTTAAGGACGAATATATCACTTGTTTGTTTACATGTAAACAGGCAGCTCGTAGGGAGGTCTACAAGATGCATATTCCCCAGAAATTTTTATGTCAGCCTCGTCAGGGCCTATAATTTCCTGAATCGTATTCCGATCATCTATCCTGGTATATCATGTCCACGAAAAATTTTTATTTTCTTGTGACAGGTCTTTTTCTGAGGGAAAAAACAAAAATTTAGTACCCCTTAACAACTGAAAATTGCAAAAAATCTATTCGTTGCCGCAAAACGAAACTAACGCCACTGCGTTGGTGACATGTTCAGCTTCAAATTTCTCAAACCCGTTTTGGTCGAAAAATTGGCTAACATTGATTATTTTTGCGTTTAAGTTTGTAAACATCACTTGAAGAAACTGTGACATTCATGCCTAGGCCATTCTATTGTCTTAGCAATATTGCTGTTGTTGTTCCTTTGTTTTTCTGTTCTGCCTTCTCACAAAGGGTTTCCGGATGTTTTGCTGCCCTGCCGTGTTGTTTCATCATATTTTAGAAGAATTACTTGTCTCTTCAATGCATTGAAATGATATTTAATTGCCATTTTATAACTTGTTTTATTCCTTTGAGTTCATATTTTGGTTGTAGTATGTTGTTTGTCTATGTTTTTCGTCCACCCGTTGTTTTGTTGCGTACAGTTTCTTGTATTGTCCTCGTCTTGTTTCATGTAACCATGGGGTAGTCGTTTTTTGTAGTGTCGTATAGTTATAATTAGAAAGTATAGTAAAATGTAACTAACATTGTAAATTTTTATCTGAATGTATAAAAAAAGAAAAAAAAAATATTTTGCTACAAAATCAAAATGCAAGAACTTGTTTTTGAATGATTTACAAACGAATTGCCCTAAGTTTGATGGCTGCATAGCAAGAAAGCATGTTCAGTCGTTTCACATATTTTATCAAATGATTCTACAACATTGTGTTTGTTTATATTATTGCTGTATGTTCATTGTCATGTTTCTAAGTCTTCTCCCTTATTATTTTCAGATACTGCAACATCAAATCACATAATTGTTTGAATGTGTTTGGTCCTGACAGAGCTCCTGCAAGTTGCAAATTTTTAGCTGGATGACTACTACTATGTAACCTTACAAGATTTCCAGCACATTCCCACTGAAGAATGGACAGTTTGAATAGGATGAATTCTAGGAAATCTTGCGGGATACATCCTTTTAGACTTGCATAAATATTGCCAAGTAAACAGTTTAAGGAATTTCAGATTGATTTCAGTGGTGGCACCACAGGGGGGACAATGGGGACAATTCTCCCCCAAATCCCAAAATTGGCAAAAATTGTCAAAGGCAAATTGCATAAAATTAGTTAGGTATACCTTTAGATGTAACAATTAATTTGAAACCCCCCTCCCTACTTCTTTCGGATTTTTCAGAGCTGGTGCTGCCATCGATTAATTGGTTTCCTGCACCAAATTTTTGAATGATTCTGAATAATTTGATGATGCTGAATGCATTGTAGAGTCTTGAGGCATTTTTTCTGTGACTACACTCTGATTATTGTTGATCTCCTTGTTTCAATTCCTCAACTTACTATGAAATAGTGGGATCTTTTATATCTGGAATATTCAGCCATTCGATGCAAAGGTCCAGAATAGACAATTACATTGAAGATGGAAGGGAAGAACTTCTTACCAAGATACATTGTATTCCAAGCTTACTGGCTCCCCAAAACAATGGTATTCTTTTGTTATACAAACAGGCACCATTTGGTACCTCTGAAAAATTTGGTACTGAGTCTACCCCAACAGGATCTCATTGCTTTTAGGAGCCAATCATCTGTGTGACAGTGCACTTTGATACTAACCAGTTACAACATATTTTAAGTCTAAATCAGTTGCTGAGGTGGGGTGCCACTGTCCCCATTGAAGAAGAGGACTTGACTTATTGCTTGGTGCCCAAACTTTGGCAAAAAGTGCATCCAGAATTTTGATGTTAACCCACGTTTTTAATCTTCTTAGGACCGAAATGAAGGGGAAGTATCAAATAAAAGATTCATTAGCAAAAAAGCCTAATTTATTTTGCTAGCTCTGGTCAAAAATATTGGCATTCCATTCTTGGCTCTTGAAGTTTGGCTTGCATCCACCACCAGCCTACAATCTTAGACAAAAATCTTGAGACACTTTGCTTTTTGGAGGAAATTTCGAGTTGCGATCCCCCCGCCCCCCATTGCAATGTTGGAATCTGATGAAAATTCATAGTTGTTGGGGAGACGAGCTCGAGAAACCTTTGTCTGAAAACAAAAGAATCTGGGCCTATCACCGACGACCAAAAAAGTTGTCGACCCTGCGTATGGCAACTAGGCTTTAGTATTGAATTGCATTTCTGAGCAATTAGCCAATCAGCGATTGATATTTATGCTCCTGTGCAAGGTACTGTGCAGTGACAACAATAATTTCTGGGAAAACACTTCCACTGCTTACCTTCCTGATGATCCATGGCTGCCAAAGCTTCTGTTCTCATCTGGGTATATTTTCGTTTGTATTTTCGATTAGCATTTGACAGTAGTTCCCTGTCATAGCATTAGCAGATATGGAACAACTTAGTTGAAAAGGGTAAATCGATTTTTCTCTTAAGACATCTGAGATTTTTTGTTAGGCCTATTTGCAGGGGATGATTGGAGTGGGATAGGCCAATAAGGCTGTTGATAAAAAATGACGGGATGAAGATTCTTATCACATTCATGTACAATACACTATGTTTTGTAAAAAAAAACTCAGGACTAGGGCTGGCAGGTAATTTCTTAAAGTCAGGAAATTTCTGCTACCAAGAGTTTCTCATTAGTTTCTTAAATTTCAGTGATTTTTGACAGATTGGGCCTGAAGTTTCTCATTGCAGTTCTTTCAAACGTACTTTAGATCAGGACTGTGTTGGAGAATTTGAATTTTCTGGGGGAAGGGGCACAGGAAATGTTCATGCGCAAAGCTCCTATGTTTGACAATTGCAAGATGCCATGGAAGGTACTTATTTTAGAACGTATATTGCAGTTCAGTTGCACATCTTACTTTTGATGTGTCATGTCACACTGAACTAAATCATGAGGTTGGGTAAATACTTTTCACTGTTGTGGGAAGTTGTCCAATTTTGGTATCAACATAATTCCTCTAAGTGCCCACCATCAAGCTGTAAATACACATGTTTTTCTTTAATTTTGACTGAAAACAAGAAATTAACATTTAATTCACACTCAAAATAATGTCCATACAGGTTGCTATTACTGCCAAGTGTATGACCTGGAAAAATTATAACAGCAAATTACAAAAAGTTTCTTAGCTTCAGGTGCTGGGGGCACTCAACATTTGCACATATGGAGAGGTAAATCCGATATTTTGGGTTAGAGTACTGCCAAAAAATACATTTTGGGTCCAAATAAAACTGGGGCGTTTATGTTCATGACATTTGTGACATCAAATATTGTTGAGCTCTCAATTTCTGGCTTTGCTAGAGCCAATCCTGAGCTCTATTTGTATTTCTTCAGGATATTTCTTGCTCATGTACAGGTTTCTAGTGTAAAATGAGCTGATATTTTGGGTTGCAAAGAAGCTGAAGTGATATTTTTGGGTTCCCTTAGCAAAATTCTGAGTACTGTATGTTTGGAGCATGCTTCAAGCTTGATACTGACTCATTTTTTAGTATGATTTGGGTATGTTTGAGAGCTTGATTCAAGTAAGATGTTTGCACCACTTGTGCTAGCTTGCAGTCTGTATCTTTTGCACTGGAAGACAAACTCAATCATGCTTGACTGTGGTATGTTTGAGAATAACTGTAGCATGGGATTATTGTCAAGCTTGATCAAGCTATAATCATACGTGCAAACAGGCTAAAATAGTGCCAAAATACTCATTTTCAGTTCATTCAAGCAAAAATCATGCTTCTAGCAAGATTGCTGCAAGCTGAACTTTTTCAAGGGTTGCCTGAAAATTTCTTGGACTGACCCCCTATATGTGTTTGTGCTGAGTGCCCACTGGGGCTTCAGGTGGGGTTGTCTCTTAACTTGTGAAAAAAATTCAGCCTACCATTTCTTTTAAGTTGTTTCTTATGAAACAAAATATGTGTACTCTTCTGAAATAAATGTTGGTCAGCATTACTGCAACTTCTGTGATGTTGTATCAAAAGAAAAAAGTACATGTTGCTACAAAGTATTACAAGAAATTTGCCATCCCATTCTCATATGAATCACACATTTTTAGCAACAAAAATTGCTGCAGATTTCAGTATTTCATAGATGCTACTTCTATTAGTCCAACAAAGCAATCCACACTATTATGACTGAAACTTGACTGAATTTCAGATTCCATAATATTATCTCTTCTTGGTAACTCATTAAGAAAGAAAACATTTCCATCAATGGCTGGAAATATCTTTTAGCAGTCTGGCAGATGTTTGCAGTAGTTTGACAAATGATTTCCAGCATCAAGACAGATCACACATCACCATTACCCATCTTTAGCATATTCCTTGCCCATCTCTAGTTGTTTGTCAAAGTTGCAGTGAATATAGGAAGTTCAATTGTTGATATTTTGTTCTTATGATGTAAACTGCAACATGTTAAATATCATCTTTCTGTCAAATCCGCACTATAGATCTCCCTGGAGGTTGAATGCTTATGCTCCACGATCATGTTTTAATTGTGCTTTTTGGAGTAATGAAGTTGCAAATGAACCGGAGTGAGTAAAGAAATAAATTCGTGAGCACCATCATAAATCTGGCGCCAAGGCTCAAGGGCAACATCAACCTGGGCAATCTGACGTTACATAATGGATAATACAGTCTCGTGCATGTACCCTCAACATGTGCGTCCATTTAGTTGATCAAAGCTGCCTTTAAACTTTGGCAGTATGCTTTGAATGATCTTCTACTTTCCTCGGAACTCTCCTTCGATCTACATTTTACGCTTTCAAAGATTCTGTCAAACTTTTGGCTAATTATATTCGGCGCAATGGATATTTTGCGCAGTGAGCGCAATAAGTGATATTCGGCGCAATAAGTGATATTTAGCGCAATAAGTGATATTCGGCGCAATAAGTGATATTTAGCGCAATAAGTGATGCTCAGCGTAATGAATGGTATGACTAGAGTATGGTGAAATGAGTAATAAACTTTTTTGTTTATAAGAAACTAATGATTTGACCCAGCACTGAACGTTAGTGATCTGATTTTTAGTTCTAAGAGTTTCTTATGAGTTTCGGGCAAGTTTCGTAGGGTCTCATAACGTGCTTCATTTTGCTACCTGTGTCCCTGTGAACGTTTCAAAGCAAAGTTTTTTGAACCCTTTCCGATGGATATATTATTACTCATGAGCTTTTTCAGAGTAACATAATACATGAGAAAAGATAAAATATTGTAAGAATTTGCTGCAGTTATCCTTCCTTGTTGTAGAGTCCGAGAATTGAGTTTCTAAGGCCCCGTTCACACTGCTACGGTTTCATATGAAGACGGAGTAAAACTTCTCCGTTTTTGCCTTGCGTTCACATTGCTCCGCTGTGAAAACGGGGCTTTTCGAAAACGCTAATGAAAACGCATAAATTCGAAAACGGTGCGTTTTGAAAACGATCCGTTTTCAGTGTGAACGCCAAAAACGGAGACATTTGAAAACGCTGGACATTCCTTTGTTGATCGACTTTTTATTACAATGCCATTCAAAGTCGCGATTGGCGCCTTCTTGATAGCTATTAACAAAAGGCTTTGTTTTGAAAAGGGGATTAACAACACCGTTTTGCTGGAGCAATGTGAACGCCTATCGTTTTCATAGCGTATTCATTTGAAAACGGAGCAATGTGAACGGGCAGCGTTTTCATCAACAAAAACGGATAGAAATGAAAACGCAGCAGTGTGAACGTAGCCTAAAAATGACAGGTGTATTTGGTGCAGTGAGAATGAGTAATAAAAGGAGAGGAACCCTAGCATTGAAATTCATTCATAAAACCCTTTATCTACGCAGACAATAGTATCCAGGTTATATTGTTGCATTTTAAACGAAACATCCGCCAATCCATCAGCGTTGCTAAAGACTGAAATATTGCTTTTGTTATGATATTTAGTTTTGGGGAGTTCCCTGCTAGAAAGGCGGAACCAGAGCAACTGAACATTGAGACGAATGTGAGTGATGCAAGAATGACACAGAATCTTCCACAACAGAGAATAAAATACAATCATCTAACTTAATCTATTCTTTACTTACTGCCCCGAATATCACTCATTGCGCCGAATATCACTTATTGCGCCAAATATCACTTATTGCGCTAAATGTCACTTATTGTGCTCATTGCGCCAATTGCGCAAAATATCCATTGCGCGGAATATAATTAGCCAAACTTTTTGGCCTCTTCGCAAAGTTTTGTGACTGTGAGTGTGACAGCACAACAACAAAAAACATGGCCGTCAACAAAATTGCTACTGCGCGTGCCCAGGATCGACAACTTTTGCTGAACCAGGCCTCTTGCCAAACACGGTCAAGATTCTGGTCGACCGATCTCCCCAACAAATAGGTGAGTTCACACGTATGTTTTCTTCAATCAACCAACATTGCAATGGGGGGAGGGGGGCTGAGTTAGAAGTTTACATGCCCAAAAGGCATCTTTCAACACAAAACTCGCGTGTCTCAACAACTTTTGTCTAAGATTGTAGATGTTTCTGGTTGAATTCCGGCTTTCCACTGTCGTGATTATCACGTGATCAGTTCGCCTCGAATCCATGACGCTTCTGCGCGCGCATAAAAAACGAATCTGCCCCTTGCTTGTTGGATCATCAAATGAAGTTTGATCGAGATCAAAAACAAATTTTGCTTCTAAATGTTGGATGGAATGTTGGATGCGTGTGACCGCTTGATCCAACATTTCGTCCAACATTTCATTTGTGGGCATGCGCATTATGCTCTTAAAAGTTGATATTTTGTCATCATAGCGCCATTTTTAATCTTTTTCAGTAGTGTGCATCCTAAATCAGCAATTCGTATTCTTAGGTTGCTCTACGAGTATTTTTAATCATTCTAAACATGTCGCTGCACTTGCTAGCAATGTTGGATGAAATGATGGATGAATTGTTGGATGCGTTTGACCACTACCTCATCAATATCAACAAACTTTATAATTTTTTGAAGTAAATGCTGGATGAAATGTTGGATGCGTTTGACCAAGGCTTTAGGCCGGACAATCTATTTGGTCAAAAATCGAGAATCAGGGCTCGAATCTTTAAAGGGTGAATGTAAAATCCCATTGCATTTTTCTTTGAATTAAAGTGTTTGAGAGAACTTTAGATAACTGACTTGCGTCAGCAGCTGCAAATCTTTAAAATGGGCTGAGGGTACAAACGTTGACATGGTGCGCATAACTGAGCGATTTTCTGCACACGCAGGAGTAACAAAGGACCACTCCTTTATTTGCTGCTGCTGAAAAAGTTTTGAAGGACGTTGTAATTTGGAGAAAGAATTTTTGGGGTGCAGGCACGGGCAGATGATGATCGATCGTCGAAGGATTGACATTTTGCAACAAGGCTTGGCGATACCATCCCAGCAAAGGCAGTCGCAATTACCATTTTGACATTAAGAAACAGGGTCTAGGGAGAGCCATATTTTTCTGGTAAATAGCAGACACAATTTAATATAGGCTGCCACAGGGGGTTTTAGAACGATGAATTGAACTCTGCAAAACGTATTTGTTTCAAATTCAGGTGAAAAACAAGACGAATACGAATACGAATCTGAAATACGAATCTGAAAAGCTGTCCTATGACCCATAAGCCTCGTGACAGAAGGGATACCCTCTATAACCCAGATCTCGATCCCAATGACCTTTCACGTTTGGAGGGACAGTATTTGCCATTCTTTCTGTTTACCAGAATAAACGAAGTAAATCTTGCCTTGCTGCATGATTAAAGTCTTGCAACCAGACCTTGGAATTACAGCTGCGTCACTTTAGATGTCAGACTGGAAAGATCTGAATTCAGTATTCTAAGGAATCTTGCTTGACTGAAAACATTTGCTATGCATTTGTTTTGTTTGAAGATTTTCGTTTCGAACTAAATATTGCAAATGCATGATACTATTGGCATCGAGATGGAGGATCTTGGACAACACTAGTAAGCCATCGAGATGGAGGATCTTGGACAACACTAGTAAGCCATCGAGATGGAGGATCTTGGACAACACTAGTAAGCCATCGAGATGGAGGATCTTGGACAACACTAGTAAGCCATCGAGATAGAGGATCTTGGACAACACTAGTAAGCCATCGAGATGGAGGATCTTGGACAACACTGGTAAGCCATCGAGATGGAGGATCTTGGACAACACTAGTAAGCCATCGAGATGGAGGATCTTGGACAACTCTAGTAAGCCATCGAGATGGAGGATCTTGGACAACACTAGTAAGCCATCAAGATGGAGGACCTTGAACAACACTAGTAAGAACACGAACTTTTACTTTCACAGGTGAGTTGAAATTTAGAGTTCCTTTTTGGTGGCTATTGAAATTTAGAATTCCTTAATCATAGGTGGCTATTGAGCAAAGAATCTTTCTGTCAAGCACAACGATCCAAATAGTAAACAATCGTTTATTTCATCTATAAATGAATAGACCCATTTTACAATTACAGTCACGTGCAGGCAAAAGATGTGATTCCCTGTGCAGCGAGAAATCTACATCGTATCATTATGTTTCAACTACACGTACACAACAATTTCATGCGTTGCTGAGAGCAATGCACGCTTTTGAGATTTCGATCCACATTAAATCGAGGCAAGTGATGTTCCTGGAAGAATTTCAAAAGAACTGACGTCATTGTGAAAGGGGTCCATTGTGACATCAAAAATTCAACAAAGATCTGACTTACCTACCCTTACAGTTTCTTCTACAATAGGCAGGGATTTATAATTGAAATGTGTTTCTGTGTTCTTTCATAGATACATCAACTTTTAAGGCAAAAGGAACGTCGCAAAAACCGCTTCATGAAGCAACATATCCACATGTCGAGAAATTGAACCTCGCAATACAGATATTTCTATCCAGAATGAACAACTCAAAAATATAGTTAGCTCCATGAGTTCGTTATGAAACACTTCGTTATGAAGCAACGTTCATTTCGGAGAGGACAAAACAAAAATCGATACTTTTTGGTAGAAAAAAATAAACTTCCCGACAGAAAAAAACTAGACATCAGAAGAGGTGACATCAAGATCAAACAACACACCTCAGTCACGTACCTGGGCTGTATTCTTGATGAGAATCTGTCTGGCGAATCAATGGCTACCAGGATCCTCAGTAAAATCAACGGCAGGCTCAGATTTCTTTACAGAAAGCAACATTTTCTTGACTTCTCCCTTCGCAGATTGCTAGCAAACGCTCTAATTCAGCCCCATTTTGACTATGCAAGCAGTGCTTGGTTTCCATTATTAAATGAAAGATTAACCAAAAGAATTCAGACTGCTCAAAATAAATGCATCAGGTTTTGTTTGAGTCTGAATAACAGAGGACATATAGGAATCAAATAATTCAAAATTACAAATTGGCTCCCCACGAAGGAAATATTTGAACAATGTATAACTGCAAAGGTTTTCAAATTTTTTGATAATTCAGCCCCATCCTATATGTCTGAGATGTTCTTACCGGTTGGCCAGAGTCGCATAACTCGTAGATCTAAAAACAAATTGAATCAACCTTTCCGAAAGAGTAACATAGGGCAAAATTGTCACTCATATCTCGGACCCAAATTGTGGAACAATCTACCATCAGAACTTAAATCTGCAAAGAACATCGACAGTTTCAAACATAAGATCAAAGATGAATTCTTCAATGATCTCCAAAGTCAAGATGATAGCCCCTACATATACTATTGAAAACGCAAAATTCGCCTATGAAAATGGAATAATTATTTTTTTAAGAGATCCTTTTTTCCGGAACAAATTTCTTTTTATTCTAATAACACCTCCGGAGGGACCATTATGGAAACAAGGTTTCATTGACCTTTTTAATGCTATCCCTGCCATTTTTAACCTAGGGTGTTTTTAAACTTCATCTTTAACTCTTTGCCTGTAAACATCGTATTCCTGTAATTAGATCACTTTCCTTTTATTAATCTATATTGTAATTTTAATTTTATGGCAAAATTATACATACATACATACATACATACATACATACATACATACATACATAAGCTCTTCTTAATGCACCCAGTAGACATAATTTAAGAAAAGAATCAACTAGACGTCAAATTTCTTTCAGTTCCATTTTGTAATCTCTCCTTCCAATATGCTTGCAAATACTGAGTAAATAACCTATCTGCAGATTGTGATACATTACACTTATAAGCACCCAAATCGGAGAGGGTGATTACCTGATAGACCTAATTGTTAAAACACTCAAGAGGGTGAATTCTCTATCACCAAGGTATTACAGAATTTTCCAAGTTTGCTAGCACTTCATGTCAGTGTCAATGCGGTTGCTAGGACTGTTACCATCATGTGTTATTTCTGTTATTTGTGGCTGTTGTTGAACGTACGTTTATAAGAATTTGGGGACGCTAGATGCGGCATTTGGTTAGTGGAATTGTGGGGATCCTACATTAAATATGACACAAAGGAATCATGTGGTGTGGTCACACAGAGAGGAAAGACCAGAACACTCCTTCGATAAGCTTAGCTTCTCAGTATCCTAAAAACTGCCTTTGAATGCTAGATAGAAAGAAAAAAAACCCTTATGGTAATTATACCGATGCAGGACGATAAACATTTTTAACTGGTGAATCCTTGGATTTAGATAATTCGATAGCAAATAAAAACTTACCTACAGTTTCCGTCAATTTCAAGGAATTTTCCTCCATTTTTCAGTTAGTTGTAAGCAATTCAAAGCAATGTCTTCCCAGTTAGGAAAATGTTGTTTACATTAGGAGGAAACTTGGATGATCAGAGGTTAAAGGTTTCAAATCTATTTGATCTCCCATTGAATAGAATTTGCGGTTTCATACCCATAGGATCATTCTGAACTCTGCACCAAATACATAAAGGATCACATGAGTAACATTCTGGCAAATTCATTCACTCTGTGGCCAGATTAATGACAATCATTGAATACAGTGGAATTTTCATGGAACCGTACAACCATCCAGAAATTCAGTGGCCCTCTGATCGATTGTTGTTTTGCAACGTTTGGAATAGAAAATTGAGCTTTTGTCCTAGTCACGGAAATGGCCAATATTTCAATTGCATGAGATGCATTGCCCATATCAGGTAAAGCATTGAAGAGAATTTCTCTGGATGTGCAAGGAATTCCACTGCCTCCATTACAGCTTAATTGAGCAAGACTCACCGAAAGTCTGGTCCCATTCCACTGTATACCATTCCAATATGATTCGTTATCATCTCAATCTAGGATCAAAATATGTCTTTCAAGTGCACTGAACACATGAGCTCTTTCGCAACGATTTTCAAACAGTTGTAACTATTTTCGACTCACCTGGTACGGAGGAAAAAATGTAAAATAGGGAGCAATAAGACTTCATCTCCATAACCATTGGTGAAACGAAACAAACTGATTATTCTTTAATCAAACGTAAACGCAAGCAAATCATACCTGTGTCTTGATCGTTGCTTCTTTCTACCTCCCCTTGCTTTCCTTTGCAGCCCTTTCTCATATCAACTCGTTGATTCAAGTTTGAAATGGCCTAATTTCAGCGATTTTACACAGCAAATGAAATTAGGCCATTGCAAACTTGAACCAACGAGTTGAGCTGAGAAAGGGCTGTAAAGGAAAGCAAGAAGAGGGAGAAAGAAGCAACGATAATGACACGGGTATGATTTGCGTATACCTTTTGTAAAAGAATAAAAAATTTTTGTTTCATTTCACCCATGCAATAACTTTGTGCATACCTTGCTAACTGTTGCTTCATCATACAAAATTGACTTTTGTTTCTTTTCTGCAGCTAGGACGACTCCATTAGAAGCTATCGCGAAGGTAAACATGAAACATGATTAGCAATCAAAACATTTTAGAAAGGTACACAAAACATTCCCATTCGTTAGGGCCTGTTCATATGGAGAACATTTGCCCGTTAATCATGATCATAAACAAATTTACAATTTGCTTATTTCTGGACAAAAAACTAATTAACACCAATTATCTACGATGCACATATACCAGAAAACAGATTAACCGTCATGAATATATCTCATGAACTTGACTGGTTCGCGCAATACAATTCTGTCTATTGCTTATCTCAAAGCACATGATCGAAGCTGAATTTCTATTGCAATGAAAATTCACAAAACAAAAATTAAAGATCACGAAGCAATGGAATTCCATTCCAGATTTGTTCGATGTATTAACCAATTGCTAATGTTACACCTGCTCTTTAAAGGAGAACTGACACGCAAAATTAAGTTGGGCTTAAATCGTTCATTATGATGAGGTAGTCATGGAATCGAAAAAATTTTTGATCTACCTTTTACCGTTTTTGAGATATAAACTAATAAAGTTGAAAAACGACAATTTTTCCAAAAATTTGCGACGTGAGGCGAAAACAGTGATCAGTGGGCGAGAATTTGTGACGTCAATGATGACATGTTTGTAAGCGCATTATATTGCTCCATACGAATTCTTACCAAAGCGCTGCTGACAAATCTTCATTTCAAACATCAATAACACGGCGTTCTTGCATTTGACATTGAAAATTGAGTTTCTCGATGGATTCAGATTCAGAGTCTGAGTTTGGTTGCTCAAATATGAAAACAAATGCAAATATGCAGCCGTTAATGTTTGAGCCATTGCTAACAGCGGCTGCAGAGGTAGCCTCAACTTACGATTTCGACACAGACATAGACATCAACAAAGTGGAAATACAGATTGGTGAGTTGTTAATCCAGAAATAAACATATGCGTGTCAAAGTTCTAGTTCTAATTACTTGCTTTAATTCGTCGAAGAAGCTTCACTTTGGGCCAAGCACAAGTTCCCGTGGTTGGGCAAGTCCAAAGTTCCCGTAGCGTTATTTCCCGGGAAATTTTCACAGCGAAATTCTCTTTGGTGACTTTACTTTATCTTTACACTGGAACCAGGCAAGGAAATGAACCCGGCTGCAAGTTTAGTTCTCATTATTTTTGTGATTAATCACAACAGCTTCAAACTGAGTACCCTGAGTAGAGTTTCCCAAGGAATTCAATAGGCCATGCCAGGAATGCAAGTGAGCTCACAAGAAGCAAAATGAAATAAAATTCAGGCAACATACAGAAACGTTTTTGGAGGCCATTGCTGAATGCAAGCAGTAATGGAATAAAGGGTATTATCCTTGTGCATTGAAATAAACTAACTTAGCGAAACGATATTGAATTTATTGCTAACCCCATAATTTCTGGTATGATAGGGTACAATCATCAGTCATGTCAGGTTTTATGAGAACAACAATTAGTCATAAGCATATGGAAGTTTCCCTGCATCTGAATTCTGTTTCACTCAACATGTTTGAATGCGGAAAGTTAATGGTAGGAACGTAGGAAGTTGTAGTTTTTCACGATGGTTGAACAGCGCACTGCTGTTTTTGAAAATTCATTACTTTGGAACACAGATACACGGGATTATTCTGTTAGGCTTTCCTGTCGATTTTAAAATCTACCTTTTTGTAAAGCAAGGTCGGACTTAGGTTCTCTGACCGAGTTTAGGCAGCCACACGGTACCAGCAGCAAGGATAGGTACACGAGAGCATGCAAATAAATTCAATCAATTTTACTAAGAAATATAAACATTTCCTTTTGATTCCTGACTCCAAAACTGCGAAAGATCAGCGGGCCTAAAATGTTCGCCCGCTATGCTCAAAAGCCAGCATTTCAACAGATCTGCCTTTGTTGGAAAACAAGTAAGAGACTCCGTTTTTCGTGCAATTACTGTATGAGATCTGCATAGAAGTAGATCGTATGTCTATTGCACAAGTCAACCACCAAATGCGAAATATTTGTTGCATTTTCAACCTGAGTGATGCTTGTGTGTGCTGCCTAACCATTGCCTATGGCCTAACAAACATGTCACCTTTGACGTCACCCGATCATTTTTATGACGCATGCCGAGAATTTTGTTTTCACTTCGGAGATTTCCCGAGGAGTAGGAATGACGTCATTGACACATAAACGTGTAAATAACGGGAAAATGAGGGCATAAATGAGAAAAATGGTTTCAGATTTGAGATCACAAGCGAATTCTGAACAGAATGAGCCCAACTTATTTTTGCGTGTCAGTTCTCCTTTAAGTTAAATGCACATGCAGCTCGTTCAGTTGTTACCATCCGAGCAACGAATTCCTTTTCAACTTTATGAGAGATCTTGTCAGTTTTAAGCTATCAACAAGAGATATCACTATCTTAAGATTTGCGACCTTGATGTCTGCTTACATTTGAAGTTTTAATGTAAATGCTTTGGCATGAAATCCCTTATCTGGGTGTCCTATCATCATTCACAGTCCGCCTTTTAAGCTATGTCAGTTGATTTCAATACCAATTCAACTGACATTGTCGAACAATGGTCCAACTCCAACGCTTTGACAAACAATCAAACTGGAATGTTGTTTTGCAGCAGTTCTCCTTTGACTGGCATAGTTGCAGTGCAGGGCCTAATAGAACGATTTTCTTCGATTTTCTGGAGAAGAGCGACCTGGCCATGATCTTGCATTTCCTTGCGGTAGGAGAGACTCAATTTTCAATTTCAAATGCAAGAACGCCGTGTTATTGATGTTTGAAATGAAGATTTGTCAGCAGCGCTTTGGTAAGAATTCGTATGGAGCAATATAATGTGCCTACAAACATGTCATCATTGACGTCACAAATTCTCGCCCACTGATCACTGTTTTCGCCTCACGTCGCAAATTTTCGGAAAAATTGTCGTTTTTCAACTTTGTAAGTCTATATCTAAAAAACGGTAAAAGGTAGATCAAAAATTTTTTCGATTCCATGACTACCTCATCATAATGAACGATTTAAGCCCAACTTAATTTTGCGTCTCAGTTCTCCTTTAAGCAAGAAACTCGCATAGCTGGGGGTAGAACTCTTCACCACAAATGAGATCATTGCTTCTATGAATAAAAACTAAGTGCAAATTCGATAACCTTGTGTCTTTTCCTGCTATAATTGTCACACCTAAATTGTATTTCTTGTAGCTTTTTAGATTTGATAGAAGAGCGACGAGTGTTTCAAGGAACCATGCTACATGACCAACGGTCCTTTGTCTTTCGCCTCTAAGATTAGTTAAGACAAAAGAATATGGTCAGTTCTGACGAGTTAAATGTTTCAAATTTTAGCATGCCTAGGTGGGAAGCCGGTAATGCTGAAGTAAGATCTTGGCAAGTTGAGGCAACATTGTCTCATGTGAGTAATTGTGCTTTCTTAGGTTTATATCTCGTAACGGATATCCGGATATCCACTTCATTGGCGCAGCTATCTCCATATGAACATACCCTTAGAAAATCATATAAACGAGGATGCCCTTCTTTTCTCTCAGATTCAACGAAGTTTAAAGGGAAAAATTTAAAATCTTTCTCAAAATATTTCCATGACATATTTGACATGGAATCAAGATTCATTACAAACCAAGGCTAATTCCCCTGAAAGAAAAATCCTCCTCCGCGAACTTTCCCTTTGACCGTTTAGAATTGTTCTTCCCAGTTAAGGCTTTCGTCCACAATGACTCCAAATGATTTGGTTTTTCACTCGTTTTATATCTGAGCCATTCAGTATCAATGTTTCACGTATTTCGACTTTATTAGTTGTACGAGGGTGTCCAATTATCATATACTCTGTTTTTTTGAGGATTTGGCGCTTAAATAATTTTTAAACTCATATATTCAGAAATATGGGTCAATTCCCCCTCAGCCTTATGAACAAGTTCTTCAACATTCATTGATGTTACGGTCAAGTGATCATTAGCGTACATACCAGCCTTAGAAACTTTCAAACATTCTTCAAGTCATTCAGGTAGATTATGAAGAGAAGGGGGCCAAGACAGGAATCCTGGGGAATACCACGTATATGTAACTGTCCTAACATCGGCTCTCATGCCAAGCAGAAACGAGCAAAGAATCTGAATTTTGTACAGAGCATGCCAATTTTAAGCCTCTACGTACCACTTCTGAGATACAGGGATGTCCATTCAATTTTGCAAGATTTTTTGGGGAAGACATGTTTTATGGCCACGAAAGTAAAAACGCGCTTACAGTGTAAAAAATATTTTTTTCCTTTTTTATAACACTAAAATTTAAAAAACGAAAAAACAAACTCAAATTTAATTTTGTTGAGGTGGAGGCAAAAAAAATAACGTTATCGAGTTGCCTCCACACCCAACATCACAATTATACGAATATTTTAAATTGAAATAAACTTTACACATAGTCAGTAGAAAGGACTGGTCATGAATCATACAGTAGCCCATTGTTCTATGTTATTGAACCCGCGCGTTCAAAGGACTTGCCGATCTAAGGTGCACACATGTGTTACTCGCTTTCAAAACAAGGCGAAAAAAGTGAAAGGAAAATTAACATATGAGGGTTTCTGCCGTAGTATTTCTCGAAATTCCAGGCTCACATTGCTGAATACTATTTGGTGGAACAAGTAGGAGGAAGAAGGAAAGTTTCAGCAAGAATGCTCTGGTCCTGGTTTCGAAGTTTTAAGTTCCCTAGCACGTAAAAACAGAAATCGTGAACGATATCTCTGGAGTACGAGTTGTTGACGAACGTTTCAAGCCTCAAGCTTTAAACCTACTTTAGCGACTGTATCATATGATTTTTTCCTTCTTTTGTTCATTATAGTTCGATGTGGCTGTCAGCGAGTCTTAACTGGGAAAGGGGTTAAGGTCTTTGCCTAACATAGCCCCATGTAAGGGAGGGGCAAATAAGGAGAATGCGATTAAATCAGCGAACTGTTATTTGTTCCCCCTTTCCGCAGATCTGAATCTGGCCGGAATCCGTTGTCGCATGGTTTGGCATATACTCATTTTTATAAGAAACCAAGGATTTGGCCGAGTACTGAAATTTTCTTAAAATGAATTAAATATGTGTTAAGAATGTCCTTTGTCAAAGCAGAGATACATAGTTTCTTAAGTGATATTCCCCAGCACTGGAATTTCTTAAGTTTTTGCGATATGACCATATGAGAGTTGGGTTTCTCATAGGCCGTTTCTTATAAAAAGATTTGTGCAGCCCATGAAGCTGATTAAGGAAATCAATCCTATTTAGAAATTAAATAACCTTTATTTCAAAGTAAGGGCCTGATAACTCAAATTCAGGGAAGCATTGAATTGCATTCATTGATTCCATTCTTCATTTAACTTCTCTAACCCCGGTTACCCCGGCAGTCAAGAAAAATTGCCAAAGTTTTGCACTTATATTTATCTTGCCACGTTATTCTGTTTTGTTCTAAGACTGCGTTCACACGATGCCGGCAGATTTTGAAAACGGTGAAAAATGTGACGGATAGGCCTCCTGTTCACACGAAACGGCACATTTTTTGCCGGCAGATTTCGAAAACGGTAGATTTTGAAAACGGAACTCTAACCGGTATAAATTTGAAACAGCATCGTAAACAGATCATTTTTCAACGCTTTTGGATCGAGACTGGTCGATTCTTAATGTGTAGGTACTTTTCTTCAGCATCAAAGTCCAGGAACAAGTTTTTACTGTCAATTTTCCTACCGCTTTCAAATTGTGCCGGCATCGTGTGAACGCTAGCTCAAATTTTGCTGCCGTCACATTTTTCACCGTTTTCAAAATGTGCCGGCATCGTGTGAACGCAGTCTAAATTGCGAAAAAGGCTTTACTGTTACTGTGATTGCTGTTTTGAAACCACTAACTAAGAGCCAAAAACTGCAAACATTTTATTTGAACATTGCTGTCAACAGCGATCGGGCCTCGATCACTGCCTTCCAAGTCAGAACAATAGTGGATGCCAGCATAAGGACAGCAGTTATATTTTCGTCCGGGAGTAGGATTGCTTGCGATAAAAAGCAAAGATTGGAAGTTTATCGAACAGAAATAATTTTGAAATATAATTCCATCAATCTATCTAATCATTTACTCTCTAATGTTCCCATATTATACAAGTTTTGACTTGAAGATAAATCCACTTTTCCCGCTGGTCGGGAAAAGTTGACCTATCTTAGTTGCCTAAAAAGATAAGTTTTTAAACATGTTTAACTGCCTTTATCAGAGCTGAGATCTTTTGCCCGGAAACAAGAATCATTGAATATCAACTACAAGAACATTTTGAAAGTATTTATCTTTGTCATTGTATACGTTTGAGACTTTGTTTAGCCTACCCAAGACCTATCCTCTAATAGTGCACAAATCGACACGCGCGATAAAGTGTCTACTCTTGATGTCACGTGACGGCTTTTTGAGTCTGTCTCAACATGATTAAAGAGAACAATGCGGCTGCGATTGAAGTTTGCCGCGATTCACAACCAGTCCTTTCTATCAACTATGCTTTACACAACAACAAAATAATACTGAAGCCAAATTTGCCATTGAGGTGATCTTTTAATGTGGCGCACGCAGCAGTGTCAGATTGATCCAACTCCGTCGTGCTGCCGAGCTTATATCTAAAGTGCTTTGAGGACGACACCTCAAGTGCAAATTCGGCTTAGGGGTAACTCTGCCCTCCTCTGATGGGAGGGCAAAGCCACCCTAAGGGACAGGACTATACATGAACTAAAAATCACAATACGGGATAAAATACAAACTACTATGTACACGTCATCATAACAGTCCAAGGCCATAGAGTTCAATCTACCAGATACAGAGGACAACGACCAAAACTCATTGAAATCGTTTTGTTTACTTGACGAATTCAACAGTACATTTCAGTATCATTTCGTTTGCTCTCTCATTGTAAGCATTACTTCCAAAAAGAAGTAGATCACATAAATGGTCGTCAGGCAGTTGAGTTATGTCATTGTCAACTATATCAGATACCTTATCAAGCAGGTTCCTTCTGTGAAGTGAGTATTCGCGGCAGTGCAGGAAGTAATGAATGGTAGACTCGACCCCTAAATCACATACACACATAGGACTTTCACAAGCAAAATTATGATCAAATCTATGTTCGTGTAAGTCGGAAAAATGAACTCGAAGTCTGGTTATGATGGATGACTCCCAACGGTTGACAATACCGTGCAACGATTTTTGAATGGGGCGAATATTGGAAATTAGTGACTTTTTGAATGAAGATATTGTCGGAGCATTTCTTATATCAGTTCCAAGGTCATTCCGTGCTTTGATGCAGAATGGGAAAAAACTTTTGGAAAATCTTAGTGTATGTGATATACCCGCTCTAAACAAGGTTGGACGACGTAGGTTGTATTGTATTTCATCGGGAATATAATCGCGCAAATACTGATAGACATTTGTTTCTAGAAATATAGATCAAGAAATATTGATAGACATTGGTTTCTAGGGACATTAGTCCGGCTTTTAGCCCATGCGTATTTTGTTATTTGATATCGAACGATTGTCGTAAGCTTCAAACGGAAGCCAGGGGAAGTTGAAAACTGAAAGAGGTTGTAAAACGTTGCGTTATGTTGAAGTTGTATGAAGCTGCCAGAATATTCATGTGTTGTTTTTTCGAGTGAACTCGCACGGTTGGGGTATTTCCAACACCAGTGTAAATTTTCGGTGGAACGATCTTGCTCATGAAATGAGCAAAAAATTTCAGTTGACATCACAAACGTGGCATCTATCTACGATCAAAGCTACACTAACACTTTTGGGTCATACATCGTATCGTATGAGATGTAAAGAGACGAAATAATGATAGTTGTTACAGGTCAGAGGCGATTACAACATGCTGTTACAATTGCCCCGTGTAAGCTGGCGGATGGTTTGGTTTTCAGTCATTTCCTCATGTGGTCGAAGAATGTGCATCCAGGCAGTATCAAAGAGTTAAATGTTGAAATGTATGAAAAAACTATCATTCTCAATCGATACCATCTGTTTCAATTGAAGCATCGAAATTTACAAAAAAATAATCATCAAAGACTACGTATCACTTCTAATTTGTTCTTTAAAACAATGACTAACCCGCTACCTACATCCTTCATAGGGAAATGAAGCTGCGCAATAATCATTTGTAATGATTTTAAAGGCATGTAACAATAGCTCCAACCATCTGTTACTTGTATCACTTGACCACAGGTTTTCAATCACGGCGTCACGAAAATTGGTCTCCGTCATGGAAACTAAGGTCTATTTCATTCCAAGAGATGCAACTATAATATCATCTACCTCAAAATTTACAATTAATAAATACTTAGATGACATGACAAACTTTGCAAAAAGTGTTCCAGTTGACATCAATCTCCCCTACTTACCTGGTGGCCCAACTGGCCCAACTGGCCCAAATGGCCCAACTGGCCCAACTGGCACTGAAATTAAGACGCGACGATAGCTATCCGGTAGAATGTAAACAATTTCCTTCGCGGTTTCCTTATTTGATAGAAGTCACCCGCAGCGAGACGCGACGATAGCTATCCGGTATTGTGTAAACGGGACCTCGATGTATCATTAAATTAGTCGTGCTAATCCTCAAATGGAATTCAAATACACGGCCTGGAGTATTTGATTGCGCCTTTGTGGCCATTTTCTGGCTGTTCTGAAACAGCTGATTATGTAAGTCTTTACAATTGCCACAAGACTACTATACAACTTTGAAAATTACCAAAAATACAGAAAAATACTTCAATCTTTCAACTATTAGAAAAATCACTGTACAACTGCTTCTGTTGCAATGATTTTTTTCAAACAAAGCCCGGCCATTTTTGCAAGAGTCACCCTGTACATAAGAACGCATGTACATGTGTTATGTTTCGCAGTTGTTTTGCTTGATCCCTGTGTGATTAGTTGTTTGATAGACATTGGTATCTGTCTTGTTTTGTTGCGCCTAGAGTGAATTAGCTTTCTGAGAACAAAAAGATCCCTTAGTGCCAGGTACTAATTGCTATTTAGGACCTTCCCAGCCAATTAACTAGATGTGCATAAACATATTTGCAATAAGATTATGCATCAAGAGATATGCATACGGTTGCTGTGATCTCCTTGCAATACAGTCCTATGGAGAGAACGACCAAACCAGCTGCAGTGCAGGTATGGGCAATAAAATTTAGATTCATAACGCTGCATTTTGCAATTGACGCATCAATTTACAATCAGACCAAATATAAAAGGCTAAGATTACCTTTGATGCCAACAGAGGGTCCTCCTGCAGCAACTGCGGCAAGGGCATATTCTATTTGCACTAATTTGCCAGATGGGCTGAAAAAGAAAACACCACATGTCATAGGCTACGCACATGTATTGACAGTCCTTGTAATATGAAATTTGTTGACATGCTGCCATTCACAGTTTCACTTCAACATATTTTAGCACATGTATCCACTTTGGAGAATTAAATTTCCCAGAATAGTTCATTTATGCTCGTAGGGATGGCTCTTTCATCCTCCCAAAAAGGCAATACACGCCAAAGCATGGATGAGTAACCACTGCAAGGCAAAAATATTAGGAAAATTTGGTTGTCATTTTGCACCATTTGCAACAATTTCTTAAATATGACCTGAAGCGAAATTGCTATTGATGCAAATGAACCGCACTTTTGAATGATAAAGAATGTCGCTTATGATTTTGTGATACCTAGTTTCTTTTCTATTTATCCACTATCTTGTATGATTGGTAGATGACGTCATTTTGTTTGCAAGAAGTTAAGAATATGTACGAGGCTGACTATGTTTCCAAAAGGAAACAGATTAAAAGAACTTTTCTTAAATTGACATGCCTTTCTAAACATCATATCAGTCCATGAGACAATTCCTATCACATTTATTCAGCTCAACTTAAATGTCTCCTACAACCGTAACCTTTCAAAGATCAGATTTAGCTATTTTCAATAAATTTGCAAACAAAATGACGTCATCAAATGAAACTTAATACATTGGACACCTTGAAAACTATATGAGATGTCAAAGAAATTTATACAGTATTCCGTATCATTCGACAGTGCCGTTCATTTGCACCGAGAAAATTTTCGCTACATATCACCTAGGTGACTATGTTTTCTTCTCTGATGAGCACGGAAAAGGTAGTTTTCAGAAATCCTCCCCTCCGGAAACTTATTAATTACCAATCAAACTTCTTTTAAAAGTACAGTATTTCTTGCTCATATCCTTGGTAACGTAAGGTTGTACTACGTCTTACTCAACTTCGTTTACACGGCTTTGGACTGGAGAAGGCTCATTTCGAAGTATTTTGCTAGTTTCAGAAGAAATACACTTTCCACTTCGCTAATCTACGGATTCTCATCAAATTTTTACCACTCAAACAATATCTTCATGGAAACACACGCCAAGGTTGAAGTCTTGCCGTGCTTGGCCATTTTTCCCGCAATAAAATTCTTTGATAGACTACTCGTGTTGACAACAAAATCTATCACAACTGGTCAGTCGATCATCGATTGGCAAGTGCGAAAGAATCAGTGAAACGAGCGCAAGCATGTGTGAAACAAGTCAGTATTCCTTCGAGACTGATAGTGCGATCTTTTTCTTCTGTTTCGCTTGCAAGAGCTATGGAATTCATGCTTGAGTTCCAAGGAGAAGAAGAAGAAAGAGGTTTGTACAACAGTGTGATCGAAAATGATCAAAAACGTCTATACAATACAGTCAGATTCAGCATAACGCAATGGACCCATTTCTACCTTTCTGAGTCTACTTTACAATTAACTCGTTCAAACCCACGAAACTTGTGTCAGAAGTTATATCCATAACAAAGCGGCCAAATACGCTATCCGTAATGAGATCCTATCATATCATATTATGTTTGTAATAGCAGGATATTTATAGCTGCAATACTGCAGATGAGGACCTGCTATCTACTACCAAATATGCATAGATATTAAAGGCATTGAGTCCAACTTCTTTTCAATCATGAAACCAAAGAAATTCCTTAGGATAATGCAAAGATTAAGAAGAATTGGCCTCCATTGCTAATGACTTTAGCACTATTGTGCGATAACAATGGGCCATCAGCAAATTGTCAGCAAAAATTCAGGACAGCATTAATGCTCAAGTATTTGCATGGACTCAGTTCCTTTAAAAGAAAGCCACTTATTAAAATTCTTAAGGGTAATTCTACTTCAAACAGGGACAAAGAAGAAAAAGATTTAACCAAGTACTCTCAGATTTTGCTGATTTTTCCTTGTGACTTAGGCATCTTGATAGTAGCAACATATGAAAATTTCAGCTTTCTACCATTTATCGTTCTGGAAATATTGTAACTCAAAGTTTTGACATTTTTGGGTGGGCCTAAATCTTTATTTGCGGCCATTTCGAATTTATACTTTTCTTAATATTAGCTTTATTTTGATCAACTCCTCAGAATCGTGTCATCCAAGTGTGGTTTCCATGCAAATGTGAGGTGGCAAGCACAAAAATAGCCTGAAAATGGTGTTGAAACAAATAGATATGGCTATGAATGCACAAATACATTTTGATTGCACAATTTGCTTCTGTTCGTGTTTACTAATTTTTTTTCATGTTGCTTGACTTTGACCAAATTGATCTTTTGCAAGGTCAAAGTAGACACATACTACACCTACTTTCATGGAAAAAATCTTCTTGGACAAACTCGTCATTAAGGATTTATCCATGTTAAAACAATTTTGCATATATTCGTATTGCGCACAACAACAACAACTATGCTTGTATTGTAGCATTTTGTTGTGATGTAGTTTTGTTTAAAGTTCAAAGGTTTCCAGTTGAGTTTAAAATTAGAAGATTTAGGCAGGCCTTTTCGTTTCACGCGGGCGATCGCCCTCGCCCTCGCCAGCGCCCTCGCAAAATTGTTTACACGGGCTATTAATCGCCCTCGTGAAGATGTATTTCGCCCGATGCTCAGAAATAATTTTCGTAAATAGACTCTCGAAACGAAGCCCACTTGATTCAAAATTGTTCTTTCAGTCATCACTCGGTGTTCGTGCAATTTTACCAAATGGTGCTCCAAGTTGTTTACGAAAGAAAAGCCTCTTTGAAGGCCGACCAAGGCGAAGCAAACAAGATGTAAAGAACCAAAACGAAACTCTGGGTACTATATTTTATGATTTATCTTACCAAAATGATTTTAACAAGAAACTTAAAGAACTAAAAAAAATGCAATACAAAGGAAATACGGGTCTAGACTGGTTCCACAATCTCTGTATGCTCCTTGGAGCTGATTTGTCGCTAATACAGAGACTTGTTGCCAAACAGTGTCTCAGTGTCTGAAATCGGATTGATCTAATAGCCTCGTTTTCATAACCATGGCATGCTTAAAATTCGGACCACGGAATTGACGTTTTTTGCGGTTGTTATTGCTGTGATCAGTGATCATCAAACAAGAATATCCTGGAAATAATTGCAAACAGTTTGTGACTCTGACAAAATTGGAGCATGTATAGTGAACAAAATTGAAATTTCAGAGAAGTTCAGAGAGATCAAAAGTCAAGGAACCAAAGAGTTAACAAGATCAGAAATGATATTAACATTATACATTGTCATTATTAGCAATCAAATAAGTATGTGACGGACGTAGGACTACTTAGCTTTTCTTTATTCTTAGAACATTAGGTTCTAGAATTTACTTATATTTGGTTTCTATGGACACTATGACGTTTGAAGGTACTTACTAATTTTATTATGTATGTTATCAGTTAGGCTTTGAATGGGGTATTAGTGATATTGTGTTTGCACGTAGGGTTTGTTGTTATCGTCACGGGATTGAGATTCCTTAGTAGATTTTCCTTTTGTTGTTTATTTAGGGTAGTGAGGTAATGGGACTATTTTTCGTATGACTTTTAGTATTTAAGAAGTGATTTCATTTGATTTGGTTAGTTGGGTTTAGGCGAGCCAGAGTAGGCCGTTGCTCGCTTACGCTTAGTAAGAGAGTTTATTGAAGTATAGAAGTTCTCAAAAGTTCGTTGTTTGTGGTTTGTGTGCCTTAGCCCTCTGCTATTCTGTCACATATGGTGTCAGACGAAGTGGGATTGTAGAACGCTTGCTGAAGACTGTTGAGTCAGTAAGTAAGCCTCACGAAAGAAGAAACAGACGAGCTGAGTGATGGGTGGTGGAAGAAAAACAACTCAAACCGGTGAGGGTGCGGAGTCGAGTGATGCACAAGGAACACAAGGAACACAAGGAACACAAGCGCAAGGGAGCTAGTTCACACAGTTCATGAAATGGATGATGGAGAGAGACGACAGACGAAGAGAGGAGGACAGGATTCGAGACGAAGCGATGATGAAGATGATGGAAGCGATCAGCAGGCAGCAAATTCAGTCAACACACGATATGCGGACTGCAGAGCAGATTCGAGAAGAGGCAAGGCGAGAAGAGCTTCGAATTGCGAGGGAGCGTCAAGAAAGGGAACACGACATGTGGGAAGAAAGGCTGAGAAATGAACGGGAAGACCGCGAGATTTGGAGAAAACAGCTTGAAGGTGAGCAAGTGCGCAAATCTGGTGCATTTGGTAGCTATGGATCAGATGATGATGGCAGTGTGATGAGATATATGGGACAACCAAAACTCCAGAGGCTTTCCGAATCAGATGACATCGAACACTTTCTGACAACATTCGAGCGACTGGCACAAGCATACAGTTGGCCTCCAGACATATGGGTTTTGAATTTGGCACCACTTCTCACAGGGAAAGCACAGTCAGCCTACGCCAGTATGGACAAGGAAAGAGCAAGGGAATATCAGCCCGTGAAAGAAGCCATCCTGAAAAGATATGATATCAACGAGGAGACGTACCGACAACGATTCCGCAAGACCGTCAAGAAAGAAGAAGAAAGCTATGCTGAACTCAGCGTTCGACTAACCGATATGTTTAACAAGTGGACTGGAGCAGGCAAGGAAACGACAACAAAGAAGGAGATTTCAGAGATTATTGTAATGGAACAGTTGACCGAGTGTATGCCAACTGGATTGCGAATTTGGCTAAAGGAGCGAAAGCCAAAGACGATAGAAGAGGTAGGGGAGATGGCAGATGATTACGTGGAAGCGAGGAAGTGTACGAAAGAAGAACCAAAGAGGTGTTACAAATGTCATCAACCGGGCCATATTGCAGCAAAGTGCTGGAGCAACGACGAACAGGAGGTCCAGCAGCCAGTACAACGACCAGTGACCAGAACAGGAGAGGGACGATGGAAACCAAGTCCACCACCACCGCAACCAAGATGTTTCAAATGCAACGAATTAGGCCACATTGCGTTGAGATGCCCTGAGAACAAAGAAAGTCAAGAGATGGGACAAGAAAAGGCTTATTTTTCAGGGCACGCTGAAGCACTGAATGACAATAAACCAGTGGAATATTGTGCACAAGGAAAAGTAGAAGGACAGTTGACAGAGTTATTGCTGGACACAGGATGCTCGAAGACAATGATAAATATTAATTTGGTACCAGCTGAGAAGATCGATAAAGGGAAGATGATATCAATGCAGTGTGCGCATGGTGACATGAAGCAGTACCCAACCGCAGTCTTAGACATTGAGATCAATGACAAGAAATACAAGGTCGATGCAGCAGTCGTCGATGGCTTACCAAGACCTGTTTTGCTGGGCAGAGATGTTAAAGATTTGGTAGCAATGATCATGAAAGAGGACGAGAAGAGGACAAGGTTTACGTTTGCTGTTTTGACTAGAAAACAAAGATTTAAAAAGGAGAAAGAAGAAGCGATAGATTTGGTTAAAGAAATGGTATCTGAAGTGAAACCAAAACAGCCTGGGGGAATATTCAGTTTCGAAGACGATGCTTTTGTTGGTGAAGGGAAACATAGGAAGTGGAGACGCCAGAAGAAAGTATTGGCGAAACAATGGAAAGAGAAGGTACCTTCAGAAAGGGTAGCTGATGGTATGAACGATGCATCTGATGTAGAAGGAAGTGCAAAAACAGAACTCTATGACACTTTCAAATAATTTTTAAGGCATTTGTAGAACATTCTTAGTAAAAGTCGAAAAATAATGAATTAATTTTCGTCTTTTGTAGAAGGGAAGGGATGTGTGACGGACGTAGGACTACTTAGCTTTTCTTTATTCTTAGAACATTAGGTAACCTTTCCTTCTAGAATTTACTTATATTTGGTTTCTATGGACACTATGACGTTTGAAGGTACTTTCTAATTTTATTATGTATGTTATCAGTTAGGCTTTGAATGGGGTATTAGTGATATTGTGTTTGCACGTAGGGTTTGTTGTTATCGTCACGGGATTGAGATTCCTTAGTAGATTTTCCTTTTGTTGTTTATTTAGGGTAGTGAGGTAATGGGACTATTTTTCGTATGACTTTTAGTATTTAAGAAGTGATTTCATTTGATTTGGTTAGTTGGGTTTAGGCGAGCCAGAGTAGGCCGTTGCTCGCTTACGCTTAGTAAGAGAGTTTATTGAAGTATAGAAGTTCTCAAAAGTTCGTTGTTTGTGGTTTGTGTGCCTTAGCCCTCTGCTATTCTGTCACATATGGTGTCAGACGAAGTGGGATTGTAGAACGCTTGCTGAAGACTGTTGAGTCAGTAAGTAAGCCTCACGAAAGAAGAAACAGACGAGCTGAGTGATGGGTGGTGGAAGAAAAACAACTCAAACCGGTGAGGGTGCAGAGTCGAGTGATGCACAAGGAACACAAGGAACACAAGGAACACAAGCGCAAGGGAGCTAGTTCACACAGTTCATGAAATGGATGATGGAGAGAGACGACAGACGAAGAGAGGAGGACAGGATTCGAGACGAAGCGATGATGAAGATGATGGAAGCGATCAGCAGGCAGCAAATTCAGTCAACACACGATATGCGGACTGCAGAGCAGATTCGAGAAGAGGCAAGGCGAGAAGAGCTTCGAATTGCGAGGGAGCGTCAAGAAAGGGAACACGACATGTGGGAAGAAAGGCTGAGAAATGAACGGGAAGACCGCGAGATTTGGAGAAAACAGCTTGAAGGTGAGCAAGTGCGCAAATCTGGTGCATTTGGTAGCTATGGATCAGATGATGATGGCAGTGTGATGAGATATATGGGACAACCAAAACTCCAGAGGCTTTCCGAATCAGATGACATCGAACACTTTCTGACAACATTCGAGCGACTGGCACAAGCATACAGTTGGCCTCCAGACATATGGGTTTTGAATTTGGCACCACTTCTCACAGGGAAAGCACAGTCAGCCTACGCCAGTATGGACAAGGAAAGAGCAAGGGAATATCAGCCCGTGAAAGAAGCCATCCTGAAAAGATATGATATCAACGAGGAGACGTACCGACAACGATTCCGCAAGACCGTCAAGAAAGAAGAAGAAAGCTATGCTGAACTCAGCGTTCGACTAACCGATATGTTTAACAAGTGGACTGGAGCAGGCAAGGAAACGACAACAAAGAAGGAGATTTCAGAGATTATTGTAATGGAACAGTTGACCGAGTGTATGCCAACTGGATTGCGAATTTGGCTAAAGGAGCGAAAGCCAAAGACGATAGAAGAGGTAGGGGAGATGGCAGATGATTACGTGGAAGCGAGGAAGTGTACGAAAGAAGAACCAAAGAGGTGTTACAAATGTCATCAGCCGGGCCATATTGCAGCAAAGTGCTGGAGCAACGACGAACAGGAGGTCCAGCAGCCAGTACAACGACCAGTGACCAGAACAGGAGAGGGACGATGGAAACCAAGTCCACCACCACCGCAACCAAGATGTTTCAAATGCAACGAATTAGGCCACATTGCGTTGAGATGCCCTGAGAACAAAGAAAGTCAAGAGATGGGACAAGAAAAGGCTTATTTTTCAGGGCACGCTGAAGCACTGAATGACAATAAACCAGTGGAATATTGTGCACAAGGAAAAGTAGAAGGACAGTTGACAGAGTTATTGCTGGACACATGATGCTCGAAGACAATGATAAGCATTAATTTGGTACCAGCTGAGAAGATCGATAAAGGGAAGATGATATCAATGCAGTGTGCGCATGGTGACATGAAGCAGTACCCAACCGCAGTCTTAGACATTGAGATCAATGACAAGAAATACAAGGTCGATGCAGCAGTCGTCGATGGCTTACCAAGACCTGTTTTGCTGGGCAGAGATGTTAAAGATTTGGTAGCAATGATCATGAAAGAGGACGAGAAGAGGACAAGGTTTACGTTTGCTGTTTTGACTAGAAAACAAAGATTTAAAAAGGAGAAAGAAGAAGCGATAGATTTGGTTAAAGAAATGGTATCTGAAGTGAAACCAAAACAGCCTGGGGGAATATTCAGTTTCGAAGACGATGCTTTTGTTGGTGAAGGGAAACATAGGAAGTGGAGACGCCAGAAGAAAGTATTGGCGAAACAATGGAAAGAGAAGGTACCTTCAGAAAGGGTAGCTGATGGTATGAACGATGCATCTGATGTAGAAGGAAGTGCAAAAACAGAACTCTATGACACTTTCAAATAATTTTTAAGGCATTTCTAGAACATTCTTAGTAAAAGTCGAAAAATAATGAATTAATTTTCGTCTTTTGTAAAAGGGAAGGGATGTGTGACGGACGTAGGACTACTTAGCTTTTCTTTATTCTTAGAACATTAGGTAACCTTTCCTTCTAGAATTTACTTATATTTGGTTTCTATGGACACTATGACGTTTGAATGTACTTTCTAATTTTATTATGTATGTTATCAGTTAGGCTTTGAATGGGGTATTAGTGATATTGTGTTTGCACGTAGGGTTTGTTGTTATCGTCACGGGATTGAGATTCCTTAGTAGATTTTCCTTTTGTTGTTTATTTAGGGTAGTGAGGTAATGGGACTATTTTTGGTATGACTTTTAGTATTTAAGAAGTGATTTCATTTGATTTGGTTAGTTGGGTTTAGGCGAGCCAGAGTAGGCCGTTGCTCGCTTACGCTAAGTAAGAGAGTTTATTGAAGTATAGAAGTTCTCAAAAGTTCGTTGTTTGTGGTTTGTGTGCCTTAGCCCTCTGCTATCCTGTCACAAAGTAGCATATGAAAACAAGGAATTTTCGAGGGAAATGTTCTTTATATTTTATTCCAGTGCTTTGTTTCATCAGAAAGACAATCTCTCCTGAAGATGAGTGCCATCTAAAGGCATGCTGACATGAGATCTGATGATAATGAAGCAGCTACCTAGCCTTAGACAAATCCCTGTGGATTAAAAACATTGACATCAATGTAAAATAAAGGGTACTTTAAAATCACCAGCAAAAATTTAATCACCCCAACCTTGCTTTTTTCTTTGTGTAACCCAAAATCGGACAAATCATAACCTTGCACACCATAAGGCAATAATGTGAAACAAAATGTAGGACTCAGTCACTTAGAAATGTGGACCATTCTTCGTTATGTTCACAAAATACAATAAACAAATTTTTATGCAAATCCATTTTTAAGACTACCAAATTTTTACTTAGGTAAATCCATTCATACAATCAAAACCAAGACCATTGAATTAAAGAGTAAACAGCTGTAAACAAAGCCCAACAGAAAGGCAAGAAATTCAGAATTCACATGCCAAGTAACCTGTTTGCAGTTTAATTGCTGATATGAATTCAAATACATGAGCTAAAAATGTAAACGAAAAGTCACAAACCTAGAATGGGCCTAAAATGATGGACTGTTAAAGCAGCAATCGCCACCTGCAGAAAGTTGGATGTGCTTGAAAATGTCTCTGAAATATTGCAAAAGCACTTTGCTATGTCCTGTTACAGCACAAACAAACATTCCGTCCAATTGCTCACTTTGTGAAAAACAGCTTGCTAAAATTCCCTCAACTTCTCTGTTCAATCGAGCTGCGAACTGCGACGAGGAGATGCGACGCCATTTGCTTTTTCTTCAAAACCACGGACCAAGCATTTGCCTCACTTTGAAAAGGAGGTTTCCAAGGAAAAAATGTAAAGAGAGCAAAAATCGATTGGCTACCAAGGATTTAGCTATTGTTTTCGTTAAAATGCTCCAATCAGGTTAGGAGCAGATTTTTCCGCTCCAACATTCCGATTTGAGATACTCTTTGGCAACTAGTCCTTCATGGAGCGGCAACTAGTCCTTCATGGAGCTGGCCATCAGCAACAACAACAACAGCGAAATTGAGGGGCAAGTGGAGCTAGTCTAATACAGGTCCTCAACAATCAGTCCACATCTCCCTTGCTGTATTTTGCGATGGCTGGTTTGCAATACAGATCGCGGGCCCACACCTACCTTCTTCATTGAGGTTTCCATTTTGACTGCATTTACTTGAAGATGAAGAATGCTACAGTCACCTTACTTTGCTACAAAACATTTCTCTATTTTAACATTTGAAGCCCTCCTCTGACCTTTAGAGTAGGACAGTATGAAGCGTAATTTAGGCCAAAATTAAACTGCAAAATGAAAAGCCATTCGAGTCGATTCTAAATAGGATATGTAAACTAAAAGACAAAATGAAACGACATTCTTAAAAGTCAATTTGATAGTTTGCTTTGCTGTTCACATGAATTGCTTTTAGTTTAATCGTTTCAGTTTGTCTATTCATGTTGCTCTATCAGTATGTCTATTCATTTTGTGCATTCGAATTGGCTTTTAGTTTAACCGTTTCAATTTGTCTATTCATTTTGCTGTATCAAAACATCTATTCATTTTGTCCATTCAGTTTGGGCATTCAGTTTCATGCAGGGGCGGCGTGGCAAAAATTAAGGGCACGGGAAAAACTCGTCGAAAAGGGGCCCATGATGGTCTGACGTCCTTTTCTGTACATAGGAATCTTGTCCCTCCTTTTACAATTTTGTCAATGACTTGCCAATTTATGGTTCCACAGCAATGATCGACGCAACAAACGGGAAAAAACGGGTTAACCAACAAAACTAACTAGTACACTTTAAAATGTTCGCTAACATTAGCACTGATTTATGAAAAAAGCTATGATGATGGATTCATCTTAACTAGAGTTTTTCCATTATTGATCGATGATCGAATAATTTTTTAGGCAATTTTCTAGCTGAAAAGGCCCTTAAAAAAGTGAATCTATCGAAGAATGGTGTTTAAGGTTTTCACAGAACATCGTATGCTCCAAATCTTTGAGAAGATTGATACTTGAATGGCTTGACAGAAACTTACACGGATTGCACCACAGTTCTTCTTAACCTTCATTCCACCACGTTAATAGCTTAGTAAGTGAGTTGTTAAATGTGAAATATGTTTTGGCACCCATGGTCAGTGACATGGCCAACGAAAATCAACTGGCAGAATATGAAAATAGGGGGTGCTAGGGGCAAAGCCTTTAGGAAAAAAGTTCGATGACACACCCTTTACTTTGGCCTAGAATGCTTCTCCCGACCCCATGTCTGCTGGTCCCGAAAAAAAATTATGGACCATTCAGTGTTTTTCTGAATCAGCATACCCACGAAACTTTTTAAGCAAATATCTTTTCTTTGGCTTAGAATGCCTGCCTACCTGAGCCATATCGGAAGCCACGACGGTTCTGCAACTGCTATCTATGAATCAGTTTTTGTTGGAATCCTTGACGAACTTGCCAAGAGAAATCTTCAAAAACCCTAGCTTTTACTTTGGCTTAGAGTGACTCTCCAAGTCACCTCCTAGCATTATTCAGAGAGGTATTCTGATTCTTCTACTACTTTCTCCTCTTTTTGAAAGAATGTCGAGACCCATCTTTTAACAGAAGTGGAATGGCGGGGGCCAGGGGCGTCGCCAGCCCGAAAAAACTGGGTTGGACAAAGGAGGGGGTCTGGGGGCGAAGCCCCCAGAAAAATTTTTCGTGACCACGCCCTTTAGACTCTCGGAAAACGTGGGAAACGCCCTCTGAAGCATTTCTGAACTATTTAGAAAATTTTGGAGAAGCAGCTTTGTCAAGCAGCATTTTTCGTAACAGTGGGCATTTTTTCATAAAAAATCGAATAGTGAAGCACAACACGATATAATCCATGTAACTATTTACGAGGAAGGAAGAGATGTGAATTGAAATCGAAATCAGTTCTCAAAAAAGGCTAACAGTGGGAACAATCACAATTAATGTAGGTTTACTACCATCAGATCTGCGTAAATGAGAAACTTTGATATCAGTATCAGTTTATCATTCACTGAAGTTATCACTGACTTATCAAATTTTCACTTACTTCTCAGTGTCGAAGTAATTTACTTTAATTTACAAAGCAAGTTTCCAACTTCCACTGGTTTCAAATAGTTCAAATAGGCTGTCCAATTCAATCTTATTTGCAATATCTCTTTCAATGCTAACTTTAATGAGATGTTCCAAGCGTTCGTCTGACATTGAAGCACGCAGGTTTGTATTTATTATCTTAATTTTACTGTGTGCCCTTAGCAAGATGCTACTGTTGCCGGCATGTGGCAATGATCCTGAAAACTTCGAATAAATCAGGGAATGAATTAATGAAATGAATATTCTGAGAGAAGGAAATGAATGTTCTGAGTGAGTGAAAATCAACCCCCCCCCCCAAAGTTTTTTCAACGGATTTCGAGAAATTAGAAAATCGAACTCTGGGAAAACTGGGGTGGACATGTCCACCCCAGTCCACCCCGTGGCGACGCCACTGGCCGGGGGCATTTCCCCATCTTCACCCAAGACCATGCCACTGCTTATGGATCTGCATGAACAAGATCACGGAAGGCAAAGGGTTTTGACTCGAGGTATACACACTATCTCACTCAATTTCAATTAATGATATAGTCTTTCATTGAAGTGGAATCCATGAGAGTCCCCATTGCACCATTATGAACAATCAAGTATCCCAACCTTCCACTCTGCAGCTACCGGGGCCTTCCGTTTCAGTCCAGTTTCTGAATCAGTGAAGATCGGATAAAAACTGACGATTTAACAAATGGCTCAAAAGTCTCTGATCTGAGGCCAAAGACTTCGCTCAAGCGAGGGCTTCGAGAGGAGGGTTGGAAGTATGGAGGTTTGTGCAAAGCAATGATCTTTGCTTTGTGTGTCAAGTGTATTCCTGGGTCTTGCCCAATGGTCATAAAATTCAAAGTTTTCAAATGGGTCCAGCCACTGGTGGGGCTATTTCTCCTCAATGGCGGGAATGCTTCAATAGTACAGATGTTAAACTTGCCCTGTCTCATTCTTATAAGAAATACGCGCACTTACAGGGTGTCTCAAAAAATTTGTTTGAAGTTCGATTACCTATTGTAAAATAACGATAACATGGACAGGCCCCTGGGAAGATAGCCATGTTCCTAACATTATGAAATAATTTTAGAGACCAGAATCTTGCAAATCGGTTGAAAACTAACAGAGTTGCGAGCCTTCAAAGATAAAAATATGCGATAGCTGAAACCAGCGACTCCTATGATTACTTGTAATTCAAGGAGCTCGAAGACCGAGGTAAAAGAAGCCTATCCAATGTCATACGTCTCGTTGATATAAGAGCAAACCAAACAGGACTTCTGAAAGTGATTTAACCCCTGCGATCATTGTCAAAATTTGCTCAACATTTCATATGTCCAAAAACCGTGGTTCAAAACATAATCGATGAGAGAATGAATCTGTTTCCTCAAAGCATCCATATCCTTGAAAGTTAGGTTATCGAAAACTGTTCAAATATCATTTGGTACGCCCTGAAACAATTGAGAAATAACAGAAAGGATGGCCTAAGGGACTTTTACTAAAAATGCTGTTCGAGGCCTCTGGTTTCAGCTTTCGCACAAACTTGAACTTCAAAGACTTGTAACTTCAGGAATTTCTCGCAGATTTGCAATATTTTTGTGTCAAAAATTAATCCAAAATCTCTAGGAAAGGGTTATTTAACCAAGTGCTCATTCAGCATATCGTTATTTTTTAGTATTTAATCAAACGTCGAACAATTTCTTTGAGACACCCTGTATAATTTTCTTCTAGCTTAGCTTTAGGGGGCCCATATCTGCATGATTTTCAGGGGCCACCGGGACAATTTCCCGGTGTCCCGGTGGGCCACGCCGCCCCTGGTTTCATGTAGCAAAACGTCGATTCATTTTGTCCATTCAGTTTGTCTATTCATTTTGCTGTATCAAAATGTCTATTCATTTTGTCCATTCAGTTTGGACACTCAGTTTCATGTATCAAAACGTGTATTCATTTTGTCCATTCAGTTTGCGCATTCAAAGTGTCTTTCAATGTTGTTGATTCAGTTCAAGTTACTAATCGTGCTCAGTCAACCTCTAAGTGATACCAATTTGTGTTCAGTCAACCCCTAAGCGAATGTAGTTATTAAAATGTCATTACCGCAAAAAGCACGCCTGAATGTTTGCTGGAGGATCTCTGCCTTGTCGTGGATAGAGACCGACTCAAGTTACTGAACTTGCTTATGCAATACAAATGGTTCACTCGGAGTAAAATGCCACATGAAAGAGTGAGATGGGACAGCCGGATATGAGCCTTTCCCATCAAAGAAAGGCTATACAATGCGGACCACCTCCCTTGTTGCAAGAGAAGGAGACCTGTTTCGACTGGGTGGAGACAAGCTGAATTTTTGCAAGACCAGGATTGCTTATTCAGTTTTAAATCTAGAGCAGGATAGATATTTTGTGTAGATGCTCTTAACTACATTGGCTGCCGGTATTCACTGGGTATGATTTCTCCTGTTACACATAGAAGAGTGGATGCGCCTCTCACATACGGTCTTAAATAGAACAACCCTTTTTTGTGAAGAATGTCGTAATGCTATTTTCCAGAAATTTCATATTTTAACCAAAATCAGCACATACTGTATATCTAAGTAAGAGTGCCCTCACATGAGCAAACTCAGACCGGTCTGAGTTTCAGATCGGTTTGAAACTCATTTTGCTCTACGGTCAAAGCCCTTAGCGCGCTCACATGACACAGGCGAAATGAAACTCAGGTCGACCTGAAATTCATTTCGCTTTCTCAGGTCGGTCTGAGTTTTCAGGTCGACCTGAAATTTTCATGTGAGCAGAAAAATTTTTCATTTCGGGGCGAAATGACTTTTCAAAGCACGTGTTATTGACATTCCAGGCGTTCCTTTGGCAATCAAAACAATAAAGATTTCATTCAAAGTCACCCAGCTGGATCTAAATGCTATGAATCAATGCCAATATCTTCCACAAAACAATCACAATTGTTCAATAAGCGGAAGGAAAGCACGCATTGTTTGATATTCTCAAACCGGTCTGAAACTGTTCATGTGAGGGGGAAGCAAATTAGCAAACAAGGCCAATACTCAAACCGATCTGAAACTCAGATCGGTTTGAGTTTTCTCATGTGAGGGTATTCTAAATGATCTATCCATATTGCTATCAAGTTTCAATTTCTGGACACACGATAAGCGCAACACCTTGTATCTCCACGCCCAAGAATCAAATTTTTCCGTTCCGCAATTTACCTCATTGAAATAACCGAAAATAGCTTACATTCTGTGGCAACTTAATGAATCGCTACTCTCATAAACATCTACTTCAGAGAGCAAACTTCCATTTTAAGACAAATTCGATGTCTAATGGCGAGACAGGGGGGTGGGGATTTCGGGATACTTATCAAAGCCGAACTCAGGGATAAATTCAGCCGAGTTCAATGATCGAAGGACATCTTTTCTCCTGGATCCACAGAGACGAAACTGGAATTTTCCTCTTGCAATCCGTTTAGTTGGCTCACCTCGCTGTTTTGTTATAAGTACGCGTATTTGTTTTATAGGAAACCAAGAATTTGGGCCAGCTCTGCACTGAAAGTATTTTAATATTATCTGATTTTGAGTACTCAGAGCTTCCCCAGGGGGGGGGGGCACTTGCGAAAATTTTGATAGGGATGCTCGTGTCATTTTTTTGGGTTTGAAATTTATGAAAATGTCATTTTTTTGGGTTTCGCTAAGTTGGCGTCATTTTTTTGGGGTTGACAAAATTGCCGTCATTTTTTTGGGTTCATTGAAAATTTGTGGCATTTTTTTGGGTTACTGAACTTTGAATTTAGAAAATTATAATCTCAATCAATTAATGGAAGTACTATAGGTTGTTGAATAATTCTTTCTTCCCAATTACACTGAATCAGCCTACTCTATGTGTCAATTCATTGATATGGTTTTTAGAAAGAATAGTTGGTTGTTAACATGATGATTTTGACAAATCATAAGAGTTGCTGTGATGGTCTCCAAATGCAATATCAGTTTGACTATCTTGTGCAGAATTGCACGGTGCAATTTTCTCAATTTAACTTGTTCTACAAAAAGGATAGTTATGGGGGCTCTCGAATAATTCCGTCATTTTTTTGGGTTTGAAAATCTTGGGCCTGTCATTTTTTTGGGTAGATTAAAAATCTGTCCAAATGAGCATCCCTATCTTAAATTTTATAGAGTGCCCCCCCTGGGAGAGCTTCTTGCGAGTTTCTTGTAGGCTTCACTACAATCTTCATGTTTACTACCTGTGCCCTCATGATGCTGGAAGCAAGTGGATATGGGATAAAAATATGTTTAAGGTTTTTTATAAAACTAAATAATTTCTTAAGTAATATTTTCCCAGTACTGGAGTTTCTTAATTTTTGGCGATGTGAGAGTTGAGTTTCTTGTAAGTAGCTTCTTATTGGTAGACAGGGAGACCTAGAGGATTCTTTTGGAACAAGGGACGGATATTGACATTGTTAAGCTGAAGAAAAGGAAACTTTGAACGCTCTATTAAGTACTGTAAGATTGATACCCTTTGCTTTATCAGTTGTATACTTGGGTGACGCTTGTACATGTTTACGGCAATATCAACGGGGTCACGTAGTTCGTCTGTTTTTACCAGATTCTCCTCTACCCCTGAAATTTCTAGGCTAGCAGTGATATTGACGAAGTATTCATTTAGGATTTCGGCAACTTTCTTATCATCAGCGACCAGTTCATCACCCTCTAACAAGGTAATGCTTCCAGGAGTTTGAATTTTATCTGGCGCAAGAATAGTTCCATATGATGTGCTCAGAACGGACCGTGGTCAGGGTTCTTTGTGTCAAATTTAATCACAATGTTTGTTTTGCAATCTGTAGCATGCAACAGCTTAACTAGTCACTCTAAATCTGCAAAAGCTATGCACGGCGACTCCCTATTACTATCTGCAAAGACCTGCTATGACAGGAGTTCAAAAAGCTCCGTCAAACAAAAATTTCTTAAAATCTTTAGGGGACACGGCCCTTATTAGTCGCAAAAATTTCACGACTAAATTAAACTTCGATGCCTAGTTTGCAGTACTGTATTTCGTAACAACAATTGCAGTTTCATGGAAAAACTTTTGGTTTACCTAGACTTTTAGTACGTTTCCCAGAGCCACACCACCCCCGGGTGATCAACGGAAAGTTACAGTAGCAAGTGATAGAGGATACTGTGTGTGTGTTCCACTAAGGGCAGAGATCCTCCAGCAAACATTCAGGCGTGCTTTTTGCGGTAATGACATTTTAATAACTACATTCGCTTAGGGGTTGACTGAACACAAATTGGTATCACTTAGAGGTTGACTGAGCACGATTAGTAACTTGAACTGAATCAACAACATTGAAAGACACTTTGAATGCGCAAACTGAATGGACAAAATGAATACACGTTTTGATACATGAAACTGAATGTCCAAACTGAATGGACAAAATGAATAGACATTTTGATACAGCAAAATGAATAGACAAACTGAATGGACAAAATGAATCGACGTTTTGCTACATGAAACTGAATGCCCAAACTGAATGGACAAAATGAATAGATGTTTTGATACAGCAAAATGAATAGACAAACTGAATGGACAAAATGAATAGACATTCTGACACAGCAAAATGAATAGACAAATTGAAACGGTTAAACTAAAAGCCAATTCGAATGCACAAAATGAAGAGACATTCTGATAGAGCAACATGAATAGACAAACTGAAACGATTAAACTAAAAGCAATTCATGTGAACAGCAAAGCAAACTATCAAATTGACTTTTAAGAATGTCGTTTCATTTTGTCTTTTAGTTTACATATCCTATTTAGAATCGACTCGAATGGCTTTTCATTTTGCAGTTTAATTTTGGCCTAAATTACGCTTCATAGGACAGGACTGCTACAAGTTTGAGTACAGTTTTCCGATAAAATTTTAAAAGAGACTTGGTTGTTTCGATTCATCGGCTACTCTAATCCCCTTCCCTGATCTGTTAATGAGTTTTCTGGTATCTTTATTTATCTTGAAGTGACCTTCACACTTAATCAAACGGGACAAACAGGAAATCGGTTGGCCTACCTGATTTGACCCCTTCCTAACTTTGGCAAAATAACCAAGCAACGAGGAATAACATAGCAAACAAATGGAATCTTTTGCAGCCTTGTATCGAAAAAGTTTACAGCTTGTTCAAGTAGGGTAATTCTCCCCTCAAAAGTGTGGTAAAGCAAGGCAGTCTTCAATACATGAACAAGACCTTTTACAGATTCCAGTGAAACAAAGCATAAACACAAGAATATTCTATGGGGTGATCGCCCTCGCCGTCTTATCTACATAGGCGATAAGACGCCAGGCATGCATAAACATGGGAACATGGGAACAAAATTCCCAGGCAGCTTTTTCCAAAGCAATATTTTGCAGGCAGTTTTTCTTAAATAGTTCTTTATGAAATGCAATTGTAATAAGTTTCCAAAACAAAACTTTGCAGGCAGTTTTTTCAATTGTTCTTTATCAAATGTAATTGCAATAAGTTGATGAATAATAGCACAAAAAATTTTGACACATTGCTTTTTCCAAGATAAAATGCAGACGGGGCTTAAAGATTTCACCACTTGGCAAGACTCCTAAGGTCTTTTGAAGAAAATCTTTTTGAACAAATGCATCAAAAGACCCATTTCAACGGGGAAAGGTTTATGATCTTGGCTGCACGCAAAAATTTACTTCATGACAATCAGGTGGCTAAATGCGATATCACAGTCCGCCAAACGCCCAACGTTTTTCTATTTCACCCAGTTTATATATTGTTTACTGCATTACTGTATATTGTTTTGATATAGAGTGTAAATTTTTTGTTTAAACTTTTATGACATTGTTGCTGTGCATTTGCTATTCAACATGTTCTGTTGTTGAATATAGTATGATTAATCGTTTCTTTGCTGCATGTTTTCAAAACTTACTGTTTGATGCCTGCATGCTTACTGGTTCTGGTAACAGGCTTCTCTTCAATAGTTGTAAAAAATTGCTACGCAGGCAGGTTTTCAGAGAATTCTACCGTTCCCAGGCAGGTTTGAACTTTATGCACGCCTGTAAGACGCCCTGGTGGAAATTTCCTTACGAAAAGGCCTGATTTAGGCCTAAATTTCTTTTTTGATGCGTAGTAGAGTACTTTTGCCCTGAATGGGTCTAATACCGCTTTTCGTCAGAATCACACGCTCTTGATTCTACGTAAAATACAAGGCTCCTGGATTTGATATTTTTCAAAAACTCAATGAAACGTTTTGCTGGCACTTTTCATTATGATATTCCTTGCCTGTGTTTCGTTGAAGGCGATATTTCTAAAAATATGAAGCTTTTCAGCAAGGCTATCTTTTGTGGACTTATAAGATTCGTCAAATCTTCCCTCCGCGTTGATATTGGGTTTAATGGGTCAGCCTGTATATTTTCCACTTTTGTGCATTTGATGTCCAGTTAACCTGTTTCACAGTTCATACCAACCTTTTAAGAGTCAATTCTAACATTTATCGAAACATCTTCCCAATTTTTGTTGCCGATATATGATCATTTTTCAAGAGGCAAATAGATCGGGAAAACTTCGCCCTGAATGGGTCTATTCTTTTCAAACGACTCCACGTAGCGATGCAAGTTTATATGTGCTGGTTTTGCATCAGTTTACTTATTTCTGTACTTATTTTGATACATTTTGAGAGTTTCATCAAGTTTGGTGTCTCTTCACTTTGAGAATTACCGCAATGGTTGAGTTTTACGTAAATTTGAGCTTCATCGATCGCAGGAATAGCATGATCTGTTTTTTAAACTCTCGCGTTGTCAAGAATGTCAAAAGCCAGATGCCATACATATTTTCTCAAAGTTCATTCAATGTAGGAACTGTAGCGAGATTCCTGGCTTCTCTGCTAGCAAAGTTTCCCAGCTGAGGCTCTGACAATATTTAGACCCATTCAGGGCAGGCAAGCTGTTGATTTGACTGCTGCTGATGGATGTTAGCAACAGTTTTGAGAGGAAACGTGGGTGAAAATGTTTTTGGCTTAGAAATAACATTTGGCAAGGAAATGAAGTCTGCATCCACGAAGAAAAAATTTCGGAGAGTGATACACAATAGTGAGAACATCAGTTCTTTTTGTGATTAGACCCATAAGGGGGCGACATCAGTACTCTACTATACTTTTACGACCATAAAATGATAATGAAAATATGAAACCTGAAGGTTGTCAAACTGAAGCTATAACGTTCGGACGACATCATGTATTTCTTTTCTTGACCTTTTGAAAATCACAACTGCGCGGTCTTTCAACTTTCTTCGTTTTCGTCTTTCGTCTTTCGCTTCTCTTTCCTTTAGGCCCAATGACACTGCAGTACAATGACACTGCAGGGGTCTGGGGTCTAGTAACGATAACGATGGATATGAGGCATTCTCCTTCCCAGACAATGCACAGGAAAATAAGGCTAAAGCGGCAATAAAGAATGCAGAAAGAGTGAAGAAAAATGGGAGAGCAGAAGTAGGGGGTTTCTGGGAATACAGGAAAAAGATGACAAGAAAGAAAAAAGAGGAGAAATGCGTGATCAAAAACACAGACGGAAAGATGATATACGATAGAGAGGAGATTCAAAATGAATTTAAAGATTTTCATTCGAAGCTGCTAAGGGACCTGTCATAAAGTATCTGCTACAGGGGGGCGGAGGATATAGGCCGGGGCCACCAAAAATTTAATGGGCTTGATAATGGGCCACAGAAAATATTTGCAGATTTCGAATGGGCCATGAAATGTGTCGTTGAGTAACCTTACAAAAGCGTTTTGAAATGTCAAAGATACTGTGAAATTTATGTGAGAGAAAATTCAAAAGTCTTTGAAAAAAATACTAAAATCAGTTCAGTTATGCAGTCGGAATCCAGTCCAGTCACTGGTTCAACTTTCCAGTTTCATTCACTTTTTTTCAAAGCAAAAGCGGATTTTCCGTGTTCTGATGACTGTTTTGCTTTCTGCCTGTTAATGCTCACAACTGAACCATCCTTCTTCAGCCAATCAGTGCAAAAATACTTGCAAATTCTTAGAGCCTGTTTGTTTTTGTTGAATGCTGAAAGTGCATTGAGGTGAAACAAACTCAAAGTTTGGAGGCGAATTCTTTGAAAGCTGTTCTTTTGACACTTATGATTCTTTGCTTCATCAACAAACAAAGCTGGGCAACAGTCATGAAGACGAAGAGTAGACATGCTGCCCAAACCACAATTAGGCACAGTTATGCTATGCATAACGGAGACAATATAAGTGTCATAATCAAAGTCTGAAGATGAAGTGAAAAGGGGAGAGCATCTTGTGCTATAGGGTTGGGGCAAAGTTCAAAAATTCAAATTGAAATGGGTCACGAAAATTATTCTTCTCTGCACGAGGGGCCACAGAATTTGTTACTCATTTTTAATAGGGGCTGTGAAAAATATTTTGGTCAAAGTCAAATATCCTCCGCCCCCCTGTAGTAGATACTTTATGACAGGTCCCTAACGATAGAAAAAGGAAACCCAGAGGTCGAACACAGAGTAGAGATCCTTTTTAGGCAAATATATAAGATTGGGAAAGGAAGGAAAATAAAAGAAGTTGAAAGAAAAGAAGTAGAAGAATGCATCAAAGAATTGAAGAAGGACAAAGCTGGAGATCTTCAAGGATGGGTGAATGAAATGCTACTGCATGCAGGGAACGATCTCATTGAGAGAATCGTAGCGATGATAAATGCAGTTTTCGTGCAGGGGGTCCCGAAGCAATGGAATGAGATGACAATTAAGTCAATTTATAAGAATAAAGGAAGCAGGCATGAGATGAAAAACAGAAGAGGGATTTTCTTAACAAATATAATGAGTAAAGTTTGTGAAAAGATCTTATTGAAGCGAAATGAGGGGATTATAGACAGTAACACATCAGAAAGTCAGTGTGGAGGAAGGAAAAATAGAGGAGTCCAGGATCATCTATTTACAGTATATAGAGCAATAGAATACAATCAATATGTTGGTCAGGAGACAAACCTGATTTTTCTTGATGCAGAGAAATGTTTCGATAAACTTTGGTTAAAAGATTGTTTGATAGAATTATGGATGAAAGGAATGCCTCCTGAAGAAATAGTTATTCTATATGAAATGAATAAATGCGCTGAAATAATGATAGAATCACCGATTGGAAAGACGGATAGATTCACAGTAGGGGAGATAGTCAGACAAGGAACAGTATGGGGCCCGAAGTTGTGTTGTGTAACAACAGATGAAATTAACTCGAAGGTTCAGTCATTGAAGACGAAAGTTGGGGAAATAAGTATCGGAGCTAGGGTTTTCGTTGATGACATCACTGGGATGGGGTCAATGGAAAATATGGCCAGAATAGTAGAGAGCTGTAGATATTTTGAAGAAAATAAGAAATTTACATTCTCCTCGGAGAAATCACAGATAATGAAAGTAAGACCTTCAAGAAGCAAGAGAGGTAAAGCGGATATAGAGGAAAAGGTACTGAAAATAAAGAAAGGAGAAGTTAAGAAGACAGAAATATATAAATACCTAGGCGATTACATAACAGAGGAGGGCAACAAGCTAGCCTGTATTGAAAAAAGGACAGAAAAGACAAACTTCATGATGAGAAATGTGATGAGCTGGGGGGCAGAAAGGGTTACGGGAAAAATGGCCATGCAAGTGAGATTTTTGTTGTTAGAAACAATAGTGATTCCAAGCCTTTTATATAATACAGAAACTTGGGGAGCCCTGTCAGTGAATGAGATTACGTTGCTGGAAAGAAAACAAAAGCAAATGCTTGCGACGATACTTGGTCAGCGAGGAAGTACAAGTTATTGGGGAATGATAATTGAGTCAGGCACATGGCCAATAGAGCAGAGAATTGACTACAAGAGATTGATGTACATGCACAATCTTGTACACTCAGACGAAAGGCGAGAAGCAAGGAAAATATTAATGGAAATGATACCAAAACAAATACAAGGAAGCTGGACAGAAGAAATAAGATTATGCGGAGAAAAATCTAACATAGAGGTTGACATACGAACAATAGAGAACAAGAAAAAATCAGCTTGGAAAAGAGAGATAAAGATGAGCATTAATAAATTCTTAGAACTGAAAGCAAGAGACATGTGTAGGGAAAGTACAAAGCTTAGATTCTGCACAAGGCATAACTTTGAGAGGAAGAAATATCTTGACAGTCTGTCACCATCAGAGATAGAGTGGCTAATAAAAGTGAAATTGAATGTGCTTCCTTTGAAAGCAAATTATAAAAACAAGTTTCAGGGTGATGTAGACTGCCCACTGTGTGGAGAAGAAGAAGATACAACTGAACATATCTTTGTTTGTAAAACTGTAAGAAATGTTCAAGAAAGCAGAGAAATAGCTGCCATAGCTGCAGACTTGAAAGAATCAATGAACGAGGAAAATAGAGCAAGAAAGATCATTCACTTCTCAAAAATGGTGATGGAGATGAGACAGCGAAGAAATGTTGCATTTGAAGTTTAAGAAAGAAATACAATAGGAAAAGGGAGAGAAAAACAAAAACAATTAAAAACAATGGTAAAACAGTGTGTTTGTGCCTCGCAACCATAGTGGTTGCCTGCCTGTCAATGGAAATTGATAGAGAGGGCACTGTGGAATCACAAAGAATCACAAAGACAGCACTCTGTTCACAGATCAGTAGTGCATGGATCAAAGATACAGATTGATACACCTATGGGAATGACCAGTGGCGGAAATTATGGGGGGTTGGGGGGGCAACTGCCCCCCCCCCCAATTCAACAAGACTCGGAAATTTTTGCCGTAGAAGTCGGAAATTTCGAAGGTGGGATCGAAAATGCAATGAAGAAACGAGTCGCCGTTGAGAAGGAGAAGCAAAGAGTTTCTATTTTGAATGAGCAAACCAAATGCTCACACTCTATCTGCAACATATTTTTTAAGTTTTTATGCACTAACATTCCTTTCATAACGTGAAGAAAGTGGTAGGGTATAGTTTTGATACAGTATCGAATTTTCTGGTGATTGGGAGAGGCGTTCTAAGCCAATTTAAAGGCTGGAATTTTCAAAATTTTCCTTAGGACGTTTCCATGTCTATGTTTGGAGCAGGCAATGATCGGATGGCGATAAGCGTTTTAAGACAAAGTAGATGTTCTTTCTGCAAAATTCGTTTGAGAAGTAGCTACTAATACTCGTCAAATATTCAAGTTTGTCATTGGCAAGATAAGGGATCCAAGAGGTCTTCCTAGCGAAAGCAAATTGTGTTTGCTCATGCTCAAAGAATTTCGTGGGCTGCTACTCTGCAGAAAATTGTTACAAAATTGTCAAAATCCACGTTCAATACCGGTAAAAATTGGGTCGTGACATGCATCCTAAGCAAAAGTAGAGGGTGTGTCCAAAAAATTTTCTTGGGGGGTTCGCCCCCAGATTCCTGAAAGCTGTTCGACTTACCCTGATAGTATGTCGTTGTCTTTTTCTTAAACTTTAGATAGTTGTAAAATCTGATATACCTATTCTCTTAGCACATTTAAGGACCCTATTTACGTCAGGTCTTTCAGCAAAATACGTCGAGCAAAAGCACTTGTCCCGACTCGGAAAATTGATGGCTCTTGCCCCTCCACTCAAAAAGCTGAATTTCCGCCACTGGGAATGACAAACATACAGGAAGCAAAGCAAATATCGAAAGATACTATAAAAAACTGCAGAGCAGTAGAATCAAAAAAGAAAATGACTTTCAATCATGAAAAGAGCAATTACATAAAAATTTCATTCAAAAAGTTTAAATCTGCAAAAAAGAACAAATACTGAAAAAGTAACAAATGGAAATATCAAAGAAACAGAATCCTATACGTAATATCTGGGGGATTACATAACTAACAAAGGTAACAATGTAACAATCATAGAAAAGAGGAAGCAAAAGATCCCCTACATGATAAAAGAAATGATGAGATAGGGGGATCAGAATGTGGTTGGAGAAAAGGCACTGTGTATAAGACTAATGATATGGAAACCATGATAATGCCAACTATCTTAAATAACACTGAAACGTGGACAAACACAACATACCCGGCCAAAATTTGCTCAAGGATAACCTAGGTTTTACCAAGGTAAGCTTAGGTTTATTGCTCATGGATTACCTAGGTTTGAACCTAGGTTTTCCTTGAAATAATCCTTGAGCAGACCTAGGTATTCCTAGGTTTCAAATTGGCACTACGTAGCTGTATCAGAGGATAAGAAAACTCAAGGAAAACCTAGGTCTGCTCAAGGATGCCATATATGGGCGTTCCAAACGATCCATCAAGAACCCAGGTATACCTAGGTTAGACCTAGGTCACCTTTGGATAATCCAATAGGATCACGTGATGAACGACCTAGGTTTTCTCAAGGTTAACCTAGGTTAGGAAAACCAAGGAAAACCTAGGTTTAACCTAGGTTTGTACCGGTTGGAACTGGATTTACGTGACTTGCCATGCAGCTGGTTCAAAATCGCTACCGCCTAGAGGATTCAAACTCGCTTCTCCACAGTTCCTGAAATTATTTTGAGAATTTTAGTATCGGCTCAAATCCTTACTTGTTACAACGTAAAAGCACAGGGCCGCCGAGAGGTTTTTGAGGCCTAGAGATAAAACTGCGAAAAACGCCCCCCTTCCCTCTGAGCGAAACGAACAGAAAATTTTTCAATCAGGCCTTTTAAAATGGCTTAAAATGCATCTTAGAAGAATTCCTGCAGTCAAAATGTCAGAAACTTCGATTATGATACCCGCTAGGGCCTAGACCCTGAGGTAAATTTAGTCTCTACCGCTCTCTACCTCTATCGGCGGCCCTTAAAGCATGCAGTAATTAAAGGCATACAGAGTAACAACTTCTTTTAAAGAAGCCTAAGATTAGGTAAAGATCCGTTTTTTCCTCACTTCAACTTTCTCTCAAGACTCAACCAGATTTTCCGATCCCGATTGTCTGAAGTCAAGGCAAGTTTCTTTGCAAGATCAAGAAAAAGACATACAAACAAACCTTTTGGGCCAAAGGAGAAACGCTGATGAGCCTTTTGAATTAGTTTGGCGGCAGAGCGAGGGTGGAATCCTTTGCTATAATGTGCGTCGACAAAAACGTTGTTTTCAGTGGCGTCGCCACGGGGTGGACTGGGGTGGACATGTCCACCCCAGTTTTCCCAGAGCTCGATTTTCTAATTTCTCGAAATTCGTTGAAAAAACTTTGGGGGGGGGGTTGATTTTCACTCACTCAGAACATTCATTTCCTTCTCTCAGAACATTCATTTCATTAATTCATTCCCTGATTTATTCGAAGTTTTCAGGATCATTGCCACATGCCGGCAACAGTAGCATCTTGCCAGGGGCACACAGTAAAGTTAAGATAATAAATACAAACCTGCGTGCTTCAATGTCAGACGAACGCTTGGAACATCTCATTAAAGTTAGCATTGAAAGAAATATTGCAAATAAGATTGAATTGGACAGCCTACTTGAACCATTTAAAACCAGTAGAAATTGGAAACTTGCTTTGTAAATTAAAGTAAATTACTTCGACACTGAGAAGTAAGTGAAAATTTGATAAGTCAGTGATAACTTCAGTGAATGATAAACTGATACTGATATCAAAGTTTCTTATTTACGCAGATCTGATGGTAGTAAACCTACATTAACTGTGATTGTTCCCACTATTAGCCTTTTTTGAGAACTGATTTCGATTTCAATTCATATCTCTTCCTTCCTCGTAAATAGTTACATGGATTATATCGTGTTGTGCTTCACTATTCGATTTTTTATGAAAAAATGCCCACCGTTACGAAAAATGCTGCTTGACAAAGCTGCTTCTCCAAAATTTTCTAAATAGTTCAGAAATGCTTCAGAGGGCGTTTCCCACGTTTTCCGAGAGTCTAAAGGGCGTGGTCACGAAAAATTTTTCTGGGGGCTTCGCCCCCAGACCCCCTCCTTCGTCCACCCCAGTTTTTTCGGGCTGGCGACGCCCCTGGTTGTTTTATTGCCAATAATTCCTTCCATCAAATTCTTGCAAATCGTTGTAACAAGTTATACCACTTCCGTCTTCAGAAAACTTTGTCTCATCGAATGCTCACGCCATTCAAGACTTACCAAGGCGCGAAAGTATTGCCCAATCACAAATACGAATCGCTACCATGTGACTTGTAAAAAGTTCAAGGATTTCTCAGGGAGCTTGAGCTCATTAGATCGATCAAGGAAATTCGAGGAAACTGGGGACATTTCAAGGTTTTTTCAAGGTCCTTGGGTGCACGATTTTTTCAAGGTTTGGCAATAAACCTTGAAATGGCAACTCAGCTCAAGGTTTTCTCAGGGTCCTTGGTGCACGATTTTTTCAAGGTTTGGCAATAAACCTTGAAGTGGCAACTCAGCTCAAGGTTTTCTCAAGGTCCTTGGTGCACGATTTTTTTAAGGTTTGGCAATAAACCTTGAATGGCAACTCAGTTCAAGGTTTTCTCAAGGACCTTGGTCTACCAATTTCAAGGTTTTTTCTGAGTTCAGATCTGGCTGTTCAAGGTTCCTGGGGCTTCCTTGATCAGTTCGAGGTTTTTTCAAAGAAATTCAAGGAAATTCTAGGATCCTTGATCCAAAAAATTACCCGGGAAAAAAAGAAATGGAAACAATAGAAATGATGCAAAAAGATATAAACAGCATTATTTCACCTACCGATAAGCACACCATACTGGGAAGTATTAGAGGAAAGTGGAAGTTGGCCCATGTCAAGTAGAATAACCATAGAATAACTTGAATAACGAACAGAAAACTTATGCTGTTTCAGAACTTAATCAAATCGGACGAGAAAAGAATGGCTAAGAAAATATTAATGGATCAGATAGAACAACAAAGAAACATTTGTTGGTACAGTGAACTAAAGGGACAAATGGAAAAATATGAGATCTTTGATGGAATTGAACAAATAAAATGCTACAAAAAGTCAAAATGGAAGAAACTAGTTAAAGATAAAAAAAGCAATATGTTAACTAGGAATACCAACGCGAAAGCAAATCAACGAAGAAGTTGAGATTTGTGCATGAAAAGCAAGTAAAGAGAAAAGAATAGATAGAGATATGCACAGCAAATGAAATAGAGAGCATTGTTAAAACACGCCTTCAGGGAGCAGTCATAAAGTATCTGTTATATGGGGGTGGATGATATTTGGATGGGCCATGAAAAATTTTGCCATGACTTTTTGGGGCTATGAAAAATAATCAGATGTATTTTATGGGGCCATAAAAGTTTTATCATAAAATGTTATTTCTAAGGTTTGGCAGGGCTGCAAATGCGGGGAAACTTGTTTTCTGCTATTTTTCCCACTAGACGCTTGCTTTGCTGTTCATTTCTTTTCTTCTCCTTCTCTTGTTTAGTTCAGTGGCTAACAGTGCTTCGTTATTAAGTTATATTTCTGAAATTACACTACTAGGTAAACTCATCGAGCCTACATTCTAAAAACTAAATTGTTTTATGGGGTGGGTAAACTCATCGAGCCTACATTCTAAAAATTACATTATTGATTACAAAGTCCAACTTTGTAATCTAAGAGGGCACTCGATGTCAGTCAGAAAGTAAGAAAGTCACGCTCGTTAATGGAATTGATAAACGTTTTACCGCTGCTAATGAGCACTTAGATAAAGAAAGCGCACAGAAAGCGCATACAACACAGAAGCTTTCCGCGATCCTATAGCAGAATTTGACGTCGGCTTATTTCATGTTAGACAGATTTGACACCATAAGATGGATAAATTACTAGGATGTTTACCCTGGCACAGCAACAAATTCACCCAGAATTGGCACGTTCTTGACTTCATTAGCAGCTTAATTATGTCAAAACAATCGTTTTCTAGAACGAACGAATCATTAGCTACTTATTGATAGTACTCATTATGCAAATAACTCAACTTTAGAGGATGATGTAACCGGCGGCCTGCACAGAGGCTAGCATTTGCAGCATAACCAAAGGTAGAAGGACCCCCCTCCTACACAGCAACGGATGCAATCATCGCAGGTGAAGTTGAGACGAAAGGTGCAGAATCCCAGCAAGCAATGGCGCCATGGACTGGGGGAAGGGACGTGATCACACTGAACCAAAACATCTTCATGCATATCATTCTGCACAGAGGAATCTTCGTGACTGCTTGTCTCAAATTAGATGCCCGCGAATAGCAACAACTGAAACGTTCTGTAGGGTTCTGCATAAGTAATTTTGCGTTATCGTAAATCTCACATGACATCTCATTTGACACAGATGCACCAATAGTTTTGTGCACGAACTATAAGCAAACTAGGGGTAATGACTTTTGATTTTTGCGTATCATTCTCGTTTGACATAAAGACCAAAATATTGCCTTTGACCTTGAGGCGATTCTTGTCCTTATACTAGGCGCTCAGTTCAGTTTCAGTTCAGTTCAGTTTTCATTTTAAAATTCACAACATACAAGTTTCAATATAAAATACATTAAATACAAGAATACAGATATATATATAAAAAGAAAAAAAACAATACAAACACCTAAATTAATCTAAGAAAGAGAAACCTGTATGTGGGGAATTCCTTAAAGGAGGAGCTCTCTCAATAGATAAACTAATCGAGGAGAGAGCACCCCCTGTGTTAAAAAATCCATATTTCAGTATATCAAATGATTCCAAAAGTTGCGTAATGTGCAAGAGACCCAGAGTGACCGCAGTGACCCCAAGCCCACGGAGCCCACTCCAGGCAAAAAACCCAAATCCACAGCTAACGCCAAGGAAGGGTTCTATACCCAGAGCAGGCCCCAAAAGCAAGAGCCCACCAAAGCCACTCCAAGGTCAGCATGCTTTAGAGAATTGTGAGATTTACAATCTTGACTGAAAAGTGCAACCAGAAACGAATATTTAGTATTTTGTTGAGAACAGATGGACTTTCAATTGCTGGCGAAAACATAACTTTGAGGGGCATTGCTTGATGATGATAGGAAGTTCATTCCAGGATTTCGCACCTGTATATCTGACAGATCTTATTCCATATTGCAACGTATTTCTACGATTTAAGAAAATGCCACCCATACGTGCCTGCCTGGTATCATATTGATGAACAGAAGACAACAAAGTAAAATAATCATGAAAATATGAGGGAGAAGTTTTGTTAATACATTCATACACAAAAGAAAGGAGCTTTAAATAAAATAAATCATATAACTTAAGAATTTTCAACTCTGAAAAGATTGGGGTAGAAGGAGCAGCAAAATTATTGAAAGTAATAGCTCTAACAACTTTCTTTTGTAAGATATAGATAGGCTTAGTGTGGATGTCATAGGTTAGACCCCACACAACAATCCCATATTGAATAAATGAGCCAAATAAGGAATGGTACAGGGAGACTAAAACACTAGAAGGGAGAAGATGCCTAATTTTGAAGAAAACACCGGATGTTCTTGCTAACTTTTAGAGAGTTCATTCAAGTGATATTTCCAGGTGAGGTTTTCATCCAGGAGAAGACCAAGAAATTTAACATATTTAACCTGCTTGACATGCTTCTTTCCAATTTTAATGTTAACGGTTTCATGCAACGAATTCTTTAGAGAATGAAAAATGATAAAGTTAGTTTTTTCTACATTTAGAGCAAGTTTGTTAGCATCAAGCCACTTTTTTACAAGCTTAAGTTCCTTGTTAACTACCTTTTGTAATTTATATAAACAGTGTGATTCATAGTAGATGTTAGTATCATCAGCAAAAAGATAAAAAGTTAGTTTAGTTGATGAGTTAGGAAGATCATTGATATACATGAGGAATAGAAGTGGGCCAAGGGCCGATCCCTGTGGTACTCCACAAGTAATATTGAGGCAGTTAGAGTTGTGACCATTAACAGATACATATTGGCTTCTATTGCAAAGATAGGAACTGAACCATGCCAAAGCTGTACCACGAATACCATAATGTTCAAGCTTGCTGAGGAGAATTTGGTGATTGACTGTATCAAATGCTTTTTGTAAGTCAATGAAAATGCCACAGCCATACTTCTTGTTATCCAAGGTATTCTTGATTGATTCAGTTAAGCTAATCAAAGCATGATCTATCGAGTGAGAAGCACGAAAACCAAACTGGAGATTATACAAAACTTCATGTAGCTCCAAAAAATTATACAAGCGCTTATACATTAATTTTTCTAAGATTTTACTGAAAACAGACAAAAGAGATATGGGCCTATAGTTTGAAGAAGTCACAGAACAACCCTTTTTGAACAAGGGTATAACTTTGGCTTGCTTCATCTTGGTAGGAAAAACACCAGTCTGAAAAGACTCATTTATGATAAGAGATAAGGGAGAAGATACATAAGGAGACAGAATTTTAAACAACTTCATAGGGATACTGTTAGGACCTATTGATTTACCAGTTTTAAACTGATCAATTATATCAGATATTTCATAAGGAACTGAAGGAGATATGAAGAAAGAATGTGGATTTTTATTTGAAAGATAATCCATTGGGGATTTTTTAGACCTGGGTATCTTCTTAGTGATATTATCAGCTACATTAACAAAGAAGTCATTAAAAATGTTAGCCATTTTTGATGAATCAGTTGTAAGATTACCATTTACATCCTTAATTTTGTTGATAATATTTACATGAGAGTTTTTTAAACTAATGATGGATTTAATTCCTGTCCATAAAAGCTTCATATTGTTGCTATTAATATTAAAATAATTATGAAAATAATTCTTTTTGCTCTCTTTAAGTTCAATCGCAATACGGTTTCTGAATTGTTTATACAAAAGCTTGGTTGCTTCATCAGGTTTTTTCCTGAGTTTTTTCAATGCTTTATCCCGTAATCGCATCATCTTTTGAATTCTGCTATTAATCCATGGCTTATTACGCAATTTGAGTTCTTTCTTGGTGAGTTTTTTCAATGGGGCATGCTTTTTAACAATATCATTAAGATTATCAAGAAATCTGTTAAATTTGGCGTTTACATCATTTATGTTCTCATTCAGGTACTCAAAGTTAAGGTTATTAAAATCTTCAAGAAAGCTTTCCTGATTAAATTTGGAATAGTCATGTTGGTAAAAAGATAAGGTTCTGTTTGAGATTCCTGCTTTCTTAACAATCAAAAACTGTGGAAAGTGATCTGCAATATGCGTTAAGATGTTACCACTCAGAGCTGCAAAAACTTGTTGACCTTCCTCCAAACCTGAAATTTATGCTCTCAACCTTCCTCATTTTAACACAATATAAAATCATTTGAAATCAGCTCGATAGTGTTTTGTAAACCATACAAAAGCATGTAATTAGGGATCTTCCCATATGATTCATTAATTGAAAGGTATTGGGGCAATGAAGGGGGAACAAAGAGTTCAAGGTGAGAACATCTAAAAGCTACTGGGTGTCCAAAAATGTACTCCTGTTTGCAAAATTGCCAAAATTTCATTGCGAAAGTTATCATAAAATTTTTTCATCTCTCCTATCAACAATTCAAATATATTTAATGATGATGAACTATTTGTTCTATTTACTTAACGGGTATGAAATAATGCAGTGAAAACCTCATTCTAAGCAACATTCTGTAAGCAACATCGCTAATCTTGCCTCTAATAACCGTTTACATTAAAAATTTTGCAGTATTCTTCAAGTCCACAATAACATTTCACGTTTCATTCTGATATTCATGACCAAGCAAGAAACTCAATAGAACAAAAGAAATTACTCAAATTAACATAGTGCTTTCTTACAGAAGGCTTCAAAAACCAGGCAGCACTAAAAAGAGCTTGATCGAACAATAAATCAAACGATCACCTTTGCCTGCAAAAATAATTTTTTCATCTACCGGTAAGAAAAAGAAATTTTTGAAGATCTACCTTACGATGAAACTTTGGTGATTTTGCGAACAGAAGTACTTTTCTGGGACGCTTTTCAAAAATCATTTTTTCCAGACACATATGCATATTTCCTCATAGACTCTCTCCCTTTCATCACAATGTCTGATGAAACCTGATTTTTCTTCTTTGATATAGTTCTGAAATATAACCTCACCATCTGCATACTGTTGACATGAATGGTTCTATTTATTTATTGATGATTTATCTTCTAAATCTATGCCGACAATAAAGATGTTATTTTTGACAACTAAATCTTCCTCAGTTTTTGGCCAAAACCTTCCTCCAAACCAGGTTTGTAGGTTTGCAGTGTTTTTGCGTCTCTGTTACCACTTTTAGTTTCTAAATTACAAATGTTAGAAAAAATATTATCAATAATAGTGGAAGAATGATCAGATACTCGAGTTGGGTGAACTACAAATGGAAGGAAATGCTGAGAAAGAAAAAGACTAACAAAGTTTTTAGTAGGTGTATGAGAATCATAGTTTAGTAAGTTTAAGTTGAAGTCACCTAAAATGAAAACATTCTTGTTAGTGATGGTAGGATTAGCTAAAATATTTTGTATGTACTCATTAAAGGTTTAAGTGTCAGAGTTTGGATGACGAGCACAGCAGATCAAAATGTTTTTATCTTTAGGATTTTCAATTTCCGTCCAAACTGTCTCAAAATCATCACTGTCACTAGCTAAATCAGACCTTGGAATGGGACCTAAACTCGATTTTATATAAAGACCTACACCACCATTCTGACTTTGAGATCTTGTGGAAAAAAATGTATATCCAGGAATTTCAACATTGACTTTTAAGGGTCTTTTAAAAGAATCCCAAGTTTCAGAAACAGCAACAACATCAAAAGGAACCTTAAGGTTAACCAACAATGTCTGAAGCTCATCAAAATGACAAGAAAGACTTCTTATATTCATGTGTAAGAAAGAGAGATCAGTGTGGTTAGTATCAGAAGAAGATAAATCTTGAATTGATACATAATTAGAGTCACTATTAGAAGGCAGTTGTTCATCAATATCATAGTCTTGTAGGTTAGGCAAGTTGGTAAGATGGGAGGTGATTTCAAATGACGGTAACGAATCAACAACAGAAGGTTTATCAAGCTCAAACAAATCTGATAGTGTTTCATTTTCAACTGTGCCAAAAGGGAAAATTGATTCACGATCTGCAATAGTACACTTTTTACAAAACCATGGAACTTCATCAGGCTCATCAGCAAGGATTTTGTACTCAGAAGGAGAAACTTCACTGCAAGTGATATGAACATAAAAATTGCAGTTATTACAAAGAATGGATGGTTGAGATTCACGCACATTTTTGTGGCAAATACCACAAGGAAATTTTTGCTTAATCATTTGGGTTTGCGGAAAACAAAATCAAGACTATGCAACAGGGCATAATTGATCTGATTATAAGTTTAAAAAAGCAAACAAGGAAAGATTGCAAAAATAACACAAAAAGTAGGCTCCGCCTACGACAAGAGTCAAACATCACCTTACTGCTGCATGTTAACTATAATTTCACTGTCATCAGCACCGTCACCAGATATTGGCGAGGATGCAGCTTGTTCATAAGGTGGTGAAGATGCCTCATGGCCATCATGACTGGGGGATCCAACCCGTACATTAAAAGCTCGGAATTTCCTAGGAATTCCGAGGAAAATTCTCGGAAAAAAATCCGGGCTTTCCGAGAAAACCTAGGAATTTTAACAACTCGGAAAATGTGCAAAAATCCGAGGAAAGCTCGGACTTTTGCGGGTCCGAGAATTCCTAGGAAGCTCGGAAAGCTCGGACAAATTTCATCTCATAAAAAGCTCGGACAATTTTCCGAGGATTCCTAGGAAGCTTGGAAAGCTCGGACAATTTCATCTCATGAAAAGCTCGGAAAATTTTCCGAGGATTCCTAAGAAGCTCGGAAAGCTCGGTATGCGTATAAAAATCCTAGAGTTCGAAAAATTTCATTTCACGGGCAACTTGGAAGGAACACACGAATTGTTATTAGAAGAAGCTTGTCTCTTGTCTTCGTAGTCGAATTTCCTAATTTTAAGTACCGTTGTTAGCTAACAACATACCGTTGTTGCTATAGCAAAACTTATCACAACTTCTTAATTTTTTTCGTAGTGAAATTAATGACAGGATTTATCTAATCCAAGACCGCGCTGAGGCTTTTTGGGCCTAGAGAATTAGGAAAAGGCAAAGGATAAAAAATACGACTTTCTAGTAATATCTCCATTGATGAAAGAGGCGAAGAGGCTACTACAGTTTCATTCAAAAAGATGAATGCATTCTGAATAAATATTCAAGAAAGCCAGTCAAAGTCTAATTGTCCCAAGAAAAACGCAGAGGCTATTTAGGCAGTTCTTTTCAACGTACTTGATGTTGGTTCATGTGTTGTCACCTCGAAGGTATGCAGGTCTCTCCACCACTCTTTCTCCTCGAGCCTTAAAAACAAACATGTTAGCATTAACTACCGAACATATTTATTCTTAATGAGAACTGCAAAAATTCTGTGGTTGTTTATATCTTTGCAAGTATTACTTAAAGTATCACGGAGAACACTGAGGGGCAATTCTCTCAAAAAATCTCGTACATTCTTGTAGAAAGCCTAAAAAGTCTTCAAAAATCCTGGAAATCTCGAAAAATCTCGAAAATCCTCTGGTATCGCAAATTCTTATGAATATTTAGACTAAGTGGACTAAGATTATCAAGAAACTGTGAGCAGATAAACACTGACAGAAAATTTGACGTAGGAGCACTTGTGTACACTTAGGGTACAAAAGTATGGAAACGATGGCCTAAAACATGGCGGCAAAGATGTTCTATGGCCTATGAACCTCGTAACAAAAGGGAGATTTTCTCTCCAACCCAGACCTCAATTTAAACTCTTATGGCGGGAAAATATTCGCCATCTCGTCTTCTGTTCATCAGACAGGCAAAGGCAAATTTTAGAAAACCTTTTCTTGAATTTTGAGACGAAAACTTCGAAGTAGTGTTATTGCTTTGAGCTGAACGAAATGGAGAAGATATGAAACTGAAAAGTTGTCAAAACATCAGTTTGCTTCAATGAAGAGTTGGTTGGGATGGCTTCATTTTATGCTGTTTATACTGGACATTTTGATTTTGAATCAAACTTTTGGGAATAATCAAGAAATTTTTAGAATTTTGGCTGCAAACTCAAGGAGAGCTGCTAACAGGTAAGCTTGCAACTTCGATTTCTCTTGTGACCGTTGCAGTTATTGCCTTGTAATGGCTTCACATCAAACCTCCGATGGCTCAGTCAACACGAATAAACCAGAAATAAACAAAATAACGTTTCGTTTTCAGATTTCAGCTTTTTAAGGTACTTTCATAAAGATTTGTCTAGCTCGAAAAGAAAAGCATCGCCTGAAAAAATGATGTCACTTACCTGCTCACAACTTGCCTTGAGTTGACAGCCAAAGTCCTGAAAATTTCTAGATTATTCCCAAAATTTTGTTTCAAAATCAAAATGTCCAGTATAAACAGCATAAAATGAAGCCATTCAACCAACTCTTCATTGAAGCAAACTGATGTTTTGACAACTTTTCAGTTTCATATCTTCTCCATTTCGTTCAGCTCAAAACAACAACACTACTTCGAAGTTTTCGTCTCAAAATTCATAAAAAGTTTTTCTAAAACTTGTCCTTGTCTGTTTGATAAACAGAAGACGAGATGGCGAATACTTTCCCGCCATAAGTGTTTAAATTGAGATCTGGGTTGGAGAGAAAATCTCCCTTTTGTTACGAGGCTCATAGGCCATAGGACATCTTTGCCGCCATGTTTTAGGCCATCGTTTCCATACTTTTGTACCCTAAGTGTACACTAGGCCTAACAGAAGTCTTGCGTGTGGTTCTCGATGTGAGATTTTCGCATTTAACTATTGGAATAAAAGTAACGCTTGGAATACACTTACCGACTTGCTTGCTTGCATGCATCTTATGCTACATTCTCTTCTTCTTTGTTTCTTGTTATTTGAAGGCATTCTTGTGAGTTTTAGTGAGTTACTGAAAGGCCTTCCCCCACAAAATCGATGACAAAAAGGACGATTTCGCGCTGACGCCAGATCGAAGACTTCGCCAGATCGAATTCGAAATTCGCGCTTTTTCCAGTCACATGACTCGAAACAATCGAAGAGAACAAAAGACCACGAAACAACGAGTCTATGAGAAGAAGGAGGAGACAACGATTCCTTGAGGTGTCACTTCGCAAGAACGCAAACTGGAAATGAAAATGCTGAGCGGCAAATAAGTCGTAAGATTCATTTTGATTTGCCCTGGGCATGCCCTCCTAATCATTGAATTTCTTGTTTCTGATAGCAATTGGAAGTTTAAAATAATGTTCTTGAAACATGGGGGAGGACCGCTTTTTTAGTTTTTCATCAGCATGAACTGGCGAAGGAGTTCATTTATTTATGCGATTTCTGCAAATTGGATTGCAACAAGAAGAGCAAGCTTCGCGTAGTTTTCCATAAACTTTTGAAGAAACAAAACAAAGACGATTGCGAAACTTGTTTTTTTCCGAGTTTTCCGAGCTCTTGCAATTTCTCGGATTTGCTGCATTGCTGAAGAATCCGAGAATTCCTAGAAAGCTAGGATCGCTGTCGATGTAAATCTTCACTTTCCGAGTTTTCCGACCTGTTAAATTTTCTCGGACTTGCTACATATCTGAAGGCATCCGAGAATTCCTAGAAAAGCCAGGACTCCTCTAGCTTCGAATCAATATTTTCCGAGTTTTCCGAGATTTCAGATTTTCTCGGACTGGTTACAAAGCTCGGATTCCTAGGAAATTTCTCGGAAATCCGAGTTTTCCGAGCTTCTTACCGAGCTTTTAATGTACGGGAAATCCTGGTCCAAATCCTCCAGTAGGCACTTTCTCTTTCACAACAAGTTTGTCCAGGACAAAATATGCAATCTTACCATGTCTCCTTGCATCAAGAAGTTGGGGTACCAATCTTTCACGTTTATCCAGTGTGCGTTGGCTGAGATCAGGGACAAACTTTATGCCATCTGGCTTCTTTGCTCTGGCCTCCCTCAAGACAGACTCCTTTTGTTTCCATGACTGAAACTTGGCTACAATTGGCCTAGGCCTAGCTTTGACCTTTGACCCGTCGGGCCGTGTGAAGAAGGCTTTCGGTTTGCCAACTCGATGGGCTCTTTCAATTTGGAGATCCTCTGACATTCCGAGAAGGGTGTTGATTTTATCTTTGACAATTTGTTCACTCTCCTCCCATGACTCCTTAAATTGAGGAGCTTCAGGCACTCCAACAATTCTAATGTTATTACGGCGGCTGCTGTTCTCCAGGTATTCCACCTTGTCCTCAAGATTGATCAGGTCCACATCGCTGTTACCCCGTTGGTCTTTAATCAGTTTCAATTCCTTCTCAATGCAATCCATTTTCACGTTGTAAGAGTCAATAGTATTGCTCTGAAATTGAGCACTTGCTTTGAGATCATTAATATCATTTTTTATGAACCTGATTTCGTTGCGAAGGTCTGCAGTGAGAACCTCGATCATCTTGGCATAGCTCGTCTGCTGAACAGCCAGCAGCTCTTTGCACATCGCAATAGTAATAAATTCCGTCATCTTTCATGTAGAATCCATAAATTGATGAATGAAAGACTGAACTGAAGATGTTTTATGTAAAAACTTGCATTAGCAAAAGCGAAACTGATAATCCTAATAAGGCTGCAAAGTTCAGCCAAGACCGCGACTCAAAAAACACGTGTGGTCGTCAGCCATCTTGGACTTATGTGATGATTGGGCGCTCGATTTTCCATTGAAGGCGACTTTAGCAGCAACACTCATCTCTCTGACTGTAGCAAAAAACAGAATCAACGATCATTTGGGGTTATGAAGAAATCAATAATCAGATATTCTTATGCTTGTTTAGCTCAGGACGGACTTTGTAATCATCCAAAAGGATCTTATGTTTTTATGGGGTCATTTGCGAGCGACGAAGGAGCGAGATTACTATAGTGATCCAGCCAACCTTCTGTGATGTCCACGCATATGTTTATTGTATTGCTTTGTTACTTCTGATTATCTATTACCGCTGGTTAGTTTAAATTGAAAGATTCGCTGGCCACATTTCCTTTGTCACTACAGTTTGATTGTGTACGTGTTTGTCTTCGTGAACAATGATCAATAGTCATGATATTCTTTTGTCTGCCAAGGCCTGCCAAGATACTGTGATGGCGGTCGGGCCTATCCCAGAGAAGGCGCGACTAAATTGAACTTCCCTTACGTTTCATGTTCATGAGACACAGGCAATAAGTTTGTGCACCTTCACACTACTTTCAGATCTTCCATCGACACATTTCGCTACTTCGTTTGGCCATAAAAGGACTAAGATACCAAACACGGCGTAAATAACTGTAAGACGGATTTGTTCAATGATTCAACTTCACCCAACGAAACGAAGCTTGGCTTGGTATGAGCCCTGAGCCTGAGCGGCGTGTGGTATCGATACGAAACATTCACAAATGCTGCACAACAATGATATCGACGTCATTCAGTGTTTACATGCAATCACATTTTCAACATTAAAACAGGATTAAGTCAACACAATAAGCAATAATCTGTTGAACCTGCGTTCAATACCCTCCTTCACCTTCATAAAACATGGAATACGGAATAATGGAACGAACAATTCCACTTCAAGGGGACAGCAGAACATTCATTTACGAATTTAGTGTGGCTTTATCTGAGTTCACAAATATGAAAGAGTGCGAGCAGTTGATAACTTATAGTTACTTCTAGTAAATAATATCCTAGTTCTTACTATTGGGCCATAAATATGTGAATAGGAATCTAGGATGGGCAATTAATTTTTTTGCAAGATTTTTGGAAAATCATCCACCCCCATATAGCAGATACTTTATGACCACTCCTTAACATGCAAGCATTCAAATGCAATCTTACAAGAAAAGACAAAGAAATTGAATGCCCAGTATGTAAAGAAGAAGAGGATACAACCGAGCACACATTTCAATGCAAAGTTATGAAACGAATCCTTGGAAATGAAGAGATGAGGTGGAGAGATGTAGAAAGTGAGAACATCAATCAAAGTGTTGAAGAAAGTCAGCAAATTTATAGGACAAGTAAGAGAAATAAGAGAGCAACTATCAAAAAGCTAAAAAAAAAGACAAATAAAAATAAAAACAGATGTCAAATGAGCTTGCAGCATGGGTTGCACGGCTTGCTCGGCTTGCACCAGGAATGGTGCCCATTGAGACGGAGAAGCTCAAATAGAATCACAATAGAATCACAATAGTGCAGTGACTGTCGAAGCTGCGCAGAGAATGTAGCATACCTGCGGGGGCGAACGAACACGAGGCAGAGACGCGCAACGCGCAAGCGCAGTCCTTAATCACGCTCTTTCTTCTTCACCATTCGCCAAAATGGGTCGCATGCACGCTCCAGGGTAAGATTTTCCCTTCCAAAAGCTTTTTAAAGCTGACAACTCAATTGAACTGGTTGAAATTAACAAACTTAATGTGTGCTTATTTGATTGGAAGCCATTTTTACATCACGCTAATCAACTTGAAATCAATAAAACTTATTCGTACTGTGAGACGAGCTGAGAGCGGGTTTCTTCTTCATGTTCAGGCCTGAAAGAAGAGCGGCGCAATTAGGGGTCAGTCATATATCGATTTCGTCCTCGCTTAGCGTCAGTTCGACGCTAACTTTCAGACCCCCCACCCCCACCCTTAGCGTCGGTCCATTCAAAAGTGACTAAGGGCTGAAAGGGGCTGCAGTAGACCCTACGGGAAAGGCACGGGAAGTACAGGGCCTAAAATCTTTTGGCATTCCAAGAAGCTTCAGCGAACATTCTCCGACTGAGAAGATCACATGAAAATGGGCTCAGGAAAGAAAGTAAAACATAAAATTATCGCAATCTTCACAATATTGCAGACATATATCTCTATGAAAATCGATGTTAATCTTTTTTGTTCTTAGTGTCAGTGTTGCGGAAGGCTGTTGACCCCCCCACCCATTAAGGGGTCATCGACTTTCGATTTTCATATTTTTTAACGGCACATGGCCGTTAAGATCGGAACCCTCTCCCCCCCTCCCTGTTAACAGCCTTCTGCCAAACGGGCCTCCGATCGGCCTAAAATCTTTGGCCTAAGTACGACTTGGGGAGCAGCAAACAAATGTCTTGTGGAACATGCTGGACTTCAACCGAAAATACGCCATATCGGGAGGCATAGTAAAACTGTTCTATTCTACACTCTATATGTTATTTGTAAAGATTTTATCTACGCTTTTAAAAAAATTCTCTTACGGAGATTTCCGTACGATTTTTTATTTTCTTAACAGCCTAAGGGTAAGACCCCTTCCCCCCATAATGGCCAATTGCCGTTAAAAAATACGAAAATCGAAAGTCGATGGCCCCTAATGTCGAAATGACGCTAAGCGAGGACAACATCGATATATGACTGACCCCTTACATAAACATACAGTTCACCACCAGGCGTACCCAGTGGGGCAAAAATTAGTTTTAAATTGGTTATACCACCTTTGTTGCTTTGAGGTTTGCCAGTTTTTGTCTCGATTAGGCCAACTGCTACCGACGATGTTTGTGATTCCGATTTCAGCAGTCCTGTCACTGCCAGTCAGCCAGTTTCCAACGAGCCTACTCTGAGAAGGGAAGAGTGTGGCAAGAATGATATTTTCTAGCTTAGGACACTATCATTCAGTATGGTCTCAGAAGGAAGTCCCAAGTCCACCAAAATCTTGGTAGGCCTAAAGGGACAATTTCCAGCCACAGCCAGGGTGCATTTCCATGTGAAACCGACCCTAAACGAAGGTAGGCCAAGCAAGCCCTAGGCTTTCATATGCAAGATATTTCCAGGGAGAAAGAAAGCTGCTAAAAAAATCTGAGTACTCTAAATCTGATGATCTTAAGAAACTTCCAGTACTGGCCCAAATTCTTAGTTTCTTATAAAAGAAATAGAGGGGTATCGCCCTGATTGAGGGTATTTTACATTGGTCGAATATTCCTGCTGAACGAAAAAATTTTCAGAACAAAACTTACCATGAAAACCCTCACAAACTCTTCACTGTTGATGATATAGAATATCTTTGTCATTGATGATGCTGTCTTTAAGAGCGAGCTACCTGAGAACAGAGTGGTCAAGAGGGCCTAAATTTCCAACGTCGTCCTGGTTGAGGGTATCCAAACTTTCACATGGTTTCACGTAAATTTAAGGTAACTCGATACGAAAATTACCAGCATATGAACGATTAAGAGTTTTTTGTTCTTATCAAATGTTTTTTGATTGTATTTGCTGTGTCTCATTATCCTTTGCACTGACGTTTGTAGCCGCTTTCATTGAAAGGCATCTCAAGTAAGCTGACACCAGTTTTCCTCCTTTGGTAAACTGAACGATGCTTAAATCAATTTAGGATTTCAAAAAATATATTTTTTACAGTCCACTGATAGAACAAACTTGTTTTTGCACCGTAGTATGTCCTTTTACAGCAACGGTAGTCACCTGCCATGCGATTACGGTGCAGATTTTGTTCAAGAGCCGGAAGGTACCACAGTACCCTCAACCAGGGCGACTAGGCCAATCAGACAGCGTGCAAAAAGAAGCCCGTCGTGGCGAAAGCGGTTGTCATATCTCTGAAGTTACGTGAAGTACTTATTCTGGACAAGGGGAGCTTGGCTAGAGGCCATTTGTTTATTGTAAAAGTTTTAGCAGCGTTGAGAAACCAAACAAAATTGTGCAACAAAATGCAAAAGGAAAAATGGCGGGTACTTACAGTTGCATCTCAGCTGACCTTCTTTGTGCACTTCTCCTTCTGTTTGTGGATGGAATTTTAAGAAACTCAAACAAGAAAAAATTTAGCAAATGGCATCACCAAACTATTTTTGCGAACTGTTTGGTTTTAACTAGGCCAAAAGGCCTGTTATTCAGCAACAAATGCAAGAGATTTAAAATCGGTCAAAACGTGTTTGCCCCCAACCTGGGTGACCCCTCTGTGTGTATTACCAAAAGAAACCGCTGAAAGTTTGAGGAAAACTTCACATTCATGCCAAGGTTGGCAGATTTTCAAACACCGTCACACCAAGAACCGATTTCATTGAAGAAATCATGCCACTACGCCAACAAAAAATTCAGGTCCATGCTGAAGATCTTCCAGCCTAAGTGCATGAAATGCACCAGGGCACGGACATGGTCCATGGTGAAATTTAGTACATTGGTTCCTTAGAAAAAAATGTTCTTTACCTTTAACCCTTTGCATGCTGCAGTCACAGATTTGTGACCAGGTTAATTCTCGCTCATGTGCTGTGCTTGCAGAAATGTGACTTAAAATCGTAATTTCTTTTTGTCATGTTTTGATCTCTTCCTTTTATGAATCTGGGAAAAGTAAGCCTAACTTGTTCCTCAAGCAATGAGAAGTTCTTTCCAGTGAAAAATGAACATGGTTCATGGTGAAGTTTACCAAGTTATTACCAATGGAGGCTTTTGCAACCAAATCGCGAGTTTTCTGTTGATATTTGTTGAACCTTTTGATATTTTCAATCCTTCTTGCAACAAAATATGTTCTACTCATCCAATGCAGCACCAGAAGGCATGTTTCGAGAGTGTGGAAACTGCCCTTTTGATTCCGCCTCTTTCTGGTAACATTGGTAACCTCTATATGATGCAGCAAGGTCAAAAATGTGGCCTAATGCCGGAAGCTTTGACGTAAACAAAACACAAACTACTCAGAACTCATTCTACTGCTAAATATGGTAAATTAAGGTGTTTGGTTGAAAAAGACCTTAATTTATTCTCGCAGAGTTGTCTATTCTGGCTGATTTGTAAGAGTTAATTCCAAGAACTTCACATTTCTCATCTGACAAAAGCTTCCCCTGCAAATTTTCTTCCTGGCCTTGTTCCTCTTCTAAATGATTCAATGCCATTGGATTCCTTGTTTTCCAGTGTATCTTTTCAGTTGTGTGAACCAGTGCCTTGAAAAGATTCAATACATTGGCATGAACCAGTGCCAAGCTACAGTATGTTGCGTCAAAAGACCACTTTCTCTTTTCCATCATGAAGCAACATCGGGTAATCTGAGCTTATTTGTCAGGCCTTTTCGTTTTACATGACGGATCACGTCAGCACTCACCCAAACATGATCACGCAAGCTCTTTATCGCTCTCGCAAAATTGCAAATTTTGGGGGAAATCGCTCTCAAAAATTTCCCGTGAATTGCAGTAGGATAAAATCCTCCTTGATCAATGAACAAATCTTCCGTTAAGTTGTAAAAAACAGAATTAATGGATTTGACCTCAGGTGGAAATGATCATACTTCAAGAAAACATCTTTTTCGAGAAAAAGAAATACAGCATAAACATGTGATGGAAACCTGATGTTGGAATAACTACATTATAAGCTCAAAGTTATAGCTGGAAAGTATCTTACTGGGATCGGTAGGGGAGATGATTTTATTAAACATTGGTTCTAAGAGCATTGGAAATATAATTTAGAGAATTTCAACATCGTGAACGGGGCCTGAAATACTAAAAGAAGGAAGCCAACTTTTGAAGAGTTTGTTTGGTGTAAAGTTTAAGTCTTTGAAGAAGACAAGGAATAATCCTCATAGAAACCGCAAATTGGGAATCAACATTGTAGCAGAAGGCTCATCGATGGTACAAATATGATTGCCAGACATCAGATTCATCATTTCATCAATCAACGTGCATCAATCCTTTACTTTTAACATTGAATGCAAAACCTTTCTTCCCATTTAACCCTTCGCATGCTGAATTGTTTCCAGGTCACTGTACTGTGACACTGGACAATATCCGCAAGATTTCAAACATCTCGATCTGAAATTTCAAACTCCTTTTTCATCAGGAAGAAGTTTGTCAATTTGAAATTAAAGTGTATGAAAGTTGTTCAGAAATAACTGAAGTTTTCTTTTCTTGCCTCTATTTCACTGTAAAACATTTCAATTTACCTTATTTAGCAGTAGAATGAGTTCTGAGTAGTTTGCGTTTTGTTTACGTCGGAGCTTCGGGTGATCGCCGCTTTAGGCCACATTTTTGACCTCGCTGCATCACATAGAGATCACCCATATTACTAGAAAGAAGCTGAATCGAAAGGGCAGTTTCCAAGCTCTCGAAACATGCCTTTTGGAGCCGCATTGGATGAGTAGAACGTATTTTGTCGCAAGAAGGAAACAGATTGAAAATATTGAAAAGTTCAAAAAATATCAACGAAAAACTCGCGATTTAGTTGCAGAAGCTTCCATCGCTAATAACTTGGAAAACTTCACCGTGAACAATGTTCATTTTTCACTGGAAACAACTTCTCATTGCTTGAGGAACAAGTTGGGCATATTTTTTCTCAGATTCGCGGAAGGTAGAGATCAAAACACAAGGAAAAGAAATTATGATCGTAAGTCGCAATTCTGCGACGGCAGCACGCGAGGGAGAATTAATCTGGTCGCAAATCTGCCACTGCAGCATGCAAAGGGTTAAAGTCCTTCAATATTAGAGGATCATACTGTTTACTGTATCTTAACAGAATTCAGGCGATAAAATTGTGGTCTGAATGAAAGAAGGAGCAACAAAATTTCCCTGCACGATGTTCAGAGTTGATAAATAGTAAGAACAAATACACTTCCAGAAACGGAAGATAGAAAGTAAAGATTCATCGGTTTTGACGAGACACAAAAAGACGATGGTATCCTATTTGTCCTTACCATATGATTGAAAAGACTAACACTTAGTGTTCCAACGATTCATTCTCATTGGACAATAATGATATCAAGATTCATTGTAACTTGCTTTTCAAGGAATAAATGGTGCTTGTGAATCTTTACCTGAGTGATCGCCCACGCAAATGAAATTATGCGAGCGTTTTGGCGCACTTGTGAAACTTTCCTCAAGAAAAGTCCTGATTTGTATTGGCAGTAAGGGTGCCAGAAACTAATGGATCCTTTTTCTTTTGTTCTACAGGAAGGGTATCTCCGGTTCTGCATTACCATACAGAAGAAGTGTGCCAACAGTAAGTATTGAAATGAATGTACTGTTGCAGAAACTTTTGACAGAAACAGCCACACACAGACAATAGACTGCTACACTCAGTGGCGGCTCCAGCTCTGAAAATCAGAAAGAAGGGGGGGGGGGCACAGTTATGGGCATCATCATGACATAGGCCAAAAATTTGACTTCCTTCAATCGCTTCCAAAGATAGCTATTTTGAAAGAGTAATGGTTGGGGATTTCAAAACTTTAAAATTTTCTTTCTACTGCTTCTCTGAAAGAATTTGTACGCATCTAAGTGATAGCTTTCTTGCAAGCAAGAACACGAAAAATTTCAGTGCAATTGATCACAGAAAATTAAGCTACCTTTATATGCTTCTTGTAGTGCCTTCAGTCTATGCTACGGGCTAAGCCTTTACATCATTTTGATTTCCAACCATTAGTGGACAATATCAATGATTTTACTGCACAAAAGACTATTTGTCGGATTTTTTGCTAATATTTTTAATTGTGTACCATGGACTGTGCTATTTTAAGCCACTTGCAAAACACTCACCTTTCGAGTTGGATGTAAAACTTGCATACAAGAGCAGACAAATCACACTATGCTTAAGTTGTACTTAAAGTGTTGATGATAGCATGGTGGAAAGGAATTTTAGCAGAAACTTGTGGGTTTGAAGGAAAATCTGTTGCAATACCTAGTTGTTTATGAAACAATGAAGGTGGGGGTAACGAATGCATCGTTTTGCAACTATGTGCCACTGAAATCAAATTCTAAGACAGTCAACGCATCAAATATTGATGTTGAATGGTTTTTTAAGTGTACCAAAGAAAATAGAATCCAAGTTATGGGGCATAGGGGCAGAAAGAGGGTTATAGTGGGTATCCAGGGTACCAAAAAAGCAAACTATATATATATACATTATTTTTACAATTTAAGCCGTGAAAGTGTACAAAATTACTAACCACTTCCATCTTATCCACAGCAATGGAAAATTTAATGATGCATAAATGTTTTTGGCAGTTATTATCCCTTTCTTGGGTGTTAAACCTTCCAATGATCATAATCATTATCATAATCATAACTGTAATTTGGTACAGAAAATGAAGGAAATTATTTTGCGCTTTCTCTGACCAACCAATTCAGGCCTTTTCCTAAGAAATAGCTTGCGCGAGTGGACAAGCGCTCACGTGACTTCTCTTGCGCGAGCGATCTCTCAGGGAAAGATAAAACACAATCATGTTGATTTCAGAAGTAACATAAAAAAACTGCTTGGCCATGGAATTGGCACATGATAAAAGACAACCACATAGTGCTAAAAGCTTTATGAAAACATATATGAAAACAGTGTAATCCTGTAAGAAATCACTTGGATGTCAATGAAAACAAACCATTATTATCCAGGCCTTTTCGTTTGACGCGTGCTATCGAACTCGCACACGCTGGTACACGTGCAGATTCATGTACGAGTGCGTTTTGTCACACGCGCAAAACGATCTTTTAGTGCGGTGATCAGGCAAGAATAGAACGTGAGCTGGCCACTTCGGTATTGTCGTTGATGTGGAGATCAACATGAATTTCGTTTCAACGAAGCCAAGTCATGAGAGGACGAGGTTTCAAGGAACAATCCAGATGATAGCTGATTATCGCAGCCATGACCATGTAATGACCTTGCCGTTACGTTACCACTTGAAATCATCATAAGCCGTGGTTACTAATGAATGAGAAGAAACCAGACCACTTCAATAAGCAAAGACTGCTACAACGTTATTAATTACATGTGGAATTGTGACAACAAATGTCCACGTTTTATCGCAAACCAACAAGTTTGTCCATGTCTAGGGCAGAAAGTTTCTTAAAGTTTAAGTATGGAAGTTTCGAATTCTCATTTTTCTTATTATTGAAATCTCTTGAGCTTCTACATATACTTTATTGCCAGTTGTACGAAACTATGCCTTTTCTAGACATCAATCGAGAAAATATGAGTAACGAAGTGCAACTAAGACATGGCAGCTTTATCGAGACTACGTGTTCTTTACCAATGATTGCCTCTGCAGGTTTCTAACGTGGTTAGAAGCAAAGATTATTGTGAGAATTTGATGTAAAAGGCTTATTGTAAAAAACTAGATTTGGGTGAAGAGGCAAGAAAGTAAGGGCCAAGCTACAAATTGATTAGCAAATTAATTTTTGGCAGGTTTCGCTACTGTCAGATGGAAACTCTTCGTCTCAAATTTTCGTTGTTACTGTAGAAAGCATAAATTTTCATTTTCATGCTTATAGCTGGCTGGGACTGATTATACCGAGATTTTATGAAAGAGAAACCGAGCTGCTGTCCTGGTAATATGAAATTTAGTGGCGTGCTCCCATTCACACGCCTTGAAAATGTTAGGCTTGCGATGGCATGCGATCTAGAAAAGTGCTCTCTATCAATGTTTAAGACACTTAATAGCCTTCTAAATGTCACATTATGCTGCTGGAACAGCCCATCCATGTCAAGATAACAAGGTAGAGCAATTGAAAGAAGACAGACATTTTCAAATTCGACAAAAAAGATGACATTATTCTTTCAATCAAATCAGAGTAATATTCTACCAATACCTAGCGTAATTTGTTTCTACTGTCAAACACCTGTTTGCCTAAAGCTCAGTGTAGATGATTGTTGGCACAATGAACTCCACAGGGAACACGATATAGTGTTATTGGGGGCTTTTTATTTCGTTGTTAAACTGTATGTATACAGAAGTTCCTCTGTGCTCTTCAGTGCCATTTCGTTTCAAGCAGGAGATTTTGTCCATAAAAAAGTCATTGGAGAATCGCTTATGTGTTTGTAATCACCCCGAAGAAAAGTATATTGCCCTAGCCCCTAGATAAAGTTGCCATTATAATGGATCACAGCGGCAATGGTACCCAGATGCTAGAAGGCCCTAGAACTGTTGATAAATAAGGCATCCGATGCCCAAGAAAGCTATAAGAATTTCGCTTACTTCATCGTAGCACAATGACATAATCGTGCAAAAAGAACTGCAACAAGCAAGGAGACGCAATCATTCTGTCATCATAGATAATTGTGTTCCTGCACCTCGTAACAAAACTCAAGATACCCACATTTTTGCTACTGATAGTTACGATAGATTATAAGGCTTGACTAATCTGCAAAATACTGAAAAGTACTTGGAGTTCTTTGCTCTAATCCTGTTCTTTAATCTGCTAATGACTTTAGTGGAATATTTATTCATTTGGAATTGATCTTCACACTTCATCAAATAGGACAACAGGAAAAGTGAATCACTTAACTTCTTGACCTCTTGGGTCTGCCGATCTTTAAGTTTGGCAGTTCAATGGACCAACAAGGATGCGGAATTAAAAAACACTACAAAGTTTAAGAAACTTTCCGAGAAGGCCCATGAAGGGAAGCAAACCAAGGAATAAATCACATCAGTCATTAAGAACTACGCAGAAATCTGCGAAAGTTCCTTAATAAGAAGCATTATTGCGCGTGCGATAAAATGCACGCCTTGGACATTTCAGGTGTGTGCGGAGGCGTGCGCATGCGATCGCACGCCTAATGTTACCAGGACTGGAGCTGTTTCATTTCAGACGAAAGGGGCCTAAATTTACTTCATTGAAAACTCTCTTCGACAGAGTCAATCTCAAGGATGGAGGCTATCTCAAGAATGCTTGTTTAATCCAGTAATGACCCTGATGATGTAATACTTAATTTCCAATTTATCTTCGATCTTAATCAAACTAGATGTCGGAAATGTAGGTGACCTAACTTCTTGACCTTTCCAGAAAATAAAGCAAAACAGTCTCATTGAACAATTCTTAGGAAACAACAAAGCATCTTCTTGAAGCAAAGAAAGTCTCAGAAACCAAGTCAGATCATATTTGAAATCACGGAACTTTTCGGAATATAATAAGGAGAATGAAAGATGAAGCTGGTTACAAGATAGCCCAATTGAAATCGAATGATATAAGGGGGAAAGGTGACTTTACTTACCCAAGTTTCTTTGGGTTTTTCATGGAATTCACACTTGTGCAGAATTGAAAAATCTTTATAGTGACGTCTTCAATTCATGGTTAAAAAGGCCTAAATTATGATTCTATGTATACGTTGAAACATAGTTGTAATGAAACATCCGTGACAATTTTCACACTTTTCTAGCGTGTGCGATCGCAGGCGCAAAATGATCTACGAGTGCCAAATGCCGCACGCATACCATGTTTCTCACAAAAAGGCCTGTATCACACTAAAAGCACTCGAGCAATGGATAAATACCCTGTTAAAATTCGTTGAAGCTGTAAATTGAGAGGGTCATGTAATGCCGGTCATAACAGGATTATACTGTATCAAGATCAAATTACAATGTTAGCTTTAAATGATGATAATGATTCATGAAAAACAATTGTTAAATTAACAACATACGTTTTCATACGCCCTAAAGAAGCATAGTTTATCGAGTCTAGGGCGCTTACAAAGTAACAGGAACCTAATAACAGCAAACTAAAGGATTAATTACAGGTATATATGATTTGAATATAACGTGGTTAAATGCAGTAAGAATGAATTAAATACAACAGCGATTAATACTGAAAAAGATGACGATAATCAATATATTGACCAAAACAAGGAACAATGTTTTCCTTCTTATTATGAAATCATTGCAAATGAGAATAAGAAACAGATTAAAAGTAGGAGCCTAGCTGATACTCTTTCAGAGCTCTAAGATAGCTTTTTGATGACTGTATGTTTTTCAAATGAGAGGGCTGGGAATTCCACAAACTGGCTCCTTTTACAGAGATGGCACAATTACCGAATCTAGTTTTGGTTTTTGGCACTTGGAATAGACCACTGTGTCTCGTTTCGTAGTTATGTAAACTCAATCTTGTTTGAAATAGGTTTTGGAAGACTGCCGGTAGTTTATCTTTTTTATTTACATACATATGCATTAGTTTCAGGATCTTGTGTTCATACTGGTCAGAAATCTTTAAAACGTGAAAATCTTTATGTATTTCATTGGTAGAGGCAAGCCTCCTTTTGTATTGTAGGATCTTTAAAACCCTGTTTTGGTGTACTTGGCTACGCTGAATTAGCTTTTTGGTTGCATCACCATAAATTTCAATAGCGTAGTAGCAAGGAGGAAAAATCGTTTTGCGTGTTTGTTTACATTTTGGCGTGTTTGTTTACATGTTTAGAGGGGCCAATCATCAGGCTCTTATTTTACACGTGACTTTGTGGTGGATTTGTAGCTAATGGCGTCGTATGAACACAGAAGCTGTGATGGGGCATTTAGAGCAAAACCATACGCCCTCTTACGCCCGAAGTCACGTTGATTTTCGAGAATTTTCAAAAACTTTGAATTAGACCTGAAAAACTAGCAGTTTTTCTAAAACATTTGCCAAAGCCGAAGATGATAACGTTTGAAAGCTTGAAAATATCAGAATTAGCTTTTTAACGATTTTGAGCCCTCTTTTCTGCCTAACAAGGCCTACATGACAGATGATGCCGTGTTTCCTTGATAAAATTTGTTTCTACAGCACAGTTTTCAACGCAACAGAAACTAATATAATGAGAATGCTTTTCAACTACTTTTTTCTTCATTGAACAACGCAGCACAATTGTACTGGAAGGCCCAAAGTTTCCTTACCTGTTGGATTCTACATCATAGATGGTTGTTGAAATAAGTGAGATTGCCTCTGATTCTTCTTTGTTTTGAGTTTCATTTTACAGTTTGCTACATTAGAAATAATCCGATGGAAAAGAAATGAAGGTAATAAAACAGCTTCAAGGCACGAAAGATAACTGAAAAACGTAGAGCTTTCTCTACTCTACTCGCAAGTATCTCTAAAATCAAATGTATCCAGAGATTACTGAATTACTTTGCAAGGCGTTTAAAATTCTGCTTGACCTCTGGTTGACCTCATCCTCTCATCAGATTGGCCGTAGTCAGAAAACCGAAAGCTAAAGTAATTTGAAGAGGTAAATAAGTAATAACTTACCCTGTTTTCTTTCACTGAGACCAAGCAATACTGAATCAACAAAGTTCCACTTGTTTAATCCTGGACAGAGCAAATTTCCAGCGATAAAATGAAACTTTTTTCACTTGCCATGTTTGACCAACACATCCTTGACCGTACTCTCACAACAAGTTGACGAATGTGAAATGTACATTGATTCTAAAATCTAAGAAGAAATGGCGCGAAAACAATCTTGTTGCCAGTCTCCAAAAATAGAAGATGTTTCCATAACAAACTTCATTGTATCTTTTTTAGCGCAATCATTTTCAGTTCATAACCAGGAAACTGACGAGTAAATGTATTTGATTATCAATGTTTTGATCAGACATTACTGAAGTAAATTGGAAGCTTTTCCAACTAAAATAGGTAAGCTCTTGACATCTCCAAACTTTGCTCATTAAGATATGAGAATTCTAGAATTAGAAACTCATACGCAGTTGTAAACTTTAGCACTCTACAAGCATTTTTTTCAAAAACTAAGAATTTGGGCCAGTAATAAAAGTTTCTTATAGCTATCAGATTTGGAATACTGAAGAGTTGCCATAGCAATTTTCATGTTTATTACCTGTGCTCCGGTGAACAGTTCAAACAATGTTTTTATGCTTTTTCAATGTTTCAGGTATTCACTCAGGTACTGTAATGTGATACAGTAAACAACTGAAAATAAAGCAAAAATATGTCAAGGATTTCCTTTGTCAAAAATAGATAGTTCCTTAATTTATATTTTGCCTGTACCGGAGTTTCTTAATTTTTGAAGCAATTTTTTATAAAATGATGTATCCTTACAAGCAACGGAACTGTTTCTGGCAAAGGATCTTGAGACGAGTGCCTTTTTGAAAAGGGACTGATTTTTCAAGAATTTAGTCAGCATTGAACCAATTGAATTGTTGAAATCTGCCCCCCCCCCTTATGAAAGCTGTTCCTTAGATAATATCCGGGCATTCGAGTCTCTTATTTTGTGTGTTTTTTGAGAGTTTGGTTTCTTATAAAGCCAGAATTTTTTGTTTCTATTAAGTAAATTTGTATATTTCATTAAACAGTACCCTGGGAACCAGAGCCAAAAAAGAATAAAAGGAAAAAAATAGGGAATGAAAGAAAGTTTCTTTTCATCTAAATTTCGAGGCTCTGGTACCCAGGCAGACTCTCCCAAGAAAGAAAATTTTCTTTTTCTTTCTCAATTTTCTTTCTTTGGAGAGTCTGGTACCCAGGGTACCAGGGTAATTGAATAGAAACATTTTTGGAGACTGGAGACAAGATTGCTTTCGCGCCATTTCTTCTTAGAATTTGGAGTCGATGTACATTTCACATTCGTCAACTTATTGTGATGAGAGTACGGTCAAGGCTGTGTTCGTTAAGTCTGTGTTGGTCAAACGTGGCAAGTGAAAAAAGTTTAATTTTTCGCTGGGAATTTGCTCTGTTCAGGATTTAACAAAGTGGAACTTTTTTTATTCAGTAATGCTTGGTCTCAGTGAAAGAGAACCGGGTAAGTTATTACTTATTTACCTCTTCAAATTACTTTAGCTTTCGGTTTTCTGACTAAGACCAATCTGATGAGAGGATGAGGTCAACCAGAGGTCAAGCAGAATTTTAAACGCCTTGCAAAGTAATTCAGTAATTTCTGGATACATTTGATTGTAGAGGTACTTGCGAGGTTAGTAGAGAGAGCTCTAAGTTTTTCAGTTATCTTTCGTGCCTTGAAGCTGCTTTATTCCCTTCATTTCTTTTCCATCGGAATATTTCTAATGTAGCAAACTGTAAAATAAAACTCAAAACGAAGAAGAATCACAGGTATGATGTAGAATCCAACAGGTAAGGAAACTTTTGGCCTTCTAGTACAATTGTGCTGTGTTGTTAAATGAAGGAAAAAGTAGTTGAAAAGCATTTTCATAATATTAGTTTCCGTTGCGTTGAAAACTGTGCTGTAGAAACAAATTTTTATCAAGGAAACGCGGCATCATCATCTTTCATGTAGACCTTGGTAGGCAGAATAGAGGGCTCAAAAATCGTTAAAAAGCTAACTGCGATATTTTCAAGCTTCATACGTTATCATTTTCGACTTTGGCAAAAATTTTAGAAAAACTACTACCCTTTCATGTCTGATTCAAAGTTTTTGAAAACTCTCGAAAAATTAATGTGCTTCCGGGCCTAAATAGGGAGTGATGGTATTGCTCCAAATGCCCTACAGCTTCTGTGTTCATACGACGCCATTAGCTACAAATCCACCATAAAGTCACGTGAAATGTAAGAGCCTTATGATTGGCTCCCAGGAAAAATGTAAACAAACACGCACAAAATATAAACAAACACGCATAAAATGTAAACAAACACGCAAAAGCCAAAAGATGTTTCCTCCTTGCTTAGCGTAGTCTATTCTAGACTGGATAAAAGCATTACATAAAGAGCGCAGACATTTTTTTGGCAGAAGGTCGCGAATTTTTCGGAAGATGGAGGCGTAACGGTTGATTTTGTTTCCTAATTCATCAATGTGTTTTTCCCATGTAAGTTTTTATCAATGATTAACCCTGGGTATCTGACGCTGTCTGATTTTTGCATGACATCACCTATACGAACCTCTGGTGTGTTAAGTAATAATTTCTTTTTCAGAGAGTGTATGCAGTAGGTTGTTTTGTCTACACTTAGCTTTAAACAATTAGCCTTGAACCATATATCTATTTTTTCCAGTTCAGTGTTTGTGTTTTGAATAAGATGGGTAATGTTTTCATTGGCAGCAAAAATGTTTGTGCCATCAGCAAAAGACGTGGCTGGAGATTTGTTGAAATAGCGATGTCATTTACATATATGGTAAATAGTAATGGTCCTAGAACAGAGCCTTGGGGGATGCCAGTATTGATAGAGCTAAGTATAGAGCTTTCCCCATTTACAGCAGTAAATTGTTTTCTATTTAGTAGATAAGTAGAAAACCATTTGTTAACTATGCCACGAATGCCATAATGTGACGCCCCTTACTTATATCTACAATGTGCCTTTCGAAACTGGGGTTTTTCCAGACATTTGGAAGATCGCTAAAGTAATTCCTGTTTTTAAAAAAGGAGATCGAAGTAATGTAGATAATTATCGTCCGATATCTTTACTCTCGTGCTTTGAGAAAATCTTAGAGAGACTGATGTGCAAAAGAATGCTTGCCTTTCTAAAGAAGCATAGCATCTTATACAAACTACAGTTTGGTTTTAGAGAAAACCATTCAACTGTGATGGCTCTTATCGAAGCACTAAACGAAATCTACAAAAATCTCGACGAAGGAAAGTTCGTCTTAGGCGTCTTCCTGGACCTCAAAAAGGCATTCGATACGATTGACCACAAAATCCTCCTGAAAAAGCTCGAACATTATGGGCAAGTTACAAATTAAAAAGTGTTATGAAATGTTTATTTCTATTCCTTCAGAGTTGACTCGCTTTCACTGTCTGAAAATTCTGAATTGTTCCAAAATTCGTAATCAGATTCGTCATCGACCAAACTGATGTTATGTTTTTTCTTGCACAGTTCCATCTAAATGTAGCCTTTTACTTGGTGGCTCACTCACTTTCGTCTTCCATCGTTTTTCAAGATAAATATCCACGGCTCTTTCAAGGCTATCATCACGCTCCTTTTGCGACCAATTTTGTTGTGCACTGAAATCATCAGCACTGACTCCATCCTTCTAGGTTTCATGGACAGCTGTCTGTCTGATAAAATGTTTGTCAGCACGCTGAATCCTCTTTCAACGGTAGAGTTTGACCCGCTCTTAGAAATTAAAATTTCTGTGAAGGCGCAGACGTTTCTTGCCTCTTGAATACCAGAATTTTCTTCCAAAGGTCTCCTGCTTTGACATTTGGCAACCAGACCCTAGCACAATTTCTCAGCATTCTCCACTAACTTGTTGCTCTGGTCAAATCGAAGGATGTCATGGACAGTGTCTCTTGGAAATGAGATGTAAAATGCGCCAGGGCCTCGTTTCCATAGTCTTTCTCGTTGCTCCAATTCTTTGGGTCAAAATTGCCATCTGGTCATAAATTCCTACTCTGAAATCATTGAAGCGGTCACTGAGCAGGCTCGAAAGATTATCTATCACCTTGGCTTTTGATTTGCTTGCCTTTACTCTGCTTTTGCTGCTCAAATGCCGCATCCCTTCCAAGTTGTACGTCATGAAATCTCTTTTCTCGGCTGCTTTCTTTTATGCTTCTCCATCTTTTAGAAACTCCGCAGAGAGAGAGAAAAACCCCCTTCAGTGTCTTCTCGAAGCTGTGAAGCAAGCAAGATGGCTATCCAAAAACTCGTCAGCTTCTCTTGCACTTTCCTTGCACTCCTCAAGCTCCATTAGCGTATAATCAATTGAGGGCCTAACTTCATAGGCAGGAAGACCCTCGCCTTCGAAAACTTTCAATGCCGGCATTATCTTCTCTAGGACATCAAGATAAGTACAAACCAGACACAACATCTTGTATGACAAGAAATTTTTGAGCTGACCTTGCACCTTTGCAGGGATTGTTCTGTTGGTAGCATCATTCAAACAGTTCTCATAAAGCGGCAAGAAAAGCAGGCCACATATTGAGCAATCTCTTGAAGGCTTTGACTCTGTGACCAACGAATCGCGTGCCTGCTAGCCTGGACATGACATAGTGCTGGATACCGAGAGCTTTGGCTGCAGACTTCACCATAATTTTCAGTTTGCCAGAATTTTTCATGATATTGTAGTTGGCTTGGTAGAATTCATCCACTTTTTTTAATGCAGATGCCTTGAAAGCGGCTTTAACGGCTAGCTTGATGCGGTGATTCACACAATGTATTTTCAGCAACTCTCTCTCCCGGCTCATTGGTGTTAATAAGCCAGACAAGTGCCCAAAATTAACATTGGCTCCATCAGCAGTGCACGAGACAAGCTTTGTCCTGTAGTCTTTAAGGGGTATGTTCCCACTTGGTCCGAAAATGCTGTCAATCGCCTTTGATAATGCTTCAGCTTTCGTGCCTCCCCATTCTGCCATCTCAAAGAGAGATACAAAGAAATAGATTGGAATTCCTGAAACAAAGAAAAAAGTCAAGACAAGTACAAAATCTCCAAAAAGATAGGGACGAACAGAGAGAGAACAAGATTGGTTTGACAGAGTTTAAAAGTAATCTATTTGTTCAGAATCTGAAAATCGCATTGATCATTTGCTAAATGTTTTGGCCTGACACTGGCCACAGCAAAGTATCAGATAAAATGGAGAAGACATCTTACCTGATGATTTGCTGTGAAAAGTGTGTTACAGTAAATTTAAGAAATTTTTCATATTTAGATATTATATTGAAGTGAGCTGTCTTTGTGCTTTTCTTAAAAGTGTATGCTACACTCATTCATGTAAAGTAATGGCTAATATCCTACCAGCCCTCGTTCTGGAGCCGTGCCCTGCAATCAGGAAATTTCTTCTCAGACTAACGTACACTTTTTTCGTTGAGCTCTTGCTATCAATGCCAACTTTGCCCTCATCTTACATCAAGTAGTTTAAACCCTGGAGCAATAAATGGGGGCAATCATAATTGTGACCCGGCTATTTACTTATGAATTTGGGCCAGTCCTTACAACTAAAAGCATGGGCATTTAACTCCCAAAGATCTTGTACATCTTCGGCAAAGACCTTTTGTTTTCAATAAAATCCTTTCAAATATCCTTTAAAATCCTTTTATCCCGAACAAATTTTTTACAACTTTGTGATCAAGTGAAATGCCCCTCAACTAAAAAGTTTCTTAGTCTTGAATGACAATTTCTGTTAAATTCACAAATATCTCAATTGTTCTTTAGCTTATTTAAGGTAACATGAACCCCCCTGCATAACCTAAAATAAAAACAAAACATAAGCGCTATTGCAATCGTTCACATTAACTATAATGTTTCTTTTTTTTCTTCTTTTTCCAGTGATGATATAACAAAACTAAACAAAAAGTTAAAGCAACACATAAATTTAGTTCTTAATAGAGAGTTTAAACAATGATGGCCATTCGGCCCTCTTGGATACATCTCAGCAAGTCAAAACTGGAAGCTCCATGCTTTGTAAGGGCATTTGCAATCATCTTTTGTCCAGGAATCCATTGAACTTTCATTACTTCTTTCTTATTCAACATTTCCTTAATTTAGCCAACATCAATACGCAAACGTTTGTCATCTACCGATTTGGTTGAATAAATGGCATCTTCAACTGATCTGTTGTCAACAAGAGCTTCAATAGGAATGCTTGTATTATCCGCGGCTGTCAGTTCCATAATGATTTGCTTCAGATAGATAGCATGGTCCAATGCTTCAGACAGGCCCAACATCTCAGCAGCTAATGTGGACTTGACAACACGCTTAATCTTTGAACATGACCATGCGATGACAACGCTTCTTTTGTTCCGTCCAACCAATAAAATAAGGTGACCTCCAACACTAGAAACACCATCACTCATGTTAGCATGTGCAGCATCAGAGAATACAAGAATCTTCCAGTCACTGATTCGTCCCAGATTTGGAAACATGATGAATGATCTATGCTGTTTGAGTTTTAGTAGATTTTTGTTTGCTCTTATCAGATCGGATACATGTCCATCTTTAAACCTTGAACTCAATTTAACAACCTCACATGCAAGATCTGGACGAGTTCCTTGAGCTACCCAATTGCATTGGCCAACGAGACTATGTAATTGTGTCTGTTCCATCGCTGTCAGTGAATTATTCTTCTCTTTTGCTCTTCCGGGGTCAATTCGTATGCTCTCTATGGAATTTACATATTTCTCTTGATCCAGCGTGGCCTCTTTATTCGTTTGTTTCATCTCAAAGCCAATGTATCGAAAATTGCTACTCTCTTGCTTACCAGCAACAAATTGTGTTTTAAGTGGTTTCATCACTGTCTCATCAAAGGACTCATTTCTGCAATGCATAAAATCATCAATATGAGTAATGAGGGCACCAATCACTTCCCCATTTTCAACTTTGTAAAACAGTGACGAATCAACCTTTGACTGTGTCATTCCAAGATCTGCTAGTTTGGCTCGAACACTCTCATAAAATTGTCGTGCTGCATCAACCAGCCCGTGCAGGGTCTTCTTGAGCTTCCATACTTTTCCAGGACCTCGCTTGGCTTCAATTGGAAGCTTGATAAACACATCTCGCTGAATTTCTTTGCCTTGTAGGAACGCCGATTTAATATCACTTGACTTTATTGACCAACCTTTGCTCATTGCAGTTGTTATAAGCAGTCTCATGTTGCTCTTTGCAACTGTGGGAGAGTCTCTTTCAACAGTTTCACTCCCTTCAAATCCCCGTGCGACTAAGCATGCCTTTATTTGCCCTTCTTTATCTGTTAATACCCAAGTAGTTGAAATACATGGTTGACCGTCATCATCAACTTCAGTGTAAACATCAAAGTCTGTCAATGTTTGCAACTCAGCTTCTTTTACTTTGAGGCAGTCTGCTTCATCGTGTTGGTCTCTTGGAATCAAAACCATGTTGACATCCTCTTCAATCTTCCTCCAGTCGTTTCACTCTTGCAGATTGACACTTTTTCTGACTCCTGTCTTGTTGTCTTCAACATTGTACCAATATCTTGTTGAAGTGTTTGCTTTTCCGGCCCTTCCTAATATTGATGCTTGTGTCCACTGATCATCTTCGTGAGCTTTGTATTCAATTTGATCATCTCTTTTTAAAATAATTTGCTGCTGTGGTTCAGGTGCCAGCTGATCTTGTACCGGTTCATGTAAGTCATTAGGTGGTTCTTGTGGCTGTCGCAGTAGCCCTGGCTGCTCTACATTCTCAATTGGATGATGAGGCTCGTCGTTGGGCATTGCTAGATCACCTAATACCTCACTTACTTGATGGTGATCCATTTTGGTATGCCCAGATGTGATCTCATCTGGTGGTGAATACCTGGTCGGTACATCATTTTCAACTTCTTTTTCAGGCTTAGGAGCTCCAGACCCTGAATTTGGAGTTTCTTTGACAAGCTTGTTTTAGAAACTCGCACATATGTTCCACCATGTCGTACGAAAACAACTTTCCCATCTTGAAAGATAACTTTTCCTGGACCAAGCCACTTGTTGCTCCCATCTTGTTTGTAGAATACACTATCTCCACCATCTCCGGGAACGAAAACCTCCTCCAAAGTCCTTATCTGGTGTCGTAATGCTCTTCGGATCTTCTCATCTGCCTCACACTTCATAAATGCTCTTCGGGCAGAGAACAAAGCATCTAGATGGGTCTTCAAGATTTCACTAGAAGTTACACCTTGCAAAGCTGGGAGCTTCTCTGTCATGATATTGGGCAAATTTGGATTCTTGCCCAAAACAAGTTGATAGCTGCTGAAACCATTCCACATCTGTAGGGAATTCTTTGCAACATTCGCCCAAGCAAGGAGTAACTTTTCATTCGTATGGGGATTTTCTTCCACTAGAATTTCAGGCATTCTGTCAGTAATCTGATGATTTCTTTCACATAAGCCATTGCTCCAGGGGCTTTCTGCAGGAGTTGAAGAAATCCTCACATTGAGTAGACTGGCCACCTCACGGACTTCATCATTATTAAACTCTCCGCCATTATCAAAGAAGATTCCCTCCATCACTCCCCAACCAGCACCAATCCAATAATGTAAGACATTCTCAACAACTTCTTCTGGGGTTTTTGTGTTAATGAACACTGAGATACTAAGCCTAGTGAACATATCAATCATGTGAAGGATGTATTTTCCTTTCCAGCTCTTCAAATCCATTGCCACTTTCTCGTTGAATCTGGTGGCCATGGGCATGCTTACTACAGGGCGAGCAGGTGTCTTTCCATATAGCTTGCATGTATTGCAAGAATTATAGATTTCATTCAACTCCTCTTGGAACTCATCTCTCTAAACTCCAGCATCTGCCATGAGAGCCTTAAGTCTAGGCATTGATGGATGGGCAAATTGCTTGTGCAGTTTCAAAATGGCATTCTTTCTCTCAGGTTGTTGTAGCTCACTCAAGACAGTATTGCATACCTCATCAACTTTTACATCAACCTTTCTGTCTACAGGGATGCAATAGTGGCCACTTGTGGTAAAATTCAATGGCACCTCTGTTCCAAACAGTTCTGCTGTATCCCGTTCAAGGTTCAACTTAGCTTTTGCTTTCTTCAATGACTTTAAACTCAGTAACATGGGAATAGCTGAGTCTACCACATCAACTTCAATGATCACATCCTTGCCAGCAATACTGCATGGCAGCTGACAAGACATTTGGGACTTCAACTGTTCACCTCCACCATACTTGAATACTTTGTGACCCTCACTTGCGGTTACATTTTCTCTTTCTCGTTCAGAGAAACCATCAAGGAGACATTGCATCCACCTGGTACCACAAACAGTGGATGTACAAGCTGTATCCAGGACTGCACAATTGGTTGCTTCTTCACCTAAACGCTCTATTTCACGTCCGTTGTATCCTGTAAACAGTACCACCTTCTCTGCACTCTCAGAAATGTGTGCCTGCTGGGTCTTTCGAGCATTCTCATAGGAGTGTGGACAGGTTCCTACAAGGTGGCGGTAAGAGCCGCATCCATGGCATGATAAAGGATTGCCATCAGGCCCCTTTGGGTTGACAGGCTTGACATACTCATTGCCCCTTGCAGATCCACCGCTGTCTGTTTTTCGTCCTCTGTAATTTGCAGCGCTTCTAAAACCACGTCCACGTGGCCAACTGCGCCCTCTTTGATACTGATAGTTGTCTGTGACAAGTGCTTCTTCTTGGGAAGCGACAAATGTTGGTTCCAGCTTCAGTGTAGCAGTGGCTCCAACAATATCATCATTTGATGCCAATTCTCCTTTAAATTTCTTAAGAGATTTCTTCGCCTGATCAAACAGATCATCTTTCTTCTCAAAATTTATGCCTGACAAAATGAGCATTTTCTCAGGTTTACTGATGTTTGCACTGCTCAGTAGTTCAAAGCATAGGATTTCGTCTGGTAATTTTATTCCTTTCTTCAAAATGCGGTTGTACGTCTGTTCAAATTCATGGATGAATTCACCAATCTTGTGGTCTGGTTCTCGTCTGCAGTTTTTGAATTCTTCATACTTCTCTAAGCTATCTTCCATGTCATCTTTTCCTAGTTTCTTCTCCATAAATGTAAGTGGGGTCTTTAAACCGTCATTCATTACTTTACTTGTAACACTTCTTCCATTACTTGTTTTCGGATCACTGTTGAATCATTCTCAGGGAGTGATAAGGCAACCGCAATTCCCATTTTATTTTTCGCCAAATCTGTTACCTCACTCCACATCTCAATTTCTACCTTCCATCTTGCAAATGTCTTCTCTCTACCGTTGAAGGCAGGGGGGTTTAACTTCATCGCCATGGTGCACAAAAGTCACTGGACACCAATAATATCACACTGGCACCGTAATCTTGATACAAAAAATGATACACACACTGCATTGCACTGTAACACTATGAGGATCTTTACCCTCTGCTACCACTGTTAAATTCACAAATATCTCAATTGTTCTTTAGTTTATTTAAGGTAACATAAACCCCCCCTGCATAACCTAAAATAAAAACAAAGCATAAATGTTATTGCAGTCATTCACAATTTCCACTTTTTAGACTTGAAAATTTCTTAAATTTTTTGTTTCTTATTGTTTGGATGCATAGTACAAGTGTAAGTTTCTGTAAGCAAGTTTGCTACATAAAATTCCTTAGCAAAAAGGAAGAATGTCCTCAGGACAAAGTTCAATTTCACTTGAAGTCTCCCAACAGTAACATGAGACAAATCATAAAACATGAAAAGAAACCTAATGATCATAAAAAACTTACCATTCCGTTCGACTCGCACGAGAGCCATCAGACAGTAAAAACATGGCATTCTTTCTTGCAATGACTGCAGAAACTTTTTCAGTGACAGCCTTTGTGATGGCATCAAAATATTCTCCCACCGCCTTGCAATCATCCTTTCCATCGATAAGTCGAACACAGTTCATTCGTTGACACTTCACCAGAAGCTTGAAGCTTGAAAGGGGAAACTGGGGTTGAGGGCTAGCTTGTAGGCAGTTTGAATCATTTTGCGGTAGTTGTCTCTATTTGCCTTCTCCTGTAGCTCAGTTACATGAGGCTGAGATGGACCTGCTCCCAGAATGTCCAGATAGTTGGCTGGGCTCTGTCGTTGGCTTTCCTTTTTCAATCTGTACTGCAATCTTATGGCCAGCACTTTTTTTTTCTATATTCCAATAAAAATTTACAATATATGCTACAAGCTACACTACACTACCTACAGAAATACTCTACAATATAAGCTACGCTACACTACTTTCGGAAATGACTCCACAATACTACTATAACGATACCCCGAGGAGCAAAAGACAATGTCTACCCCGAGGCCATTAAACATAAATATTTATGTAGAGGATTAGAAAACAAGACAAGAGAATTACGTCAACAAAGAGAACAACAAAGAGAACTACATGCAATCTACTCATAAGTTTTTGATAAACGGGAGAGGGTGGTGGAATGTAGCGAGGTTTGTATCTCAATCAAATCGACCAGTTTTATGGATATACTGTAAGGTTAATTGTAATATATCTCTATTAACGTCATTAGGAAGACCTTTATCGCCATACAATAAAAGTTCGGTAAGAAACTTGTTTGAAGGATCAATATATCCATATGGTCGCAATAGTGAAAAAACTCCAGCGAGAAGATCTCGTCGTTCTTCGTCAAAGGAAGGGCAATGCAACAAAAAGTGTTCAGAATCCACGACACCATCATTTGTGGGGCACATTGGATTTATTGTATCCCTAAAATTGTGCTTGAATTTGTGAAAGTTCAGTGCGCTAAGACCAACCCTTAGTTGAGTAATATAGGATAGTCCTTTAGGGTCATGAATGCCAAAAACTGATTTTGCACGAGAGCGTATTTTGGATAGCAACTTTGACTTAAAAACAGCAACAGATGGTGCAGTTCTAACTTCTGGATCAAGTTTATTCCATTCGGATAAGCAGTGTGGATAGAAGGCAGACTGAAATTTTTCTGTCCTTGCCCCAATTCGCCCAACGACATCCTGATTGCGAAGAGAGTACTGCCACTGTTGAAACGGCGGAATTGGATTTATTGTATATGCAGGTGTTAAATCATTCATAAACTTTCAGCACTTTCATTCAGATGTCGCATGATCTATGAAAAGGAAAAGATATTTTTTAGTTTCTTTGAAATGAGAGGAAAACCCATCTTCTAGTACTAAAATTAAAGGGGTTTTTAATCGACATTAAAAAGATTAAAGCAAACCTATTTGGTGACCATATTTGTGCCATTGATGAAAGCTCTTGCTGATGCTTTTATACTCCCTTTGATCATTGGGTCTTTCAGGATCACGTCCTTGTTTTTTTTTTGCATACTTTGCACCAGATAAAATTTGCGTATGTTCGATCTTCTTCTTTCAGACTTCTAAATCCTATTATGTCAGACTTCCCATAACTTTGGAAAGTCTTCAGTTCAATTTTGTTTCCTTTTGTAGTGGTCATGATCGATCGCAATGAGTGCTGATATGATGATCGCAAAATGGTGTAGCAAACCGTACTTTGAAACTGGTTTAAATATTGCAACCTTTGTTTCATTCAACAAGGGCCAATTAAGTTCAAGTACCACGTGTACATTGTATTAATAAACATCCTCTGTGAATTTGATATTCGATCATCGTTTTCCGTAAAGACCTTGCTAATTCAGCTTTACTGTTGTTTCCTATGGGGCCACGGGTTTTAGGAGAAATTTAGAAGAAAATAAAATCATTATGACATGAAGAATATACATTACCTTGCCTCTTCCTTGTGTTTGTCTTTCTCTTTACCTTCTGGGGGCAGCAAATAAGCTTCTTTCAGGTCCAAAATAACAGCGAGAGTGTGCAGTTTAGGCCACGATGTCAACTTAAGCAGGGTCAAATTACAAAACCTCATTTTCGATTTTTGCTCCTTCGTAGCTAATTTCCTAAGCTACGAAGGAGCAAAAATCGAAAATGAGGTTTTGTAATTTGACCCTGCTTAAGGTAACTCTGCTTTCCGCTCCAGTGAGCAGCGAGTTGCCGTTTTGCAAAACCACTCTCTTCAGAAAACAGTTAATTTCTCCGATATTATTCGGTCGATCGAAAATCGGTAAAAAGGACATTGTTCTACATAGTCTTAGCAATCGAAAGATATGCAAATCGCAATGTTTTCATTAAGGCTGGCTTTGTAAAATATTTTTCAAGACTTTATGTTGATTTGAGAAAAGTGGATTTCTCTCCAAAACTACTCGAAAAATTTTTGGTTTTCTTTCGATATATCCTTAGCTAGATTGTTGATCTACAACTTTGCCAAGTCTGATTGAAAAAGCTAGGCTAGATTTGTCGCAATCGAATTCTATATTTCTGTTTACATTTCGACAGCAAAGGGCAGAAACCTTGGTCAACAGATTAGCATGTTACGAATCATGCTTTCAAACACTCGGCCTTTGGCTGCATCCACATTGCACAATCCTTTGTAAGCTCGTAAACGCTCGTGCAGAAATCCCCATACTAATATTTTGCAATCTGAACACTGTAAGGGATTAGTATGGGGGATTTCTGCTCGAGCGTTTAAGTGCTTTCAAAAGATTGTGCAAGGTGAATGCAGCCTTATATAACTCTCTGAAAATGTTTCCATTGGCAAAAGAATGATCGTGATCTGTTGGGAATGCTATATTCAAGTCTCAATAGACATCAATGGAGCGCTTGTGAAAGTATCATTTCTTGAATGCTACCATTTCTTACAGCCTGCCGTTTCATGTCCTTTGAGACTTTCATGAGCATTAACAAAATATCAATTTCTTTAAGAGTCTACAAAGAACAGAGATCTGAAACTAAACTTTTTACAAAATGGTTCAAGTCTTTCTCATGTCCTAATCAGTTGACCAAGGTTTCTACCCTTCGCTGTCGAAAAGTAAACAGGGATATAAAATTCGATCGCGACAAATCTAGCCTAGCTTTTTCAATCAGACTTTGTAAAGCTGTAGATCAACAATCTAGCTAAAGATATAGCGAAAGAAAACCGAAAACTTTTCGAGTAGTTTTGGAGATAAATCCAATTTTCTGAAATCAACAAAAAGGATTGAAAAATAATTTACAAAGCCAGCCTTAACGGAACCATTGCGATTTGCATATCTTTCGATTGCCAAGACTATGTAGAACGACACCCTTTTAACCGATTTTCGATCGACCGAATAGTATTGGAGAAATTAACTGTTTTCTGAGTACAGTGGTTTTGCAAAACGGCAACTTGCTGCTCACTGGAGCGGAAAGCAGAGTTACCTTAAGTTGACATCGTGGCCTAAACTGCACACTCTCGCTGTTATTTTGGACCTAAAAGAAGCTTATTTGCTGCCCCAGAAGGTAAAGAGAAAGACAAACACAAGAAAGAGGCAAGGTAATGTATATTCTTCATGTCATAATGATTTTATTTTCTTCTAAATTTCTCCTAAAACCCGTGATGGGACATGATTTTCTTCCAAAATTACAGAGCTATATTCGACACGATTTACCGTTTTGCGCGAGCGATCAAAAGCTCCCGTGGTTTGGTTTGCGCGAGTGCTGACGCGATCTCGAGCGTGAAACGAAAAGGCCTGCCAATTCATTTCAGATATATTTTTTATTGGTTGTAGGAAGATTTTAACCATGAATTAATAAGAATGCACTACAAATTCGTCTTAAATAGCGAATGTCATGATGCCCTGTATAAATGTCCCAATGGGGGTGGGGGGGGGGGGGATTTTGATGTAATTTTTCAATCTAGAGGCATACCCAACTAATTTTATGCCATTTTACTTGACAAGTTTTGCTGACTTTCGGGATTTGGCGCCACCACTGGCTCAAGATGCTGGGAACTCGTCAGTTAGTCCCCCTGTTTTGAAATCATGGAAAATGCATTTTGAACTGCCAAACTATGGCCAGCCACTTTTTTTTTTATTCATATAAAATTTTACAATAAATCTTACATTAAGCTATACGTTTCTAATTACTATACAATACTACAGGGACGATACCACGGGGAGCGAAATACAATGAATACCCCATGGCCAATATAAAATACAACAATACAATGAATGATTTAATGTCTAATGGATACTATACTAAACTAAACTATATTCCGTCCCACATTAGGTGTAAGTTCAGGGTTGGAATAGTCTAACAAGGACAACTCATTACATGTAATGAGTTTTATTTTGATGGAATGTCTAATGTAAATCAAATGTCAGACATCTAATGTGAGGCGGAATTTACAAGGCATACGAAACATTTACTCTAGCGGATGTGGTGGTTGCGTTGTACATAACTGGAGTTTGCAAGATCTTAGTCAAAACGACCAGTTTCGTGAATGAACCGTAAAGTCAATTGGAGTATATTTCTGTTCAATTCATAAGATAGATCTTGATCACCATATAATAAAAGCTGTGTCAAAGCATCATTTGAAAGATCGGTGACTTGCACAAATGGTCGCAGTAATTCAACAATTTCAGCGAGAAGATCTCGTCGTTGCACATCAAAAGAAGGGCAGAACAACAAAAAGTGTTCCGTGTCCTCAATGCCATCGTTTGTTGGGCACATGGGGTTTATTGTATCTTTAAAATTATGCTTGAATTTGTGGAAATTTAACTTGCTGAGACCAACCCTAAGTTGAGTAAGATGGGATAATCCTTTTGGATCATGAATTCCATAAACAGATTTTGCAGGGGGGCGGATTATTGACAAGAGTTTTTTCTTAAAAACAGCAATAGAGGGTACAAGTCTCAGGCCAGCCACTTGATCTTGTAATACACAATTCATGTTGAAACAGTTGTTCAAATCAGTAAGAGCATGTAAGAGCAGAAAACAGCACTGGCAAAGGAAAACTGGCCACGTTATTCAAATCAAAAACTAATAACAGGGCCACTAGGCTCCTCTATTTGAAGGGCTGAAAGCAATTGGATTTCATGTCATTGATGACTTCCAAGACAAAGAATTTGCTGTGTCCATTATTAGAAAATAGAAAGTAATAACGTAGCAAATGCTTACAAAGTGGTTTGAAAGACATGAAAGGATTCCAATCATTAAGGATTAGCTATTGATTAACCTTGTCTCCATATGAATACAGGGTGTCCCAGAAGATTGTTGGCTTGTTTCCCTGAAGATTATGACAAAGCGGCAAAAGGTCTAGCCTGCGTGCAGAGCCAAAGTCTGTACGCAGGCTACAAAAGGTCCTCACCATACTTTTACTTGATGGTGCTCTTCAGATGTTCAATTAAAGTTTGCTAACATCCCCATAAATATCCGTTGAGAAATGATAGAGCTATGACGTTCAGAAGACCAAATTCACCTGATAACTGCAACCAGCGGTCAGCCATTTTGTATTACTTTCTTGCAACGATAAACACCTTCATGGATGAGCTGGAAAAGCAACCTCCAATTTCATAGCTCTCTCAAATGTTTCAATAATCATCAGAGAGTCCAGCTATTTCTTTCCCCAGGATCCTTGATTGAATGCCTAAACGAAGACAATGATCCCAAGATAATAAACAATCAAAAGGTAATGACTAACCAGGCTTGCATAAACATGGGAACATGGGAACAAAATTCCCAGGCAGCTTTTTCCAAAGCAATATTTTGCAGGCAGTTTTTCTTAAATAATTCTTATGAAATACAATTGTAATAAGTTCTCAAACCAAAACTTTGCAGGCAGTTTTTTCAATGGTTCTTTATCAAATGTAGTTGCAGTAAGTTGATGAATAATAGCACAAAACTTTTGACACATTGCTTTTTCCAAGATAAATTGCAGAAGGGGCTTGGCAAAAGATTTCACCATTTGGCAAGACTCCCAAGGTCTTATGAAGAAAACCGTTTTAACAAGTGCATCGAAAGACCAATTTCGATAATGGTTTTGCTGCATGCAAAAATTTAGTTCATGACAATCAGGTGGCTAAATGCAATATCACAGTCTGCCAAACACCCAACTTTTTTCTAACACATCCAGTTTATATATATATTGTTTACTGCATTACTGTATATTGTTTTGATATAGTTTCTGTAAATTTTTATTGAATCTTTTATGACATTGTTGCTGTGCATGTTCTGTTGTTGAATATAGTATGATTAATCGTTTCCTTGCTGCACGTTTTAAAAACTTACTGTTTGATTCGTGCATGCTTACTGTTTCTGGTAACAGGCTTCTCTTCCATAGTTGTAAAAAATTGCTGCGCAGGCATAGGTCTTCAGAGAATTCTACTGTTCCCAAGCAGGTTTGAACTTTATGCTAGCCTGTGACTAACATATAGTTACGTTTTGTTTGGAGGTGCGGTGAGTGAGCCAACTATTTAGTTTAATTGATCAGTTCAAAATTTGAAAATGCAGCTCCAAAAGTGTTCCCCCCCCCCCCCGTTTCTTTTAGTTCATTGTCTTCAGTAGTAAGTCAACATTTGCTTGTAACAACTGAAGGAAGAAATCTATGCAAGGAGGGTGACAAATTAAATCTGAAATATATTTTTGTCAAAACGTTTGATTTTGATTACTTTGGGTCTTCTTATCTTCACTTTTGCATTCCATCAAAGACCATGGGGTACAAAATAGTTGAACTCTCTAATGATTGTTGAAATTTTCATGAGAGTTATGACATTAGAGGCTGCTATTTCAGTTCATCCATGAAGCTGTTCATCATTGCAAAATAGTAAAACATAATGGCCGACCGCTGGTTTCAGTCAACAGGCTAATTTTGTCTTCTGAAAGTCATAGCTCCATCATTTTTCAATGGATTTTCAACGGGACTGTGTCAAACTTTAATTGAACATCTGAAGAGCAACATCATGGAAAAGGTTGGTCAGAATTTTTTTTCTGTTTTGTTGCAATCTTCAGGCAAGCGGGGCACAATTTTTCTGGGTCATTCTATTTGTTTGAGATCAGAAAGCAGCTCCTTTGTTGCATAAACTTCTTTGGCGCATAGCAACCTGATTTAGAAACTAATTGAAAAAAAAGTGTTCAGATTTAGAAACTTCACCTAAAAAAATGTGTTATTACAGTGATAATGCTAATGCCAATGCCTGCCGCTCCTGGCTACACTTGTCAACTCATGTTTGGGTAACTTATCTAAGTCATCAGAAATTCGACATCTTATGCACTTGAATTTGACAGAAAGTGACAACTTTTTCTCCAAACAACAATAGATGTAACTATGAGACTTCCCTTATTATTCTCTTGACCAATTACTTTCAAATACAAATGATAGCATAATTAACTATTCATTTGATTCATTGATAAGCAACAACCCCGGTGGGTGCAATGTTAATGAAAAAATGACACCACGCTCATCCATGATTTCGCTGAGAAAGGGGTATATTTGAAACAAAATCCTAGGACCTAGAATCTCAAAATAAGGGTTGCTTTTCTCTGGAAAATAACTAAAAAAGACAGTTAAATGCTGTTGGAGTCGAGACCCTGAAAAATGGTGAACTTCAACTGGCCTGAAAACAATTTGATACCCAAAGTTTTGTGAATACTCCTTTATGGCCACGAAAAGTTACCTTTTAATTCTAATACAAACATTCTTGAGGCAACGTTAAAATATATTCAGGCCTCGGAACGGTTCCAATAAGTTACTAAATCCAGCATGGGTGTTGGGTCCTTGGGGGGATAGCGCGGGTGCGTGCGGTCTTTCTGAGGATCTGATGCTTATGCTCTAATTCTCTCGTGTAAAATTTTTTTTTTTTTTTCTTCTCTCTTTTGTGTAAAATTTGTCTCTTCTTTGTGATTAGAGTGGTGTTGCCCATCATGCCTGGGTGACAACTTGGCAGGTTAGCAAGGAACCTAGGTATACTTGCTTTCTCCTTTGAAAACTCCTTGTGAGGATTTACTCAAAATTGTGACGGGCAGGATAGGCAACACCACTCTAATTAATTATAATTAATTATTTTTGTAGCTTAATACCTTGTAACTTGTTGTAATATTTGTGTCTCCATGTTAAGTGTAGGTCTTAGGGTTGTTATGTATTTCCATGCTCCCTTAGCTTTTGTATTGTAATTGTTTGTCTTTGTAAATTTTATGAGAATAAAAAAAAAAAAAAAAAAAAAAAAGTTTTGTGGGTTTTCTACTTTTTTCCAATAAAACATATCAGTAAAATGAATGGCAGTACGGTGCAGAAATCGCAGTCGTCTCCAAGAACCATTATTTCTACAGTACATATTTCTTTTGGGTTCAGTGATGCTCCTTTAAGAGTGGGCTACCTTCAAATATTTTCCGTGATAAGGGGTCTTTCGCCAGCTAGAAAGTCAGAGAAAAGGGTGTTCTATGAAATCGTATGGACAAGCATGGTGTACCTTTTACTACTGAATTGCACCCACCGGGGCAACAACAAGTGAATTCTGTTCTCAAATGAACATGCAAATTTTCAACCCTCCCCCCACAAAGTTTGGATTTTTGGCAAATTTTGATGCAATCACCTAGGGACCCAAGACTGTCTGGAAACAGCATAAATGTTTGGGCTTGTACTGCTTCCAAAATTTGGCAAGTGAAAAAATGATGTGCAGCTGTTCACGTTGGTGGCTTAGCTTATTATAATATTGTTATTGGCATTTGCTTGTGAACTGAAATGATCCTTTTGTTGCAATGATGAGTTTATTGATTATGATGGACCAGAATTTCTCAAACTATCCTCCAAAATGAAATGTGATCAATAACCTGAGCAGATATTGTAATTACAGCCATGTTTTTGTTGGAGGATGGTTTTTACTGAAATTTTCATATAACTGTACATTCTATCCATAGTGGCTGAAGCTCACATCAGAAGATGTTAAAGAGCAGATCTACAAGCTTGCAAAGAAGGGCTTGACACCATCTCAGATTGGTAAGTTGTTCTAGAGACTGCAATAGACCATTTGCCAATTAGAAAAAGGGATTGGGGCGAGCGCGGCCAATTCCGACAGCCCTAGTAACGGTCGGAAATCCGGGGAATCCTCTCCACTTCAGTATACACGGCAAGCTGCACTGTTCGGCCTGGTTGCTGTGCAAACTTGAATGTTTTACAATCTATTTACCACTTCCAAGAGTTACTGGGCCCATTCTTAGCAAGGTATATAAGTGTTTCCCTCGATTTTCAAGCCAATTTCTCATCCTTTCAATAACTTTGGAAAGTGCTTCAAGGCACTTTAATTCGAAGTATTTCTCAGCGATCGGAAGGCGGCTCAATGTTTAGGCCATGTCCAGCCGGAAACTTCCTCTCTTCAATGGCCTTCAACAAACGGGTACCGTTCCAACTGTTGTTACTTGTAAAATGGGCTCGAATGGCACAAACCTTTATCATAGGAACCGTTGAAGAAATTCAAACATTGTTCTTCGTTCACTTAAATGGCAGATTATCTGCTCTAACCTTCCGTTAAAATAGCTCAACTTCAAGATAGATTTAACAACAAACTGCAGGTCCGAGGATTTTTAACTTTTAAAGGAAGGTTCGAAAGACTCTGAATCTGGATAAATCAGTGAGGGAACCTAAATGTGCTACGAGCAGGTGAGTGATGATTTTTTCGTCTGCCAAGTGCAATTGACTTTCAAAAATATTTTCACCTGAAATTAATCTTTTAAATCTCCAAAAAATAAAGCAATTCAACGTTCATTCTTCGCACAGTTGATTTTTAGACGAGAAGGCAACAAAATCTCCTTCAGTAGAATATTGTGAGGCAAAAAGTACAAGTCAAAAGTGAAACCTGATTAAAGTACATTTAGGTTTCCAGGTTTATCTATGAATTTGTCGATTTTCCTTCGAATCTTCTTTCAAAAGTTAAACAACAATTGTATCAAAATACGTCGAATTATAGAGCCTCGAAGTACAGTCCAGAGAGATTGAAATAATGAGAAAATGGCTCGATAATCTAGGGCAAAGACTTAACATAGTAGAAAAGTAACGAAATACTCTTGGAAGGGGAAATAAGCAGCACAATATTCAAGCTTGCTCAGCGACTAGACCGCTCAGCGTGGCTCACTTATTTCACTGAAGTAGAGAGGATTCCCCTCGTTTCTGACTAGGGCTGTCGGAATTGGCCGCGCTCGTCTCAGTCCCTTTTTCCTAATTGGCAAATGGTCTATTAGATGGTTGGTGAGGCTCTGAACATAAGGGCCTAAATGATCAAAATGAAAAATGACCAGTTCAGTTCAGTTCAGTTCATATAATTTAAAAATTCCACTATATACATACAACAACATCTTAAATAAACAATTACACTGAATACAACACTATTAGAAAATTAAAGCAATATAATCAACCAACAATTGTGATTAACTAAAAAAAAATTTATGGGAATTGTATGCAGGGGAATTTCTTAAGGAGGAGCTCTCTCAGTAGCTAAGCTAATCAAGGAGAGAGCAGCCCCTGTGTTGAGACTGATTAAAGAACTTGACAAACTGGTTCTTAACTCATTGACTACAAAGGCGTTAATCACAGTGTTGCATTCTTATCCCTACGCTGTTGTGTTGAATAACAACTGCGTATCCCGAGCACAAAAGAGCTTACAAAAATAAATAAATAGTGCCCAATTTTGAAAAATTCTCAAGAAAAACTGGTAGAAAATGTTGAAAAAAGACTAAATTTTAAGAGAAAAATATCGTTACATATATATGCCAAATGAATACAAATCATGGTTATCAATTACGACTTCAAAATTTCGTCATGCAATTTGTTCAAAATCAACACTTCCACACCCTGAACGCAAAATTTTTACAAAAACAGGTAAATTTCTATTACATACTGGGTGGCCCAAAAAAAAGTGACCCGACGCAATCTGTTATTGAAAAATAAGTAAGAAACCGATCGGAATGTTTCAAACGTTGTTCTGTTGCTAAAAGACTAGCCTACGTTATGAGTAGTTTTTTCAATTTTTTCCGGCTCGGTAAAAATTGCAAATTAAGGATTTTGAGGAAAAGGGCATGCCAGAAATCCTCAAAAAGTCGTCAAAAACATGGGATCGATTTACAGCCACTTCAGATCTTCAAAACAACGTGGAGCGTGTTTTATTTCAGGCTGGGAATAGGCAACTCAGTCAAAAGTTTCCAGAGAAAGTTTATAGTCCCCAGGTACCTAAGAATTGGGAATGAAACGTTCCCTGTAAACTCATTGAATTTGAAAGAATTCAACTTTCCGTGCAATTCAAGAATTCTTTACAGAAAAGCAAAGTATCCTTATCCCTTGAGACAAGAATATCTTAGGTATCTAAGGACTATAACCTCGTTCTGAAAACCTTCGACTGGTTGCCTTTTCCCAACCTGAAGTAAAACACGCTCCACATTGTTTTGAAGATCTGAAATGGCTGTAAATTGATCCAACGTTTTTGACGACTTTTTGAGGATTTCTGGCATGCCATTTTCCTCAAAATCTGTAATTTAGAAAATTTACTGTGCCGAAAAAATTGCAAAAAATAATCCTAATGTAGGGTAGTTTTTTAGCGACAGAACAACGTTTTAAGCATTTCAATCGGCCCCTAACTCGTTTTCCTATAAACAGATTCCGCTGGGCACTTTTTTTTGGGTGCGTAAAGTCTGTGGATTTTATCAACGATGTGCTTGGGGTCATATATGACGAAGAGGAAGAGTTTTGGGGGCTTTAAGAATGAATAACTTGGGGTTAATTCTGATATCGATGTCGATGAAGTTTCCAGTGAAGACGGACAAACGGATAACGAAGACGAATCAAACGCGGACTGCGAAGAGGAGGGAGTTGAGCTAGAGTGGACGAAGGTGCTCACAAACCTTGAAATCGAGCCCTTTACCAAGACAAATCCAGGCCCTGTCGCGATTTTAGATGTAGATGCCAAAGAAACTGACTTTTTTGCACAAATGTTCCCCAACGAAATCTTCAAGATCCTGGCAAGAGAGACGAACCACTACGCTCAACAGAGGGTAGCCACCAAGCCAGTTTCAAGATGGCGTGAAACAACACCCGACCGATCAAAGTCTCCTTGGGTTGAGAATTTACATGAGCATTGTGAACCTCCCTGAAATGAAGATGTACTGGTCTACGGACTTTGCTTTTGGAAATTTCTTTCCAGCCAAAGTCATGAACAGAGATCTTTTTGATAAACTCTACCAATACTTCCATGCAAAAACAAGAGCAAGATGGGAACGCAAACGGCACATCTTGACATCGTGAATAGGGCTTGCAGAGCCAACTATGTTCCACCCCAAGATTCTCGAAGAGTTTCGTAAGGAAAAAGACAACAAATAAATTGCAATGCCTCGATAAAACATTTTTATGAAATACTAAATGATATTTGTAATAGAAACTTACCTGTTTTCGTAAAAATTTTGCGTTTAGAATGTGGAAGTGTTGATTTTGAACATTCCATGACGAAATTTTGAAGTCGTAGCTGATTACCATGACTTGTATTCATTTGACATATGTAACGATATTTTTCTCCTACAGTCAAACGACCTCAAGCGTTGGATGAGTTTTAAACACCCTAAGTGTAACTTCGTAATTCAAATTGGCGCCAAATTTTAAATCTTGAGTATCGTGTTGCGGTTTTCTATTTCTGTTAGACACGCCAAACGTAATTCTGGAAGGTAAATACAGTTTCTCAATAAGACCATATTTGATCATATCATATTTGAGATCATATTTGATTTTCGCTCTAACTTTGAATATCATTTTGGAGATAGGGATTGTTGTTACGAATCGTTGTATTTGGAAACTTCTGTATGTGGCCCAGACAACGATGGAAGAAATGAGTTATACACTTATCTTGGAACCAAACTGCAAGGCCATGGCTTTCCTCTCACTAGATGAAGACTATCAAGAAAGGCTTTTGTACGACGTGAAGGAAAGGTCTATGGGGTCTATGCTAAGAATTGAAAGAGCTGCTGCCAAACATTATTCCTTTCTTTGCAAGGATGTTCCCGTTAGCAGTTTTCGGGAGCAATGCTTAAAGGTGGCAGCGATAAGAATTGAATCTGCAGATAAAGAGTAAAAATTTCACATCCAAGAGACTACGAAAAAGCATTGATAATTTGCCATCAGCCTTCTCAAGTAATAAGGCAGGGGTGTGCCTGGAAAGTGGATCCCATCTGCTTTATTTGCAACAGGCATGTCTATTTTAGTTTCTAGTGAAGTTCGAGAGTGAAATCTGAATATCCAAATGGATTTTCTTGTGGGCTTTCATATCTTCAAATCAGTGGCGGAAATTATGGAGGGGCTGGGGGGGGGGGCAACTGCCCCCCCCCCAATTCAACAATATTCGGAAATTTTCCGTAGAAGTCGGAAATTTCGAAGGTGGGATCGAAACTGCAATGAAGAAACGAGTCGCCGATGAGAAGCAAAGAGTTTCCATTTTGAATGAGCAAACCAAATGCTCACACTTTGTCTACAGCATATTTTTAAGTTTTTTATTCCTTTCATTCCTTTCAAAAACGAGAAGAAAGTGGTAGGGTATAGTTTGGGTGCAGCATCGATATTTCCGGTGATTGGGAGAGGCGTTCTAAGCCAATGTAAAGGCTGCAGTTTTCAAAATTTTCCTTGGGACGCTAATTACAAAATGAACGAACCAAGAATTGTCAAAGTTTTCATGTCTATGTTTGGGGCAGGCGATGATTACATGGCGAGAAGCGTTCTGCCACAAAGTAGAAGATCTTTACGCAAAATTTGTTGCGAGGTAGTTACTAATACTCGTCAAATATTCAATTTTGTCACTGGCAGATGAGGATCCAAGAGGTCCTTTTAGCGAGGGTAAATTGTTTGCTCATGCTCCAAATATCATGGGGCTGCTAGTTTGCAAAAATTTGTTATAAAATTGTCCTAATCCAAATTCAATTCCAGTAAACATTGTGTTGTGAGATTCTTTCTAGGCAAAAGTAGAGGGCGTGTCCTCCAAAGTTTTCCTGGGGGCTTCGCCCCCAGATTCCAGCAAACTATTTGACTTACCCTTATGGTATGTTTTTGTCTTTTTCTATCAACTTTTGCTGAATTCAGATAGTTGTGAAATCTGATATACCTATTCTGTTAGCAAATTTAAGGACCCTATTTACGTCAGGTCTTCCAGCAAATACGTGAAACAAAAGCATTTCTCCCGACTCGGAAAATTGATGGCCCTTGCCCCGCCACTCAAAAAGCTGAATTTCCGCCACTGCTTCAAATAAGACCTTATCACACTCTCACCACACTGAATTTTGGTTTAACCTATGTCCTCGAAACTCGGAAGGAATTGCCAATTTGAATTCCATGGTTGCACTTTGGATGTTTGAAAACTCATCCAACGCTTGAGGTCGTTTGACTGTAAAATTTAGTCTTTTTTCTACATTTTCTCTTTAAAAACTTTTTTGATAGGTCGTACCGGTTTTTCTGAGAATTTTTCAAAATTGGGCACTATTTATTTATTCGTGCAAGCTCTTTTGTACTCGGGATACGCAGTCATTATTCAACGCAACAGCGTAGGGATTAGAATGCAACACTGCGATCAACGCCTTCGTAGTCAATGAGTTTAGCAATAAATTTACCTGGAAAATATAATTTTACAATATTTGCCAATAATTTTGATATTCTTAGAATCCCCACATTCTTGTGCATCGAATGATGTACAGTTTACCTAGATTCCGTTAATAATTCTGCTTTTAGGGAGCGAAAAACCAAATCACAGTGGGCATAAATAGGGGGTCATGAGGACATTTCACATGTACCAAAAGTAGCAAGATTTTATATGGCATCTAGTTGCAGCAACTGTTTGAATTATTTGAATAAACACTTTATCAAAGATTGGCAACTAAAATTTGGATGTTTTATTCAGTTAAAAAACCAGCAATAGTTTCTGTGAATTTTTTTCACATTACACCCTCAGCAACAATGAACTGCTCTTTTGGGAGTTTGGCAACCTTCGCATTAGAAAAAAAGTCAGAAGTTCACTACATGTCATCAGAGACTCCAGTTCCTCCTAATTTCAAATCTGAAATAAATTTTTCAGAAACATATACACCTTATGAACTATGACCCAAAGACTGGACCCTAATTCTCGCAAAAAGCATGTCTTTCTGGTACAATTAATACCTTATAATTAACAAACTACACAATCTACGAAGAAATGAAGTTCAAATTCAGAATCAGGGTGACTTGGTGGTTCAAATGACATATTGGCGATCTTGAAGCTTTTTTGCTACAGGCGATTCCAGAATTCCCAAGGGGCTAATTTCTTGTTTTATTGAATTTTCAAAAAGGCCCAAATTGGGCCCATATTTGGTTAAGCTCATCTGATTGCTGATAATTCATAGATTCAGAATCATATATGGTTTATATGGGCCAAATTTGGGACTTTTGAGCTATTTACAAATATTTGGAAAAATTCACCCCTAAAATGCGTACATTTTTCTTAAAAATCTGCATTTCTATGCCAAAATTTGGCACAAAACAGAAAAATTCTGACCGAAATACTTTTCTAGAAAGATGTAAACAATCATAACATTAAGTTGAACACAAAAAGTAAAATTTTAAATGATTTTCTTTAGCTTTATGAATGAATATCCAAAAAATGAAGAATTACATCAAAGTGAAAAACTTTCTATATTTTGGCAAATTCAAATTGCAATATCTCTTGATCGGAAAGAGATAAATACATTTGGTCTTTTCTATTCAATAATGTACTCTTTGGGCTTGCAGGATATCATAGTGGATGATGTGGTTTCAAAAATAATTTTTTGCGAAATGTCCTCATGTGTGCCCACTGTGCAAATTTTGTGTCAACTGTTTTTTCTTAACGTTAAGGCCTTAAAGGGTCTGTTTCATCCAGCATTCCTTGTGTGTGTCATTTCTTGGTTGGCTTTTGTCATTGCCATTTTCATCACCCGATAAAATGGCATCAACAACGGCAAAGGAAGATACGAAATGTGCAAGGTGTGCTGAATTAAACAGATCCTTTAAATCAAATCCTTTTTAGAAAGATTCAAATAGAAGCATGTTGAACAGAGAACTATAAATTTTTAATTGCTGCTATTGTTGCAATGATGAGCTTATTGATTATGATGGACCAGGATTCCTCAAACTGTTCTCCAAAATGAAATGTGATCAATAACCTGAGCAGCTATAGTGGAATTTGTTTAAAGAAGATCAATGATATTTTCATAGCTTTATTTAGGCATTAGACATATTTAGAATAGTGATAAGATCTAGCTTGCCACTCATCTATCCTTCACACATAGAGTCTTCTCATTCAGTGAAGCTACTGTATCTCCCAGGCACTCAGATACATTTTGTTCGCAGCCCTGGAAACAATTAAAAATCAATCTTTCCAGAAACAATTCCTTTAATTTTTCTGTTATTGACAATATTCTTGAAATTGCTTCAAGTGAAAGCCTTTCCATGGCTTCATTTATATTAAAGCAATTGAAACTGTTATATATACTTCTCCAAAATATTGAAACTATGGCTTATCTGACAGAAAATAGATTCTTTTACTAGAACAAAGGAATTAAATGCTTTTTTTTGAATATTAAGATTATTTCATAAAAACACAACTTTTGATTTTCCAGTTTCAATTGATGCATCTAAAATGCTATTTTTGAAACCAAAAGGTTGTTTTCCAAGTATAACCAACTAAGAATAGAAAATTGACGAGTTTCACTTGAATTAACCACGCGCAATAGGAGACGCTGGAGTTATTTGTGCGACTAATTGTTAAAATAAAAATTATTCATTCTCACCTTGAGTCTTTCTTTTGTCTTTTTTCTGTATCTGCAAACTGAGTGTTTGCTTCTGCAAGTCGAGCAGCACCTGACCTTAGGCCAATCGTTTTGAATATGTGGTGGCTTTCAACAACAGCAACAGCTTACAGTGCGCAAGTGTGCTTCGGCTTCCCCTGTCGTTCGCTGCGGTGCTGCACTGTAAGCTGTTGCCGGAGGAACTCCAGCGTCTTCTATTGCGCATGAATTAACTTGGATTGTGTGATTTCCTGCAATTTAAATGATCAAGTCTGACTTTGACAACTGACGCAGGGGCACAACGCTACCATGGCACTTTTTCCTTTAGCGAAAGGGGCATTTCTTGAAAATAGAAAGGGCACTGCTTTGTTTATTGCACAATCGTTGGGGCACATGCCAAAAACTGTGACCCGGTTCCTACATCTTTGGACTGACATTTGAATTGGATTTGACGCAACATATGGAAGTCTCTGTCAATGAACATACCTCAAATATCATGCATGTAATAAAAACTTCCCAAGCATGCTTTCCAGTTAACTAGGACACTAAATTTGCAGTCAAAATGGGACACAGGTTCTGTGACGGAGTGGCTTAGACAATTCTCATCAGGTAACTGAAGTTAAGCTCGGTCCAGTGAGGTCAGACTTCGGATGGGTGACCTTGGAGGCCTGACCTCACAACTCACCTCGCCATCTTTCAGAAGGGACGTTAAACTAGGGGTCCCATGCCTAGACCGGTAGTGAAATCCCGCAAAATATTCCAGTTGCTGCTTTTTTGCTAAACGATTTTGTTATTTCTGACGAAAAGATACTTAAAATTATCAGATCACTTAATTCTAATACAGCCCATGGCTGCGATGAAATATCTGTGAGAATGATAAAATTGAGTGATGCTGCACTAGTTGTTCCGCTAAAGATAATATTTACAAACTGTTTGAGGTGTGGTCTTTTTCCCCAAATTTGGAAATTTGCTAATGTTGTACCAGTGCATAAAAAGAATGAGACAAATTTGAAAGAAAACTACTGTCCAATTTCTCTTCTTCCAATTTTTGGGAAAATTCTTGAAAAGTTGATATGTGATTCTCTGTATTCACACCTTGTCTCATGTGAGCTACTTAATCCAAATCAATCAGGTTTTCGTCCAGACGACTCGACAATTAATCAACTAATCTCGATAACGCACACTATCTTCAAGGCATTCGACTGTAATCCTCCGCTTGATGTTCGTTCTGTTTATCTTGATATTTCCAAAGCCTTCGACAGAGTATGGCATGATGGTCTTCTATATAAACTTGAACGATGTGGTGTTTCAGGACAACTCCTTTCTCTTATTCGAAGTTTTCTAAAGGATCGTAAAAAGCGATCCGTTCTGAACGGGAAATCTTCTATTTGGGGAGATATCTCAGCTGGAGTACCACAGGGCTCTATTTTAGGACCGTTGTTTTTTCTTGTGTACATAAATGATCTAACTGAAAACTTGAAGTGTAATGTGAAACTCTTCGCTGATGATACGTCGTTATTTACGGTCGTCCAAAACCCCAATACAGCTGCCAATGATATGAACCATGACTGTGAGTTGATAAAGCAATGGGCTCATCAATGGCGAATGTCGTTTAATCCTGATCCACAGAAGCAAGCTGTTGAAATAGTTTTTTCGAGGAAAAGAAATAAAATTGACCATCCAGTGATACTTTTTAACGATACACCCGTGAAAAAAGTAGATGAGCATAAACACTTAGGGCTTTTTCTTGCTTCAAAATTATCCTTTTCTGCTCATATTAAAGCAGCTATCTGTAAATCACGCAAAAGTATTGGTCTGCTGAAATATCTCTCTAAATATCTCCCCAGACATACGCTGAATGAATTATATAAGCTTTATGTTCGACCGCACCTGGACTATGGGGACGTTATTTACCATATCCCTGCTAAAGTGTGTGAAATTAGCGGAAACATAACCTTGCCAAATCTTATGGAGAAATTAGAGTCCGGTCAGTATTCTGCTACTCGAGCTGTAACAGGAACATGGAAGGGTACGTCAAGAGAGAAGCTGTATGCAGAGCTTGGCTGGGAATCGCTAAGCTCCCGTAGGTGGAGCAGTCGTCTTATTTTATGTTGTAAGTTCATAAATAATCTGGCCCCTAAATATACTACGGATCCAATACCACCACAGCGGCAGTCACGATACGCTCTTCGCAAGCAGGATGCCGTCGGGCGAATAAGGACAAGGACAGAAAGATTCCAATCCACCTTCCTCACTGCCTTTCTGAATGGAATAAGCTTGATGAAGAAATTAGACTTGCACCTTCTATTGCTGCATTTAAGACTAAGCTGTTGTCCAAAATTCGCCCACTGCCAAACTCTGTCTATCGTATCTTACCCAACTTAGGGTGGGTCTCAGTAAATTGAATTTTCACAAATTCAAACACAACTTCAGAGATACTATAAACCCAACGTGCCCTACCAACGATGGCATTGAGGACACGGAGCACTTTTTGTTGCTCTGCCCTTCTTTTGACGTACCACGTAGAGATCTTCTCGCTGGAGTTTCCGCTTCATTACGACCACTTGGACATACCAATCCTTCAAACGAGTTTCTAATGCAGATTTCATTGTATGGTGATAAAGATTTTCCCGTTAATCTCAATAAAGATATACTTCTTCTAACGCTCCGATTTATTCATGAAACTGGTCGTTTTTGATTAGAGATATTTAGATCTCAGTTATAAGCCATAAAGCCACCAAAGCCACCAAGTCCCCTTTAAGTAAACGGCTTTCTTTTTATCCCCATGTAGTAGTTACGTGTTATCAGTAACGTGTAATTCTTGTGCTATCTTTGTCTTTAAGTCGTAACGTGTAGTGCTATGTTCGTGCTTCCTGTTATTTGTGCCATGCGGTAGACGTAGTTTTCGCTCCAAATGGTATTGTTGTAGTAGTAGGGTATAGTAGTTTGTAAGTAGTGTTATTAAGTAATATGTATAAAGATGCAGCATGCACAGTGGGCCTAAATTAGCTTTCAGTAGCTAGAAATCCTGACAAGCCCACTGAAAACAAATTGAAAAACAAACAACTGGCAACTACGGTAAAAGCTCTATTAAGCCCCCTCTCTATTAAGCCCCTCCCCTCTGAGTCAAAATTTGAAATAAGCCCCCCTCTCTCTTAAGCCCCCCTCCTTATACAAAATTCTGGAATTTACGAATTATTTTCCATTTATTTACCTACAAAACCTTGCATGTTAATTTTGGCATGTTTTGGAATAAAAACTGTGTCGAATTTACGTATTTCAGCAGTAAAATCAAAATTTGTCCAGCAGAAAGCTCCTGATATCATACTTGTAACCTTCTTTTGAATTTTAGTTTAGATTTAAAATTTCTGATCAGAAAAGGATAATACTGGTATTATAGAATCCAAAGTCACAAATTTTGTTCTACATATGATTGAAAACTTTTTACTGGCTACTTGCTACATTAAGAACGCAGTTGAAGCAGATTTTGTCTCTACATGACTTTCCGTGTAATAGAAGTAATTTGTTTATTTGCATTAAGCTAATCTGTTGAACCGTTCAAACATATCTTTCTAAATTTTTCATGAAATTACATTCTTCAGTTTTTGCATCCAGCAAAGATGAAATTGTTCTCAAAACTTGATAAGATTGGTCTGACTTTGGTTAAAGTTGTGCGTCAGGGAAAAGTCATGCTGTATATCTTGCATCAAAATGAGAGAGTAAGCTGCATGATATTTTTGATTGTAACAGATTGAATTGAGAGTCAGATAATATTTGATAATATTCAATGTATGCTGCAGAGAAGAAATCTCTCTTGTGCCCAACTGCTTAGAATTCAGTAATGTTGAAATTCAGTCCCAGTCCCCCAAGAAAGTCTTCAAACTCAGTTAAATGTTTTTCACAGTTAAATGAGGGATGCCATTGCACATTTTTTTATACATTCCATCTAAAAACTTACAATACATATTACCTAATACCACTACTTACAAAATACTATACCCTACTACAAAAACAATACCATTTGGAGCGAAAAATTACTTATACCAAAAGGCAACATAAAACTGAAAACACGAACATAGCACTGCACGTGACAACTCTGGAGACAAAGATTGCACATAAATTACACGTAACTGCTAACACATAACTACTACAAAAAAGGAAAGAAACGTTTACTTAAAGGGGACTAGGTGGTTGTATGGCTTAAAGCTGAGATCTAATTTTCTAATCAAAACGACCAGTTTCATGAATAAAACGGAGCGTTAAAAGAAGTATATCCTTATTGAGACTATCGGAAGAATCTTTATCACCGTACAATAAAATCTGCATTAGAAACTCGTTTGAAAGATCGGTATGTCCAAGTGGTCGTAACAAAGCGGAGACTCCAGCGAGAAGATTCCTACGTGGTACTTCCAGAGAAGGGCAGAGCAATAAAAAGTGCTCCGTATCCTCAATGCCATCGTTGATAGGGCACATTGGGTTTATAGTGTCTCTGAAGTTGTGTTTGAATTTGTGAAAATTCAATTTACTGAGACCGACCCTAAGTTGGGTAAGATACGATAGCCCTGTTGGATCATGTATTCGAAAGACAGATTTTGGCAAAGGGCGAATTTTGGACATCAGGAGCATGTCTAATTTCTGTTTCAAGCTTGTTCCATTCCGACAGACAGTGAGGGTAAAAGGTGGATTGAAATTTATCTGTCCTTGTCCTTATTTGCCCGACGGCATCCTGCTTGCGAAGAGAGTATCGTGACTGCCGTAGTGGTGGTATTGGGTCCGTAGTATATTTGGGGGCCAGATTACTTATGAACTTATAAAATAAAATAAGACATCTGCTCCACCTACGGGAGTTTAGCGATTCCCAGCCAAGCTCAGCATACAGTTTCTCTCTTGGCATACCCTTCCATGTTCCTGATACAGCTAGGGCAGCAGAACACTGAACGGACTCTAATTTCTCCGTAAGATTTGGCAAGGTTATGTTTCCACTAAATTCACATACTTTAACAGGGATATGGTAAATAACATCCCCATAATCCAGATGAGGTTGAACATGGAGCTTGTATAATTCATTCAGCGCAGGTCTGGGGAGATATTTAGAGAGATATTTCAGCAGACCAATACTTTTGCGTGATTTACTGATAGCTGCTTCTATATGAGCAGCAAAGGATAATTTTGAATTGAGAAAAAGTCCTAAGTGTTTATGCTCATCTACTTTCTTCACAGGTGTACCGTTAAAAAGTATCACTGGATGGTCAATTTTGTTTCTTTTCCTCGAAAAAATTATTTCAACAGCTTGCTTCTGTGGATCAGGATTAAACGACATTCTCCAGTGATGAGCCCATTGCTTTATCACCTCCAAATCATGATTCATGTCATTGGCAGCTGTATTGGGGTTTTGGACGACCGTAAATAACGACGTATCATCAGCGAAGAGTTTAACATTACACTTCAAGTTTCAGTTAGATCATTTATGTACACAAGAAAAGACAACGGTCCTAAGATTGAGCCCTGTGGTACTCCAGCTGAGATATCTCCCCAAACAGAAGATTTACCGTTCAGAACAGTTTGCTGTTTACGATCCTTTAGAAAACTTCGACTAAGAGAAAGGAGTTGTCCTGACACACCACATCGTTCAAGTTTATGTACAAGACCATCATGCCATACTCTGTCAAAGGCTTTGGAGATATCCAAATAAACAGAACGAACATCAAGTGGAGGATTACAGTCGAATGCCTTAACCCTATCTGACCTGGGTGATTTGAAACACTCACTGCCTGGGGGGGGAGGTGGATTCCCCCCCCCCTGTTTATCTCTGTTGTTGCTTGAGATATGGCAACCAAATTTGGCACAAAGTTTGTTCATTATATAAACAATGAATTTTTGAAACAATGGTTTAATTAGCATTGTTGTTGTTGTTGCTAGAGCATAATTAACATTATGATGTCATATGACGTCATAAAAATGAAAGTGTGTTAAAAGGCCGTAAAACTTTACTTTTCGTAAAGAAATGAGATATATACATCAAAATAGATGTAAAGTCATAGTTTAGACTTAATTAGACCAATTAAAAAGGATTTAGAGAGATACAATGTATAATTTTCACAGAGTGTGGCACAACAACTTGATTACCATGGAGACAAGGCTAAAAATAGAACACCAAGATTGTTACAGTTTGATTGTTGTATGATAGAAAGTTAAATTTGCTCAATCTCAGAGGCATTCAGCAAACACGGAAAAACATATAAATGAAAATGTACGATGGGGGGCGGAATCCGCCCCCCCCCCCCCAGGTCAGATAGGGTTAAAGATTGTGTGCGTTATCGAGATCAGTTGATTAATTGTCGAGTCGCCAGGACGAAAGCCTGATTGATTTGGATTACATGAGACAAGGTGTGAACATAGAGAATCATATATTGCACATTGTACATCTAATGTGCCTGCTGCTAAAACTATGACAATTTTTTAAAGGATGTTATGCAAGACTAATCTTGTAATTTTTTGGAATTTACCACAGGACTATTACATTGAAAATTATCAAAAAATGGAAAAATGCTTTAATCTTTCAAATATCATAACTCAACTAAATTTGCTGCATGATTTTTGAACAGGGGGGGGGATTTTTTGAGTCAACCAGTATTTGTTATGAGCTATTTACTCTGTTAGTAATGCATATTTCTGTTCCTTTAGGTGTAATCCTTAGAGATTCCCATGGAGTGGCACAAGTCCGCTATGTTACTGGTAATAAGATCCTCCGTATCTTGAAAGCTAAAGGTATGCACTTCATGATCAAGTTTTAAGGCTCTAACTCAAAAGCCTGGTTTGCAAGGAATGCAAGCAGCATATCAGCTGTTCTCCATAGTTGCCTAAAGAACACTACAGTAACTGGAAACCCAAAAATTTAATTACTGGCCTAAATAGTCACTTCATGTTTATTTATATAATGATTATGCTCTTATATGTTTAGCTGATGACAAATGCTTATATTTGTATACAAATGCATGGCTGTGATGAAGGCTTGATTTGGAAACATAAAGAAAACTGCTTCTGTCATGGTGCAGGACCAACAATCTGAATGGCTTCAGAGTTCCCTAACATTTCAATGCTGTGACAGAATAGTTGAGTGATCACACATAATTATAACTAAAGTTCTTTCTCAGCAATAACGAGTACTAACAACTGACTACTCAGATAGATCGCCAAGCCCAACTGCACTAAGTTCGAACAAAGCATCTCTATTTATTCTCTCAGTTGTAATGAAGATAACTCTGTGATAAAATACCAACAAAAGAAACTTAAGTGATTACCCAACACCAATTATATAAAACACAAAGCACAATCAGATAGAACATTATGTAATACTGTTACCCCATGAAAACAGAACATTTGTGTGCAGCACTTTCAGTTTTCAGTTTCATTTTCATTTTCACTTAAAATAAACAAATATATACCTATATCATTTCTAAATGCGGCGAAAGTCCCCAATCCTAAAATCCTAACATGTTTTGCAAGCCTAAGCCAAAGTCATTGTTTACAGGCCTAAGCCAAAGTCATTGTTAACTCCCTCACAATTGCCCTTCAATGGTGAAACTTTGACCCTGGATTCAGTACCGGGCAGGCTTATATTTTGATACAGTGTTTTTCTATTAGATCTAAACCTATGAGACATGCAATTTAAATGTGCCAATTACAACAGGAAAACACAAGGTTGATACAGTTGTTTGAAAGGGCAATATCAGTGTCTTCAAAAATTGATCCCAAAACAATCTCTTATGTTTTAATGTATGATCCTGGCGAAATCACTTAGCACCAATCACAAAGCTGCTCTGCTTTGGTCTTTGGTTCCATGCCCCCATTTCTCCTGTTTCAGTGTTGCTTTTGATCAAATTCTATGCAACCTTTTCTCAACATTGAATTAGAGGAAGGAGTGGGTGGGGGGTTGAGAAGGTCCTAAACAAATGTTTTCATCACATTGTTTTAAGAAACATATGATGAAAGTACTGAAATTTGCCTGCCCAAGCTTCTGTTGGCCAGGATTGCAGCATTGCTATTTTTCCAACAGTTTGTCAGTTCTTAGTTTTTTACTTTGAATTGCAGCAATCAAGATAGAGTAACAGCATAGTGAGTGAGGCTGTACAGTACCACTATAGAAAGTCTTAACAATGCGAATTGAATATTTTTTACTGTTGTGGTGTATTGATTCTGTGCTTTGCTCTTTGAATGAATCTCCGCATGCCCTATGCTTTCCATTTGAGTATTATCCATCACTTTCCACAGGCCTTGCTGCAGCTCTTCCTGAAGATCTGTACTGTCTAATCAAGAAGGCTGTTGCTGTACGAAAACATTTGGAGAGGAATCGAAAGGTATGTGTGATTCCTTGTTTAACACGCTAGCGAACCTATACGCACTACTGTGGTGGATACGCCATACAGAGGCGGGGCATTATGCTTGATGTGGTGGATACGCCATATGGAGGCAGGGTATTATGCTAACATGGTGGGGTATTATGCTTGATGTGGTGGATACGCCATACAGAGGTGGGGTATTATGCTTACGTGGTGGTGCATTTTGCTCCGCCTCTGTATGGCATATCCACCACATCAAGCATAATACCCTACCGTGTTAGCATAATACCCTGCCTCCATATGGCGTATCCACCACATCAAGCATAATGCCCCGCCTCTGTATGGTGTATCCACCACAGTAGTGCGTATAGGTTCGCTAGCGTGTTTAAGCATAATTCAATCTGTAAATATTTATTCCAGTGGTATTGCTGTGTTGCTGGTGACCAGACATCCCCATCTAATCCCTTATTTTTCTACCCTGGAGGTTTACCCATTGCCCAGTAAACACTGCAGTGAAATCTGTTCCCAGACAAGATATTTGTCTTCCTGGTACAAAGTGCCTCGAAAACTTAGGCTGCGGTTGCAAATTGTGCAAGCCCCAAGGAAAAAATTGAGAGATTGTGTCCAGACAGATACCACTCATCAGGGGCGGCTGGGACTAAAAATATTTAGGTATTCAAAATTAGGAAAGGGAGCCTTCCCAGGACAGGGGTCCGGAGCATACTCCCCTGGTAACAAAATGTTTTTAAAACATTCTAAAGCATTGCAGAGTGCCCTTCATAACTTGTTCATGAGAAAAATCATCTTCAGCAATCATCATACAACAGATATTAATAACGTGTCAAATGTCAAAAGTTGTTAAAATCTTCTAAGACATCTAACCCTTCAAAGTTTGGAAAGACCAGTAAAATCCTTGTACCTGTGAATCCCAGTAGCTACAAGTGCACAAGACGAAGAGAAAGGGCCTTGGGCTTTAAACCGTGAGGGTTACCGTTATCGTCAAAGATCAGATTGCAATCAAAACTCGCGGAGACTTGCCGCCTCCAGAAAGCCACCAAAAGGGCAAGGTATTGAGATAGACTTGAATACCACGGCCTCTCAGAAGGACCTCATCTTCTCATAAATGCGTTCGCATCTGCATGCTGAAGGTCGCTGAAACATTCCTTGGTACTAGTAAATGTTTTACAAAGTAAATCGCGTAGAATCAGAAAGTTTTTTTCATTCAAGATGTTAAGAAATTTGAATTAAATCACGGACCCCTTTATCGATGGGCATTTCAATCCCAAAAATCCATATATCTTTAAGAAAATTATTTTGTTTTCAAGGGAAATTCCTCAAAACCCGCAAAAATCATTTGTTTTAAGAAAAGATCTTGCACGCTTTTCCGAATGAGTGACATTGCACCCTCGCCCTTTGTAACTTACAGGATAGCCATGGAGTACACTCTGAAACATTGCTTCTTCAAGGTTAAAAGACACCTTCTAAAACTTACCTGGACGCTGCTCGAGAGTGAACTGATTTCTCTATTTTGATCAAAAAAAGGTTGTTGAAACACCCCAACGATACTCATTTCCCAAAACCCAATCCTTCATACACAATGGCAGTCGAAAGTGAAGACACAAGGAAACCTCACCGTGGTATTCAGAATGAGCACTGAATATGTTCAGTTCAGAAAACCTTTGTTGTCTTGCTGAAAGTTCAATGGCAGTCAACGTCACAAAGGGCCATGGAAACAAAGACTTAGTATTCAGGATGGCCTCTTACCTCACGGCCAACGGGGCCGTAATAATCCCAGATATCAATATCCACTATTGACAAAATTCCTCAATGGATTAGCGATCTATTATCCACTTTCTTTGAGACAAAAAGGATGGTAAATATAGTCTGTGCATCATTTCCGACATCACAAAAGGGTCTTTTCATCAAACCTGGCATCTCCTGGAGAGAGGTTTTCTTGTTGGAAAACTTATTTTCGAGGGTCAGAAAAATATAAGAATTTTTTTGCAAAAAAATAGGTATTCAGTGAATACCTTGAATACCCCTCAGCGCCGCCCCTGCCACTCATCACCAATAATGTTGCTAGCGCAAAATTGAAACTGTGGCAAAAAGTTGGCAATGTTTCAGAGCTTTCAAGGTTCAGCAATTGAAACGTGCAACAAAAAACGTGTGTGAGCTGTGTAGGGCTCATAATAGAAGTATATATTTTAAAGTGAAAATTAGTTTGCCCACAAAGTTTTCCAGTGTGAATTCCTGAATTGGAAATAGCTCTCATTTTATGACTGGGTGAGCGATTAATTGGTCCCAAACAAACGTTTAGGCGTGTGCCTGCGTGCGTGTGCGCCATCCCGCTCTCTCCAATGAAAGCCCTGATGTTTTCTATCACAAGGACCAGATTTGGAATCTGACCACTCACTGGACCACTTGGGTTGTGACCAGTGTTTGATGTTTATATGTTAGATACAGGTCATTTCTTGCATGCATCTGCCTTGTTGATGATGAATGACTTGCACATTTCTTTTGCTGGCATGATAACAAAGCTCTTAAGACAAATAGATACGTTATGTAGATATATACTAGGTGTCCCAAAAACTTGTCCCAATTTGAGTTGTTATTTTACTAAAAGAGTGTGTTACTTGATGAAAAATTATAAAAGAAATCTATGATACAATGCCCAGCTTAGATCTGAGTATTGGAAAGCAAACTAAGCATTCATCTTGAAGAAGACAAAACCAAATCCATTCTTTTAGGCCGAAAAATATGCAAAAACCTAGAAAAGCTTAACATATTCCCTCAAAACCCACAAAACAAAACCCTCAGAAACGAAGAAACCCAGAAACCCAGAAACCCAATAATTGGCAGAGTTATTTGAAAAATTTTTCTTAAGTTTGGGACATTCTTTGGGGGACGAATTTTGTTTTGGACTGGAGGGATGTAGTCAATATCAATAGATACTTGTCTCACCAATTTGCTAGCGCTAATTGCCATCTCTGCCACCTTACAAGAATTAAATCTAAATAATGTCCCTCCCATCTCCTGTTTCCCACCCCATTCCCTGTCAAAATTAGCTAACCCTCCCACCCCATTTTCCCATTTCAGAATAAAAAATATAAAATACATTTGTAATATATACACCCCAGTTAAAAATAAAGATCTCAGATAGTGTTTTTATGGCTGCTGTGCGTGTGTGTGTGTGTGTCTTTTGGTGTGTGCATTTGTGTGTATGAGGTTGTATGTTCTTGAGGCAGTTGATCTGGATGCTTATGTGGATGTGGCTGTTTTGAGGGTTTTGTTTTGAGGGTTTTGTGGATGTGGCTGTTTTGAGGGTTTCGTTCTTTAGGCTTGCCCACATTTTCGTTTAGCTTTCCAGATGACTCCTGTCTTGTTTTCGAAGATGATAACATCAATGAAATAGAAAAGCAACTAAATGAAAATTTTAACTCCCTTTGTGACTGGTTTGTTGATAATAAACTAAGCATTCACTTCGGAGAGGACAAGACAAAATCTATACTCTTTGGCAGGAAAAATAAGAGGTGACATCAAGATCAAACAATACACCTCAGTGACGTATCTGGGTTGTACTGCTACAAATTTTTTCAAGTTTTTTTGATAATTCAGCCCCTCCCTATATGTCGGAGATGTTCTCACCAGTTTGCCAGGGCCGGATCACTCGAAGATCTACAAATAAACTAAATCTACCATTTCGAAAGACTAACACGGGGCAAAATGGTCTCTCCTGTATAGGACCCAAAATTTGGAACAGTCTACAGTCGGGCCTAAAATCTTCTAATAATGTCAACAGCTTCAAGCATAAGATCAAGGATAAATTCTTTAATGATCTTGAAAATCGAGAAAATAGCCCATATATATATTATTAAATTTCCAAAAACTTTATCAGAAATTATTCATCAAATTATCAAAATGCAACTTTACTATCAACTTTTCAGCAACAAATATTGTTTTTCTGTTCTTTTATGAAAACTTTTCTTTCATTGACACCTCTGGGGGGACCATTATGGAAACAAGGTTGCATTGACCTTTTAATGCCATCCTTGCCATTTTTAAACTGGGTGTGTTTTTAATCTACTTTTTGCCTTTAAAATTTTTATTATAGTATACATTTGTAAGTAGATTCTTCTTTTTCCTTTAATTTTTGTATGATCTTTTAGTCCTTTTTTAATGGCAAATTTTACATACATGCATACATACATGCATACATACATACATACATAACATCAGGAGAAGTGAAATAAAGATTAAACAGCACTCAATGGTCACATATCTTGGATGTGTCCTGGACGAAAATGTTTCTTGAGACAAGCGTAAATCAACAATGAAATTGAAACAAAGTATTAGCGAATTTTAAATGACATTCTTCATCATTCAACAGCGCCATTCATCTCCATCAATAAAAATTTTCGCTTCAGGCAACCTTTAAGCACGTACTTGCTGTTTATGTCATTCAAAAGGAGACAATGGTTGTTTTACTGGAACTGTTCAAACGGGGAAACTTTTTTGGGACACCCTGTTTTAGGAGAGATTAATTCTTTTATTTGACCACACAGTCTAAAGCCGGATCTCTATTAGGCGGGAAGATGTTGAGGCGGAAAAATTTCAAGCGATCTAATTAATTGCCCAAGGGGTTACATGACTTGTAGATGGGTGGACAGGCCTTACCGGGAATGGCGTGCGATCGCTCTCGCACGCCTTGGCGCACACCTTCTCTGTCCAAGGAGTGCGATAAATCGCACGCCTTACCTTTTCAAACGAGGGTTAAAATCTTGTATTTCTCTGTAACAATATGTCAATCAGGAAGTCCTAAATCCAAAATTCTTAATGATTTGATAGTTATCATTAAATTGTTTACAAAAGATAATCCTGAAGAATGTAACATAACTTAGATTGAAGAGTTATTTCTTTGACCTACTGTTTGTTCTTGAGAGACCAGTTCCTTTCTTGGTAATTCAACTTACTTTCGGATAGATATACATTTTTTAAGGCCCCGTTCACACTGCACCGTTTTTGTGCAAAAACGGAGAGAAAAAAATCCGTTTTTTTGAAAGTGTTCACATTGATCTGCACAAAAACGCCACAAAAATCGACGTTTTCGAAAACGCTATCGAAAGTGGATATCCACAAAAACGGAGGTTTTTGAAATCGCTCTGAATCAATGTGAACGCACAAAAACGGAGGTTTTTGAAAACGCTCCAGCATTCAACAATGGACTTCACAGAACCGGAGCAATGTGAACGAACAAAGACGGATTTCTTTGGCTCCGTATTTGTTATCAGAAGGATCAATGTGAATGGACAAGAACGGATATTTTCCCCTCCGTTTTCGTACAGAAACAGAGTAATGTAAACGGGTAGCATCAATGCAACAAAAATGGATCATAACAGAAATGGAGCAGTGTGAACGGAACCTAAGAATTTGGACCAGCGCTAAAATTATCAGATTTTGAGTACTCGGAGTTTCTTACGAGTTTCTTAAAGCTTCCATAAGCTGTGCGTTATCAAGCACTTTATTAGAAACCTTGATAGTTAAGGAAAAGGAGACTGAAACATCTATTACCGCTTTGAATCGATAACAGAGTGTTTTGTGCTATTTTTATCTTCGTTATCCACAATTACAGTTTATTCGAAATTGTGAACTCAGATGAATCAATTTTTTGAACAATCAAACACCTGGAATAACTTTGAATTAGTAAAACTGATCAAGTAAAACTCCAGTCGACATATTTTTAATGTTGATTTGCAACTGCACTCCATCACACGCCTGAAATGGACTAGGAGTGCGATTTGCCACTCCCCTACTGAAATATTCCGAGTAAGGCCTGGGTGGAGGTCTGCTTGGGTCTGCCATCCGGTTTCAGAAAGCTACCCTATTCTTATTACCGACCGTTGCTGTCATACCAACTTTTATTGGGAATTTTAGTGGAAAACTACCAATTTTTGGCAATGCTTTGCCAATTTCTGGAAACCCACCCATGTTTAGTTAAAATCTGCCGAAAAAGGGACCCTTGTTTAGAGAATTTAGGCCCCAAAAAGCCAGCCATATGGGCGACACATACCCGTACCCTCAACGTGTTATGTTACCTCTCCCCCCCCCCTGCTGGTCTAATTGGCTGATCGAATTGTCTAATTTGCAAAAGATCTCACTGAACAGCAAACGACAGAATATTGAACCAATGATTGCACTGGCTGGAGTAATCGGGGCTGTACACGTGCTATGTATCTGCGCCGGCTGGCAGCTATTTCCGCTTTCATCAGATATTAAAAAAGCGGCAAATGGACTTGATAATGGGTTTAAGCCCATTATAAAGCTCTGTTCGTAGCGTGATTACTATTTCTTTATTTGTTTAGTTATCATTTTAACATTGTGCAACACGCACCAAAGAAGTTTGTTCGTCCATTTATAATCGAATTGTCACCGCAGCAAAATGTCGAGCCGCGAATAGTAGGAACACATTCTACTTTTCGCTGCTCAACGTTTTCTGCCTGGTGGAGATTCGGCTTAACAACAGTCTTTCTCTCACGCAGGACAGGGACTCCAAATTCCGTCTTATTCTTATCGAAGCCAGGATTCACAGGCTTGCAAGATACTATAAAACAAAGAGAGTGTTAGCACCAAACTGGAAATAGTAAGTCATTACAATTCATTACAAGTCATTTAAGTTATTCCAGTGGCTTTTTTCGCATGAAGTTGATCTTTAAATGTAGCCTCAAGCAAAACATGTTTAGTGATACAAATGAATAGCACTGTTGAATGATACAGACTGGCATTTAAAATTTCTTCTATCTTATTTCGTTTTTGAGTTATCAAGAGTTTTGCAAGATTGGTTGATGGTGTCAACTTTGTGTGCAGAAAGTAAAAGAGATAGCGCAAATTTAACTTTATTTGCAAAGGGAAACTAAACAGAATTATTTTGAATTTCCATACCTTACTAAACATCTCAGCTTGTGGAAAAAGTCATGCTTGATATATGTAGCTCACCTGAAAAATGTCTTGCCATTGTAATGCTCAAAAATGAAACACAGCTACATTACCATATACTATTCTAGCAATTTGCAAAGAAAATGACGACATCTGCTGATACTCAGAATCAGTGGATATGCTCCAGTACCAAATGAGATGTAAAACATTTGAATGGCATTTTTCATCATTCAATGGTTATTTTCATTGTTGTCAATAAAATAATCGCTCTAGGTCACAATTTTCATTTTGATCTGCAAGATTCTGGTCTCGAAAATTTATTCAATATCTTAAGTCAAGGGTTATCTTGCCATGAAGCCCGTTCATTTTATCACTCATTGCAGGGTTCATTGAAAAACGGGTAAAGAAGTTTAAGATTAAGATAAAATGAAAAAATAAAACTCTTTTTAATTGTTTGGTCGTGTTTCGAACAAGTTGTTGTGACTCTTTGTACTTTGGTCAGTTTTTGAGTTCGCAAAACTCATTTTCTCCAGATATGTATACTATGGCGTACCAAGATTTTGTGAAATAATATCGTCGCGTTTATGTTTTCTCCATGCTCAGACTGATACAAGAGTGCTTCCATGTTTGATTTCTTAGTTTAAGTGAAATATGATATCTTAAAATGGAATATTTCAAGCTCGTAAGAATTTTGAAACATTACAATGGACTATTTTTTTCGCAAGTAACTCTTTGTTTCTTGGCAGCCCATATTTATAAGCAGCTGAGTACCGTAAAATGTTTGCACAACAATATGAATGAAATTAAGCACCATGTTTTGAGCATATGCCTGTACCCATTTCGAGTATAATCCTTTGTATGTATGCAGTTTATACAATTGTTTGTGATGATGATTCATGACAATCAAATAGGATGTTCGACGTTTCGGAAATTTCGGAAATTTTCGGAAATTTTCGGAAATTTTTCGACGTTAGATTGGATATTGAAAGATAATGGTAACATGGACAGGCTTATGGGAAGGTAATCATGTCCCTAAGATTTCGAAATAATTTAGAGACCAGAATCTTACAAATCCGTTGAAAAATTCACTTAGTTGCAAGCTGTCAGAGTAAGAAAATATGCGACAGCTGAAACCAGAGAGTCCCAGATGATTTGTGATGGCAAAAGGCTCCAAGATCGAAGTAAAGAAACGTTATCCAATGGAATAACCCTCGTTAGTATCAGAGCAAACCATACAGGACATCAAAATTAATTTAATTCTTATAGCCAGCATCAAACTGTATCAGAATGCTTGTATTAAAAAATATCTGTTGACGATTTTCAAACTTTACTCGACAGACTTCCAAAGTATCCATCAGCTTGAAAGTTGGGTTATCAAAATCCTTTTCAAGTCCATTTAGTTTGCTAAGAAATTACAAGAAACGAATGAGACAACTGTCCATGCTATTTGTACCACTAAATGCGATTTGGAGGCCTCTGTTTTCTTCAGTGTTCACACAAACTTGTATTTCAAAAGCTTGTAGCTCTGTGAAAATTCAGCGGATTTGATTAGGAACATTCCGGTGTCTAAAATTAATTTCAAATCTCAGGAATCAAGCTAACGCACCATGGAGTCATCTTTGAATATTTAATCAACCGTCGATCAATTTTTGATAATGTTTTCGTTGAACATCGATTCTAATTAGTTCTTTTTGACACAGAATGCCACATGAAAGGACTATCGCTGATTACTTGCCCTTCATTCAATCATACTGCTCTCCCAAAAGAAACTTTGCAATATTTTGATTCTTTGCATGCAATGTTGTAAGATGATATAAAATTGATATTCAGTGACAGCTCAGTTCCAAGTTATAAGCTTGGCATTCGTTGTTTCCCATTAGGCCGAAGCAAACAGCCGAGAACAGCCAAGAAGGGATTCCCAGCGTGCATACTTCCTTTTAAGTGTTTCCTCGCCAAGCGCCTATATTGTCTCTACATTTTGTTAATGGTTTTGTTTCTTCTATTTCAGTGAATCGGCTACAGCTTCAGCCCTTGTTGCGTAATGAGAATTCGCTTGTATGTAGAATTTGAGGAAAAAAATGAGATGAAACTCTTATTCTCTTCTTCTTCGTTTCTCCTCGTTAAAACCCCTTTGACACGATGCCTGTAGAATTTGAAAAGAGCATGAAAAAGTGCCGTTTTGGCCTCCCGTCTACATGATTCCGGCAGAATTTTGCGTCGGTTAGCAAAACGGCAAAGTTTGTGCTTCTGGCGTTTTCAAATTCTGCCCGCATTGCATCGTGTAACGCACTTTGCCGGTAGAATTTACGCTGTTTTCATGGCGAGGCCAACATTATTAATGCTCCCTATTGTCCTCATTGTTGTCGTTACCATTGACGTCAGTTGTTATTCGCGGTAGCCGTGCAGTGTTTATAACGCCTCCAATGTCAGAAACACGACCTTTCCCTGCTACGAAACAGTTATGTCACCCGCAGTTTGTCCCGGGTTTTACAGTCGATTTATGTCCAGTTGGCAACGGATTCTTGGGATGGATGCCAAATATTGACTTTTTTCAAACATTCTGTCATGAGTACAGCAAAAATCATCAAATAGCCAAAATTGTACCTGTTTTCTAGCTTGAATGTAATCCGGAAATTTTTTGTCAGGAGAAGTACCCTGGACTTGGTCAGCTTCAAAGGGGTTTCAGCGTTGAATTTTCAAAACGTAAGCATAAATTACATTGGTTGGACTCGATTCGAAACATTTCAACCAGATATCCCCTATCCATAATGTGTCCATTTAGCTTTACCATTGCATTGCCGTTTTCAAGCCGTTCGGCTTTTTGTTGTCTATGGAATGCCCATAAAATTCTACCGGCATGGTGTGAGGCCAAAAACAGCACTTTTTCATGCCGTTGCAAATTCTACCGGCATCATGTAGACGGGAGCTCATTTTCTATGCCGGTGGACGGGAGCATTCATTTTTCATTCATTTAATCTTATTTATCCACGATATCCATTCAGTTATAGCATACAAAAAAAAGAAAAACTAATGACAACACAAATTTCCTAAGGTTACTCTCAATGATTAAAATAAATTGCCTGATCTTCCATGGATTCGTGCGGAGCTGATTTCTCTTAGCCCAAAAGGTGAGATCTTAGTTTCTTTTTAAATCGTACGATGGAGTCGGTGTCTCTAATAGCATATGTTTCAAATCTTTAAAAAGCTGGGCGTAAAATTCTATGACATATTTCTTCGAACTGAACGGCCTCAAAGAAATTACAATATTTTCTACTTTTTTAAGAGTTAAAGAGAATTTTCGAAGAAACACTTAAAACTATCGTATTTTCTAAACCTGTTGACGAAAGATCAAATAATTTTCAAGAAAACCATAGTTTATGGATGGCGACAATATGTCTTTCTTCACTATGGATGGCACAGTGTAATATAACCTTATATATTGTAGTTCTTAATCTTGATAAAAAAAACTTGTGGTTTGTGGTTTAGAAATTTGATGACGTCACATCATAAAATGAGCTGAAATATAAAATTGGCTGTAATTTCAACAAATATTCATGATTTCTGAAAGGTCCAACGGTAGAATCCTGGAAAAGGGTCTAAAGTATCTTTCAAGTCATTCAGTTTAAAGAAATAGGTCATTGAATTTTACACCCACCTTTTTTCGTAGATTTAAATATTTGGAACCTATGCTGTCTCTAATGGGCTGTGGGATATTATTCCAAGCAATTGGACCAGTGTACAAAAAACTTCTTTTGGTGTACTCTAATGTCAGTTTTTGCACATGGAGATCCCTCCTATTCCTTGTATTATATTTTGATATGACCGACCTCGCGATGAACTTATCTTATCTGCGGGACAGAGCTGATTAACAATTTTGTAGGTCATAACTGCTCGGTCAAACGTCATCAATTGATTTATGTTCATGAGATCCTTATTCTAAGCATCCTTCCTTCACCATTGAAGATTCTATTAGATCGAGTGCTCTGTTTTGGTATTTCTGCAAAGTGCCTATCTTTGTATCGGAGAGGGCTCCCCATATCACGTTAGAATACCTTAGGTGGCTTTCAACAAGTGCTTGATATACATTGAGTAGCTGTGAAGGTCGGATATTTTTCAGCTTTCTAATCGATGCTAAGCCACCAACTACCTTCCCTTTGACTGATTTGTACTGTTCATCCCAGCACAACTTATCGTCAACCGTAAGTCCTAGGTATTTCGTTTTATGAACCTGTTTGATTCTAGTATGATCCAAATAAAATGGTGGTAGCTCTGGTAATTTGCTTTGCCTACGAGGGTGGTCAATAACCATGAACTCGGTTTTCTCAGGGTGTATACTTGGTTTATTTATTCTCATCCACTCGGAGATGTTTTCTAATTCAGCCTGGAAGTTTTGTATCACGTCTCCAATCTCATTCGACGAGAGTGAGACTTCTGTATCATCGGCATACAGATTAGCCTTTGAGAATTTTAGGCAAGTTTCAAACTCATTAAGGTACAATATGAAGAGCAATGGGCCTAGACAGGAACCATGTGGTATTCCACATGTAACTGGCTGGGAACTCGATTTGTTACCATTTAAAGAGCATTATTGTTGATGGTTTTTGATTAGAAAGTCCAACTTTGTAATCTAATGGGGGACTCGATGTCAGTAAGAAAGAAAGAAAGAAAGAAAGTAAGTCACGCTCGTTAAAGCAATTGATTAACGTTTTATCTCTGCTAATTGGCACTGAAATAAAGAAAGCGCACATAAAGCGCATACAAGACAGAAGTTTCCCGCGATCCTATAGCAACATTTGACGTCGGCTTATTTCATGTTAGACAGATTTGACACCATAAGATGGATAAATTACTAGGATGTTTACCCTGGCACAGCAACAAATTCTCCCTGAATTGGCACGTTCTTGACTTCATTAGCAGCTTAATTATGTCAAAACAATCGTTTTCTAGGACGAACGAATTATTAGCCACTTATTGATAGTACTCATTATGCAAATAACTCAACTTTAGAGGATGATGTAACCGGCGGCCTGCACAGAGGCTAGCATTTGCAGCATAACCAAAGGTAGAAGGACCCCCCTCCTACACAGCAACGGATGCAATCATCGCAGGTGAAGTTGAGACGAAAGGTGCAGAATCCCAGCAAGCAATGGCGCCATGGACTGGGGGAAGGGACGTGATCACACTGAACCAAAACATCTTCATGCTTATCATTCTGCACAGAGGAATCTTCGTGACTGCTTGTCTCAAATTAGATGCCCGCGAATAGCAACAACTGAAACGTTCTGTAGGGTTCTGCATGGATAATTTTGCGTTATCGTAAATCTCACATGACATCTCATTTGACACAGATGCACCAATAGTTTTGTGCACGAACTATAATCAAACTAGGGGTAATGACTTTTGATTTTTGCGTATCATTCTCGTTTGACATAAAGACCAAAATATTGCCATTGACCTTGAGGCGATTCTTGTCCTTATACTAGGAGCAACACTCATCTCTCTGACTGTAGCAAAAAACAGAATCAACGATCATTTGGGGTTATGAAGAAATCAATAATCAGATATTCTTATGCTTGTTTAGCTCAGGACGGACTTTGTAATCATCCAAAAGGATCTTATGTTTCCATATACTTTCATCTTTCTGATAAGTATTTCATGGTCTACTGTGTCGAACGCTTTCTTTAGATCAAGGAATAGCCAAATGTTGACATTGTTTTTGTCGATATTCTCATACCAGTAGTCTGAAACACTTTATCAGAGAGGTGATGGTCGAATGCAGTTTGTGATATGCAAATTGGCTCATAGTCAATTTTCTGGTGGAGAGAAGGAAGTCCGATAATGAGGGGTACTTCGGGGTTTGCGGTATTGCGGTATCGGGTGTCATTTCTGCGCGGTATTGCGGTATTAAGGGAAAAAATTGGCGGTATTGCGGTATTGAGTTTTTACAGCGCGGTATGCGGTATCGTTATATACATATTAGCATCCAAAGTTCATGGAATACTATTTTCCTGACAAGGAGCCCAGCATCTTCGAGACGGATTCATGGAGAAAAGGAAAACAAACGAGAATGGGCATTCCCTTTGTCTTTCTCCACCTGTTCAACCTAGAAATTCTCGCCATCCTGCAGAGGCGAGAAATTTATTTTTCATCTGAAAACTTGGTGCCGACAAAAATTTGCCAAAGGCGAAATATTTGCCATTTGAATCAAAACCTTATTTTTGCTTTTGAAAGTTTTCTTGTCGATTCATGTTGCATTTGAATTCATTTGCACCACAGATCTACCAACAATGTAGGGTTGCAATGTAAGACAGTTCTAGGTTAGACAGTTTACCACACCTTTACATTTCTTGAGATCATTTACATCAATTTTGAAAAAAGCCTTTAAAAACGGACTTCAAACTAAACCCTATCTAAGATCTTTGGAAGACTGTTGTAGATAATAGACAAGAATGGAGGAGGCTAATTCGCACTTTCTGTGAGAGTCATGACGTAAAAATAGTGAACTATGTTGATGAACTGTAATTTATTTTGTTTTTGTAAATAGTTGGTCTTTATTAGTTCTCATAGCTATTTTGTAAACCAACTTTAAAGAATTTTATAATAATAATAATAATAATGAAGGAGGGCGAGAGTCGCAGATAGAGAAGGAGACACAACAAGTCAAGACCATAATACTTTACTGTGTAATATCCGTTGTTTTTGGGTTTATAGGCATCTTCTTGGAAAAGATAATAATATCCAGGCCAGGGTGGCAAATAAAAATGATAGGACTAGTCGCACTCGGCATCCCTTATCAAACACCAAATATTTCTAACTCCCAGACTCCCAAAGTGAATAGATTCGGAGCTTGTAGTCAGATATAGAATGTGCAAGTGGGGAGGGGGTTGGTCGTTTGTTACCCTCGGTACCAGACTCTCCCAAAAAAAGAAATTTTCTTCCTTGGGAGAGTCTGGTACCCAGGGTAGTCGTTTATTCGCTTTGATTTGAAATTGGTCTCTGATAGTTGAACGAATTGGGGGAAGGTTTGGATGGGCTATGTTGTGTAAAGCGAAAGATGGGCTATGGTCACTGTGTGACGGGGTAGGGGTAAGGCGGCTGTAAGTAAGATGGTCCTGGGTGTAAAAAGTGAACATAAAAAGGTGAGCGAAATTCCAATAATAGCTACGTTAGATAAACTACTAAATTGTACGGAGGACCTGTGTGAGGAAAAGAAACAAGGAACGGACTTTATGCGCATTAGCTTACAAAACGGTGCCTCTTGCGTACTAATGCCCTGTGGTTACCAAGGCTACTGATTAGTAACATTATGTTAAGTATCGTTTAGGTTTCGTTCAGTTGCCGTTGTTGATGTTGTTGACTTTGCTGCTTTTCTGTTGTTGTTGATGCTGCTGTCCTGCTGTGATGACGTGAAGAAGATGGCATAAGCTGTTCTGAGTAACAAAGACCGAAATTTTCTGCTCGCTTCGCTCGCATGTCCACAAAGGTTTTCATTTTCTATCGAGTGCACTTCAAATTTGGATGGAAGATGTTTTGGGGAAACCCTACAAAGTGTTTAGAAATGAAATAGAAAATAGGTGGTTCCATTCCGTAGAATAACTCCTGAATAGCACATGGTTGCACTGTATGCTTTGTTTGTATATTTGTACCATCTCTTGCCCTTGGAATTCGGCCCTGATGGTCATTTTGGCCCACTCATCAATTTTCCGTATAAGATGCCCTGCCTAATAGGGTCTTCTAGATCGCTGTAAGTAGAGTGAAAATGCAGGCAAAGTACTGTTTGAAATGAAATCAACAGACTAGCAAGGGCCAGTGGTCAAGTGAATAGAGCCCCTGTCTGTAATGCATCTTCTTCGACCAGATCATTATTTAGCCCCTTTGGCCAGAGCTGCTTAAATTTCGTCAATTTATACATTGGCAGATTCCACTATTCACCAACCAGCCGAAAGTCTGTCAACACACACCTTACAGTGCCAAATGAAATTTCGTGTTACTCTTATCTTACAAATCAGGGCCCAGTTGCAATCTTTGGCAATCTTCGAATTATGACAAACAAAAATCACTGGCGAAAGAATTGTTACAGAACCCTTTATTTATAACTACAGTTTTGTTGCTCTCAACTGTATATGCGCTTCTGCCAGTATAATAAAGTTCGTCCAAAATTAACTATCTGAAATATTTCTCTCCAAACATAGTAGAGGCCCACGAGAGCGGTTGCTGAAGGGGGCCCTTCGGGCCCTGGCCCGATAGCCCGAGAGGAAAGCTAGAATTGGTGGATGTGGAGAAAGTGAAATAGTTCATTTGAGCAACTGTGGACAGTGGTAAAAGGGAAAAAACTTTTGCAAAGACAAGAATACCCATCTATAAGAGGTGAAGACACAATGACTTGGTCAAGAGTTTTTCCTGACCCCGACTCAATAATACAAGCTATGTTTTGTTGTAATTGCTGGTACAGATGCCATTGTGGAAATATAGCGCCAATATCATTTGAAGACAATATTCAGAAATGGGATCAACAGTAAGATGTTCTGATGCCTCATTGGCTCACTGGGAGCAGAATGCCAACTTATTTTGCAAGCAGAAGGATGAAGAACCTGACTCACAAAATTCTCGAGAATCTGAAACTGAAGATTCACCGAAAGAAACACGAGGAAAAAGGAATAAGAGAAAGCACACTAGAACGCTATTCATTGCGAGGATTTCACAGACTGTAATGAAGGCCACAATGATGACGATGGAATGGCATACATGCAAAGTGATTCTGCAACTAATGAAATGCAAACTGAAGCTGTAACATCTAACAGCGAAAGCGAATGGCAAGTATCAGATTTCCTGCCAAGCACAGCTGCTAAGTGACGATTCAAGCGATAAGTGTTTACATTACATGAACACAAAGAGAAGTAAATGAGGCAGCTAAGGCTCAGTATATACAACAGCTATGTTCATTGCATTTTCCATGCATAACGTAATGTTATTTCAATTTGACGACACAACTTAAAGTCAGAATTTAGCAACCGGCAGCGAAATTACGTCATCGCCAACCTTTGACAGCTTGTGATTCCTAAACCGTATGTCTAATGGCTAAGGTTTTTTAGAATTTTCTTCTCAGTTTTTGATTTCCTATCGATTGATACCTTTGACTTTAAAAAATTTCAATTTTTGATTTTTCAGACCAGGAAAAGATGACGTCATCAGTCACGTGAGTTAGAGGCCACGCCCAAATTTGCCCCTGCTGGTTTTCGATCTTCTTTGTCATACTGAACCCAGATCAAGTGAAAAATTTGTGATTAGGCAGTTTGCTAGACGGTTACAGCTATTTCCCTGCCTACAAATTCAAGTTCAGATATATGAACAAAGAAATTTCCTATCCCACCTCGATATGAATGGTTTTATAAATTTAAAGTTTTGGATAATTGAAGACCAACGTATTCGTAGAATACTGCTTCAAAGTTTGAACCACATATGATTTTGGCCCTAAAATGTGTCTGGGGAAGGGATTTTCGTGTTGGTTTTCTGATTGATAAATACCGTGGCGCTTTTCAGTTTCATGGAATAGAAGACCGATCTTCTCCAGATGCTATATTACAAACAACCAAACGCTTTCCACAAAATTCCTTCATCCAAGGGGGTTGCAAAATCTCTCAATTTTTGCCTAATTGTCTATCTTTCCATACTTTCAGACGGCCTCTTGCAAAAATCCTGCAACACTTAAGATAGCTATTTATTTCATCCAAATGTGTACATGCAGAAGATTTTATGCAGACATGAGGACAATTGCTCTGTGAAGATGGATGCGTGCTCAAAACGGTCAAATTTGGCCAACTTACTTCAACGAGCTAGAAGTCTTGTGTCCCAAGGAGGTACATTCCTGCAAACACCTTAGAATTTATTTTCTTGCAAATGTGAAAGCGAAACGGAGTCTGGAAGGGTGTCAACTAGCAACATTAGCCAACACGGGGGAGGGGGGGGGGAGTAACGTGATAACTGAAGGATTTTGGGACAGATAATTTCATGGTGCAATTTTTTACGCTTTTCATTCCAAAGAAACCGCTTTCAGGATAGTTCATAATGAATGGGTTTTATCCAAATAGCAATAAACTTTATGGTTGTGCCATATTTGTATCCTCATATCTTTCGAAGACCAAACTGGCAGCTACTGGCACAGATGTTTTCAAAGGAGGGAATATCATGCGAAGAGACATAATGGGAAAAAGTTGTTTACTGTACCTTCAATGGATTGATTCATCTGAGAAGCCTTCGAAAATTGATGCCCATCTCGTCGAGTTCAGATTTTTGGGTATCTGTTCCCTGTGGATGTTGTTCATGGGCATGGCATGAGTTTTAGAATGTGCCCATTTCTACCAATGTTCATGCTTGTATCACTCTTTGGAGCAATATTACTAGAAAACCCGTTTCTGGGGCCTGGAACCTAGTACCCCTATCTAAAAATACCATGTAGGGGCATTTTTGACTTGGGTCGGCATCCCACCGTTTTCAGCATATCACACTGCCCATCTCTAGCAGTTTTCATCCTTGTATCATCATTTGCAGCAATGTTATTAGAAAACACGTTTCTGGGGCCTGGAACCTAGTACCCTATCTAAAAATAGCACTTGGGGCCATTTTTTCAGTTGGGTCGGCATCCGACCATTTTCAGCATGTCAAACTGCCCATCTCTACCAATTTTCGTGCTTGTATCACTCTTTGCAGCAATGTTATTAGAAAACCCTTTTTAGAGGCCTGGAACCTAGTACACTAGTAGACTTTTCGTCACTCATGTCTGCCTTTTCGTCCCTTGTTTCCCTGCGTTCTTTGATTTGCTGATATCACTTGGTCAATAGGGACTCATAATGTTACGCTTATATAATGGGCCCACTTTTTCAAAATGGCCTAAAAAGGTGGGAGTTCTCGTACACTCAACAAAATCGCTTCAAAATCTGGTTTAAAGAGCTTGAACATTGAAAAGCGAAGTTCTAGTACAAAGAATAATGTTGTGTTGACCTACAAAGCGCAAAATGCATACCTTTCAGGCAGTAATCTTCCTCTGTAGAAGCAAAATAGATCCATCGAAGCTGCGAGAACTCCAGGCTTCTTCAACCATTCTTTAAGAGCAACAACAACAACATCCTGAAGAGCGGCCCCTGATTGGTTAAAAACTGAATTCTAGCGATTTGATTGGTGAATACGGAACCACCCTACGCGGGCCTAAAGTGGGCCCACTATTTCAGAGTAATGTTATTAGTCCCTCTTGACCCCAAGGAACGCAGGGAAACAAGGGACGAAAAGGCATCAGTCTACAATCTTGGACAAAATATTTGGAACAAAGTACTATCATCGCTGACTATCTCAGTTCTTCTCATCTTCGTGTTTCCACCTCCCCCTTTTACCCCCAAAGCAGTGTTGGTTGGCATCTTGAAGCTGAAAAACGTCTAGCAACATTGAATCGGGGGTAAAAGGGGGTGGTTCATTAGAATTGTAAATTTTTTCGTCGTTCCAATATATTTTGTCCAGGATTGTCTCTCAAAAAAATTGATTCTTTAGACCTTGCCTGCGAGCAAAAAATCAGTGAATGCCAAACAGAGCAGTTATAGTGCCACAATATGTTTCGATCAAGGATAACGACAAGGGTAACCATAAGGGTAACCAAAATTATTGGTATATTCTCAGGGGTAACCACGGGTAACCACGAGTAACCATGATGTTTTAAAAAGATATAAACAATTCCTTTTAAATATTATGGTTACTCGTGGTTACCCGTGGTTACCCGTGCTTATTCAATGAAAAATAGCCTTAAATCATGGTTACCCTTGTGGTTACCCGTGCTATTTGAATGATGTATGAACGGTCTGAATTTGTTTCTCTGTCAAACACGAATAGCAGTCAAGCATAACCATGAAAATCGTACATATCATTGTGTAGGTTTATGATATGTTTTTCTATGTCTCTGATGACAGCATACAAGTCAAATCTTTCAATAGGGCACAGGGAAACCCATAAATCTTCCAATTTCACGCTTATCAGCCAATGGTGTTGCCGTATTCTCGTCACATGACCGAAAATAAGCTCTTTGAGACGAATTTTCGAGTACCCTTACGAAAATCAAAATGGACATTCGAGTAATAAAGATACAGAGCTGCTTTTACCACGAGTCGATTCTACAGGCCCTACTCCATATTTTACATTTTGCATTTCAAGAAAATCTCATCAGGGATCAGCACTACATCGAATTTCATGCAACCGAAATAGGCCTTTATTCAAATATCATTTGGGAACGCAAACAAATAAGATATAGCTTCCAAAATTTCACACCTTACGTGAATTATAGCAAGGAATAAGCTGAAGATGTTTCTTTGCTTCAGTTTCCCAAATCCTTGACGAGTCTCAGCTATTTGCGACGAAGAAAGCTATTAGGCCTACCTTCATCCACTGCATAATGCCATTATTCTGTTTCAAATCGGCTTCTTTGCTGTAGCAAGGTAGCAGAGCTATTCACCAACAACATAACACCAATTTCCACTATTCTCCGCTGAAAAATTGCCATCAACTTTGGTAAAACCCCGGGGGGGGGGGGTACTTCACTTTGGGTAAGACGGGAATGTGCGCCAGTTTTGGGTAGTTTTTGGCCTGAAAATTCTGGGATTGGGGTATCCTTTTACTGGAAAATTTCTGTGATTGGGGTATACTTTCACTCGGAATTTTCTGGGATTGGGGTATACTTTCACTCGGAATTTTCTGGGATTGGGGATTACTCAAAATTCTGTAATGGGTGTTGAATGAAAGTACAACTGGATAGATTTTCAAGCAACACGTTGTCAGTTTCAAGTGAACTGATTTCAAGTATTTTTGTGTTGAAAAACGTCCTCAGATCAGAACCTCGTTCCAATGGCCACTTGGAACCAAAATAATCGTTCCCAGCCCTCTATCCCTTATCCTTTTGACGTCGAATTGCTTTTGTTACGTCTTCGATTGGGTATCAATATCTGACATATATTCTGGGATTGGGTATCAATATCGGACCAAATTTCTGGGATTGGGTCGTAACAGAAATCCTTGCGGCGCACACCCCCGTATGAATTTATAGTGAAGTACCCCCCCCCCCCGGGGGTAAAACGCGATGAACTTTCAACAGCTCTTCGCCACACTATCTATTCCAAGTTTTGAAAGTGTGCTCACGTGGAAAAATTTCTGTTATTGTCAAAGCGCTCATGGTGTCTTGGTCAAGAAGTAGGTCTCGTATCATCCTCGCTCAACAAGATTTGGCCTTTGTTTTGGTATGAAAAAGTGGAAGGGATTGAGGCCGGGCTGTCAAAATTATCTGTATTTCTTAAAAAAGCGAAAATGGTGAATGCATATTTCAAAATAATTTGAATGAATATGAGGGTTTTTTCATGGAAGTTAAAGGGTATTGGAGCTTGCGAAGATACCTAGGCCCCCTATCATTTGAATAATTCAAATTCATTTGAAATATTCATTCACCATTTTCCTTTTTTTTAAGAAATACAGATAATTTTGAAAGCCCGGCCTCAATCCCTTCCACTTTTTCATACTAAAACAAAGGCCAAATCTTGTAGAGCGAGGATGATACGAGACCTACTTCTTGACCATGACACCATGAGCGCTTTGACAATAACAGAAATTTTTCCACGTGAGCACACTTTCAAAACTTGGAATAGATAGTGTGGCGAAGAGCTGTTGAAAGTTCATCGCGTTTTACCAAAGTTGATGGCAATTTTTCAGCGGAGAATAGTGGAAATTGGTGTTATGTTGTTGGTGAATAGCTCTGCTACCTTGCTACAGCAAAGAAGCCGATTTGAAACAGAATAATGGCATTATGCAGTGGATGAAGGTAGGCCTAATAGCTTTCTTCGTCGCAAATAGCTGAGACTCGTCAAGGATTTGGGAAACTGAAGCAAAGAAATATCTTCAGCTTATTCCTTGCTATAATTCACGTAAGGTGTGAAATTTTGGAAGCTATATCTTATTTGTTGCGTTCCCAAATGATATTTGAATATAGGCCTATTTTCGGTTGCATGAAATTCGATGTAGTGCTGATCCCTGATGAGATTTTCTTGAAATGCAAAATGTAAAATATGGAGTAGGGCCTGTAGAATCGACTCGTGGCAAAAGCAGCTCTGTATCTTTATTACTCGAATGTCCATTTTGATTTTCGTAAGGGTACTCGAAAATTCGTCTCAAAGAGCTTATTTTCGGTCATGTGACGAGAATACGGCAACACCATTGGCTGATAAGCGTGAAATTGGAAGATTTATGAGTTTCCCTGTGCCCTATTGAAAGATTTGACTTGTATGCTTCTGATGACATGGCTGGTCCATCGTTCCATTGTCAGTAGTGAATCGTTCCTTGTTCATTTGATCACGAGCCAAAATCCTTTTAAAGTTTCTAGAAATCACATTTTTCACTGATCCTATCTTACTCGTAAAGATTTTAATCATTTTTCACATTTTCCTCTTTCTATAACCAACCCTGTAAATTTCCTCGTACAGACAATCTTGGACAAAATATTTGGAACAAAGTACTCTCAGTTCTTCTCATCTTCGTGTTTCCACCTCCCCCTTTTACCCCCAAAGCAGTGTTGGTTGGCATCTTGAAGCTGAAAAACGTCTAGCAACATTGAATCGGGGGTAAAAGGGGGTGGTTCATTAGAATTGTAAATTTTTTCGTCGTTCCAATATATTTTGTCCAGGATTGTAGTACACTAGTCTAAAAATAGCACTAGGGGGCATTTTTCAGCTGGGGTCTGCATCTTATCTTTTTCAGCGCTCAAAATTACCCCAAACACCGGAGTTTCATGCTGGTATCCGATTTTGCACAACTCTCCTGATATTTGAGACTAACAAACCCAACTAAACAACTGGATTTGTCTTATACTGGATTTCTCAAAATAACATGGAATGCCTATTAATATGAATTCAAAACAATGATTGTCGTCGCTTGCCTCATCCTTCGTTTCATAATTAAACTGCGTTTTCCACCAAATTGTCCAATATCACAATACAGCTAGTAAACTGTCACTTAACCACCGAGTCCATTTTCGTAAAGTCTCTTGTCGCAGAGTCTCGTCCCTTTTTTTCTTTTGTACGCCCGTTTGTCACTTGATGTTAGGCTTACGTAAGGTGAATGATTATCCATATTGATACAAAAGTATCTGCAAAACAAACACCAAAATTCGTCCTCTATCATCACCTATGTTGGCCTGACGTCCAGCGTGAAACCGGCTCAATTAATTATTAGTAAAAAGTTTTTGTTTTAAATATTTATATCTAGTACTTTGTATTTAAGGGTGTATTTAGCCTTCGTAGTATTTCTTAGATTTATGTTGAATGCCAGGGGGTAGTCATGATATATTGCTCCTCCTGGTACCGTACTTGTAGTGTCGCATGGTAGTTCGTACGTAGTGTCGTAGGTAAATTCACTATTGTAAACGTTTATATTGAATATAAAAAAGGTCCTGATAATATTTTGTGACTGAAAGTCTTATGTTATTTGTTACTTTGTTACGAAGAATCTTGTATCTAGGCCATAAGTTTGGGTCCTTCAATGCGAGTTTTTTCATTTTAGTACGCTCTTCCGTGCTCCTTTAATATCTGAGGTAATCCATGGAGCGTACTCGTTCTTTACCTTCCTTTTCTTTAGAGGGGCATGGAGATTTAGTAGATGCTCGAAGATTTCTTGAAATGCTGAGGCCATTTCATTTGCGCTGTCACTCATTGGTTCTAAAATAGAAGCCCAGTTATTTAGTTGTAGGTCCTTCTGAAAGTTCTCCTTACAATAGTTTCTTAGGGCACGAGACTCGATGGTTTTTGGACTTTTTCTTTTGAGCCTCCAAGCATTTATCTTTCGCACTGCATAAATCATATAATGGTCTACCATTCCTAGTTCTAAGACACCAGATTTCACAATGTATTTTGCTCTATTTGTAGAAAAATGGTCTATTAGCGATTTACTGGTAGTAGATTCACCAGTTTCATTTGTAGTGACGGCAACCCTTGCATAATCAGTGAACATTTGTTCAAATTGATATTCACGGTAGAGTTGCTTTAACATTTTTGCATTTGGATTTTTGCTGCTTTTAAGATCGCAGTTTGTGTCGCCCATCAGTATAATCTCCGTATCTTCCGAGTCAAAGCCCTTTAGTATTTCCCTAAGTGCTTCGAAAGAAAGGTTGTCAATAGCTGGTGTTGGGGGACGATACCAGGCTTGAACCAGACAAATAATGCCGATACCAGACACCAGATACCGATGCCGATGCCGATACCGATGCCGATACAGATGCCGATACCAGACAAAGAATGCTTGTGCGTGGAGAGGGGTAAATTCTAGGCAAAGAAGTTCAAGATTGCTACTCTTGAGTTTTACTTTTGGTTCTGGCAGTTCATCTTTCACATATACTGCCACACCCCCACCATTTTTATTACGATCATTGCGGTAAATTTTGTAACCTGGTATGGCAACTTTATTATCATCAATCAAAGGTTCAAGTCTTGTTTCATTTAGCGTCAGAATATCGATATTGTAGAGAACTATCGCCCTTATCAGACCACTTTTCAGAAAACTAAGATTTTTGGAGAGGTCAAAGAAGTTCCGGAAGGGAACGCACCTTGAATAGGCTTCTCAACTCTTGTTACAAACCTCAAACTGAGATTTGTTCCATTCGTTTCCTTGTTGTCATGCTGGAACCACACAAATATGGACAGGTCTGAAACGCATAACTTAGGCCGTATCGCCCTTATCAGACCACCGTAGAAGAAAGATGAATTTAGCACATCAAAATCTTTTCAAGGACGTTGACAGTTCAACAAAGTATTTTTTACTTTCCCAGAAAGCCAGAAAGTTACATGACCAATTCTACTTTGATTAAAAATGATTTCAAAATATTGTTAATTTCACTCCCGCTTTTAACTCTTTAAGTCTTGACCTCGGTCAACTCTAACCACACGATGCGTAAATAGTCTACATCATCATCATCATCATCATATAGCATATTGCACTACCTAATAATAACAGGTATGGCTGCTAAAACAAAACTAAACTAAACGGTTTCACGTGGTGGACGCACTTGGGCGGCATAATGTCAGTTGCAGTGCTCTTCCAAAAGGAGCCTTAGGTCTCGCAATTTGTGTGCGATTCTCGAAATTTCTTTGGATATGAAAGGAGAAGAGTTGGAGGAAACATTCCTGAAGACTATTCTATTTTAACTGAAAGACATATTGAGAAACGACACAAAATAGACATGGCGTGTGGAAACATCGAGGGAAATGTGAATTGTACTTACACCTTCGTTGCAGGTAGGTCAACTTCAAAACTTTATTGCAAGTCTTCTGAGCAAAACAAAACAGCGAAAATGAAGAAATATCAAAGAGATGACATCAGCAAACAACTTTCGCGCGCTTTTTAGATTAGCTAGGCCCAAGCTCCATTTTAATTTTAACATTTTATTCAAGGCCGTCGCACAACACGGAATCGATGGTGGTTTGACAGGGGCGATATTACTCTACTCACGGAGAACAATTTCCAATTCATGTATATGTCTCCTTAACGAAACAATATTGAATGATGCTAACATTAGACCATTTTTCTTGCAAATTTTAAATCTTTTGCCTACGTTATTACTTTCAATATTTCCGTTGGCAGTTTTTTTAACACCTAATGAACCTATCCTAGCAATACTTAATAAATTTAATCATGTTACCTGACAGTTTTCTTACTCCTCCTTCATTGACATGAAGTCCGTCGTGCCACAAATTACTGTATTATGTATTAATGTATTATCTTCGCTATGGCAACATCGTTTGGAGTACTCTTTCCTACACCAAACTATCCCAATTGCAACGATTACAGACAAGGGCAAAGAAGCTAATAGCGAATGCCAAGTATAAGGGCGGATGGACTTGCAAATGGCTCTCTGTAAAGTCATTGATCTCCTTTGACCAAGGAGTCATGACATATAAAATCTTGCATGACCACTGTCCCGAAAATCTTCGCCATAAGTTCACTGAAAGATCCATGATTTCAGAGTATAGAACCAGAAACCATGGAGATCTGCAAATTCCTAAAGTTAGGTTAGAATATGCAAAGCGAAGTTTCTACTTCTCTGGTGTCAAAAACTGGAACGATATCCCTGACAACATTCGAGAAAGAGACTCAATCGCTCGTTTTAGAACAGGTCTTAGAGATTATCTTTTGAACCTTTCACAGGACCCAAACACGACCCCTTGGTAGAGCAGCAATATTCCAATTTTTTTTCTTTTCTCATATTATTTTATAGAAATATTGTTAATAGGATATTAATTTGCTGAAAGGATCTCGTGTGTTTTAAATAATGATGAAAATGAAAAAAAGCTAAATAAAATGTTAGAATTGTCGATGCGATTAAAGCCGCTAAGTGCGAGTTTCTCTGCAAGCACTTCGTTCACTTTCTTCGCTTTTGCGTTTAAGGCATGGTTGTCTTTCCTTCTCAAAATGGATGAGAGTGCAACGTGAGCTTTAGGATTATTTTCCTGAACTTGGCGTAATGTGTTGATTGCATCGTCGCTTAATTGATCAGGAGAAGTTGACTGGAGATCATTGGTTGCTGCATGGATTATTATCACGTCGTTATCGCTTTTACCTGCTTTCTTGACGGCCTGCTTTATTTTCATGCCAGGTTGAAATCTTACCGACACGTCCCTTTGAGCATTCGTTAATTTCGACTCATCCACAAAACGAAGTTGAGAATCACCAACCACCAATACCTTGAGCTTTTTTGTCTGGTCGCGCTTCGTTCCATTATTAAAAGGTTCCGACTCGACGTTCTGATTCTTTTTATTGCTGTTTTGTTTGACCTTGTTGGGTTTGTCGGGGTTGTTCCTACGCTTAGTGATTTGTTTTGCTGTTTGGCCTTCAGTTTCCTTCGATGTTCGATCATTGCACCTTTTGTTCTTGTTGTTATCTTCTGCTACATTGTTGCCGTTTTGAATGACTTCTATTGAATCTGATACAGTATCATTGTTGATAATTGAAAAGGGATCGTTTCTCTTGAGAGTTGGGCTTACTTGACGCTGGGCGTGGTATATCTCTAATCTTTGAATTTTCGTTTTCAACTCAAAATTTTCTAAAAGTAGCGTCCTTGAGAATTCTCTTTCCTTCTGCAAAAGATCATTGACATGTTGCAAGCTAAAACGCATAGGAAAAAGGCGCCATGCATTTTGGACCGGACCGAATCGCATGGCAAAGTTTCCTATGCATTTTGGTCCCGACACATACGCATAACAATTTCAGGCCATGCAAAAGGGTCCACTTCAAATGGACACATACGCATACCAAACATCACCATGCATTTTGGTCCGGACCGAAACACCAGGGCCTCCGACGACGCCCCCCCCCAACTTTTTTGCAAAAAAAGCAATTTCAACATTTGTTGATAATCGTTTAAATTCAAGCAAATTTTTTAGCATCCAGCCGATTCAATTCCATTCGATTCCTGTTGTTAAGCTAGACGCTATATATCCGTCATTTGTCTTTCAGTTTCAGATAATTTAAATTATCTACATATACGAACATGCTAAGTTGCGAGCCTCGAGGAATCCCCCAAATAGGGCTCCAGATGGCATGCGTGGTAGCGATTTATGCCAATGACGTGCAAATTAGCTTGACGGTTTAGAACAGGAGAAGAGAACAACAGCAAAGTTGCGCATGACAGTGTGAACCCCTCCCCCCCCCCCACCGTCGATTCGCTCTCAACAAAGCTGAATCACAATCGGCCAAAACAATAGGGTCAGCACTTTTTCATCTCCCCAACAAAGACTACATACACTGAATATATAATTTGACAAAAAAATACAATGTTACAAAAAACTAAATGCAATATACAAGTACAAAGAGGAGCTAAATAATGAACTGCATGTAGGGAATTACTTAGAGGAGGAGCTCTCTCAATAGGTAAACTAATGGCCAGGTGAATAAAGCGAACCCTGCGGAGGCTGCGGACCCCGCGGACCACGCCATTTTGGTCCGCGATGTCAAGGTCCGCGTTATTCAATTCCACCCAGGAGAAACTGAATAACGTGGACCTCATGATTTCGCGGACCCTATTAGCGAACTGCCGTCTTTCTTTCCTATCAAATCTGTGTTTAACTTTATAGCAAAGCATTTCGAACATCTTTTGATAAGTTTTACTTTATCTCTCAATCAAAATTCGAAGAAAACAAGTTGCAACAAACTTAGACCCGCTAGTGCAAATAAGTTTTCCCCCGGGGTTTTTCCGCAGAAAAAATAACTCTGAAGTGAATTATACCCTCTTAGATGACCAGAAACTTAACTGTTCATATTTCTTGTGCTGTAGTGAAATTAATATTCCTTTTGAGCAGAATAAGTACTCTCTGGAATGATTTAAGCAGGGTCCGCGATATCAAGGTCCGCGTTGTTCAATTACACCCAGCTGAAACTGAATAACGCAGACCTTGTAATTTCGCGGACCGCATTTGCGAAAATAGAATTTCTCCATTTGACTAGTAAATGCTTAATACTGCCCTCTTATTTCCTATCAAAGTATCATTCCCTTCCAGTTTTCTGCTTTCTCTGGTGTTTCTCTTTGGGAAATTTGAGAAAACACAATGAGAAAACTCTCGAGAAAGAGTTTCAATACATTTAAACATTGCTAATCAAAAGGGCAGATCCTTTACTTGTTTAAGTCTTATTACGCGTTTTTGATTCCCCCTCATCCTCATTCTAATCGTGCCATTGGGGTATTTACCTTTGTTCTATATCTCCCCAAATCGGTACTTTCTATGCTGTTAGTACTTAATAAGAAACCTCACGAGAAAGCGTTTCAGGGGTTTTAAACGTTGTTATAGAAGCAAAGGCAAATTCCCCTGGAGAAACACCGACAAGAACAGAAAGCTGGAAAGGAACAATAGTTTGATGGGAAAGAAAGAGGGCAGTATTAACCCCATTTTAACCGGCTGAAAAAAAGTGATTTTCTACCGGGGGGGGGCCTTTTTCGCCCCCTAATTATCTTCGCAACTTTAATAGCTATGACAATGAAACTTCCACTGTGTCGTCATTAAACAAAGGACAATCCAAAAATAGCATCAACTAATTTCTAATCACGTGATTGGTATCCTGCTAAAAAGTAAGATAAATTTTACTACAGCACAAGAAATATGAACAGTTGCTGGTCGTCTAAGAGGGTATAATTCATTTCCGAATCATTTTTTCTGCGGGAAAACTTATTTGTACTAGCGGACCTTGTTGCAGCTTGTTTTCTTCGAAGTAAAGTAAAACTTATCAAAAGACGTTCGAAATGCTTTGCGATAAAGTTAAACACAGATTTGATAGGAAAGAAAGACCGCAGTATTAATTAAGCATTCGCTTCTCATAAATGAAATCAGTTCACATGCCATCCGATCACGGAAAAGTACAACGTTGACACCGGGGGGCGGGGCTCAAAAAGCAGCAGAATGCTCAAAGAGGTTATATTTGGACGTTAGTTAGTAGCTGTCTAATAACCGTTTGGCCACGATTATCGGTTTTTAAGAATAAAATTTTTGATAGCCTTTGTTATCCAAGGTGCCTGCTGAGGCCTTACTGTCGTGAATTTGTTTGGGATAAAGTTGCTAAAAATATCAAAACTTCATTTCACATACTGATTTGCTGATTAGGGACAGGCCATAAAGTATGTGCTATATGGGGGTTGATGATTTTCCAAAAAGGTAGCAAAAAACTTCATGGCCCATCATAAATTCCTACAAAATTCTTTTTGGCCCAATAGAAATAGCCAGGATATTTTTCATGACCCCATGCAAATCATTTAGTTTTCAGGACACATTAGGAGTCATCATAATAAACAGATTTTGGTCTGTGTGCAAGAGGGTATCATACTTTGATGTACATCCCCTTCTACCTCTTCGTACATGCATTTGGCCAAAATATCGGCCGAATGTACCCTGCGTGCATCCCCTACTGTTTCCATTGAGTTGCATACATTGTAATCAAGTGTCAAGTTTAAAAAAGGAATAGTAAAAAATTGTCAAGCATTTGCAGCCCATTGCTAAACTATGCAACATAACATTTTATGACTAAATTTTTATGGCCCCATAAAATACATCAAATTTTTTTCATGACCCCAAAAAGTTACGGCAAAATTTTTCATGGCCCATCCAAATATCATCCACCCCCATATAGCAGATACTTAATGACCACTCCCTTAGGACAGCCCACACCTTCCAGAGTTTCAAGCCAATGAAACATTTCGATACTTCTTCTAACTGCAATTACAGTAGCTCGATCGTAAAGCCAAATCCTACGAGTGTAGGTTGGAGGGGCTAAATTATTCACAGCTAATTTGCCATAGACTATTTGATGGTGACATTGTTCATGAAGGGTAGGGTGAGAGCCGGTCTCAAGGAATAAATTTGGTTGGATTGTAAAAAATTAGCCTATACAAGACCTTGATTGGCCCATAAAATGCGTTGGTTCTGAGATTATTTGATGAGGACCAAGGTCCAATGAAAGCAGTTCAAAAATTTTGCCCTCTTAATTTTCAGTATCGCTCTCCCACAACTGAGGTGAGCGGGGCCTATTTTGAAATTGGTCACACTCAGAGAAAATCGTATTTTTGCTAATAACAGATTTCCTGTGAGTTGCAAAGTAATTTAACTGTTTTCAGTATTTGCAGGCGGCAGAAAGTAACTTATTTTATCATTATTTTCACGAAAAAATCGTAAGGTGTAATTTCTGCTGCGTAAAACTCATTTTAGATCAAAAACGTGCCATTTTTGAACCTGTTTTCACAGTGCTGAATGGCAACGAAATTTTCAGCTAGTATGGAGCTGAGAACCACTCCTTACATGGAATTTTGCTGAATTTTACTTGAAGTAGCCCTATATAGGTATATGAGTCTCTAGTATGAAGTAGGCGCTGCCAAAAGGATAGGAAAATTTCGTCCGTCCGACAGTGTCCGTCCGACAGACGGACTGCATGCACTTAAGGCATTACAGTCATGTATTAGGGTTTGGCAGTTTTGGACGCATTATGGTGAAACAGGCTAGCAACGAAATTGGTAGCGAAATAAGTATTTTATCTTTCCTAGATGCAGAGTAAAAAAGTTGACTTGTCTTCTTAACTTAATTAATTCGGGCTTGTGGTTCGAGCTCCTTGTTAGCTCGTCATCCGGTTGATAGATAAGCAGTTGAAAAAGATTCAACGAAAAAGATTCATATTGCAAGGAGAAATACTGTATTCTTGACATTCAAATATTGTGAGATTCTAACCAGAACTTGTGTTAGCCAGATAAGACCCAAATTCTACCAACCAATGTGTCATACTTGTGTAGACGTTTCATTACTGTGTTACCGCCACTGTCGTAGGTGTAACGTATTTTTAGAAACCCTCGTACTGATATCTGATAAACCGGAACCAACTAGGAGTAGAGTATGTTTTTTAAGCAAGTAGGAGTAGAGTATGTTTAGTAGTGGTTGTTGTGGTAGGCCTCGTGTTTTGAAAGACATTCGACACGCCACAGGTTTGAAGTTTTATCTCGAAAGAAATTGATATAAAAGCGTTTTAAATCTCTCCGAAGAACCTGTTCGTGATAATTTGGTGGCCAGTTTAGGTCGAAGGAGGGAAATTTAAAACCGAGATGGACAACGGCGAGGACCAAAACTTCGTGGACGTCGAAGAGGGCCAAGGCGCAGCAGGCAGTGAAGGCAGGCAAGATTTGATCCCACAGTTGTTTAGAAGATACGAAGAAGAAGGACTCCCACAGTATCCCCAAGCCCAAGCAAGAATGCACTTACCTTACATGCAGCAGATGCAGCAAATGCCAGTATATCAACAGGTTGCCCCATTGATAAAGCCACGTCGATCGGTCGTAGAAATTCACAGATTTTGTGGGGAAGAAAAGGAAGATATCACAGAGTGGCTTGAGACTTGGAACAGGGCAGTGGCAGCAAATGCTTGGAACCAAAATGAAGAGAAGGTAATGCTACCATTATATCTTCAGGGCAGAGCCAGTCAGTATTATCGAAGCTTACCCATGCAAGTGAAAGAAAATCCAATTTTTCTCAAAGGGGAGTTAGAAAAACATTTCAACTCTCCCTCTCAAAGGTTACAAGCTAGGCACCTCTTGGGTGAAAGGTCTCAGGGCCAAAACGAAACAGTGGCTGATTTTTACGAAGACATTTGTAAACTGGTGCGGTGAGGATGGAACAACAAATCATCTGATTTTCAAAATAAAAAAGCCCTTGAATATTTCGTAAAGGGACTGAAACCAACCATAAAGAAGATTTTCTGGGGGAAGAGGCCGAATTTTTGGATGATGCATGTCAAAAAGCTCGTACAAGAGAATTGTACCTCCAGTCAAAAAAGACCAAATTTGATGTCAGAGCAGTGGAAACAGATTTTGGCCTAAAGGAAAATTCAGGGCAAACCTCCCCAATGGAAAAACAAATGACCGCTCTTCTAGATAGCATGCAGGCTATCATGAAGAATCAGGAAACTCTGACTGCACTGCAAACCCAAAATTTTTCACAAGGCCCCTCCTCCGCAGCACCCAGTTTCAGAAGTCGTGGGGCAACAGAAAGACGGCCACGTAGGGATATTGAATGCTGGAATTGCGGTGAGAAAGGTCACTTCCAAAATAAATGTGAACATCCCCCAAAGCAAAGATTGCCAAATTCTGGAAATGATACGACTGACCAGGACTGACTAGGCCACCCAAGAAAGAACTCGGATATAATAAAGGAAGAAGAAAGGGTAAATTTGAGTGAGCTCAGTGCACTTCTGACCCAGATGGTGAAGACCTTCTAGTTGAAGGAGGATTTCTTAGTGAAAATTCCTTGTTTGTCGCAAGAGTTCTGACAAAAGTAAGTCTGTCAAGTGGGAAATTAACTCTGCAAGTTTCAAATATTTCAGACAAAAGCATTTTTCTTCCAAAAGGGTCTGAATTGGCTGACCTTGAACCTTTTCAGGAAGTGTCCCAACCAAACAACAGCAAGGATAAAGTGCCAGCAGAAAACAGCTCCCCTCTGTACTCACGGGAATTGGACCTTGATCTTAGCCATTTGAATGAAAACCAAAAGGAAAATATGTTAAACTTACAAAACGATATGGATATTTCCAAAAGTCCAAAACTGGGAAAGGTCGATCAGATCAAGCATACAAATTAAGCAAAGTTCCTACCGTGTACCCGTGACTAAAAAAGAAATTATTGATAAAGAGGTTGAGAAAATTCTGGTCCAAGAAGTTATGCGACCATCAATGAGCCCATGGTCGTCTCCCATCGCTTTGGTTGCAAAGCAGGATGGCTCCACAAGTTTTTGCATTGACTATCGCAAAGTAAACGCAGTGACGGAAAAAGATGCATACCCATATTGCCACGTATCGATGATACGCTAGATGCCCTAGGAGGTGCGGAATATTTCATTACCTTAGACCTACAAAGTGGGTACTGGCAGGTCCCACTAGATGAAAATTCTAAAGAAATCACTGCTTTTTCAACATCAAACGGCCACTTTGAGTTTAATGTCATGCCTTTTGGATTATCTAATGCAGCATCAACTTTCCAACGCCTAATGGATTTTGTCTTGACGGGACTACATTGGAGCCAATGCTTAGTATATTTAGATGACGTTTTTTTGGGAGGTCATTTGAAGAACACCAAGAGTGACTGAATACTGTTTTGTCCCAGTTGAAAAGCGCATGACTTGCCCTCAAGCTCTCTAAATGTCCTTGGGCGAAAAGTGAAGTCAAGTATCTGGGTCACATAATTAATGCTAGGGGAGTGTCACACGACCCAGCTAAAATAGAGGCTGTTAAGAATTTTCCAATTCCTGAAAACAGAACAGAATGTTTGTGCTTTTCTCCGACTTGCATCTTACTACAGGAGATTCATACCTAACTTTGCAAGTCTAGCCAAACCAATGACAAATCTCACAAAAACCAAAGGTCAAACAAGTTTCCGTTGGTCTGAAGAGGTTCAAGAGTCATTTGATAACTTGCAGGGAAAGCTTGTGGATGCACCAGTGCTAAGTTGTCCAGACTTTAACAATCTGTTTATACTGCAAACTGACGCAAGTAACCTGGGTTTGGGAGCAGTGTTAGCTCAATATCAGGATGGCAAAGAAGTAGCCATAGCCTACGCTAGCAGACAACTTAAGCCTAGCGAGCAAAATTATGCTACAGTTCAGAAGGAACGTCTAGCGATAATTTGGGCAATAAAGCACTTCCATCATTATTTATATGGACAGCCTAGTTTTACTATTGTTACAGACCATTGTCCACTCCAATGGCTACGCAAGATGCAACCAAAGAATCAGATGATCCAGAGATGGATTTGCGAAATACAAGGCTACTCCTTCGTCGTGAAACATAGGGCCGGTTTGACAAATACAAATGCAGATGCATTGTCTAGATGCCCAATATCATCTGACTTGGAAGGGGATGCGGTATGTGAAAGTAAATTCATTGTAGCTGCGCTGGAGTCAATTGACATAAGTAGCGCTCAAGATGGAGAAGAGGGTACAAAGCAAATGAAAAATTTCCTGGCAATTGGAGAACTTCCAATAGAAAAGGCAGCCAGAGGAAAAGTGGAGAAATATGCGGACCAGTATGTCCTAGAAGAAGATGTTTTATACCATCAATGGGCTCCAAAAGTGAAGGGGGTTCAAACAAGACCTAGGAAACAGCTAGTTGTCCCACCAAAGGAGAGAGGCAAGCTGCTACTTTATAGTCACGATGAGGTGGGACATGCTGGCTTTATGAGAACATATTCAAGACTGAGGGAGGATTATTTCTGGACCTCTATGAAAAAGGATGTCGCACGGCACATCAGAAATTGCGGGGGATGTGCCCAAAGGAAATCGCCAAGGAAGCAAAGTGTTGCACCACTAAGACCAATAGAAGTTAATGAGCTGCTAGAAATAGTTGGGGTAGATTTCGTGGGCCCTTTACCAGTGACTGAAAATGGAAACAAATATGTGTTAACGATGCAGGATCACTTTACTAGGTTTCCAGCAGCATTTGCACTTGAAGAAGCAAGAGAGCATCAAGTAGCTAATTGAATGTGTTCGTTCCTTTGTAAGGGACTTTGGTTACCCAAAAAAGATTTTATCTGATCGCGGTTCATCATTCTTATCAGATTTAGAAAAGAGAGCTTGCAGAAGCATGGGTATAGCTCATTCAAAGACCAGTGCATATCATCCCCAAGCAAATGGACTATGCGAAAGGTTCCACTCAACCTTGAAGTCATCGTTATCTCTTGTGATTGATAAGGGAAAAACGAATTGGGATATTTTCCTACCAGATATGGTGGCAGCATATCGCACGACACCACACACCGTCACTAGGGAGACGCTGGTATTCCTTATGTTTGGAAGGCAATTCAATGTCCCACCAAATGTTCGGTTCCAACCTGCTGCACGGCGATACAACGATGACTTTTTGAGTGAGAGGCAAGATAATTTACGCGAAGCGTACCAGCTAGTGAGGGATCTCAATCGCTGTGAAAAAGAGCGGCATAAGGTAATGTATGACAAGAAAAACGCGGCCAAGAGAAGTAGGTTTCAAGTGGGAGATTCTGTTTATCTTAAGTCCTAGGAGAAGAAAACTGGATTAGACAGAGACCACTGGAAGGGACCTTACGTCATCGAGGAAGTTGTTTCTAATGAAAACGTGAAGTTAAAGATGAGAGAATCTCACAGATACCCGGTTGTCCATATCAATTGTTTGAAACCAGATAAAGCGGACAACCTCGAGAAAGTGAGTTCTGACGCCATCAAAGTCCTTGACAAGATGAGAACAAGAAATGACACAAAGGTCAGTTGGAAACGAAGTATTTTGTGGAGCTGAAAAATGGTGAAACGCTCTGGTTGGATGATACCCATGTATCGTTGAGTTTATTGGAAGAGTTTAATAGCAATTAACAGAAGTCAAGATTTCGCAGAGTTTGTAAATATGCTGAAAATATTCAATCAGAAACGATGGATTCGTTATCAACAGTGTTGCTTGAGATATGGAATCCGATATTTCGATTATTCGTTTGGTTGTGAGAGGCCTCCGCGTAAAATCGTTTATTTTCGCAGCCATTTATGTTGTTTTGATTGGATATTCTGAGGTACAAAGGGAAATACTAAGCGGATTCTCACTGCTCTACGTTCGAGTTTCTTTCAGTTACTCATACTTCGAGAAAGTACCAAAGATGTGGGACTTGAGAGATTTTATGACCCCAGAGAAGGCTCTTGGAAGAGAGACCTAGGTTGAAGAATAAAGAAGAGGATGGTGGCTGGAACTCAAGAAGACATGAAGTTAGCAGCATTGGTGAGAGACGCTTTTCTCCTAGATTACATTTCCTCCACGGAGTAAATGGAATCTAGGGGGGAGGTGTAACGTATTTTTAGAAACTCTCGTACTGATATCTGATAAACCGGAACCAACTAGGAGTAGTGTATGTTTTTTAAGCAAGTAGGACTAGAGTATGTTTAGTAGTGGTTGTTGTGGTAGGCCTCGTGTTTTGAAAGACATTCGACACGCCACAGATTTGAAGTTTTATCTCGAAAGAAATTGATACAAAAGCGATTTAAATCTCTCCGAAGAACCTGTTCGTGACACAGGATTTAAAATTAGACCGCAAATCCTAACCTGTGCATAAAGCTAATAGACTGGGAAACTTCTCCAGCGAAGCAGCAAGCAGTAAAGCCCTGATATAAAACATACCCATGTCCGACCCCGCCCAAGTGACAACGGAAATCCCAAAAAACAAATCTCTATCGCCGACCAAGCAGAAATCAAGCACTGAAACCGTGGACCGCGGCCAGCCACTCAACCGCCAGAAAGTATCCCAGTCTATCATATTTTCAGTTTGAACACATTAATGGAAGGTGCCTGCTTAGTCTCAACAACAAGGCTTTTCCACAGTTTTGAACCTCGATACGGGAAAGATTATGTCCATTTCTGCCCATCGACCAATTCAGTTGAAAGAATGGGCAATAACATTTCATTAAAAAATGCTTGGAAAGATTCGAGACCTATGCTGATTCGCTCACAACAAAGATGAAACACAATAGGAGGGGCAATAGGGTCAGCACATCGTCGCTTCAACAATTTCCCCAAGGTGTCACATTTGACTTACTGGCAGGCCTTTATCGGAAGGAAGTGTCCTTTGACATGTCACTGTCGAAAGAGGAAATTAAAGCTTATTGGAGAAAATATGGGATGCTGTAAAGAGTTTTAACACACATCATGTGCAACTAAAGATAGAAACGACAACTGCATTTAGTCTTCTCAATCCCAATATCTTTAGGGTGCGTAAATAAGCAAAACAATAAAAAGGCACTAGAAAATACTTGTGTGGCTTGAACACATTCTTCGTCAACTTCTAATCCATTCCAAGTTCTAATCCATACAAAATACTAGCAATAAGAATGATGATAATCATGTGATCCAAATAATTTTCGGACCTAAGTTCCTTCAAGTCAGTGTTCTTGAAGGAACACAACAAATAGTGATAAATTGGTAAACAAATACTGCGTTTCGGTCATTCTCTAACCAAGAATCGTTCTCACATCAGCAAGACTGCTTCAAATGGTAAGGAAATTCTCCTTCGCTGATTTCCAGGACTGCAGACCCTACATAAAAGAAGAGTGAGATGTAAAACCATGTATTATTTCAAAGAAATCATTAAGTCTTACAGAACTTGAAGATCACGTTGCTGAAGTAATAAAGGCAGCTCTCAACACAAGATTCGTGATAGTGGAGTATGGGGTAAAGCAAAACACCACTTCACTAAAAAATAAAAAAAAAAAAATATGGACGTCTTTTGGGCTCCAGACTCTCACAATGCACACCATGTCAACTGTTTTGACGGAACATGGCTATTAGAGGAGAAAAAACCTGATTGTTCAAATCAGTCATATTTTTTTGCGCCAAATATCTAGTAAATGCTCAAAAAAACGAGGCTCGAAAAAACGGGGTGCGCATTAATTCATTCAGTCGTCCAGTAACTCATTCATTCATCGAATCATTCATTCATCTTCACTTTAAATTCTCTCTTCAGGGTGAAAAATATTCAATTTTTAAGAACTTTTTTACAAGTTGCCCTATTAAAATAGAAAGAAGCAATGTCTCATGCTAGGTGTTCAAAAAACATAAGAGTTTAAACAGTTCCTACAAAGGAGCCTTGGTTTCAAAATTTCTATGTTTAGTAAATGGTAAAGAGGAGATCTTAACTTAGATCTTGTGTCTAAATCAAGTTTCTATGCGCAGGGCAATTCACTTGACACAGGCAAAATTTCTGAGGCAGCCTAAGACCAATGGTTGTTGGATCATGCAGCAGGAACTACCTATGCGTAAGGTAGTTTAAGTCGGACCATTAAATTTCTCTTCTCAAAAGTTTCTGCTTCAAATAAACCGTTGTATTAATCAACTGAATATTAAGAAAAAATGCAGTCACACAAACTTCACAGCCCAACGATCTAGGACTGAAGGAACAGGAACGGTGTCAAATAGTGTATTCTGCAACTGAAGGAGCTTTCTCACTCAAGTTTCATTTCAGCTTTGAAAGACCGGTCATTTTGTGCTTTTGCGCAACTTTGCCTAAATCTTAAAAAGAACATTTACATTAAAAGGACTTTGTGGCTGCCTTGCATAGACGTAGGAACCGGGGGCACTGGGGGCACGTGCCCCCCAAGATTTTGAAATAAACAAAGAAGTGCCCTCTTTATTTTTAGAAAATGCCCCCTTTTTCTTAAGGAAAAAGTGTCCTCGAAGTGTCATGCCCCCCCCCAAGTTTGAGATGCTTCCTACGTCCCTGCTGCCTTGACATAACTGAAGCTTCGTCAGAGCTTAGTGAAACCGACCAGTTTCGTGAATATAACGCAAGGTTAATTCGATTATGTTTCTGTTCAAGTCATAAGAAAGGTATTGATCACAATAAAGTAAAAGCTGCATCAAAGCATCATTAAAAAGATTGGTTGGTGATCTGCACAAATGGTCGTTATAATTTAACAATTCCAGCGAGTTAGCAGTAAATTAACAGCAAATTAACAGTAAACGATATCCACGGTTCAGCCCGAAATCACTCATACCAATACCAAATTCTGAGTATTTTGCATGTATTTGAGGGCCAATTTTAACGTGGCTGAAGTGTCGATACGATGTGATAAAAGGCTGAAAATCAACAAAACAATAGTCCAGTAAATGAAAGGCAAATTTTAGTGGAACCTGTGTTTGTCGGACTGTGGCGTCGCATTGACCCATTCGATCATCGTCAACTAAAGTTTTCCAAGCGGCCAACAGTCTAACTTAGATCGTAAACATTTCCGCATTGAAATCAGTCTCTTAATGCATTTGTTAAAAAAGACTTTCTTCGTAAGGCTTTTAATGGGAGTCATGCAAGCTGATGAAATCTTTGACCAAGCCCCTTCAGCATTTGAGCCTTGCCAGAGTTGCAGGTGGTACACATGGTTAAGGTTACGGTACTGCTCTCACCCCTTCAGAGATGGTTGAGCATTTTACAAAGATTCTTTATGCAATTATGTCCCTTTATATCCCAAACGAGACTATTAGAATTAATGACAAGGATCCACCTTGGCTAACATCAGAGCTTAAAACTGCTATTAAACGAAAGCACAGGCTTTACAGAAAGTTTATAAGACGCGGAAGGAAGCAAGAAGACTGGAACCTAGTTCGAAATATTCAACTTGAAAATACCAGAAAAATAATTGAAGCCAAGGATAAGTATCATTCGAAATTAGGTAAAAAGTTGTCTGATCCCAATATAGGTGTGAAATATTATTGGAACATTTTGAATAAGCTCATTGACAAAAAGAAATTTGCGAATATACCGCCAATTTTAGAAAATGGTCTTTTTGTTACTAATCTGGAAGCTAAAGCAAATCTTTTTAATGATTATTTTGTGGAGCAATGCAGTGCTATAGCAACAGGTAGTACCCTTCCTGCTTTTTAACCAAGGTGTCCTACATTATTACAGGGTGTGCATGTAGATAGAAAAAAGATCCTTAATATCATTCGGTCTCTCCATACAAAAAAGGCACATGGTTGTGATGATATTTCGATCTCAATGATCAAGATATGTGATAGTGCAATCGTAGAGCCTCTGTGTTTGATCTTTGAAAAGTGCTTAGAAACAGGTGTTTACCCAACTTTGTGGAAGACAGCGAACATAATTCCTGTCCACAAGAAGAACAGCAGACACAGCAAAAATAATTATCGCCCAATCTCCCTGTTGCCAATCTTTGGTAAAAAATTTGAAAAACTTCTATTCGATACGATTTATAAGCATCTATGTGACCATAGCTTCATAACTCCAAACCAATCTGGTTTTCACCCGGGTGACTCAACCATTAACCAACTGTTGTCAATAACGCATACAATCTATACTGCCTTTGAAGACGTACCCAGTAGGGAAACTCAAGCTGTTTTCCTAGACTTGTCCAAGGCATTTGATAGGGTATGGCACGAAGGTCTATTATACAAACTGGAATACAATGGCATAAGCGGTAATCTTCTTGGAATTATCAAGGACTGTTTACATGATCGTAGACAACGTGTTGTATTAAACGGGAAGTCTTCTAATTGGTCCACTGTAAGAGCTGGTGTACCCCAGGGGTCAGTCCTTGGTCCATTATTCTTTCTTGTATACATCAATGATCTTCCAGAACATGTATCATGCAGTGTGAAGCTACTTGCAGATGACACGTCTCTGTTTTCCGTTGTAAAAAACGAGTACGACACAGGCTTAGATATGAACAGCGACCTTGAAAAGATCCGAATGTGGGCATGGCAATGGAAAATGTTATTCAACGCTGACAAAACAGAGGACGTTATCTTCTCTTGGAAAAGAACTAAGCCACACCATCCCATTCTCAAATTAGGGAATGAAGAAGTTAAAACAAGTTCGGAGCATAAGCACCTTGGAATGATCTTGGATCATAAACTCGATTTTCAAAGTCACATAAGAGGGGTAATTCTGAAGGCACGTAGAGGTATTGGGTTGATAAAATATCTTTCCAAATATGTTTCTAGGGAGGTACTAGATCAAGTTTATAAGCTTTATATAAGGCCACATTTAGATTACGGTGATATAATCTACCATAGATTTGACCCTGAAATGCATCTTGAAATCACAAGAAAGTTGGAGCAGGTACAATATTCAGCGGCTTTAGCAGTGACTGGAACATGGAGAGGTACAAGTAGACAGAAGCTTTATGAGGAACTGGGTTGGGAGACCTTATATCACAGAAGATGGTACCGTAGATTGACTCATTTCTTTTGTTTAAGAAGGTCCAAATCGCCTGAATATCTTTTCAATGAAATACCACAAGAGCGTCAATTAACGTACAATTTGCGAAATCCAAGTGCATATGAGCAACCAGCGGCAAGAACAGTTCGTTTTTCCAATGCTTATTTTCGAAACACGCTGTTCCAATGGAATTCACTTGACAGCGAGACCCAGAATGCTACTACAATCGCACAATTTAAAAAGAAATTGCTCTCAATCATTCGACCAGTTAAAATTCTACATATCGCATATCTGATATCTCAGGTATAAGATTATTAACTAGGCTCCGTCTTCGATTTAGTGTCTTGAATAAGCATCGCTTTAGACATGCCTTTGACTGCCTTTCTCCAGTCTGCAATTGTGGTTTAGCCAATGAGGATAACGAACATTTCCTCCTGCACTGCCCACAGTATTACACCCTTCGTTTAGATCCCTTTGGCCAGCTCTCTGACATCTCAGGAATCGATCTCACTCGTCTCGATGATAGATCCCAGTGTAATCTTCTTCTATATGGAAGCCCCCGTTGTAGTGTGATAGAAAATAGCATTATGCTCGAGTCTACAATATCCTACATCAAAGATACGGGCCGGTTTGATTAGGGATAGATTATCCTAAACAGCAGCAGCTTTTACTTTTCTTTTTACATTTCTTTCTTCGATGTCTGTCTCAGGATAAATGCTGGAGAATTCTGCAGGAATTATCTTCGACCATTGATCTTTCAATTATTATATCCTTAGTTCCGTAGAAACTCCTGGCATTTATCTTGAGATACACTTGTTGACTCTTTTGTTCAGTTTACTTCTTCATTTATTTATTTTATCCTATTTTTTATCCTTAGAATTGTAACAGGTTGAAAATTGTAAGTACCATTCATAGCCAGAACTCGGTGACCATGTGTCTTTTTTGGCTATGGATGGTACATTAGTTGTATTCAAATTGTTGAGTTAGGTTTTAAGATGGATATAAAAAAAAGGTTACGGTAAACGTTTGTGACACGAAATTTGGTTTTCGCTCCCCAAAAAGCCGAACCATTGATGGAATCTAGGTAAACTTTACATCATTCGATGCACAAGAAAGTGGGGATTTTAACTATATCAAAATCATTGGCAAATACTGCAAAATGATATTTTCCAAGCAAATTTATTGCTTAAAAGAGCGTACGACCTTCAAAAGCTATTTTGTACCCTTGCGTTTGAGGTAACAGAATCCGACTTACATCAGCAGGAAGTGCAGATCCTAAGCTTTCAAAGTGTGTCTGGGATTTTTCAAGTTCCTTCTTCCCTTGAAACTACACGCTGTCAAAAATTACCAAATGATTTTCCTGCCCTCCCACAGTTGCATTTGGCTATAAAAGACGGATCAGGACACATACAAAAAATTTGGGACACACTTTCCAAGCTCCAAGTCTGTCCTGGCTATGTGCAAATTTTTGAGCCATTCGATTGGTTCAAAGGGTACAAAATAGCTTTTTCGTACCTGTACCTCGTGGACTTGTGAGTCCTGAGAAAAATGGATTTTCCGTAAAGGTACTGGTAAAGTACACAACGGGACCATATAAACCACACCAATCCGGATCAAGCCATTTAGACTTAAAAATCAATTAGAGTCCTCAAATAATTACCCGATAAACACAAGCATACAAGAACGCGCAATGCTATTTCATGCAAACCACAAGGACTTATGGATTATCGGCTTAACAGGTCAAGCATTTAGGTATGGATTTTGAAGACCACAAACAAAACACTTTTGATTAAGAAATTGTGGAAGCCTTCGTTTACATGAAATTTCTTCCATTTTCAAAACTTCTGCTGGCTTCAAGCAAGGTATCATTGTGTGCCTTGAAAGTTCGGCTAACAGAATATGAAAACATCGAAAAATGGATATTTTCACCCAGAAAAAGTTTACCGTAACCTTAAGTCTGGTTCGCACTAGGTCGTTTAGGTCATTAAGAGCGTGTGGAAGACGCCAAAGACAAAGACTCAGAGCTTGAGCCCTTTGGACCTTTCTGCACGACTCTAACGAATCAAGAGACCTATAGTGCGACCAAAAACTATGTAGAGTCGAAACGTTTTTCGATGCTATTTCGGCTCTATTTGCTTAATGGTAAAAGTTAAGGTCTCTTTCGAAAGAGGAAGAGAAGCGTAATATCCTTATGCAGAGCTTTCGAAATTTAAACTTAAAAAGAAGGGGGTTGAAATCAAGCCTCAGAAAAGGCAACTCTTGGCCCACGCAGCCGTCGAGGTTGAAAAATATATGGCTGAAAATCTCTATTTTAGCTATTTTCAAATCTGTGCTCCGTTTATTTGTTAACCCAATAGGTTTTTGTCTACATACGAAGAAATGGCCAGGCTAGCAGATTTTGGAAAATCTGGCTTTCGCAATAACGGGGGGAAGCACTAAGTCGCTACAACAACAAATAACAGGGACTGTAATCACACTAAAACAGTATCGAGCATGAAAGATTGTCTCAAGATAGTTTAGTCCAAATTCACTTTTCTTTCTAAATGTTGTTGATTTCTTTCAAAGAATATTTTGTTTAGATTCTAAACAATTAAATTTGGTACGCTTACAGATTTTGAAAGAACCTTGGCAGTAGCGCAGTGTTTCCCATTTGCGAATCTAGCCGCTTGAGAGATTACAATCGATACATTTCATGTGCTTTTTCAAGAAAAAATTGTTGTCTAAGATGCTTAGAAATATTTTATCAAGGAAAGCTTCAATGATCACGAGAAAGTGACTTTCGGTTAAACTCCCTTAAGATAGCCTTCCATGCTCGATACAGTTTTACTATGATAAAGGCCGTGTTATTCGTTGCCGTAGCGATTCGTTGCTTCCTCCGATTTTGGGGAAAACAACTTCTTGGGACTTCTTGCAGACAACACGTTTTACTGAAGTCTGGTGCACACTAAAATACGACCAAAAACTATGTAGAGTTAAAACGTTGATCTGCTTTAAAGAAGCCTCTTCGCAAGATAAAGAAGTACGCAGTATTTATGTCTTTCAAACGTATTCTCCACGAGGGCACGTTATGATAAGACATCCCAGAGGAGAAAATACTATCTTCTAACTGTTTGATTCTCCCCAAATGATACCACGAGTACCTGCAACTTTTGCCAAGACAAAATGCGGAAGGGACTTGGCAAAAGATTTTACCAGTTTGCAAGACTCCCATACAAGGTCTTACGAGGAAACTCTTTTTTAACAAATGCATCAAATGACCGATTTCAATGGGGAATGGTTTATGATCTAAGTCAGACTATTGGCTCCATGCAAAAATTTAGTTCACGACAATCAGGTGGCTAAACGCGATGTCACAGTCCGCCAAACACCCAAGGCTTTTTCTGACTCATCTGGTAGAAGAAACTGCAACAGAATTTTTGTTCGCGGCAAACCGTTCTTCAACAGCTACTTTATAGCACATCAAACGTCTAAGAAAATCTAAGCATTGGAAGGCCATGAACTTTGATGATTTTCGTACGGTTATTCGCCATATTCCATGTTTTTATGCTGCAGTCGAGATGAGCAAACAAAACTGGTCGATGTCTTAATTAAGTATTGAAGCCAGGCAGCATATAAAATGCTGACCATTGGACATTGGAGCATAATGTAAAGATATCTAATGTTTAGAGTTTCCTAGATTTTAAGGGCACCATTGAAGCAATCAAATCTTATAAATATTTTTGCTGTTATTCTTTTAAATCTCGATCTACTGGACTTAGATGAAAAAGCCAAACGCAACAACATCTACGGGGAAACGATGCTGCTATTTTGGAGGCTGACTTGATTTTCATGAAGGACCCTGTCTTGATACAAAACCCAAGATTTTTTTAGTCTCTTGGAATGGAACTTTTCGTAAACGAATCATTTTTACATTTCATTTCCAAATATTTAAGCGTAACCCCATCAGTTAATCAACAACTGTCTTTCACGGGGACTATTGGTCATTTTAATAATTAAGCGAGCACAAGTCCGAAATTCCGAAATATGTTATTCATTATGGACCGATCATCCAGCAGAAAATTCCTTTGCTGACAGTTCAAACCAATTTCTGTAGCAATAAGGGAACGAAGAATGCGACTCAGAGGGCATTGCTGGAAAAACAAGGAAGAACCTGCAAGTAACTTCTTTTTATGACAACCTGAATATAGAAAATTTCATGAAGGTCGAAGATGTTTCACAGTCATAGATCAAACAAGATAAAAGAGCTGGTGATGCAGCATACTATGGCTGACACAGTGGAATGGAAGGATACATCAAGGAGAGCCCTAGATTGACTGACTGATTGATCTGATTGGTCGACCGAGCCATGTAAAGTATCCCACAGAACGCTTGAATGAAATGGCATACAATTGGTTGATATTTCTACTTATACGTCGGTGTTTATCAACCCTAGCACCCTCTAGAATAACTCCCTTCGCTTGTACCATGGCTTGTACCAGACTCTCGCTAATGTTCTGACAGTTTCTCTTTAGTGACAAGGTCTTTCTTAGCTACTTTCACTGTTTCACTCTTTGGAACGAAAAGGTGTTACTAGACAGTCCCGTGAGAATGCAAGCCGTGAGAGAATTGCAGTTTTTGAGTTTTTGGAAAGGAGCCATTTGAAACTGAACGATGTGTAGGTCTGATACATCAGCAGTTGTAGAAGAAAACATCAACAGATCTGTCATAGCTACATGCACGAAGAGATACTGTCTAGGGTACTCCCAAAGGAAGACTTTGACATGCGCGCACTTTGTCAAGCCTGCTGTTCAAAGTTACCGAAAACAAGGTTTTAAACATATATCAACATGAGAGGTCCCGAACTCCACAGGTTGATTCTAAAATCATAATATCTTTGCCTTAGGATCGCTTAGCATGCAAGCTTTTCGGAATTTGAAAGATAATTGCAATCGCCCCATGTTCCAATGGTCCGCACTTTATACGACGCCGGGTTTTACTACAAATTCATGAAATGGACCAGCTTTCTTTGCTTGTCTCGACTATAACGTAAAACATGGAACATGGTGGATTACCCTATAAAATAAATAAATTTCATGGTCTTCCGTACTTAAATTTTCTTAGACTCTTACGAAAATAACTTGCACTGTTTAAACTATTAGATCCTGCAAAAATCACTTTTTTGTTGCTATTTGTTTTAGGTCGAACTCTACATTTACTGGGCTACAAGAGAAATTTCAAGGAACGAAATATCTTACGAATTGTTCCACAAATGTAACCATTCAAAGTACTCCAAATTTTGCATAGGTATGAATAATTTCGGGCTTAACTGAATATTGTTCGGAATACTGCAAAGTCCACATTTTGTAAATTACAATGCGAAAATCGGCAACTCTGATTGAGTCAATGGCTCTCTGCTAAATGGGATAAGCAAAGCGCTTTTGGCCAAGGAAGATGACCCTGAAACAGCAACTGCACAGAATACAATAGACCATTTCGACAATTAAAAAGGAGACTGGGGAGAGCGGTTTGTTCTGGTAAATGGCTGCCACGGAGCTTCGATAAATGATAGATATCCGTCCACGAAAACTTTTGGTTTTAAATTCACGGTTGAAATTACAGATCTTTGAGAAAAAAGTCCCTAAAAAGTAGCCGCAAGAATGCCCAATGACTCATGCCTCGCAACGAAGAGGAGACCTCGCATCAAAAAGCTTTGGCGGGAAAGCGGGAAGGTATTCGTCATCTTCCTTCGAAGTTGCTCGAGCAGATTAGAAACGACGAAGCAAGAAACAGGAAAAGCATTGTTGTTATAAATATGGAGAAGAACCCGGCAGTTGTTTTATCTTTTAATTGTGCAAAGAGGACGACGTAAAATTTGATGTAATATTATTTAGGCTTGAAGATAGCAGATTAAAGAAGTCATTTTTACAACGTTTTTCTTGCTGAGAAGTTGCTTAATGATATCAATTTAAATTGAAAGTCAACAGACGAGGTCGAGGAGCATCTGCAGAGAATTTCTTGATCCTTATATTAAGGTAAGCTGCATCCTTATTTGTAGAAGGCGTTTTATATTGCAACTAGTTGATAAAAACGAAGGTTTGTTTTGGTTAAGCTCGACCGTTTTTTAGACTTCTTTGGTAGAAATCAGTTGCTTTGCTGATGGCCATACCTTTTTTGTTTCTGCAAGGAAATATGGGCAGCAATGTTCCTCGCAAACATACTAAAATCAATATTTTAACTTACCTCTACCAACGAATCTTGGCTTGGAATTTGTTAGATTTTTCAAAGTCTCTCTGACTTTCTTTCAAGGCCAAATTTTTCTCAACAAAATAAAACAAATAATGCGTAAAGTGAATTTATCTCATTCTCTTCCTTTCTCCAGCACAAGGATATTTCTAAATTTGAATTCCTATCTCATCAAGTCTGCAGTACTCAGAGAGGCACAGCTTTGTCATCAGGAACCTTCTCGATATTGCCAGGAACCATATCGAAACGTTTATTTGTCTTGCTTTGAGATTCTGATCTGATTGCACAGCTTCGAAGGAAAATGACGAATACCTTTCCGCCTTCCCGCCAAAGCTTTTTGATGCGAGGTCTCCTCTTCGTTGCGAGGCATACGAGTCATGGGGCGTCCTTGCGGCTACTTTTTAGGGACTTCTTTCTCAAAGATCTGTAATTTCAACCGTGAATTTAAAACCAAAAGTTTTCGTGGACGGATATCTATCATTTATCGAAGCTCCGTGGCAGCCATTTACCAGAACAAACCGCTCTCCCCAGTCTCCTTTTTTTAATTGTCGAAATGGTCTATTGACCTAGATGAGAGTCTATGTTTTGTGAAGAAAATCCAAAAGAGTTTCACTGTAATTATCCCGAACAATAAAAACATATGAAACATATTTAACATGTATACATATGAAACATATTTACCGGCGACTTTTTTAAATACATACCGTTTTACATAACTTTATCTGCATCTTGATGTAATTCTGCATAACTTCAGTCAAATCACGGACCTTCTGCTTTTTGAATCTCTCATAATCTTTAAGTGCACGGTCAACAAAAAGGCTGCGAGAAAGAAAATTGTCATTTCAATATTTCCTAGGCGTCCTGAAGACCATACCGGGTGAGCCAGAAAAAAGTTCCCACATTTAAAAATTAGTAGCACCAAGAGTACATCAAAGATTTGAATGATTCAAAATTCAGTTAAAAGCCGAAAGACTGATTTTTGTGATTTTTCTTGTTGTCTTAGCAGCACTAGAAGTATAGGTAAATTCAACTTTATAAAAACTTCATGGTTACAAAGTTACTGAAAAAAGGCCTAAAACTTCGATCAAATAGTAAGGACTCTCCTCACACAGAACAATAGGCAATGGGCCTCTCACTTCTCTCAAGAGTTATAAGACGTAGATTTTCAAACAAATACTAAGGATTTTCAATCCCATGGTAGTGAAAATACAGAGGATAGCTCTCACCCATGAGAAAGTGCATTTTCTTAAATATTCTGTGCGACGAGTCCTTTACGACTTGATCAATGTTTTAGGCCCTTTTCAGTCATTTTGCAACTATGAAATCTTTGTAAAGTTCAACTTACCTACACTTCTACTGCTCGTAAGACAGCGAGAAAAATCACAAAAATACTTCGACCTTTCGCCCTTTAATCAGAAGTTAAATCATTCTGATCTGTGAAGTACTCTCGAAGCTATGAATTTTCAAGAGCGGCAACTTTTTTTTCTAATACCAACGCAAACAAATTGCTACGTCAACCCTCAATGGCTAAATCAACTTTTGGTATTTTTCAGCATTGCATCATTATTAGCAATTTGGCTGTAGGGCAAAAATAAGCAAATATGGATTTACTCTGTGGCCAGGCGCGGAACTAACTCTTGAAGGGGGAAGGTTCTACTTTCTCAGGGGCCTCTTATATAAGGAGTCCGATTGGACAATCGTGCAATAAGGGATCAAATTTCTAGGAAGAGGTGTATTAAACAAGGGAACAGTAAAGTAAAAGCAATGTACCGGGTGAGTCAAAAAAAGCTTAGGCGTTTGAAGGGCTGTGGAATAAAAAGTATGTGACCGATATTCAAAACTGAAATGTTTACCTATCAGTCAAAGGTCAACTTAGATGAGAAAATTTTGTTTGGTAGTATCCCTGACCTTACAGACCCAGAAATTAGGAAAATGCTGGTAAAGGGCATGTTTGGGAACAAAAATTCCACATTCCATTCTGGTCCATGATTTACCTTCTATCGAAATTGGAATTCAGCATCTCAAACTGGCAATGCAAACTTCAATGCCACATAAATCATGGACCAGAATGGAATGTGGAATTCTCGATTCCCATACAAACCCCTTACAAGCATTTTTATTGTTGTTGAGTCTTAAAGATGTTTGATTTTACCAAACAAAATGTTGTCGTCTACGTTAGCCTTTGAGTGATAGATTAACACTTCAGTTTTGAATATCGGTCAAAAATTTTTTATTTCACAGCCCTCCAAACGCCTAAACTTTTTTTGACTCACCCGGTATATTGATAAATCCACGTTGTATCTGTTTGCAGATAATTTTTATATGAATTAAAAAGTTTATAAACATTCATTGTACCGAAAATTTGAAAAAAATCTTCTTGGGAGCTTTCACCAAGTACGTTGACGAAGGCTGCAGAGCCTAGTTTTGCTTTCAACAACTTGTTCTCTCAACACTTTTCAACATCCAAGACTCTAAACGTTCATCTGTAAGCACACTACGAAGCCTCGTTTTGACTGTGCTTACACTGGGAAAAAGTGTTTCCAACTTAGGGACCAGTCATCATAAACGCTGGGTAGGGGGCCGGAAGATCTTCAGAGGGGCCCACCAAAAATTTAGGGCAGTGAAAGGGGGGCCACTGAAAACCTTAGGTGTAAAATAAGGGGCCATGAAAACTTAACAGATCTTATCTCAGCTACCTGAAACGCAAACGTCATCTTTCTTTGTGAAGGCTTGTGTTTTCCTCACAGTATAATATTTTTCATAAATCTGTAGATGCCATGCCACTTTTTTCTCTTTTGAAAGCATTTCTGTCCTTTTTGCGTCACTTACCATCAGAAAACATGATTTTTCGCTTGGGAATGTGTCCTCAAACTTGATTCAGAGAGAAGCCATCAAAAATTACAGCTAAAAAAATCAGAGGCCCTTGAAAATCTTAATGAGAAAATGAAGGGGTTATGAAAGACTTTTATCATCAATAAAAATATCTTCCAGCACCCTACCCGGCTATAATAATGACTGATTCCTTACTTAAGAGAGTGGCTAGGTGATTGCCAATAACTAGATCTCCACTAGATCTAATGCAGATTTCTATTTGTAGTCATTCTTGATCGCATTGATTATGTCAATAAAGTAGAAACTCTCTTGACTGATGCTACCAAATTTAAGAAACTTAACTATGATGTCCTAGATCTATTTATACAACGCGTAGGAGGGGAAAACCATTGAAAAACTCCTGCATTTCAAATACGGTGTGTGATGATTTATGTCCAACTGGTAGCAAATTTGGTATCTTATATGGGCTTCCTACAGCGCATGAAAATGATTGCCCTGCTATCCTCTCAGCGACTGAGACTTACCACTATAACATTGCTAATTCATTGTGCCCATTCTGTAACCTTTTATTACTAACAAATACACTGTCAAAGATACTTTCACATTTGTCTCTGAAATTACATCATTTGTCAATCATAATGCCCAGTTATGGCTTGTTTTGATGTTTCCAGCATTTTTACAAATGTTTCCCTTGATAATACTTGTTGCTTCTATTCAACGAATCAAATACATCAGGGTTGTAAACATAGTAACGATAATTTTCGCTATTTGTTGAAATGTGAAGTTAAAATTAAGTTAATGGTAATTTACATGATCAGGAAGATGGTGTTGCAATGGGCCTTCCTCCAGGGCATACATTTGCAAATATTTTTCGCGAAAAATTGGAAAATAGATTCTCGGGAACTGTACCCCAAGCGTTTAAGCCATCACCACATCGAAAGTATATCGATGATATTGCCTTTTTGAAAATGTTGAACACGTACACAGTTTTCTTAATTATATCAATTGGTAACACTCGAATATTAAATTCACCTGCGAATCGAATCAGAAAACAGAAAATTTTAACAGTGAAAATTTCTTGTCAGACTAGGGCATATTCATTGGGACAGCATCGTCAGTTCAAGTAAAAATATCCATGAGGCAGTTGATAAGTAGTCGTCTATTCTTTCATTAGTTATTGAAAAGCAAGCCTACTAAAAATATTTAAAGTCTCTGACAAGTTTTCCCCATGGTCAACTGAGGAGTTTAAAGATCTAGCTCGTGCAAGGGATAAACTTAAGATTGCTGCCACAAAGAAAAATTCTTCAGTTTTAATGACCAGACGCCGTCAGGTTCGCAACCGAGTCAACAATCTTAACAAGCGTCTGAAACGGGAATACTTTCCAAAAAGATCGCTTTAGATAAAGGTAATCTTCAGGCAACTTGGAAAACCCTCAATCTTTTATTAAATAAAAGATCAAAAACAGCCAATGTTGAATGCCTTATTGTAGAGGGAGAATTCTCAGGTCGATGCTGGTATTCTCAGGTCAATAAATGAGTTATTCTGTAGTGTTGGCAGAAATCCTAGTGTTAAGATCCTGCATCATCCCAATCCACTTTAATCTGAAGAGTACCAAATAAATGAATCTGATGAACTAACGGCAGAATTTACATTTCATGCTGTAGCTGCAGTTACGATTCATCAAGCTTTGTGTAAAATGACAAAATCTTTTGGGTTTGGATCTGATGGCATTGCTATTAACTTCTATAAAATTGCATTTTCGGTTATTTCTAATTACATCTTTGATATTTTTAACTGCTCCATATGTTCAGGGTCTGATGGTTGGAAAATGGTCCATGTCGCTCTAATATTCAAAGGAGGCCTGCGTGATGGCAGATCAAATTACAGACCGATTTCTGTTCTACCAGTCGTGTCAAGACTCTCCTACCACTATCTAGATAAGAATAGATATCTTGAGTCACACCAGTCAGGATTTCGCTCTCTGCAGTCAGTTGTGACATGCTTGCCAAAAGCAACCAATGACTGGTATCTGATATAGACAAGGGCAAGTATACTGCAATGATATTCATAGATCTTAAGAAAGAATTTGATACGGTTGATCATCATATACTCCTAGATAAGACGCAATTTTAGGAATTACTGGACTTGCTCACAAATGGTTCAGTTCTTATCATGATAATCGGAAGCAATGTTGTAAAGTCAAGGGTATAACCACCTCCATTGAAAACATTGATGTTGGGGTACCACAGGGGTCAAGCCTCAGACCCCTTCTTTTCCTACTATACATCAATGACTTGCCATTTGCATTAAAGAAGGCCAAGGCAACTATCTATGCAGATGAGACTGCAATTTCATATTCTTCCGACAGAAGAGAAGAACTGGACCTAATTATTAACGCGGAGCTCTCGTACATTGAAAAATTGCTACAAGGCAACAAGCTTTCCGTTGATATAGTAAAAACTCAAGCTATGGTAATTGGTTAGAGGCCAAAACATAGTGAATTGAAAAGCGACCTTGGCAAACTTCCTTCCTTTGAAATAGGAGGAATCGATAATGACCTGGTAAACAAAACAAGTACCTTGGAGGTATGATTGTAGTTAGGATAGTCCGATAAGGGCTGTTTACCAAAAGATCTCAAATTGTATAGGCCTCCTACAGTATGCGCGAAATTTTGTTGTTAATGACACTATGACCAATTCATATAGCATTATCATAGAGCCCCGATTACTGACTACTGCTGCCCGACTACTGCTGTTCCTTCCGGGAATCTTGTGGTGCTAGAAAGCTAAAGGTGCTTCAAAAATTACAAAGTCGCTAGAATAGTAACACGTGGCCCTTTTGCTCCCTCAATCAATGCCTCTAAAAAAGCATGCTCGTTCAATCAATGCCTTTAAATCCAAATTCAAGATAAAATAAACTGTACAATTATATTTCACGTCGCTGTACTGAAATCTCTAAATTCATAGACGAATCTTTTGCTTGCTTCCGTCGCTTTTTATTGCAAATTTTCAAAGATACTGCTAATTTTTGTAAGTACTTTTCGCACAGGGCCAAGTGTAAAACAGCACGTATACTGAATTTGTCCCCTGGTTAAATAAGTTTAGCTGTTTTTGGATGTTTTGGTGTTACAGGATAGCTCTGCGTTCTCAATTAGCTTACATAGCAAGAAAACATTTACTGGTCTCTACAAACAGAATTTACTAGCCTTGCTCCTTACAAGTACAAAGTTAATTTAACGTCCATCCTGATATATCTCGCGTTCCAAATTTTCTCCACAAATGCATTCTTGACAGACAATAAAATCCTGAGCCTTAAGTTGCAACTGTTCCTAAAGAGGCCTTGACTTTTTGCCCGCCCTTCTTAGGGCACTATAGCCTCCAACTAAAAAGAAAAGTTATCAAGGCTTCTCGACAATGCTTATCTCACAACCTGGCTTTCCGCAGCTGCGAGCATCTCGGCTACAATTAAACAAAAAAAGTCTATCACAGGTAGCGTTTCGGCCGCGAAAGATCAAATAAACAAGACTGGAAATGCTTGTTCCTTTGATGATTTCAGTATCATAGCTAAAGCCTCCAAGGAATTCGTTTTACTTATTCTTTAAAGTTTATTGATAGCACGAGATCGGCCAACACTCAAGCCCCGTTCACACGACGCAAACTAACCTGGGGCGAACCCGGGTTAAACTAACCTAGGTTAGATTTTCGTAGTGTGAACGCGACTAACCTGGGTTCGCCCCGGGTTAAGCTAACCCACCTCAGGAGGTGGGTTCGCTCTGGGTCGAACCTGGGTTAGTTGTGGCAAAATGTCGTGTGAACGCAAACATGGGGCGAACCTGGGTTAGTTTTGATCTTACGCATGCGCATACTTTCAACCCGCCACAAGTTGGATCTGGTACACAAACACCAGAACAACCAGATATTTCATATTTACCAAGAAATAGAAATTTATCTTAAACTGTAAATTTATTTTATTTCAAATGCTATGAATCGAGAAAGAACAGAGCGAGGATCAACTTGGGAGGATGAAGAAGTTTTTTTATTGATAGAGGTTTGGGCTGATGAGAAAATTCTCCTCTTCATAAAGATATGCTACATCAAACCATTCATTTCAAAACGAAAATCTGCCGGCAAAACATCAGCAAGCTCATGTCATCAGCAATTTTTTTACTTTTTTATCTCATTAACTGCGCATGTGTGAATATGAATAACCCAGGTTCGCCCTGGTTTTGTGTTCACACACGTTTTGAGGATCCTCTCGTGTGAACAAACGCGCGTTGAACCTGGGTTAAGTGTAACCCAGGTTCGCCCCAGGTTAGTTTGCGTTGTGTGAACAGGGCTTCAGTTCTCAGCAGTCGTCAATTCCGCTTTGTCTTTTTTTAGTTTTCCCCTGGTACGGGTGTGTTTTTCTGTCAATCAATTTGCATAAGATTCGAAACGTCTCCGGACTTATATGATTGGAGTCTCTAATATCTGGCATTTTTGGTTTGATTACTGGAATGTCACTATTTTGCTTATAACAAGACAGAGTCTTTCATATGCGGAAATGCTTTTCGTCTTCGAAAAGCAAAAAGCTAATGGTCGAAATATATTTATGCACCAATTTCATTAGTCCTTCTATTTTGTCAGAGTTTTTTGCAACGAAAGAAATCACGTATGACCTAAGAATAAAGAATCTACTTCAGGTGCCAAAAGTTAAGACATCTTCATATGGAAAAACTTCCCTATCGTTCAGAGGTAGTATACTTTGGAATACTTTGTCAGACAGCATAAAATCCCCACAAAATACAAGACAGTTTAAAACAATGATCAAAAATTGGCAGGGAGAACAATGCTGATGTAACATTTGTAAATAGGGTTTGTAATTAGATAGTTGGTTTTTATTAGTTTATATTAACTAGTCATTTCACCAACTGTAAATGAATGAATTATTATTATTATCATTATTATTATTATTATTATCTTCCTTCTGATTTTAAGGTTTACAACAAAGTTGCGCTTCCCATCTGACAGTACCAATGATACATCTAAGTCGTGATAAACTTTTAATCACACGAGGTGATACACAGCCAAACGTACCTGAACAGCTCGGTAACCTTAAAGGTCAGATAAAGGCAAAATACTTTTTTATTGATTTCTACCATTTACAGCCTGGAGATTTCAAAATTTCAAACGAAATTTCGATATGAGTTCCGGAACTTATCGAAATTGCCGCTCGAATTCCTTTTTTCATTCAAATTTTTCAAAAAAACCGCGCAAGCAAAAGAGCCTGGAACTAGCAGAGGCGTGACGTGGAATGAGTCGATTGAGTCAATGCAAAACTGTGAGGGAATGTACGAGTCTGTTTGCACTCACTGACAGTCAAGTCAGGAAAGTTCGAAACGACTACTTATTTTAACTATCTCAAATCAAAACGCCGAGAAAGTGGGTAGTTTATGGTTGTGGCTAGTCAGCTTGTGCAGAGAAGAAAGTATATGCACATTATTCCGTACTTTGGCACGGACCGACGTGTTGCAGCAGTGAGCTGTGGACTGGCTTGGAGAGAGAACACGTACAAGAATTGCAACAATGAAAACATCGGGGGTCTGCACTAAATATTTCAATCCTAACGACTTTGAACATACATTGGCTGCTACAAGTGACTTAGCTAGCTTCCAGAGCACCTTCTTCGGCGTGAGGAAAATGAAATTGTAGTTAAAATTGAAAGATATACTCACCGAATCGCAGATGCAGATAGCGGGAAAATTGCCATGTCATGACTAGGCCAAGTGATAGTCTCTTAGCATAGACCGATAAGAGAGCGTTCTTTCTGCAAATATAGTTTTCCTTTTCTTCGATGACTCTATTTGCGAACTCTTAGATGGCCTGTGTATTTCCTACCTCGTACAATATAATTTGTATTTAAAGATCATTCGTGAAGCCATGCAAATGTACCTACGACAGGCGCTTGTAAGCCCAACGAGGAGAATGAATCCTGATAAAAACAATCTAACCCTGAGGGGATCAAGGTGTGTTCTTCTGGTAGCCTTTGCAGTTAACACAATGGTCAACTGTTTGATCATTACTATGGTTTCATTCGGCTATTCACAGATCAAATAATCCTCCAAATGATGTTTTTGTAGTTTGATCCCAAAACGCTGCACCCATCACAGATCAAATAATTCTCCAAATGATGTTTTTGTGTGCTTCCATTGCAGAGTGGGATCAAGTTGACACGCCGCGTGCGATCTTCGTCGTTATTGCTTTCTCTCAGCGCCTTGGGCCTCTCAAGTGATGAATTTCTCATTACTCATTCCACGTCACGACTTAGCTAGTTCCAGGCCTCTACCACTACGCGGTTTTTTGAAGAAGTGCCCTTTTTCAAAACCCCCAAACCCATCCTTTTGCATCCCAAAGATAAAAAATATTATTGCCATCGGATTCCCCATAGTTTAAAGTTACAAATATAAAAAATTGCATTTGCCTTTATCTGACCTTTAACATTTCCTTTCGTCAGGCGAATTGGCCATTTAAAACATGTCGATGTCTTTCACGCTGTCGCGATCAATGCATTTAGATAACATGGGTGCACACAACTCCATTTTTGCTTAAAGAATATCTTTTGGTTTTCAACTTCGTCCGTGGGAGGTTTTCCCCAGATTTTTTCGGATTATATTTGACATGCGTTGGCTTAAAAGAAAGAAAAAACAAAAGACCGTAATATAGCACCTTTTGACCTCTAACTCTTCCAAAGTCCAAATCGCTTTCCCTAGTTGTTAAAAATTATCAAGCATCACTATATGGCGCTCGAAAATACGGCTCTTCAGACCGGCAACTGAGCAATTTGACTGGTTCTTGATCGGTCCGCAAAGCCCATTTTCGAAGCCACATTAGACTTTGCCTTGGAAATCACCAACAGCGGAGGGGCTAACTGCGTTCGCCATGCAACAAAAATAGGCTGCCAACGTTTACTTTCATCAAGGAAGATTTCTTTGTTGTACATCTTGAACATGCATTTGCGATCATACACGAAAAAAGGCGAACATAGTCAACGTTGAAACGATCAGCTACAATGATGAACAGGATCAAAACACAGCAAAGATCAAAGCACAATAATGTAAAAGATTATTTCTATCGGGAATTTAGTAAACCCTTTATCAAACGATTACTTGATCCACGCTGGAATATATTTGGACTTTAGTTCCTTGTCCAGACCTCACTGCTTTCGGTCCGTACGCCACATTCAATCCAAAGATCGTCCAGCATTGACCTTGTAATCGTGCAATAACCGCATATTACACTTTGTGGCCAGCTGGAAAAATACATTTGGAGTCAATGACATGGTGACAAAAATGTTAATGAATATTTCATCAAAGTAACAGATCGACACTGAAATTTCAACAATTTGATCTAGCGTCGTAGGGAGTTTCCAGCTGGTTCCAGATAACAAACTTTTGTCATATCTAACGTTAAATCTTCAATTCAAAACCTAATCCATTACTGAAGGTAAGAAAAATCTAACAGAGCATACCGATATCTTGTACCTACTAAAAGAAACTGCTTCGATTGAAAATACTCTAGCTCCCATAGATTTTGCAAATGCAAGTAAACAGTAATTGACTTTTGAGTCATCCTGTTATATTCAAAGGGGGATAATGAAAGAGCGATGTAGCATCAAAACAAAACAATGAAGTTCCCTAAAACTAAAGTTGTAACAAATACTCACTTTGCTTCAGCTTGTCTCTCCCTAACAACTTCCTCGGCTTCTTCAACTTGTTTGTTCAATTCATTCAGTTTCTCCTGCTTTGCCTCAATTGTCTCTGCTCCAAACAATATCGTAGAGATTCCCTTCAAGGAGAAGCCTGGGGGAGGAGGCGGTGGGTCTTCACCCTATGGTAGAAACGGATAAAGGGGTCTTCATAAAACATGCTAAATAGCATTGAGGTTAAGCAACGGTCAAAAAGTGCCAACATCTTATTGAACAGCGCTGAACATTGATGTTCAGTGCAATGTAGGCACAGTTTGACCACCTTGCTCCGTGACCCAACAGTAGACGATTAAGGAAAAGATGGCGTCGGGAAGCATTTGTCCAAGATGCATTGCGTTTGATGATCGATGCAGTTAGCTCATGTGCAGCCTCTACCACATTAACCATTTGGATTTGCTGAAATTTCCTTTTTACCTCAATAATAGCAGGGGCGCAGAGACCGCTGCCATCTTTTTTGCGAAGAATTAAAGTTTCCAATCATATTTTCTCGCCGGTTCGTGTCAATCCCACTGACAACAGCCAACATATATAGCGCGATGTTCTGAAAATAGTGGCTTACTTTGAGTGCATATGCAATGAACATATCTCAGCTGGCCACAGTCTACAAGGAGTCAATCACTGAAGAAGCCAACAAGACCACCTCTGCTAGCAACTCATCTCAAAGACTTTAAAAGCTCTTCTCAGAGTTGAGAAGCAAAAGGAACTTGTTCGGATGATCAGTAGTGCCAACCCCAGTGGCCAGCCAACGGCCCAAACTTGTAGCCTTCCTCACAGACAACATTAAGCAAACCTAACACACTTCAGTGTCTTAACCATAACAAATAGTCTCAATTCATTTGATAGGCACTGAAGTTTGATACACCTCATATATACCGGGTGAGTCAATAGAAAGGCCCGGCGTTTGCAAAAATGCCACTTCCTGAATATCACAGCCATGATATTGAAAAGTGTCTTTGATGCCCAATATGTAGATTTAGATTCAATAATTTACCCGGCCTTAATCGGTCGTTTCTTCCCGTCAAAATGAGAGATATTCTGCAGAAAGCCCTTTTGGAAAAGCTGGGAAGATGAGTGAAACAGCAAGGACGATTTCCCTTTGCTCTCCTTCGAGGCAATAACGACATTTGTACGTGTTCATGTATTTTGTCCTCTTGTAAGAATGGGATCCCCCCTTAATAAGTTATTCATACTACGGGGAAGACTTTCTATTCACCCAAGAGGATAGCACGGGAGCACGTGCTAAAGCTTGTCCATGTCATCGCTGTGATGTAAACCTACGGGGTTTAGTGGCCGAGTGGCTTAAACAGTTTTCGTCAGGTAACTGAAGTTAAGCTCGGTCGAGTAAGGTCAAACTCCGGATGGGTGGCGTCTGAGGCCTGACCTCACAACTCATCTCGTGGTCCTTCGGAACTAGGGGTCCCATGCCGGGATACGGCATGCACAGTGGGCCTAAATTAGCTTTCAGTAGCGAGAAATCCTGACAAGCCGACTCACGACAAATTGAATAACAAAACAAACAAAAACATACTAGGGAGACTTGCTGATGATTTTAGTACATTTTCTAAGGTTTCTCCAAGTGGCTATTGTAGCAAATCCCTTGCAAAATGCGAAGAACGTTACCGAAATCAGTTAGGAAAAGTTCCAAAATTAACTGAACAAGTTAGCTATTCAATCAGATATCGCAAAATATCATTGTTTATACACTAGAGGAGCTATAGCCTTTCAAACGACGGGCCTTTTTATTGATTCACCCGGTATATATATCCTCATTTTATTGTCCTGCATAGTGTAGTGAATAAGTAAGAATAATTAGTGAGTTAGTGAAAGAATATTTTTTGGATCTGAATGTCAGTGGTTAGCTTCCCAGCAGGAGACCACAATAAGTAAAAATTTGATATTCCACCATTTGCTGGAATCAATCGACAATACAAAGCTCTTCTTGATTTGCTCGGCGGAGCAGCACGCAAATAATTCAAATACCCTCGGGTTTTATGTTCGCGACATGGTTTGCACTAGGGTTTCAGGGCTTGCTTTACAATGGCTCGATTTTGATCATCCAATCACATGTCTTGGACACAGGGATGTTTGCTTGCGTGATGTTTGCTAAAAAGGCACAAGCTCATATGCGCAGATTATAAAACGAGTTCAGTTGTAATGCGAACTGAAGCTTCTGGGGTAACTGATTGAAAGGCCGTCAAGCCGTTGTGAAACCCTAAAAGGCAGAGAAACGAGCGTATGTGAGTGCTATTTAACTGTGAAAATTTACCTGTTATATTTCTTTGAATGCCGTTTTCTCTTTCCTTGTGGGAAAGTAGGATTTTTGTAAAGTTGCTGTGTGCGTGCATTCACAGTCTGTGCCTCCACAGATCATAAAACTTACGAAATTCTTACAAAGGCACCTATCAATACCTATCAACAAAAGCAACGAAAATTTGACGAGAATGCCCAAAAACTGCTGAGAAACCAGCAGTACTCAAGACTGACAATTTCAACACTTTACGAAAGCAAGAAGCATTCGAATCATTTGTGCTTTCTTGATCAAAACACTCGTATTGTTTTTCTACTTGACTAATCAAATCAATGAGCTTGCAAAATTTAGCTCTTGGTGACGATTGTAATGCCAAGAAACAGCTTTTTGAAAAAATTTGGATGGAATATTTACTGCACTCAAAGAATTTGTGATCTAGGAGGAGAGGTTGCCCAGAACAACACTTCTCATTCTGTGCAATTACAATCTATATCAATACAGGAAAAGGGAATTGGGGCTACTGAGGTGCATTTCCATCTCGAGCAAAGCGTGAAAGATTTTTCAGAAGGAAGGGATTTTTACGGATTCTAGTAGATTTTCTTGAAAAGCAAAAAGATTTTGACAAGTGGTGTATAGGGGGTTTAGGGCGTGAAATACCCCTCGTGGGTATTATGAATTGCTGCCACACAATTACATTCCGAAGGTCAGCCTTATTCTCATCTGTCGCCACCTCATTGTCCGAGCAGTGATACAGAAAGTTGATGATTCACGCTATAGCGCAAATCTTAAGATACGAATATCTCTTGTTTCTTTTTGGCAAAAGATCTAGTTTAAGAAAAGATGTCATGTACCGATTCTTCCTGGATCTGTCTTTGTATTTCATCTCTTTGGGCTACTTTGGTGCTCAAGGCTTCTTCCGCTTTCTCCAGCTCGTATTGCTTTTGCTGCTGTTTCTTAACAATAGCTCTGTAACAAAATCATATGGCATTTAAAAAAATAACACATATATCAATCAATCATCTTTTAACAATCCACGATCATACACATAACAACTTTCGTTACAAGGCAAAGGTAATACTTCTGACATATGACGCGGATCCGGAGCACCAGCAGCAATTCAAAACCCTTTCTGGTTCGGGATACTATCAATGAAAGTCTTTGGATATCTCGAGAGAAGCTATACCCCCGTCTCAGTGCTTTGGATTCTGCCCAGTAGCAATTTCAGGGTCATCATCCTTTGCGTTTCCTTTGTTAATTCGCGCATGCCCCAAAACGCTTCGTTGATTCTATTAATCGGCGGGCCAATCAAAGTCAACGTCTTTTCCTTTGTGATTTACAAACGGGGAGTTCGCAGTATCCCGAACAATTTCTGTCAGAGCTTAATATCAAAGTTTATTCTCACACACCACTTGAAGTAACGCATTAGACGTATGACGATAAACCCAGCATCCCTGCGGCAAACCTTGCTCAACAGGGACTCACAACGAAACAGTGAAAAAGCTGACCCTATTTTCGACAATCATCAATGGGATTACGATGAAATCATGGCTTCGAATCTGGAATCCCAAGGGAATGTTATCAGTTCTTCATTGTAAGGGTTAGAGATGATTAACTAAACTACGTTTGCAATTTAGCAAACTAAGCGAGCACAAATTCAGGCATGATTTTTATTGTTTGAGCCCTGTTTACATTTGTGGAACATCAAAAGAAGACAATGAACGTTACCTTCTGCACTGCCCATTGTACGACATAATGCGTTACGTTCTCCGTGGTCAACTCTCAGAAATTCCTGGTTTAGACATTTTCATATTATGATTCAAAATCCTTATGTTCACTGCTTCTGTATGGATCTCCATTGTTGAATGCAATTGCCAACAGAATAATCATAGAAGCTACGATATCCTTTATTAATAGCCTCAATGTTTTATTAGCATATAAAAAAGTTCTTCAATCGAATAGAAGATTCTATCACATTTGCCGCTACCATAGTAATTAAAAAATCTCGCAATCTGATTAACAGATTTTGGCCTAAATAGGGTCAGCTTTTTCAGATCTCTGTTGGCCGAAACATTATCATCAAGTCACAGAAACATAGGGAAAAATGAGACTACAGGTCATAAGTCTAGAAACGCATGCAAATAGAATTTAAACTGTAATTCAAAGGTTGGCATGACTGATGCTAAAATAAAAGATAATACACTGCAATGAATGGTGTATCGCCCTGCTTGCTCTATTGTGTGTCTTCTATGCAAAATTACGAATTAAATTTCACGACAATTGCGTAGCAACGTCATTACCATAACGTCAGAGCTATCATGGTCATAGAATTCTGACGTCAAATTGAAAGCAAGCGAGGCTGCAAACAGCACATGGTGTTAAAAACTGAACTTTTCAATATCGAGACAAGTCAATAAACTATCCTTGAACGTCGTCAAGACGCAGGCAAGGATAGCCGGGTCAATGCAAAATGTAAACGAAATGGCTGTGCAGCCTGCTTTGTTGCCAGTCTTTCACGTAGGTGGTTATTGATTTAATGAACAAGTTAACTACCCTGGCCTCCTAACAGACAATAGTCTAACCTGCAGATGCCAAATAGAGAATATAAAAGGGAAAGATTCTCACACAATCGGTCTTTTGTAATACTTCAAAAACTTTGTATCTCTGGAGACCTTGAAGGATTTTTATCGTGGTATTGTAGAACTACATCTAAACTATTGCTGCTCTGTTTGAGTTGTAGTGGTATTACGGGAATAGAGTTTCTACAAACATTACAAAGCAGGGCCGCCCGAATCGTTATCGGTGGTCCTTATGATGTATCTTCTGTGCCGTTACGCAAAGAACTTGGCTGGTTGTCCATGAAAAAATACTTTGAAACAGATATCTACTGTGATGCTTAAATGTTTCTGGGACCTTGCGCCACAGTGCCTTTGTGACATCTTCGTTAGACTGTCAGATTTCCACTCTCGAGAGCTATGAAACACAAAAATGATCTTGAAGGACCGTTAATGCACACAGGACCGCGTATAGGATTCATTGGCCCCGGGTTAAAACAAAACTTAGGCCTCTGGCCAAGCAAGTTGTTAAAGGTATGCTGAAGACGCACCAATCTAGGGGGTCCAAGAGCATGTCCCCCCCCCGATAAAATTTTAAAAATCAAGATTATTAGAATTGCTCTGGTAGTTAATTGCGCCTCTAAATGCAATTATCATGTCATCGAACCAGCCAGTCATTATGTACAAGAATCACGATTTGATAACAAGTTACCTCATTGATTTTCAGTACAATATAGCAATTGGAAAAGTTATTGAGGCTCTTGTTGATCATGGACCTAGCAGAGACCTGAATTTTTGGCCATATTTGAAAAACTGAGTCATCATTCACGGGCCCCTATGGCCATGAGCCCCAAGTTTTTAACCCCATAACCCTGAATGCACACAGTAGATAGATGCACCTGTAAAATGTCGCTAATTATCAATATTATTTTGTCTACTTTGTATAAATTATGTTTGTAAATAGTTGGTTTGAATTAGTGTTAGCTTAATACTACTGCATATACCAACTTTAAATATTCATTTGAAATGAAATGAAATGAAATGAAATGAAACAATAAGCGGTCAACAGGTATTCTTATACCGTGGTACAAAAGTGTGGAACAAATTTAACAACAATATCAGAGAGGCCCTCTTGGTATACTCTTTCAAATCAAGGTTGAGACAGTTGTGGTCTGAACATCGTTAATTTTTTATGGGAAAAATTTTCCTTTCGTACCGAAAAGGAGCAATCCTGGTTTCTCTCTAGCTTTTGAATATTGATAAATACACTGCATTAAAACGGCGAAAGCCGGAATCAACCAATAAGTTGCTAAAAACCGAGGAAACTGAGACGTGCCACTGTGGTCTAGTGATTAAAACGCTTGCCCAGAAAGCAGATCCGTGGTTTGGTTCCACGCGGTGCTAAGTTTTAACTTTATGAATTTCTCCTGATAATTCAAAATGCGTCTCCTTCCACCGAAAAAGGAGAAATCCTGGCTACTCGCTAGCTGTTGAATTTTTTTTAATTTTGTAGAGATGCTTTACAGTATTCAGATTTATGTACTTTATCAAATTTACTTATATGTATTTCATTACGGACATTCATTTTAACAAGGCTAAATTGTAAACAATACTTATTGAATTTATGAAATATGAAGATATAGTGCTGCTCTATTCAGCCCTTCCAGAATGGCGACGACATTTGGCCCAGTTTATGGATAAAGTTTAGTGAATTGCGTGAAGTTGTAAAAGTCAAAATGTGGAAGAAAGTAGGAAATGGATTTAATGGTTGAAATTCATTTTCTGACACAACCAAAGTTTACAAACACCAATCCAAGTCCAATCTAAGGTTAATTTCTGCAAATTCATTAAAAGGTCCATTGACTTGTACCACCAAATGCTTTTCGAAACTACTCAATTTAATGAAACACAGAAAAATACCCTTATGACACTAAACATTTTGTAAAGAAAGGAAACCTTCTCACTAATTTAGGACTGTGGTACGCCACAAAACAAAATCTAGGTTTGCAGGGAAAATATTGTGCTCAACGCTAGCGCGTTCCGATGAAACATGAAAAGTTCCATCATGGTAGTTGTGAAATTAGAATCTACAATAAGACACTATTAGCTAAATTTGCTTTGCAATGATGATAATATACGTCATGTCCTAATTTCAGCTCGTAATGCAACCTTTATCGCAACATCAAGCAATCAAATATCCATGTGGAAAGAATTACCTCAGCGATTCGGTGAAGAAAAGATATTCCTTCAGTTGGTCAATGTAAACAGTGCCTTCTTCTTCCAATATTGCATTGGTCTGCTGATTGTATCTGAAATCAAATCGCTGATACTTTCGATAAAGGTTCATAACAAGATAAGACAGAAAAGGGGAAAAGGAAGCGAATTCTTAATGACAACGAATGGCAGAAAATCCATATTATGGGGTCTTTTAATCCGCAAAAATCAAATTGATCCAAGTTACCTTTAAGCGAGGAATTGTAAAATTGCTAAAAAAAGACACAATGATTGCTTTTCTGAACTATTCAAAAGGGGAACCGCTCTTGGGACACCCGGTGGAAAAATCAACACTTACATGGTATCATCAACTTAGGTGCGAAAACACTTTCAAGTTAAATAACAATTATCAAAGGAGAATAAACGAATAGAAGGTAACTTGGGAAAACAAAAACGACAGAACGGAAATAATGACTGCGGGAGAGCATTAGCAAAATTTGCAAGGTTTCCAAAAGTTCCAATGCAGGAGTTTAAGAAGACTGTTAAATTTGACATAAAAATCCCACTGTCACTTGGGAAGAGCTGAAAAAACTTCAAATGCACAGAGCTACGCAGAATAACTACAGGGTGTCCAAATAAATAAATGGACGACCTCGGTAACACAGCTCTATCTGAAAGACAATAGATAATTTTAGGCACCAGCATCTTGCCATTGCCGTGAAAATTCACAGAGTTACGAATTTTCAAGATCAAGTTTCTGGAAACCAGATATTCCTGAATGACTTGATGTGTAAAAATCTCCAACATCGAACAACAACGAAGGATATCCAATTTCATAGCCTTCGGCTAATATCAGAGAGAACCAAATAAAATCTCGATGGTAAAATGGTTCCTTTAATTCGCAGTCACAATTCGCCGAATAGTACAAGTATCGACGAGTGTACTTGGTAGTTGTAAACTTATCAGATTCTAAACGCATTAGACATTGCAGAGACGGAGACATACAATTCAGTCAGATACATCAATCCTTAAAGGGCAGGTTTCAGATTCATAATTGCAAAACAAATGTGTCTCCAGAGTCTGCCAAACATTTTGCTTCCTGAAAAAGAAGGTTGCGAAGGCCTTCCAAAACTACAAAGCATACTGCTTTCTGAAAATGAAGGTGAATTAAGCGCAAATTCTAAATCTGCCAAGTTTTGTGCTTTTAGAACTGGCACCAATCAAACACACCCTGGAAAGCTTCAACTAAAACTCGATCTATCACAGACTGAGTCATTTTCAAACCTTCCTTCAAAGAATCCTCCTTGCACCTAAACACTTCATTGAAGGGTAGAAAAAGTTGGGTGATCGAAAATGAACTGTTGCTCCTTTAGGATGTAGGGATATTGTCTTTTACGAAGTTTGTGAGGTAAAAAGTTGTACCGGTATGCGTTTGGATGTGCCATTCTTCTTGTGGGGCGATTTTTTAAGATTCTTGCTTTTACCAAGGGTGTAAATAGGTAAAGAAGCGATTTCGTTTGTGCAGTAAACCACTGCGAAAAATAAACATTTACGGTATAGTTATGAGAACCGATCATGTGCAATGTACAATGCTAGCTTACATCATTTCTTTTATTATTATTTTATTAGCAATTTATTTATCGTTGGATAATAGGATACGATAGCTAAAATAAAAAAGTAGCTAATTAATTCCAACGTTACAAGATGTATTTACAATATGGCATAAGAAAGTAATAGATAAAATATTTACAAGTCATCAAAATATACAATTAAATATACAATTAAAACCGGATATCTAAAAACAATCATTATAAATAGCCCAGGTTTGGAATAAAGATTCGGCATAATTTACAGGAACAGTTTTCTCCGTACCAATTTTTTATCTCTCTTTTAAATTGACAAAGGGTTTCTGAATTCCGCACTGTTGATGGCAACGTTAGCCACAGCTGTGGACCTTTAACTCGGACGCTTTCTGTCCCGTTACTGACAGATCTCACTCTAGGTTGAATAAATTCGTTATTATTTCGCAAATTGTAGCGAGTTGTATTTTCACGGAAGACTTCCTGCATAAATGAAGGGTTTAGCTTATTTTTAGTTTTGTACATCTCAGTTATAAGTATTTGCAAGTTCTTCGTATGAATAGTAACTGCACAATCCTTCTGTAATAGCTCACTAAAAGTAGATTCGGTGTCCTTGTAAGTAATTCTCAAAGCCCTTTCTTGTATTTTGTTGATTTTTTGGTTAAGCTGCCTACTGCGAAACATCCAGATTAAAGGGTAGTATTGAAATTGACTGGTAATAAATGCTTTCATCAAATATCTTAGTTTGTTCTGATTCATATACGGGGATATGCGGCAAGTGCATAAAGTTTGTTGCTGGCTTTTTGGCAAAGCTTCGAGATGTGACGGTCAAAGGAGAGTTTGCTATCTATATGAACTCCGAGCAATTTCTCCTCGGAACTATTAACGACATCAGTATTTCCAATCTTAACAGTAACTGGATCGTCACATCTCGGCCCAAGAACCAGAAGATGGCATTTATCTGCGTTTTTAATTTCATAAAGTTGTCTGCAAACCATTGTAAGGCTACGTTACAGTCACTTTCAAGCTTATGAGTTATGTTATCTAGGTTCTTATCACAAGAATAGATAGTAGTATCATCTGCGTAATTGCAGATATCTGAGTTTTGTATAAAAAGTAGAAGATTTTGCTCAGAAAAAATCAGACAAATACTAGTGGAGAGAAAATTAACATTAACGGCAAAGAAATCAAATCTGAGGAGACTGTGAAACTTTTGGGTGTAACCTTGGATTATAAACTTGATTTTGACCCACATATTTCGAATCTCTGCAAAAAAGCTGCAACACAGTTAAATGTTCTTAAAAGACTAAAGTCTTTCATTGGCTTTAAGGAGAAAAAAAATCCTTGTTCAGAGCTTTGTCTATTCAAATTTCGATTACTGTCCCCTGGTGTGGTATTTTTCATCTTCCAAATCTCTTCAAAAAATGGAAAAGTTACAAGGACGAGCTCTGAGATTTCTCTATAATGATCATACCAGTTCGTATAACGATTTGCTTTCGAAGTCAGGTAAATGTACGATGCTCCTTTCTCGCCAAAGGACCCTTTGCATTGAAATATTCAAAACAGTAAAACAGTTAAATCCACCTTTTATGCAGAACATTTTTAAATTACGGACTTCATGTTATTCCTTACAAAATCCAAATGACTTAGCCCACGTAAGGCCTAATCAAACAATATTTGGATCCAACAGTCTGATGGCTATTGGGCCACAGATTTGGAATGGTCTACCAAACGAGCTGAAATCAGCAGATAATTTGAAAAATTTTAAGAATCTAATAAAAGATTGGAACGGACCCTCTTGCAAATGCAGTGCCTGTCAGTGCCTGCCTGTCAATTAGTGAAGCTTGATTTTTGAAACTTATGAATATTTGTTTTATTTTAAGTAGTGTTATTCGATTTAGATTAGTCTAGTTAACTTTGTGTATATGTATATATGTATATATATTGTTAGTTAGGGTTTTTGAATCGAATTAAAATAATTTCACACATACACACACACACAAGATCATTAATGTATATGTTAAACAACAGAGGACCTAAAACTGACCCCTGAGGAACGCCGCGTGTTAGGCCTTTCCACGAACTGAAGGAACCATTTACCTTAACTCGCTGTTGTCTGTTTGTGAGGTAATCGTTAATGAGTTTTAATGCTTCGTCAGAAAAACCATAAGCATGCAATTTTGTAATCAGGAGATCAAACGCCTTGGAGAGATCCATTAGTACGGCCCCTGCCTTACCACCCTCATCAAGGCTAATTTAAAATTTTTCTAAGAGCCTTACGAGAGCATGTTGTGCACTGTAGCCTTTTCGAAAACCACAGAGAAGTGAGGATAAGAAAGGTGTAATATAAGTAACTATCTGTTTATCCATTATTCTTTCAAACAACTTAGAGACCGTTGGCAGAACGCTAATTGGCCTAAAGTTAGTCCTGGTATTGGTTGGTCCACTCTTGGGAAGAGATGTGACATCCGCACACTTTAGCTCATCGGGAAAGGTTGAATCTTCAATGCAATCGTTAAAGATTTGTGTCAAAGGCTCTACACATACATCAGAATTAGATTAGAGGATTTTGGGAGGGATATTTTTGTGTGTTGTAGCTTTCTTAGGATTTAAATTTCTAACCTCCTCGTCAACGGTATCAGGGGCAACTTTTTTAAAAACGAAGAGGCCAGCAGTTTGATAGTGACCTTTGTTTTTTAGAACGCTAGGATGATTTGAGAACTTTATTACAGCCTTCTCAATAGGGTCTGTGATTCAGTCTGTTGCATTTTCATCACTGAAATTATCATTTATTCCAAGAGAATCAGTAACGGTAACAAAAAATTCATTCATTGTCTCTGCAACTTCAACATCGTTGGAAATTATTCTTCCACCTTCGGTCTAAACGATTTTATTCTGAGATTTTATTCTGTGCAGCATCCGTGAAAAATGCTGCTTCTGTAGATGTTTACTCACGTAGAATCAGAAAGTGCGACTATGGCAGACAGAGGGAAGCATCTCATGCTGGCGGAAATAAATTTAAGGGTGGGTGGTTCAATGTCTGCTAAACTTAATATCAGAATAATGTGAAGAAGTAACACAGCAACCATCGCCTTGCTCTTCAAGTCATATGTTCAAGCTCTAGAGCCACACCTGAACAAGGTTGTAAGAAAAGAACCTGATCGTAACTGAACAAGAACTAGCTCACAACACATGCTACTTTCACGACCATGCGAATGGTTTCCTCTCGAGTGATTACAAAGCGGGCCTGGATAAATACAAACCTGTCTAGCTGATGACCACCCATCTGCAGACCATCAGCCATTTCATTTTCAATGCCACTCCATTCACTGCAAACAGATAACAAAGATACCAATTGAATGACAAGGACATACTACTGAAAACAGTAGGTACTCAGGCCCCAAACCTGATTTTTATAAAACCATCATTTTGATTTCAGAGTTTAGAAGAAGGCCAAACCTTTATCCGGATGCTCAATTTGCTAATCAGACCTCCCTCATTTTATCAAGGCAAACAGACATATCGAACTCTTCGCATTGTTTACAACCCTGAGATTCACAAAGCTCTGACTGTTTCCAAAACAATGAAAATTTCCTAGGCTACTGAAGAAATTTGCTTGCCGCTCCTCACATGTTACGGTAACAAGCAAAACCTTTATCCGGCTCACAGCTGTAGAGCCATCGCTTTTCTGATTTCTACCAATTTAATTCTTTTGAAGATTTTTTTTGAAAAGTTATGAAAAGATTCAATAGACAATCACGCTAAAGATGGCAGCTACAAAGACCCCGTTATGTTTTGCTGCAAACTTTGCCGTCAAAAAAACTCCCTGAGAACCATCCAACGATGTAAAGTTTCGGTCTTCCGTTTTGACCGGCTAGCTGTGGCAAAGTATCCATTTTAAATTCTTTTTACACGGTAGCCCCATCAGCCAAGATAGCTGCTTTTTAATGGGGCATGGCACTACAAAACCTAATTACACTGTTATAGTTGCGATAAAAAAGGAACGTTTACAACGTTAAATTAGAAGGGGCTGAGGAATTAAAGCCATTTGCAGCGTAGTCTATATCTAAAGTAGACAGAAATGGAGCTTAGTTGACTTCACATTCTGATCTATTCCAGTCTGTTCATCCATGGAATGAGATATCTTTTTTGGCCATTAGGGTAAGACGGGCTAAAGTAAACTATTTTGCAGCTTTTCGCAGAACAAAATTTTTATTACGATAAAAATATCAAACCTATATGCGTTAAAGTGACACTGTAGCCTTTGCTGAAATATTGATGCATGTTTTTAATCTTTAATGATTAACGTTTCCACGCATCAAGGTGTTTTTTGCAAGAAGTTGGTTAAATTATGGTCAAAAGTTGGTTATGTAGACTTCAAACTGCTTTGGTGATTAAATCTATGTATCTTCAAGAAGAAAATAGTTCAGAGAGGGCCGAGCAAAGCTTTTGACACCCCAGGAGAAACCTTAGGATTGGCAAGTCGAAATATTCATACTATGGAGGAAAAGTGAAGAAAACATTCCGATCCTTGTTGTTTTATCATGTGCTCTAAGCTATGGCATTACTTGAGTATAACATTTTTCCTAGATTCGTGCTTTTTCTCACGCATAACGTTCAAAATGAATGATCAGCCTGATATAAACCTAGCACAGAGCTACATGTATTTTTTTATTTATAAGAAACTCAGTTCTCAGATCACCGAAATTCTAAAAAACTCCGGTACTGGGAAAATATAACAAACAGACAAGGGGCTCTTTAAGTTAGAAATTCCCATTAGATCAGTTGTTGCTAGTTCTGATGTGGTAATATTTAGTGTTGAAATAGAATTCTTTGCATGCCTGGAAAAGACATTAAGCTTTATGCATCCATATTACGTTGAAATACGCAGAAATTGATGTAAGTTGAGGAAATTTGGTAAAGGCTACGCTTTCTCACATGAAGCAAGCTAGGAATGCATCAAAACGGCACTTTCATGCAAGCAATGCAGGTAGTTCTCTTTACCCCGATCAAGGGAAAATCACGACTGAACAGTAGGCCTTTCAAAATGCCATGCTAGCGGAATAGAAAGTCTTTCTTGACCATCACTTCTTTAAAAAGGAACCATATGGTTTGTGCTTTTAATCAATAAAAAAATCTTCGAAATTTCGTTTTAGAGTAAAAAATCAAGACCAAAAAAGAGGGACTAAACCTAAAACTGCAGTTTTCCAAAGTTGTTTTCACTACCTCGGATTATGGGATTTTTCACAACAACAGAAAAAATCCTTGAGCAAAAATTAATAGATTAGCTGTCAGTATACAAAATCAAACATTGGTCAAAAATTATGCTTCATAACTGCATTTCTACTTTCGGGAGCAAAGCGTGAATATATTCTGAGAAGTTCACATTACCCCGTAGTTCACTTTACCCCACCTTACCCTACTCGTTTTCATTCATGGAGCAAACCAGTACACAAATAGGTCAACCTTCGCCTATTAAATAAGGCCTGTTTTATCGCCGATTGTCATGTCACACCGTGTCGAACCAAGGGACTTGGATTACCGCTGCTAATATGAGAAACTTCGCCGTGCCTTGGCGTGCCTTGCCGTGCCTTGCCTGGCCGCGCCAAGCCGTGCCTTGCTGTGTCGTGCCATGTCGTGTCGTGCCGCTACAGGCCGTATTTATAAGTTCATAGCTTTGCTCTGGATTTCTATTTGTTCCTAGCATCTTTTTAGTAAATATTCAAGCAAAGATCATGAGTACTTGCAGTTAAGCTCAAAAATGTTCACGCCAGTACCAAATGTTGAGTATTTTGAATGGTCATACTTACAGACCAATTACCCAGGATACTGCACTTCTTTAAATTTCTCTTTTGGTGCTTTCTTCACTTATTTGTCACATCCTTACGTAACATTAACCCACAAATAAACGATCCAAACTACTCTTGGTATTATTCTGGCATGAGTATGAATTCTGATGCGCTCAACTATAGTCATAAAACTTTCTCTTTTCTCACAGTGCACTTAGTAAATCAATGTTTTGCGATAAGACTTATCTCTGTATAAAAATATGAAATGATCGGAAAATGATTAAAAACCTGAACAGTTTTCCATATCCTCCATGATTACGGCTAATGCCAAGTTGCCGCTCTGTGATTCTCTGCAATTAAATGATAAATGCAAATTAGACAACAAAGTCAAACGCGGGACAAAGTACAAAATTCTATTACTGCGAGAATGGGACTGGAGAACGTGCAATGGTAGACTACGGTCACCAGTGTGTACTTTTAAAAACTGAACAGACCTGTTATTCTTTCTGAACTGCCTCACGTGTTCCCTTAATTTAAACAATGATCCCATTAATCAGGTATCTGGTACCCAAAAAGGAACTTGACATCTCTGAAAAGTTCGTTGTATTGATAAATTGGAAAAATTACAATCATGTTGATAATCAAAAGGTGGAGGTATTTTTCGAGATCTGCCTTTACATATGTGATTATATGAAAATAGGGAAAATTGACTGGATGAACGTCCGTTACCTCGAAAGGCGTGAAAAGCTCCTCAATGAAAGCATTTCATCTTCAACGAGGATAACAATAAATACATTTCATCTTCAACAAGGATTTTGTGCCAAATGCAGGAACTTTATAACATAATACCGGGTGACCCAAAAAAATTTCACGAGCTGGATCATCTCATCATCACTGCGGCTCCCTGAAATTGCTATTGCTAAATGCTTTGTACCACAGTTTAGTTGAAAGACTTAGCTATCTTTTGAGATGCTGCATGGTCATTTTAAGCAATGATTACCACCGGAAAAGTCGATTTCAAAGAAGATTTGGAACCTCGGACTCCTCATCTGAGGGAAATAATGGCCTTTACCGTCCAGTAAATATTTTGTGAAAACTCAACGTAGCGATGGATTTGAGGTTGCTGGGGAAATTTTTTCTTTACAAAATGATTGACCTCTGCTTTTCATTCAAATTTCGTTCTCCAGGAATTCAGTTTTTTTCCCATCTTCCAAAACACAGAACCGAGAACAAAGGAATAGTCCGAGAAATACATGAATTTCTACTATTTTATAAAGTGTCTTTTGAACAGCAGGCATCCTTTTATCTGACCAAGCAACATCTCAAAAGATAGTTGAGCCTTTCAACTGCATGCTGATACCTTGTTTGTGTTAATTTCATTTGTTTTCAGGAAACTAAGTGCGATCGACCTCATGAAATATTTTTAGGTCACCCGGTACTGCTATAAAGATAACTTCTAAAGTCTTTTATGGTGTACTAAGTAACTTTGATTTGATTCGATTCGATTTGATTTGATTTCACATTTTTAAGGAGGGTAACCCTTCAACAAATGCTGATTATCACGAGGCCATCCATCTAAAATACAATATAATGATGTTAATATAATATAAATAGAGAAAAATATTAATTACAATAAATGGAATGTCTTAATAATCTATTTGAATCATGCTAATCTAGTCTAAATTATCTACACATCGCTCTGGTCTTAAATATGGCTCTTAAAGGCATCAAGTAAAGATGCCTGCCAAACCAGTTGAAAGGCTATTCCAGATTATTGTACCTCTGAACGAAAAGCATCTTTGTCCAGTAGAAGAACTATTCAAAGGTAGCCTTAAGTCAGTGGTTGTATTTCGTAGGTTGCGCGCGGCGCAGTCAACGTTTTTGATGAAAACTTCGCAAAGATATCTGGAAGCAAGGTCTTTAAGGCATTTAAAAATCATCAGTTTTGATTGTCTATCAATCAACTGCTCGATCGTTTGCCACTCTAAACTTTGTATCAAAGGTTTACTACGGGCATCGAACTGACTATTGGTCACGACACGAACTGCTGTTTTGAACTCTCTACAGCTGTAAGATGTCAGTGGAACTGCAGCAACCCCAGACAAGAGCAACAGAATTGGAAGTGAGGCTCAACGATGATACTAAAGAGAGTTTTAACGAATACAATAGGAAGGTACTTTTTGGCGTATTTCAAGAAGCCAATTGCACGTGAAGCTTTCGTAGTGACCACTTTTATGTGCTCCTTCCATGAGAGATGTTCGTCTATTTGGACACCTATAAGTATTTAGTGTTACTTGCAACTTCGACACTCGTCTCACGAATGAAAGGTTGGAACGTTTGACCGGAAAACTCGAGATACTTCTTATGTTTGGTGGTAATCTGCATAGAGTGGGTTTTAGTTACGTTAAGGAATAATTTGTTCCCCTTTAGCCACCTATCACGTTTCCCTGGATCTTCATTGATAGCCTCGTTCAACTGAGAAATATCTTTCGAAAAATTATAAAGACTCGTATCATCAGCATACATAGACACATTTGAGTTCATTATAATGCAGGGAAGATCATTTATGTTTCACGTTTCAGACTTCTTCCTCTTAATTATCGATTATCAAAAGAATGCAAACTACAACAGCAACAAACAAGCAGTGCCTTCTTTGACAACACTACTCTATGGACGACACAAATCATTCATTCTATTCCTTCTATTCATCAAATTTTATTGGAATATATATATTTATATAAAACAATTCACTCTCGCCCCAATATTTTACATCCACCGGAATTCTTTGCACATCCTCATAGGGTCCCTATCCGTGTGGATGAGGAGGATCGTTTGAATTTGATTGTTTCAGGCCCTTCTTCGCGTAAATCAAAGGAAAATATGTTTTAATTACAATTTTACCTGCATTCTTAATGCTCACAAAATAAGAGACAACTCATAAAAAATCTTCAGCTTTTCACCTATCAATCAAACATGCATTCATTCCAATTGATCGAGCAAGTACCGTAACAAATATTCAAGAATGTGTAGTTCTTTGGTGCACTCAGTACATGCTCGGATAGCATGAAGAGTGCCTGCGAAAAAAGGACAGCGCAGCGCAAAGAGATACAGCAGTGCCTGTTCCCTGTGGTAATCCTCGCGGCAGATATCTGCTATACCGGATGTTTCTGGCTCTAAAATCCTCAAAATACTAAAAATGATCCGATTCAGAGTTCAGTCAACGGGTTCGGCTAACGTCAAAAATGTTACTTGTACAGTTTTAAGATTAATACCCAGTAAACAATTAACAAAATACACCCTCCCTCTGCTACTTTATGAAAATATACCTATCAAAGTGGAAAAATCGCTTGATGGAAGGTAGAGGGGCATTCTGCTCTTCGCATAAATGCTACGGCTGCAACTATGGTCAAATCATCGAATTTTCCTGATGCATTCACAACCAATAAGACAACTAAAAAGCACGGAAAATCAAAATAGTAGACAAATTATACAAAGTAAGAAGTAGCCTAAAGCAGACAGAAAAAAAGCTAGCTTCAGAGAAGGAGTTGAGGCTGTATGAACGTTATACGAAAGACTAATGTCACGCGTCTCATCGATCTTTAAATGAAACAGTCTCGTCTCCTCTACAACCTCCTCTCGCAACCTTTGCAGTCAAATCTCCCTACCCCCGTGCACTTTAATCCGTGCGTTTGACTCCTGTTAGCACGTGCTTGGAGCATGCTTGAGACATTTCGCACAACTGGTCATTAGTGCGACGAATTATTCCATGTGCTTCAGAGAGCAATCAACAGTTGTAACATAAAGAACGGATATTGTGAGAAACTACCAGTCTATGTTCAAATCTATATATTCATATCTTACATGAGTCTAAATGGAGTCTCCAGTAACCTAAGACATTCGATTTAACAGTTGACCTTTGGTTGACCTTCTTGACAGGAGCAATGTGAAATTATTTATCTCAACCAGGACCCTAAAACATCATCATGAGAAGACACTAAACAAGTCTGTTTGATGTGAAGCGACGTAAGTTCATCTCACCAGTTGACATGTCTTCATATGCATGCCTTTTTCTTAGTGTAAATGGTTGCTAACATTTTACACGCCGCTGCAAAGGATGGATTCACACTTGTGTCTTCTCAAACAGGAAAGGGTTTGCTGAAAGCCTTGATCAATTTGTCTGGAGACTAACTGCTATAAGGATAGACACTATCCGTACAGACATGATAAAAGAAAGAGTAGGGTGGGGCAATGTGCGTCTACTACATTCGTTAGGGGTTGACTGAGCACAAATTGGTATCACTTGGAGGTTGACTGAGCACGATAAGTAACTCGAACTGAATCAACAACATTGAAAGATAATTTTGAATGCGCAAGCTGAATGGACATAATGAATAGAGGTTTTGATACATGAAACTGAATACGCAAACTGAATGGACAAAATGAATAGACGTTTTGATACAGTAAAGCGAAAGGAC